>OX421869.1:4812000-6015000 GCA_949127965.1 Pandemis corylana
AAACCGGAAGTGAACGAACGAGTAAAAATAAAAATGGCGGGCAGGCCGCGCAGCCAGACATAGTTTAAGCAAATTGTGTACACGTCCGGTATTGCCAGATATTATTTTTAATCTCATAGCAATTTATCAAAACTTTCAAGTTAGTATTTAAAGAATACATTCACAGCTTTAGCAGCGAAAATCTGTGTTTACACAATATTAATTTCAAAACATAATTATTATACACTAACTGTTGCCCGCAACTTCGTCTGCATAGAATTTGTGTATCGCTATCCCGCAGAAATTACGCAATCCGTTTTCGGAGGATGCCTACGTCATAGTAGCTTTATGCATGCAAAGTCTCAGCCCGATCGGTTTAAAATTGACAAATTTTCATCCCCTATTTTATCCCCTTGAGGGCAGAATTGATCAAAATCCTTTTTTAGCGGATGCCTACGTCATAACATCTACCTGCATGCCAAATTTCAGCCCGATCCGTTCAGTAGTTTGGGCTGTGCGTTGATAGATCACTATGTCAGTCAGTCAGTCAGTCACCTTTGAGTTAAATATATTTAGATATAATAAAAAAAATTGTTTTTCGCGCACACAGGATCACAATTTATTGTTTTTTTACGCGAAGGAAAATGAATACTATAGACAAATCGCAACCACGGAGTTCCATGACGAGAGGTGAATTTCTTACAAAAATTTCCAATTATGTGCGCCAAGCACTAGGCTAATCAATAAATATTACGTGTGTCTACACCAAACCTTGAAATGGCAGCAATCGTCACAAGAAGCAGAAATAAAAGCTTAAATGTGTTCTCTATGGTTTGTAGAGCGCGCTCGTGGCGCGCTAATCATGCAAAATTTGAAATGAAATCTAACCGCGTCGAAAGCTTTTGACACGTTTTCTGAAACGAATTGAGCTCTAGTTTCAACAAAATACAAATTATATTCCTTAGCCTTACTGTGCGGTATGTGGGCACGAGCAGCAAAACGACACAGCGATGCTATCAACCGGTCAGGTGAGATTGTTTTGTTTCGATTCGACATTGTTGCTAATTGTAATTTGTGTTCCATCATTATCATTACTGAGTCCATATTAGTTACATTACTGTCATTTGCTTTTCCCCAATATACTTCAGTTGCAACAATTTGACACACCGGCATTTGACTTTACTTTTCCAAAATTATTGCTTTAATAGGACAATTATGTTCGTTAAGAATTCATCGAGTATTACATACATACATACCTACCGTCACGCCTCTTTCCCACAGGGGTTTGCAGAGACTACTTTGTTCCACTTGCTACGATCCTGACATACTTCTTTCGCTTCATCCAGATTCATCAATCTCTTCATACATGCTCGTCGGTTTCGGGTACTCCTGACCAAACCTTTTTCCAAAACGTCTCCTGTTTGGTCGTCGTGGACGTCTAGGCCTTCCCCTCCCAACGCAACCATTCACACTCCCCATACAGATTTGTACCATTAAAAATTGACTGAAGTTTATGTTACCTACCATTACCACCTCCTTGTGGGTTAGTGTTAAAATTGTTCTTAAGTCTTTTTTTGTTACTGTAGTAGGTAGCGCAAATCATATCATACATTATTAGACTCAAAAGTATGCACTACTCAGGCTACTGTTCTATGACGGTGGACCGGGGAAGTAAGAATTAATTAAATAAAAAAACCATGATAAAAATCAAATTATTTTATTTTCATTCCAAAAAGCCAACATGCCACTCATTATGCAACCCATTACTATGTTTGTAACATAAATTACTTTCTTTGTAAAGAATTAAAATCATTAAATGCATTTCTATAGCATGTCTATTTTCTTTCAATTAATTTAAAGTAAAGTAGTAAAGTATTAAAAGAAATATGACACACTATTAAAAGATACTGCCTTACGTGACATTATAGAAAGCTCTAATATTAAGAGACTTTCCCTGTGGTTTCAGTAATGTAAAGGTTAATTTCAAAATATTTTTAATTTTTATTTAATAAGTTTGGCTATGATCATCATCAGCCAAGGTAGCCAAGAAAAAAAGGCAAACCACAAAGAAAGTTTTACCTATTAATTTAATTCTACTTAAAACATTCTCCATTCATTTACGAATGTGCCACACAACCATACTTAAGGTAAGGCAGTTTTTAAATGTCCCTATACTGGTATCAATTATTTTAATTCACTCGAGGCGGCGTTAAGCTAATATTACTTTAACAAATTAAATTAAGTATGTTAAAGATTTATTACTAAACTACAACTAATGTAGTTTAAAATTATCCCTACTCGAGCACACCAATTAATATATTGATACCAAAGTAAATATGTGTGTTTATTGCTTTAAGTTATCATAATTTTGAAATTTCGGAGTATAAAACAATTAATTTTACATAAGGGTGCGCTGGCTATTCATTTAACCATGTCATAAAGAAGCTCTGTCATGACCTCAGATTAATAAATAAAAATTAAAGAAAGTTTTATGATTTTTCACCGACCGTATAGGTAGTCGTACCAACTCTAATTAAAACGTCACTCCGACTATAATTTTTACTTCGCTTCCACACTATTTGTCTGAAGTGTCGAAAAGTCACGTGTGCGAGGACACTTTTTCTTAGTGGCAATTGACCCGTGACTTTTTGAAACTTAAAACTCAGTGTAGAAGCTCGCCATATGACCGCCGCCAAAAACCTCATAATTTCCCTAATTTGCTAGTTTTGGCAGATAGGTCTGTACGCGGCGCGACATCACAGACGTCGGTTTCCGCTAAATTCAATTTCATCTATTTGTTTATAATCTGAGGTACAAGTTGATCCAGGAGTACTTTTATGAAAATTCAAGATAAACTAATATTGGAGATAGGGTACCATGTACCATAGTATACGTACCTATGGTAAATGCTTTTTTTAACAAAGTATATTCTACTGACCTAGAAATAATTTCCACTACAGGCCAAATGTATAAAAATCGCAATTGGTTGCATTTCTTGATTAAAAGTTGGTCAAGAAATTTTATCATCATAATTATAATGTTTGTCATAAAGATACAAAAGATAGTAATATTTTGTTTCAGAAATAGATCATAATTTCATTAAATATATATATATATTTTTTATTCATTCCAAATAAAATATTTTATAAGTTTATATTTTTATGTAACACAAATGTAAGTGTTATACAAAGAAAACACCACACCTGTATCGTAACAACAAATAATATAATGTAGTATAATATATTATAATATAAATAACAATCACATAATTAAATTATGTCAGGCACTGAATATTATATTCATGAAATTAAACAGTTTTTTCGGTGAAAATTACGTCACAACTTTACGAGTATGTGTGTAAAAACCAGACCAACAAAAAAAAACGATGAAATTTTAATAATAAGTTCACCAGAGTTGATATGCTTCCTCGATATACCAAATAAAGATGTCAACATACAAATCATGATATTCTTAATAACTACTGGAAAATAGTTCAAGTCATTGTCAGTCTTTACTACAGTTTAAGGCCACAATTATGGGTAAAAAAGATAAAATAGAAATAGGTAACTAAATTACCTAAATGGTTATATTTATTTTCATCGTTTATGTCGTAATACTTGTAAGTAAAAATGAAATCAAATAATCGTTACTAGCCGAACATCATTTATTATTTTGAAAGCAATGGTAAAAAAAACGGATTGTGCAAGACTTCATCTAGGTGGACTGATGATAAATATTGCTTAGAATCAGGATGTAGGCATATAAAAACGTAAAATACGTGACAGTTTTTAATTGTCTTGTGGCATTAGAAGAAATAATTCACTTAATCTTAAAGATAGACACACTTACCGCACTCTTACCTATTTTAAGTATCCTAACAAATAAACTTGTACTAAAATAGGCATGCGTCTAGACTACCGTAACACAAACTTAGTAGTGTTTGTCAATTTGTTAGTAGGTATATTTAATACTACAGTATCAGTACCTATGTAATACTAGTTTGAACTTCATCTGATACAGATGATACTTTTTTTTGGAACACTTTTTCACTAATTTGAACTATTTCGCTGTGAGAAATTAAGGAATTCTAATTAGGAAATTGGTCTTATTTCATTATAATCATCGAACCATTCTCATCGATTTACTGTTCATTATGGAAACAAAACTCTTAATATATCAAATCATTCAACCTTCCTTCATACAATCGTTTTTTTTTTTCCTTTTCGTTGGTATTAGTAAAACCTTCACTCACTATCTATACTTAGTCGTATCATCAAAACGCTCTAATCATTCCAAATGTTAGTTTATAAAAACAAAATATTGCTTCACGCAATAATGTCAAAGATCAAGGTATTTCTAAAACTATCCTTCTCAGTAAGTGTCTGTCCGGGTATTATTGCTAATAACAGCAAAAGATCATTCAGGAGTTGGCACTACTGCTCATATTATCAAATTTCCGAATAGTGTTACGTACTACACAGTATTAGCCAATTGCTAAATCTTTGCACAGATACAACAAAGTTGTTGTAAAGGTGCATTCACACCGGCGGCGGACCGCGAACGTAACGCAGTTGCGGTGTCAGCGTTTGAGCGAGAGAGTTCAGTGCGTCGCAACACCGAGGACGCTCGACTAACCAAGCGGCTAGCAGCAAAGCGACGAGACATAACTGTATGGGCAGTGACGAGCGCAAAACTCGCCACACCCATCCGCTGCGAGGCGTGTAATCAGGATCACCCGAACCAGTTTTCTTCCCAAACACAGCACTCACACTGCGTTCTCTGCAAAAAGGAAAAGCTAAATTAATACCGCTCTCCTAACGTTTTATCTAAGTAAGCAAGACTTTAACTCACGTTTCGTCTTTGATCTTTAGATCAGGAATGCTTTGTTCCACCAAAACGCGGCAAGATTCTTGCAATGTGCGCACCTCGTTTTCCGTCTGTTCCATACGCTGTGAAAAATAAAAAATAAAGTAAATTTGTGACGTCGAAAATAATTACTTACAATATTTAGGTACTTTATTTACTTTGTACTTTCATCTTTTTGGCATACATCATCAAACTTGCGTTATCTTTGAATGGACTAAAAGTTGGCCAGGCGCCTTACACGCGTATAAAAATGACAAAATGCTGTGGCTGTAAAGTCGTAACTTTTGTTAAGTCCGCAGGAAAGAGTATTTCTAGAATATCCTTAACTTACCTTAGTAATGGCTTTGTGAGCGGGTGAATTCGGTGCCAACGCAGCTTGCAAACGGCGGGCCAACTCTCTCAGCGTATTCAAACGCCTGGCGCGACCACCCGCGCCTTCGCTGTCACCATCCGATATGCCGGAGTCGGACAGAGAGTCGCAAGTAGAACCACCCTGTGTATAAGAAGTTCATCAGTTAATGGATCCTCTACGTACTTGGAACATATGTAGAGAAACAATACGTCGCAAATACAGATAAATCCAAAGAACGATCTTGAAAAGAAAATTCGAAGAAAAATTATAGGTATAGTGAACTAGTATACCTTCTTCTTATCTACAAGCGAAGCAGCCAGCTGCCGTATCTGAGCAGTAACTTCACTTTGGTCGCCTATAGCGGGCCGATCGCGTAGAGCTTCCAACGTGGCCATGTCTCCTCGCAACGCGCCTTGCAGTTCGCGCAGAGCACTCTCCCATTCTGCCCAGGCGCATACTGCCTTTTCCAGGGCAAGGAGCTCGTTTGAAGTGCTGTTGCAAAAGGATGATGAAAGAATAAATATTGTTGTGTTCCCAGCTGGAATAAAAATAATTTATAATGAATAAAAATAATTTCATAACGATATGAATGTTCTCACCGTTGGTGGGCATCGTCCCACAAAGCAAGCAGAGAAGCCAGTTCGTTCGCGAGCACGCAGTCGTCTGTCTCGTTCTGGCCGAGCGCCTTTCGCACCGACACCTTAATCTTCAGCATTGACACTTTACATTCCAGGAGGTGTGAAAGGCGATCCTGTATAACACATACAACATTAGTTGAAGTAATAATCAGTTATGGCATGTTTTATCATCCTGCTGCAGTCGGGTACACAATGAGGACTTGGATTATATATGATTCCTACGCAGGCTATGTGACGTTCAAAAACTTTTCACACACGCTATTGAGAAAGAGAGAAAGTCGCATTAAGCGTGATGGATGCCCTGGGTAATTTGAATAGTAAACTTTGACCTGAGTAATAAAAGTATCATACCTTGAGCTCTTCAATCCTCCTGTTCAACTGCACTCTGTTATGTGGCTGCGGTGGGCAGTCTCCCGGCTCGCAGATTTCGAGCAGGCTGTCGCGCAGTGCTGCCACCTCTCGGCGCAAGCGACGAGCACCGCCGCGACGGCTCGCCGCCGCTCGCAAGGCCGACCATCGCGCTGACACCGCTGGTGGGAATGCAGCTTTATGTTAATTTGTGTTGTAAACTTTATTTGCTTTTTTAGGGGAAAGAAGTATCATTTCGATAACTGAAATAGCATTGAACTAAATGTGTAGTTAATGTTCCGCTCCCGGAATGTGTGTTGATTTAATTTTTGTTGATTGATTTTGTTTTTTATACGTAACAAAACATTGTCATTTATGTCTGCGAAATATTCGTAGCTACGGAGGGAAAGATCGTTCAATAGATACGTATAATATTGAACACATCTTGAGTAACGTAAGTAATGGCACAATACAAGTGTGTCATAACAAAACCAGTCTACTTCCTTTCCCAGAGAATTGGAACATTTTACAATCCGTAATGAAGTCACATTTTCTTTTGGTAATTCTTGCTCCATGCTATTAAATTGGCGAAACCGAAAGACGTAGGTGTATTTCAGGAGATTGACAAAGATTAAGGTGTTTAAATCGAAGTCGGGACCGAAATGAAGTACCACCAATAACAAGGCAGGCTATCGCGTTAAAACTAACAGTTAATAAGCTACTAATAGGTTAAAGGGATCTTTAATCTTGTAAAATCAAATGCACCGACGATAATTCTAAACCTGTCACCACAGGCATCAAACCAGCATTAGGTATGGCACATTAGCCTACTAAGTACCTACCTTGCCTAACTGTGCACGGTGCATCAGGTCACTGCATGCCGAGTTGCCAGTAATGTCATTCAAGTAATAACACAACACATGTAACGGGACTAAAGTTCATGACATCATTGTGTAAAAATAACGCGTACGAGTACCAACATTCGGAAAGTGAGATTCATTTTCGAGAACACGTCTGCACTAACTGCGGTAACATCTGTTTACCGTTGTTTATCATTAAGCAGTTGTTAGGTTTATAAAAAGCCAGTTAATTAATGATACTTCCTAAAAGAGACTAATGCTAGAATAAACAACCAACAATAAGACATTAATCGCCTACTTATATCAAAACCCAAACAAACACGGCATTTCGTTCTATTCTTGACGCAGTAAAATTAGAGCGTTTGAAAATAAAGCACACGGAAGCTACCGATGATGACATACAAAACGATATTTTTTTGTAACGTTTCATTTTTCCTTTAGACACCTGTCGTATTACATCACGCTTTCCTTTAGAAGAGATGTCATAGCAGATATCATTAGCTGAAAGTTATGGACATGTGAAAGTCCCTTGATGTGGGATTGAGCGCCTTCTGACCACTAACGTAGATACTATCTGCACAATACCTATTGAGGAAATAGATAAAAGACGAAAGATTATGATATTACAAACAAACTAAATGTCGTAAATGTCCTATCTAAAAAGATAATGGGTACAATATCAATAGTTTAAATTCATCTAGTCTGGCAACCTAAACTAAAATTTAACAACTTTCGTCGTTAACAATATTTTTATAAACGACGAAATAGCAATCATGTGATTATGGTCATTACTTCCACTCCTCGCTGTTTCCAAAGCGGAAAGGTTGAAAGCAATTTTATTAAGAGCTAGCCGTTTCCGAACGAGTCAACGTCCGTTATGTCTAAATCTGATCGCAATAATTTCCCCCTTCAAAGCTTTTGATGGTGAACTACCGCCACTACCGGTTGCACTACGAGCGAAGATTATATTCAGTTATGCAAAAATGTTGGGAGTGTTTGAAGAAAATCAAGTCCTTCGAGATTTACGAGTAAGAGTGTATTTGAGTGGTTGTCGACTAACGAATGATATAACTGAATTTACCCTTCCTCAGATAGACTAGCAATACGGGCTACTCGGTTAGAGCGAAGAGAGATCGATCAAGATTACCAACATTTGGTTTCCTTTTAGTATTGCCAATTTATTGTATTATTTCTGTACTGAAACGCAGACCGGGACTGTAAATCAGAAGAATAGATAGGGCATAACGCCTTGTTCAGCGGAGTGTGCACGGTCCGAAATAGCGCCCTAAATGTCATTGGGTCCATGAACTTGTCTGCTCCGCTATACGTAATAGTCTTAATTTACGACGCGTGTCGCAGTTAGAACTAGCCCTAATGGTTAACAAACGTCTAGACTAACATCTGAACATGGTTTAATAACTAGAAGGAAATGCGAGCCAGGCAGTAATGTAATGAATGAGCGTGTTTATGATTTACCAACTTGGAACGGCTGGCGTTCCGGAAACTATACCAATTTGCATTTCACGGTAGCCATCCGTCAAATTCAGAGTCGAATTACTGCTTCCCCCTTCAGCCCATTTGCGAATTGGAACGCAACCGTGTACTCAAAATTTAAAACGTAACAAGAAGTTTACGGCACTTACTACACTAGACTAAGGAAAAGACTTCCACTTTTTCTACAATTCTTTCAGTTACAGGCACACCAACATTGTGTGTAAAGAGTGACACATATTGAAGTCATTCGCGCTTTTTAACGTCGCTTGAGTTGATAAAAATGCGCAAAGCGGAAATGTGTATGTGAAGAAACAAGCAGGGGAAAAAGGCGAACGGCAGACAATGATACTCGTGCCAATTTAAAAATTGAATTTCAAAAAGCAGTTATGTTGTAAATATAATAACAGCGCTGTCGAATTCCGTTATTTTAAAATACTCTGCCACAGGAACTAATGAATGGTTAGTTATTAAAATCCTTGACGCAGCTTTCGATAATAAAATATTCCGCGTCCATATGTGGAGAAACTGGTTGCAACACGCGACAACTTCACATCCTCAGTGTGGGAGTGAAAGTAAACAAATTGTAAAACACATCCATTAACATGTTTGAGTGTGTCATTTAGATTTTTTATAGACGGGGAAGGTTTCTCTCCCGGAAAACAAAGCCTTAATAGCTTATGGAATGGCTTAAAGGTCTACAATGAAACGTGGTTCAAAAAACAAGAACACTGTCAGTTAAGCGAGCCAAAAGGTAACAACTCTGGGTACAATGGTTTACCGCACGTTTATTCATTCTTTTCCAGCTAGAGTTGTGATCGGGTATTGGCTTGTACAGCGATGGAAAACCTTCCTTCTTGTTACTGTTTGACAATAGGCAACAAGGGCCGCAATAATAAGGTAAGAGTTGTGGAATTATAGCAACTGTTAATGCTGCAGCATAGTTCCAGTTGCACAAAGTTTTCCTACTTTTTATTAACTACCTGAATAATGATTTTCATTGGACATTAAGTCACATTTACTTCGATAAAACCGATCATTACTTTAAGTCTTTTCTTTTCTACACAAGAGTATCACTCACCGACGTAAATCATGTTACAGACACTTTAGCCCGGAAATTTGTCTTCGCAATTTGTCACAATACCTGACAGGATACGAGTTGTTGCAATCTATTACGGAACTGTCAACTATCTGCGCGGGAGTCGACGAGGCGGCAAGGTCGAAACTGCACTATTTGCACCACTAACCACTGGCTAACCTTTGTAGAACGTTGATACATAACGACTATACAACCTTTAGAGTATAACGCTGTAAGGTCTAAAGTAGAATATTATGCTCCTTGTAGAAAGCAAAATGAAACTTTGTAGCATCTAGCGCTGTAAATCTAGATCATTACTTATTGAAAATACAGTAAGGTGTAAATTACATGAAGCACGTTCTGAAGGTGAGAACGACTTTAATGTTAGTTGAACAATTACCACTTATTAGTAAATGGGTCAAAGTAAATTGTACTTTACAATTGATAGAATTTAGAGTCTGTACGATTGCAATGTTTGCAATGCAGCGCGACGAATTCAAGGTGAAATGTATGACGAATTGTTTGCAGACTTCGTTGTATACGTCCTAGAATGTACGTGGATATTGTTTTTCTAGATCACAAATGTCTATACATGTCCTGCTGGCCTTGCTCGTGCCCTGCCCATACCGTGCCTCTCACGTCACGCATTCATCCATGTAACATCATCTCTATAACAGAATAGCTACGTTGTGGGATGTTATTAGGCTTGATAGGTTATTATGTTGTAAAATTAGTAAACTTGCCATACTTCGTGCTATGGAGATTTTCATCATAACAGTGTCGAAATTATTGCGTCGGTTTTCTAAACATAAATATGCATATTTCTTCCGGGGTAAACTTTAGAAATATTTGAAAGAAAATGCTGGTAGGTATACGTAGGTCTTAGTGAAACATCAAATAGGTTTGATATCGAAACATTTTACATTATTTTATACAGAAACTGTAAGCATAAAGCAATATAATAAAGCTTTTCTAAAATTCACTTTTTGCATTCAGTCAACACGTTTAAATGCCATTATTCTTAATCGCGTTTCTCTATTTAGTACTCTAAGGTTATCAAATGCGGGTCAAGATATTGACCTAGAATGGCGAATACGCTGATTAAATACTAATAATTGGCTTCGCGTCTTAACAAGGCTTGTTAGCGATGATGTAAAGACCGTCAAAGAAAAAAATACAAGATGTTTTTCCAGTTGAGCTTTAATTGTAGGAATAAAGAGCAAATTGTGCCATTAAACATAATTATTACAACAATCAAAGTAATACGAAAGATCTGCATTTAGTTATACCTTAATTTCGTAGGGAGGCCATTGATGGCTAAAATCTGTGGAGATGCAGGTGTACATTGATGATCATGCGAGCGTATCAAAACTCAAAATTTAATCTATACTAACCCCGTAATGCACTATGCATTGTTATCTTTAATCATTGCATTAACAGTTCTTCGCATTATCATTCTCTTAAACAACAAAACCGGAACCGAGAACGTGAATGCAATAATAAATTACGTAACTGATAGAATCACGTAACTGCATTTAAAACAATCAGTTCAAAATGAGGATATAATGAAAATGAATTAATAGATACAGCTGTACAAAAGATTGGTAATTTTGTATTGATTACCAATATTAGATAGCCGAATAGAATTTTATGTATTAGAAACAGTAACAAGAATAATAAACAAATAAATTTAAATTGTCAGTTTGACAGTACTTATTAGGATTGTGTTCCCATTATGATTATGACTGTCAGCAGTGTTAACACAGGGAGTATTGATAATGATTGTTCTAGTCTTTCTTTACGCAATAATAGCAATGATGATTAATGAACAGATGTAAGCGTCGGACAACTTCTGAGGTAGCAAAAAGCAATCAGCACAATACCGGATGTCAACACAAATCATAGTGGATGCATTTCGTTTTCTCATCGGAGAATATATAATGAACTTTATAATTAAGAACTCAAGCTATAAATGGAGGGACTTAACGAGACTGTCAAAATGAATTCTCTCACAATCTAACTGTGAATTATGATGCACTATAAAATACTCGTTAGGTAGGCAGTAGCAGATATAATCTTCAGTGATGTAGACAAAGACTTCATAAAGATCTAAACGCAACATGGAACTCTATACAAAAGAGATCTATATTTTTTGCGTACATTCGTCTGTACTATACAAGTTTACTGAATTTCTTCTAAATACGCTCGAGTTGCCGTTGGCAGCAAATTTAATTAGATACAATCGACAAAGAAATTCTTTTACCGCTGTAATGGCTCAATGTCAATTACAATACAGTATAATTCAACAAACGTTTCAACACATGTGACGTACTTTTTTTCGAATGTAGGTAGGTATTATTATAATGTACTGGAAGCAGTAACTTTGTCGGCTATACTGAAAAAAAGTCTTATTTTATGCTGCCTTTACTACAAAAACACCCCATTCCAAATTCAAATTTATGCATCGAATCGCGTCTTCCTAGCCAGCACCAGCAAACAAAGAAACGATCTAGTAAATCTCAAATCTGAATATGACTGCTAACTTTTTGCCAACAGTTGCGTAAGAGCAAGCTGCAAATGTTGCAACAACGTCTGCGAGAGATAATGATCGAACGGTGGCTGTGTTGCCAGTTTTAAAAACTGCGCCGGAGTGACCTACTGGCTTACTGCAACGCTAATTTTGGATCTAATGTTGATGTGACGGAATGAGATTTACTGATCTATTATCTTGTTTAACATTATAACACGTGTTCACGGGTTTGAAATTTTGTAGTGGGTTCGTCTATTCTGTGTAGTTGCGTAAATTTCAAATGATTAACGCATAGGTACCTACTAAAACAGTTTAACCATTTACTAATTACGAACGTGGGTTGTGAATAATTACGTCAGATAAATAAGGAATTGCGTTTTTAGTTAGGCATTTGAAGGATTTCAATTGCGATAGGTTTCCTGTTGCCCTACCTGGTATTTGCCATCTAGGGAAGGGACAAGCATTTCCGTTACATGGTATGTGGCACTTATGAAAATAACCATGTTTAGCAGTTTAAGCTCAGAAAAACCATCGATCGCGAAAAATTGCCTTCATTATCTTAACCTATTCAATTGTAAACTAAACGAAAATCAGTCCTACTGAATTGAAGAGTACCGACATACAAAATTATAAGTGCATAGATGTAAATGTTATAATTAGAACTGCTGCTGGGGAAAACAGTGTCAGGCTGATAGCAGCGTGGGTGGCCGTGGGCGGACTGGCCTAGGTCAAGAACAACTTTGGTCTATGAGAAAATTGCTAAAGCAACCAGTTTTTGCGAGGTTTTGATCCGGTAGCTGTTTCTCTTACCGTTGGAAATCATATCAAATTGGAATCGATATCGTTAAAGATTAGATGTAAGGTCTACTTTACTTAGACTTGGGTCTTGAATGGATGTGTGCATTGAAAATTACCTTGATAAAAAAACGGTTTTATTTGAATTACTTTATATTTAATTTATCTAGTAATTATGAAACGAAATAGCAGATATCGTCATTTGTAAATACCGGTTTGTAAGCAGATTTTAATAGGCCTTTAACTACTTAAAACTAACAACGAAACTTTACCTAGAGTCTAAACCAACCAATGACATCATTTTTGTTGAACGTGGGACGCTAAGGTATGAACAAGTTCATACTTGAACCAGTAAATCCCTACTAATATTATTAATGCGAAAGTTACTCTGTCTGTCTGTTACGCTTTCACGCCTAAACCACTGAACCGATATTATTGGAATTTGGTACAGTAGTTTCTGTCCCGGGGAAGGACATAGGATAGTTTTATAGCGATAAACAAATTCTGCGCAGACGGAGTCGCGGGCAACCGCTAGTACGAAATAAGACTGTATAATAATATTCATAAATTAGTAATGAATTCGCTTTACGTAAAATAAAATTCTAGCATCTCTAGCTCTGTGACTTGGGTTAGGTGGGTAGGCACATAAAGTCTCTACACCAATTAATGTATTAAATCGTACATAGGTAAGCGACGATTCACGACAGTTTGAATTAGAACTGGTTCGTCTTCTTTAAACAATACAATGTACGTAAATGCAAATTGAAAGGATTATTCTGTTTCTAGTTAGAAATGTTACAAGTACCTAGTTACCGTGCCTATAAGTACTTTAAAAAAGCAAATACAGACTTTCTGTGGTAAACTTACCGATTTCCTCAGTGTTGCTAGTCGTTGAAGCGACCGATAGACTCATTTTGATATCACAACACTATCGCTCGATCAATTGTTGTTACTCCATCACTTCACTTTCAGTTCAGTTTACATTGATACACTTTCAAAGCTATTGAATTGAAGATTGTTCACAGCTTGTTAAAATTCTTAGATGAAGTAAACACCGCCTAAGAAAATAATTAGGTACTTTAAAATTCTCTAGTTTACGAATACAGGTAAAAAAAATCAGAAACATATTTGACATTTGGCACAGCACTCCTTTCATTGATCTATTACGAATTCACAAGAAACTAAATGTGTAAATTCAGAATCAGATCAACCCAAATTGTGTACCAAGTCCATCGACTCTACGCCCCCGGCATTCTAACTCGCATACATTTTAACAATGACATTATTTGTCATCAAAATATATATGGCCATTTCGTTTTATACGTTTTGACACTCTTACTTTATGACCAGTAAACAATACGTCCACTGGACATTTTGTCACGTTGATGACTCAGTCCCGGAATGGGTTAAGCCAATCTCATTACACAAACTTATTTGCCTTGGCAAACGCAAAATTATAACGTATCATCTTCAGTATAATTTTTGCCCACGCGCACATATAAAGTTGTTACAGCTATCAACCTATCATTAACGAATGATGCAATTTGAGAAAAAGGCGTTTCGCTCACAATTGTGGCAAAGATCTCTCCGTAATTGAATTAATGATCGTTATCTAAGACTGTTGAACACGAGTGAGATGTTCTGAACTGTTGCGTCATGAAGATGGCAGAACCTTTCGCTCTCATGGCATGTCATCCCAATTATTAAATGGTTCTTTGCACGATATGGGCTTAAAGCTCGTTAGGACTGTTAAACAACACGAAGATTCGAAAAAAGTTTGATATGGAACGCCTAATTTCTTTCTAAATTACCTATCTTCTCTTTAGCCCATTGATAAAAGGCCACTCTATCATGCATGAGGTTCTCATATATTTATAACAAAGAATCTCGTTCCGATAATTATGTTTTGTGGCTGTCAACCGTTTTCTCCTTATTACCCCTACTGTGTTTATATTACATGAATATAACGTAAAAAAACGAAATGAAGTGTTTTTAGTTTAACTCGACCATTACGTTCTGAATAAGGGCCGTAACTGTGTCGGCATTCGAAACACTTTATCAATTATCTTTTTGCATGATACAGTTTTTTAGAAAGTAGAAACCTTATTAACCTTCATCTAATTCAAATCACATTTGAAGAAAACATTCTTAGAACGTTGAAGAATGTTGTGACTTTTATTGCTGCAAATAGTACGCTTAGAATTACTTATGCAGCACAAGCATAAGTAAACATTAACCTCGATATAAAAACTTGTATCACAAGCTAACATCTTCTAATAACAGCTAGGTACATACTACAGAAAATTAAAAGAAATCTCCAGAAAAAGGGTAAGCAAGAATGTCTAGATATAGCGGTACACATGAACTAGATTAGCCGGTCTGATAAACCGTTAGCAGCTCACAAGCCTAATTAATTGTGGCTCCTAAACATCCCGCAATAGGGCACACAATAGCCAAGGAAGGGGACAATAGAATAAATGAAGCGATGAGTAATTACGAGTACCTATTTGTTATGAGAGGTGAATAGCAGTATGTATGGAAGAAAAAAAATGACAAAACGGTCTATTAAATGTCAGCCAGATCATAATTAAACAAAGCCTCATTGCTCTCATCTAGAGTTAAAGGTACAAATCTGATTGAATCACTAAAATGTTGCATTGCGTTTACTTTGCATCGATAGGTATTAGTCAGCAGGTCTTTCACCCCTAACGACAATAGTCAACGCCAACAATGACTTTGATCAATCGACAAAAAGCTGATTCAGAACATCAACAGCTTTATGTGATATTTTTACTTCCATTACTTCTTTAGACACATTAACATCATCATTTCTGTCAAAAAAATCTTAAACTTTTCATTCATTCCTAGTTTCTTTGGGACTCATAGTCATCATACAAATTAATCCTAAGAATGTGTTGATGTATATCCAGGAAGACACAATATCAAGATCTATCTTCACGATAGAACGTATCCTTCCCTTTCCTACTCTAAAATGATTGATACTCTTGCTTCGAACCAAACCTGCAGGTAGAAACGAGTAATTACTCATAGGTAGCATGTGTAGTGAAACTCACTGAAGGGCAAGGCGGACTAACTACTTTCGATATGTTTAGAAATGATTCCTGCTGGACATGTTCATGTCTGTCACACCACAGCGATAAATACCAATAATAATGGTGCTGCAGCTATACAAACACGTGATTGCATTCAAGTACCAGCACGTAAAACGAAAACAGGAGATACTAGTCAGTGAGTCGCACTTAGGTATGTTATTTCAACAAACCGACGTTGTACCTATAACCATTTTTTAACTTAGGTAGTTAGCCATATTTTATGACAGTGTGCTAATACAGCCAATCTGTGTAATTTACAGGGAAACCATTTCTTCTTTCTTTATAAATAAAACAGGAAAATCATTCAATTTATTTAAAAGTTACGTTGCATGATCAAATTCGATTTTTTTTATTTCTTATATTATTTTAACGATATAGTTCTGTTTGACATAGTTCATTGAATCTGGGGTTGCTTTTAAGCCCAACATGGTCTTCGGGATTCGCCTTCGTCACTTTATTAATAACATCAAAGAAGACACTAAACAATAATAATATTATGTGGTTGTGCGCATGATAAATTTTAAAGGTGTACCAACAGATTTATTATCCTCAAAGGCGTGCCTCTGATCTCATACGTTCAAGTTTCGCGAACAATGAACCCGCCAAATGAAGTGAAGTTAGTGCTTTATTATGTTTTATTATAACTTTATTACTCATGAAATGGTTTTAAAGCTTATTTAGTTTTGCAAAAAACATTCATTTTTAATTGATGTTTCAGGCGTTAAGTCTTAAAGTAAATATAAGTTCATCAGTTTATTTTTGTGAAATGCATTTAATAATCACTTTCAAAAACCATTGATAATGATAGCCGGGATTAAGCGGTAATGAAATTACTAAGAAGAGATTTATATGACATGAATGAATGATACGACCAATTAGATGCATTGAATCATAGAAAATTTACATGGGCGACAGGCATAGTAAAAATACCTTTTCATGTTTCCAATAAAAAACTAAACTAACTCCAGTGTTAAATAGCTAATTAGCTACTACACAAAACAATTCCACTCTTTACCAACATTGATGAAAAACGGGAGGGTAGTGGTTTCAATTTTAAGTGGACTTGCAACACAATGTGGTCATTATCAGATTAACAACTAGGATGCAATACCTAGGTAATCAATGGTCATTAATAATTCTTACCGTTTTATAATTGCAAGTATTAGGTACTAACGACAAAGGCAAACTACAATTTCCATATTATTTAAAAGAACATTTCGCATACAAACAATGCAGTTTCCATAAAAGATTTAGCGCTTAATAACCGTAAAAATAAACATAATGATGCAACCACAAATGCAACTTTCTCCAAGAAATCTAGAAGAATAATCATTAGTTACGGTCGAAGCATTATGCATTAAGTGCAAGTCAGAGATCGCGATGGATTTCTTTATATACTGCTAATGTAAATTTGATATGCGTCAATTTAGTACCTACCATTAATTTGCGTATACACGAGGTATAAATGTTACATAACATGAATCCGTTAAATACAGAATACAGCGTGAACCAAGCAGTTTTAAGCCATCGGATGTGACATTAATAAATTCAGTCTGGTTGTCGAAATGAATCATGACGTAATGATAAGCTTGGATATTGGATGTAATCATTAAATTACCTAATCTATTGGATAATGTAATAACGGACCAATTATCTGCAATGTTTATATGCGTAATTTTGTTACGGATAGGACAAGAAATTTTGTACTCGACTTGAGTTGTTGATTATTTAATATATTGTTTACATTTTCAACAAATCTGAGTATGGATTGATATCAAAGGTTAAAACTCTACCTGTTTGCGACAGTGAGATAGAAGAACTAGTTTAGGTAGTTACCAATGAGAAGTAAAACTTGACTTGCTACTATTACGTACTGACTGAATAAATTTAGTTATTAAACGATTGCAGCTTATGTAAAGATTATATGAATGTTAACGAAGGATCAGTAACAGCAAATGCAGTACCGTGGTATCTTGATGTAAATACCGCATAAATAAAGGAGGCAGTTTGTTTAAAGCGATCTCTATAGCGATAACAGAATGTTAACAACGAAACGAAATTATATTTCTAATGCTACGATTTATGTTCGCAGCTGTGAAGTTTCAGTACTGTTACTAATTAATTCAAGGTTGTTAAATATACTCAGGTTGTCGATCAAAAATATTGTTATGTTGTTAGTACACATATGTAGGGCTACGTTCAGTAACTAAAGTGTCAGTGTGATTATCGTCGGGTGAAAATCGTCCGATCATAAACACACTCACTGAACGACTTGGGGCGTTCTTCTGTCAAAAGTGTCAATTGAAGTATGATTTCGTATTCGTAATAATAAGTTTATATCCCCAGCGTTCGAATTATAAATTTTGCCTCATATCAACTGTCAAAGTGACGTCTGTGCGTTTTTTACCCATCTATTTTACGGGGTGACCGGTGCGATCGCCCGACGACGCCCGACGATGTTACTGAACGACTTGGTGTGATCGTCGGATGATCGCACTGACTTACTGAACGGGCCAGTGCGTCGTCGGGCGTCGTCGGGTGATCAAACTGAACGCACCCCAGGTGATCAATTTTCGCGGGTAGCTGTGAGGGTAGATATTTTGTGTAAATTGAGACAACAAACAATATAGACAGTTGACTGACAACTTAATTTAGTTTAGCAGGGAAAATATCTGTCAAAGTCGTATTTTCTCAATAGATAGGTACTCTACCGCATGGCTCTTCTAAATTAGGATAGAGTTGCCATTATCAATTTAAAAAAACGCAACACACTGTCAAGCGAAAGTGTAAACCACTCGTGCGCATCCAGTTTCTCTTATATTGACGGAAAAAAACACAATTTTTATTTCATTGACTAAAATAAAAACACAGAGATCTTAGCCACAATTTGGTGTTCGAGGTTTGAAATAAAACGTCGATACGAACGCTTAGTTAAAACGTATGCTCGGGATATAAACAACACTCGCGACTTTAAAAATTGTCGAAGCGACCGACGCGACCGTTCGCGGGGCATGAGGTTGATCTACTGTTCGATCCAATGGAAAACACAGCGCTTCAAGCGACACATTTACCTGCAACACCGATAGCTAGATAGTCGGTAAAGCCATTAAAGCGCTGTCGAGATCCTAAAACCAACAACATTAAATCCAATGAAGTATAAAATCGCCTTCTGATGCGCGGAAGACACATTCGAAGAAGTCTATTTAATTCTCTAGTTGTTGAATAATGACGTATTGGCGGCATTGGATACCACGTTGAGCAAACAATGGAGGTGAAAGGTCGAGGCGAATCTCGTCTTTGTTCGAGATGTGACGTAAAAAAATCTGCAGGAATAATTTTAATTTCTTCATTGACTTACTGAAATAAGGTCATTGGTTGTCAAGAATAAATCCATTGAATACAATGACTTGGTGATTTCACAAGCGGAATATATATCAATAAGGGAAACTAAATTCGAATAGAAAAGGTAGCACCGGTACTACCGGTAGCACCTTAATGTTTCGCAACACTATTCAAAACAAATGCAGTTGAAATGCAAAACATTGATAATATGAGTGCCTATAGCTTAGTATACGAAGATAGCTTAGCGGTGTTTCAAACGTGTCTGCCATAGCAATTAACATTGCCTTTTGAAACGTCTTAAGGATGCGAGGATGGCCTGCATTCCATAAAATTATCCTGAGTTGAACATAGTTATTGAGGACTTGGGCACTTTGAAAATGTTAGGCATAGATTAACTTGTCAATGTTCGGTTTAAAAAATAAAACAAAAAATAATCTATGGTTTGTTAGTTTTAACAGGTACGAGTGAATTCTTTGCGATAATGGAAAGTCGTTGGTCTTGAATAATATAATGATAACGATAACACGTTTTACAGCCAAGTTACAATAGGTGAAGTATATACATATTTCGCTGGCCTTGTGTCGTTCGCCAACTGCAAATATCAGATCTATTTACTATAGCGTTGTTTTGGCGGCAATGCCAAGGAATCCATTGCACAAACGGCCGCCATGTTGCGTAAGTTTAAATTACAATTGAGTATTTTAATGAGCCAACTTTGTCTAGATGCGTTGACAAACAAAAAGTCGTTTTTAAGCGTTACATAAGTCGTAGAATCCGGAAATTCTTGATTTGATTGGAAAATGTTGGAAGTCGCTTATCAAGATGCTTGGAAAATTAAAATGTTGAAATAAGAAACCCGTCAAGTTTGGTTTTTGGAATTAATTAAGTAGGTACTGCAAGACGTGAGGGTTGTAGCCAGGACTACTCTGAACTTGGGAAACTCCTGGGTAAGCGGGTACGTACGGATCGACGTTCGCGTCGTCAAATAAAAGATTACCGCAAAGATCTTTACGAAGATTTATTCACTTTAAGAGACTTAACATATTATAAAAAAATGTCTATGCCTTCGGAGGCAGCTGTCCAGGTAATGCCCTGGGGAAACACTTTGTTTCTTTATTCCATTAAAATTCTAAACTTAAATTACAAATAATTGCATTACCTGCCAGCATCTTGGTTTGTTTGCACAAAGGTTTGTACAAACGAAACCTAGTTCCTACAGTACTTACATTTCCGGGCACGAGGTGTTGTTACTTCTTGAACAATAACTAAAACTTGACAAGACATTTCGAATTTGTTCAGAAATCTTTAAATATGAAGTTAAGCGAACAAGGATCAATTTGAGACTGAGGACGAAAATATACTCGTATGACTGCACTAATATCATCTGTGCAATGGAATATTTGAAGTACTTTTTAACGTGTCTGGATGATGTCATACATAGGTAAACGTGATCTTATACTAAGTTCATAAAAACAGTATTGACAGTTTACATGTTTACTCAGAAGTTTTTTGACGCTAACCGACTATAAATCTAGTGGAAAGCCTGCATCATAAAACACCTAGAAGTGGATTGAATAAAATATAGTCTCTGTTTGAATTGAATTCAGAAACAAAAGAACTCCAAACAAGTAGTTACCTACCTAAAGTAAATTTTCGTCGGGGCTTGAAAAAATGCATTTAATGACCGCAAAGTTTATTTTGTCTGCATTATTGTTAGTTTGGACGCGGTAAATAGATTTTTAGGTTACACTTGTGAATGCAGAAAGGAGCCTTGTGCAGAGCTATTAGTGTTAAGTATGCACATAAAATTAGGATTTCACTTTGTGCTTGGATGTGGGTGTTTTACTGAGGAGATTATTAGCTATTGACGTCAAACGTTGGTCTTTTGTTTGCGCGGTGATTGCATTTTTAATTATCATGGCCATTTTTAAGAATGATGTGCAAAGCTGTTTACAGAATCTTAAATAGAGCCATTTTGCAATCGAGTAAAGTAGCTATATAAAGTTCCATGTAGTGTAGGTATATGTTTGATATTTCTAGAGCATAATATCAGTTTCGCTACAAATGCATAAGTACTTTTAACTAACTGGCCTTTGTACTTTTTTGGTTAACTGGTAGAGATCCCTTATAGGGATAAGTTCGCCTTTGTGCATATATTTAAGGCCTTTTTTTGTGATTTGTCTCTACTTCTCTATATTTGTACAATAAAGCATTTCCTTACTTACTTACTTTTTTTAATTCCAATAATTAATATTTAACGCCTAACAGATAAACCTAATTGAGTACGTATAGGTACGTGACTAATGGAATGTGTTAGCGGAATTTTAATTTCAAAGATATTTCGGGAGTTTAATGATATACCATAGACAATAAGTACGAAAATAACAAGCCACCGCATAAGTTTCTTGGTATTTTTATTTATAGAACTATTTAAGGAACTTTACTAGCTTTAAGAAACAAGATGCCTTCATGTGATATGGACAGATAAAATTAATGGCTCTCAGAGACTACCCTTAACTCGTGGCTCGAACTATTTTGGGCCTCATAAAAAACCCATGTTTGAAATCATGAAAAGATAGCCAGCTAATAAAAGTACGTAGCTGAATAAGTTCATAAATTCCTGGTTAGATAAACATGACATTTTGGTTTATAGGTAGGTAAGTTTGTACGGGTCGGCAATTTCAGTTAAGCGGCAAAGCAAAATGTATGAGAGATTGTATAAAGCTGCTCAAACCGTGTATCGTCGCAGAGAATTTTGTAGAGAAGTCCGCGACAAAATACAAGCGTCGAATCTTTAATCCCAACGGATGAGGAAATGTTGCCAGTTACAAAATTGATTGCGAAATAAATTAAAAAGAAAAAGAGTGTCCTCGCACTCGCATTCGGGTGTAGCGGGACGGTTCCGCTTTCGTTGGCAGAAATAGAAGTGCCGTGTGGTTGCTCGTGCGACGCCGCTTCCGGAGACGAGCGGAGTTGACAACGTTTATGGTCAGTTTAATTCGGAATTGAGATTACGATGTAAAGTCATACTAAAAAATAATAAGCCTAATTATTAGGTGCATTTTCTTAGCGCTTCTAAAAGCGGGGGACCAGGATTTTGACACATCACACTTGAATTGAAATCCACGAGTCGCTCCGTTCTCAGTACTTTGTAATATGATAAAATGACGTTAATTTCAGCGTAAGTGATTGGTATTCTGAGGGTCTCCGAAATTCTAAATTTCAACTTCGTATCAACACCGTCCCTTTCATTTTCCTAATAAAATTAAATGTGTGGAGTTAATATATTTCGTATCTGCAATAAATTGATTTTATTCAATCACTAAAGCAGAGAAAACGTTCCAAAGTGATTCATTTACGATCACATTACTTTTTAATTAGTGAAGGGGAACACGATTTTGTACAAAAATGGTACAAGGCCTTAACGCAAAGAGCGATAACGTGATTTGCTTTAACTTTAATATAAGAAGCATTAACTTTCTTACTTTGCGGAGCAATTAATACCTACGTAATTATAAGGATTACAGAAACTTGCTATGCTTTACTTGCAAACTTTTTTAAGTAGCAACAACCCTCACAAGACACTAAAAACATACCTATCTCTATATATACAAAAGTTCAAATCAAATTAAATTCGCCTCTTGTTATACATTTAAAATCGTAATAACCAATAACTAACTAATGCTCTCAAAAGCACACCTATCAGTCCCAGCTCGATAAAAAAACGGAGTCCAATGAGCTTCCAGATTTAAACACTTTACTTGTCTGACCTATTTTTACAGTCATTATTTCGAAGACACTCCATTGTATACATAATTTACATGATGCATGCGTTAAGCCAGTAGTTACTGTATATTTACACTGGCAACTCCGAAATAAATCAAATTTGGAACGCGAGGCAAACGAGCTCCAAAAACGGAAAAGCCTTGATCACGACCGAGATTGTGCAGAAGGTTCGTTCAGAAACCGGTCGCAACCTGAGTAAAGAAACCGCTGACCACCTACCGATCGCATTTTTGCGAGAAACAAGATACGTTTTAATAAGGTTCATTGTTTCAATCTCAAATTGGAGCGACAGACCCGGTTCCCTTTTAAAACGAGTAACTTCGGTGCACTTACATGGTTAACTTAAGGGGTACCTATACGTACATAATTATTGTGCGCCGTTTTGCACTTCATGAATATTTAGTTAACCTGTAGGCATACGCGACGTATTGTGCGTTTTGTAGCGCTGGTTGTTCATTCCTTTTTATGCTATAATTATCATTGTTTCAACTTCTTCTTAGCTAATATTTTTGTCTAAACGTCTGCTAGCATTGATTGGCCCTCTCAAAAGACGCCGGAAGAACGGTCGCAGGCTTTATATGTGATTCAATATCTCTTAACTACAAAGTATAAAGTACTAACCTTTTATATCTCTCTGCAACACGGGCGACAGCACGCCGCTAGCCAATGCAGTGTCCAAGTGGTTGATGTTTTCAGTACAACGCGTTTCCAGCTCCGTCTGTGGTACGGAAAAACTTCATTTGCCAAAGTCAGACTAAACGTCGCATCGGAAGACATTTGTAAATAAAAATTAACTAAGTATCCAATTTTAACATAGCTAATCCCTTCATTTTTTCTGACATCTGTTTGAGTTGGGAACGCGAAACTAAGAAGTTTTTTCGACTCAGGAAGAAATATTACATATCTATAGTGCACTTGTGATTTCGACAAGGATGGTATTGAAAATCTTAACATCAGTTTATATATTTCGAATGAGTAATTATGCAATACAATCAAATGACAAATGAAAGTTCCTGAAATAAATCTTTCGATGCGACTCTTGTTCCTCTGTAAATCCAATTAACATCTTTTAAAAATTATACAAAATATCTAAAACAACAAGAAAGTAAAATGAAATAATCAAATTTTACAGAGGTTTGTTGGGTGTACAGAGCACTATAAAATTTAAATTAACGTGTACCTATTAGCTGTGCGGTAACTAAAAACATTCAGAGAAAAACAAGTTACAAAATCAGCGAATTCATTAAAAATATTTTATAACTAACTCACTTTTTTATAATCCTCTTCTTAGCAAAAGCAGCAATCACTTTATAATATTAGATGAATTTTGAAAAATCAACAAAAAACATGCATTTTTCGGCTCAATGCAATTATCATGCCAATTCAGTTTTTTAAACTTACACGATACGTATTTACTTAAATATTAATGCTATCAAGTGGTAGGTACAGTCACCAACAAATATGTACAGGAGCAGCCAAACCACTCAAAAATAAGTATGTTAACAGAAGTCTAATCTAGTGTCTAGTGTTGTCGCGAGTTCAAATATTATTGAATACCTTGGCTGCTTCAATTCATCATGTGGTAGCTATACATCAAACAAAATGCAAGGTATATTAACCAAAAAGGAAACGCCAAACAAAAATTAGAAAAGCATGTAGGAAAGCCCCAAACAATCCAAAATAATTTAGAACTTTAGAAAATTGTCGTGAACAACCTCATCGTCTTTGACAATACAATAGTGCTCTGAATGTTGATAGAGAAGGGTGTTAATTGACTGAAACTCCATTTGATTTTCAAACCGATACGTTTATTCCTCTAAAATTTTTACACAAAAGTAATCACTGTGTTGCTTTTAACATTTTTTAAAATTAAACAATTATGATCAATTAACAACCTAGCCCTATTCAACTCGTGAATAATACCTAGCTATCTATACACAAATATACTGAGATATATTTCGGAGTTCAGTCAAATACCGTGTTAACAAAATAATCACCTCAATTATGCCAAGAAATTAAACCATTATACAACAGATTACAACCAATAAGGGCTGTTAGTTACACTAACTTAAGAGTAAAATTAATCACTCAATGACAAGAATACGCTTTCTTAATGAGGTAAACCATAAATTAAAATAAATTAATTGCTCATCGCCGCAGAAAAACACCCTCGGCGATATTCAAGCACAAATTCCCTCTCATTTCCGAACTGTTTCGAAAACGTCAAATTTGACGGCTGTCAATTTGACATTTCAATATTTTCCATCGTTTATTGCCACTGGTAACCCCGAATGATTCTTCTAGAAGCTTTCTGCACCATTATGCAATAAGTTAGAGATTATTCGATAATTTAAAATACATTTGATAGGACTTGACCTAGCACCAAGGTTATCACCACCGAAGTATGAGGATGATTTGAAAAAAAAAAGGCAGTTAGTAAAAATGCACAAATCACAATCACACAGCAAACAGACTGTTAGTAGGGAGTTAACAGACAAAGGGATTGAAAACCAAACAAAACGCATGAATCAGACAGTGTCACTTTGCCAGGTAATGCTAATGTTAGTTAGAATTGTAAATTAAAATATTATATGCGCTAAAATAGACGACTTCAACCAAAATGATACTGTCGCTGATGTGGAATGATAGTTTGATTAATAATAAGGTTAGTAATTGAATTTCTGCAACGATTGTCAGATAATTTCCATTTAATAATTTTTAAATGCTTGCAATTTGTACAAATACTATATCAACAACATGAAACTATACGCGTAGGTATCTATTAAAACAGATCAAACGGTTTACTGGCTCCACTCTACTTTCCTACCATCGGCTGAAACAATACAAAGTGGCTCGTCACATAGCGCGTCCTAAATCTGACAGTCGCCGCAAACTTCATACGTGTACTTACATAAATAAGGATAAATATCACACATGCCCAAGCTAGATGTCATTGGAGGTGTATGTAAACTATTACTAAGACGGAGAAAGCCGCGACGGCGAGGCAAAGGCGCGCGCGCAGGGCCGGGCGGCGCGCCACGCACGTCGCGAGCTCGTCATCGCCATCGAAGCTATCTAGATCTGAATCGAATTGGGTCCTTACGTAGTCAAAGGCGCGGAGCAGGTCGGGCGATGTCTCGTGCCGTTCTAACGCCGCCTCCGCCGCGTCCAGGTGGGCGCTCGACCGCCGCACCATCGAACGCACTTCTTCAGACTCCGAGTCGGAATCCCCGCTCCAATTCCTCCTACTGTGCTTCTTGGGACTCGAGGCATCATCCTCCGAATCGACGTTCTCCGTCGAGCGCCGACGCAGCTCCGAGAGTGCGATCTTCTGCAACTCTGACTCAGCGTTTATCTCGTTCCTTCTTCGCCGTCCCAGAGAATCCAGAATATCAGGCCTGTTATTTACTTCTGTGTACTCTAAAGAGCTGTTGACTTCATCGCTGGTCATATTGGAGCTGTGCCGGCGTCGGCTCAGAGCTTGTACGTTGAGCAAATCGAATTCTGGGGTTCGTTTGTTGTTTTTGCGATCGCTCTCGGACGGTTTGCGGCGACGAACGCCTTCGTTGCTCTCGATGCTCGTGTTGTTTCTGGATCTTTCTAGGCTGTCGAGAAGTGTCTTCTTGCGTTCGGCACTGGACATTGATTTCTTGGGTTTTCGGCCGGGTGTTTCGACGGGGGAGCGGGTGGGGCGCTTGTGGCGCGGCAGGGAGCGCTCGCGGGGGAGGTCGCTGGGGCGGCGGCGGCGGCCCGAGGGACTGTCGTGCTCGGGCTGCGCGGACAGGCTCGAGCAACAGTCTGATTGGGAGTCTAGGAACGCGCGGTAATCATCGCCGAATTCTAGCAGACGGCGCGCCGCGTCGGAGTCTGGCGCTTCAGAATACGGCTCTGAGTTGTACTTTTCCTGATGAGAAAGATTAGGGTCTTGAGTATGAATTATGTAGCTTATTTAGTATACGAGTTGTTATGAACTTGATTAAAAAAGTGGTTAGGCAATTCCGGCACACATTATTTTTTACATGTGTGATAATGATAACTTAAATAATGATCAACAGTAATCAAGAATCTGACCGTAAAACGTTAAATGTTCCGATAGATGAAGCTAGGAGCCATATCGATTTCGGATCACTACGACGTTAGTTTGCATGTTAACAGTTGTGTTCAATAACTTTGATAATGATCCCGTAGAGGGATCGAAACGCGTCAGTGTTTGTGTGGTGTAAGGGATAAGGGTTTGTGGGATTTATATGTGTTTTATTGGCAGCAGTGGAGGGAGGGTTTGCATGAAAAACATATATATTTCACACAGGCTTGGTTATCTTGCACGTGAGTAGCGGAGTGACATGACAACGTTCGAATAGATACGTAGTGCAGTTTTATTTAACAAATTAACGCCTTACTCAGTCAACTATTAAATAACTTCGCATAAACACACCTGATAGAAATCCCAGGCTTGCTCCGAGAACGAGCTGTGTTCCTCTGTACCAGCGGTGACGCTTTTATCCACATCAGAATCCTTGTCCACGCATAGGTCCCACAGTTGACTCGGGTCCCCTAAACTGAGGGCTAGGAACGTCTTTTCCCTCTCCATACTCTTAGCCAGCCTCGGTCGTACGTAACCTCCCGCTGGTCCTATTTTAAAGCTAGGCGAGACAACTTCTTGTTCGTTCTGTTCTGGTATGGCGCTGTCTTCCCTGGAGGATATGTGGGTCTTTTCTATGCTCTTGCGCAGGTTGGCTATTGTGGCTAACTGTTGCTTTATAAGCTCTTCGTCGCTGTCGTTGCCTGAGGTAGATGTTGTGTCGAACCTGATAAAATGGGTTAGGTTTTTGTTATCGTTAATATTGGGTCATTTAGTTGGTGATTCTTAAGTAGAAAACATGCTACTACATTTAACATAAAACTTCCGTGAGATACAAGTTACATAAACGGATCGCTCACGTTTCAAAGTTGTTGTTATCGAGTTTATCGATAAGTGACTGTCCCTAACGTATCGAGGACTTATGGCTACACAGGCAGAGAGTGTTTGAAATGTTAATGTTTTAGGTATTTTTCTACAATATGTACCGTTTTAGAAACGGCCCCTAGAATGGCAGACACTTGGCAAACTTCTCTCATCGCACCTTTTTGTCTGTGTTACGGTAGACACATCCGGGATTGACTCATATCTCAACAATGGGGAAAGTATAGATGAGCCCAAAGTTCGTCTGAACTCTGAACTCACTCGTTACAATTATTAACGTCTGAATTATGACACAGAAATTCGGCATTTTTTGTAATTCTCAAAGGTTTTTTAAATAATCAAAGTTGTAAAAAAAAGTAAAACATAGAAGCATGGCAGAGCAAAGTACAAGACGTGAAATAATAACCTAACCTAAAAATTTCATTTTAGATACAAGCTTTTTTGCTGACTGTACTTTTTCATCTGTTAACCAAATTTCAAGTCAATCGGACCAACCGTTGAAGAGTTCCCTCCTGCGCAGACGGGCCTGGCTGAACCACCAGGATTCTACTACCAGATTATTGTATTGTCACCTGACTTACACAAGTATGCAAAATATCAGCTCAATCGGATGAAGACATCTGCTTCAAAATTGAAACGCAAGATTCCACCCGGACTAACATACATACATACATACATTGCAAGTTCATATAAAGCATGTAAACATCACTACATAGTATAAAACAAAGTCGCTTTCTCTGTCCCCGTGTCCGTATGTCCCTATGTCCCTATGTCCCTTTGTATGCTTATATCTTCAAAACTACAGATTTTTGATGCGGTTTTTTTTAATATATAGAGTGATTCAAGAGGAAGGTTTTTATGTATGATTCTACGCAGACGAAGTCGCGGGCAGAAGCTAGTGTAATTATAAAATGAAATAATGTAATAAAAAATATTCGACCCAGGGGAATTCGTTTTCATGAAGAAACGGCTCTATTGGTTACCCGATTCCTCTTAGTGCTTCAACTCAGTACAGTCACCAAAAAAGCTTGTATCTAAAATGATTTTTTTAGGTTAGGTTATATTAACTCACCTATTCTTCTTGCTGTTAGCAGGATCGCTGGCCGTGCTGCGCTCGTGCTTATACTCCTCCGGGCTGATCCTCCCACAGAACGACTGGCTCTTGATCAGCCTCTCTCGTCTAAGCTTGGACCGCTTACGCCGCTGCCAGTTCAACTTGTCACCAGTTTCCACGCAAGATGTGCAGGCTTCTGTCATCGTGTTGGTGCTCGATACGTGACCCTAAGGAGATTGATGATTTTAGCTATTGCTCAAGCCGGCTCGCTCCTGAGTTAATAGGATTTGGGTGTGAAATCGCATTTTGAAATTTTATGATGTGCTTTTCGGTGAAGGAAAACATCGAGAGGAAATCTGCTTACACCTGCGAGGCAATTCAATGGATGTGAACCCGCCCGGGTCCGCGGGGGAACTACAGCCCAAGCCTTATGAGTGTTTGTCAGCGTACCGCAGAAACGTTGAGACTTTATTTCCCGAGATATAATAGTAGAAGTATAAAAGTGAATGAAAATTATCAGGGAGCGTTGTTTTCTATTAGTGGACGAGTTTTAAGAAACTAAAAAAACTTTCTAAAAAACTTTGGATAGGTTCAGGACATACAAAGAATTAATTCACAAACAGTCTCACGACAAAAAAATAAAGCTCTCGTGGCCTTTAAGTTTTGTTACCTTAGGCTCTGTTACCCCATAAGGGATAAAGACGTGATTTTATCGTATTTTTATGGTTGAACACTTGTTTACAGTAGTACACATCTGATATGGCGCGTCGTGCATTTTCGGCCGCGCAGATACGAACAAACTATTCCGATGATAGCCGAAGGTACGATTCAAACTTTTAATCAGTCTTATGTCTTATAGATACAAGGTGCAAATTACAGTGCACCTGTTATTCGTCTCACTCACGCAAGCCACCCCTCTTTTTGAATTATAATGCAGGCCATTTTAACGGTAAATAAACAGTTTATATTTTTTATAAAAAATATAATTTTCCTTAATATAGCCTAATTCAATTGTATTGTATACCTAATAATAATTTAATTAATCTTTATAGTGTGATATTGACATTTTCGTATCGTATAATATAATATCTAGTTATATACATAAAAGAAAGTCGTGTTAGTTACACTATTTATAACTCGAGAACGGCTGAACCGATTTGGCTGAAAATTGGTAGGGAGGTAGCTTAGAACCAGGAGACGGACATAGGATACTTTTTATCCCGATTTTCCCACGGGATTGAAAAATTCCGAAATGTTGTACTAATAAAGCTACAGACATTAAATTCAGCATGTCTACACATTATTCCTTGATTAGTATAAAGATGCACTTACAAAGGATTTTTTCAAATTTCCCACGGGATAAAAATACGACTATTTATAACTCAAAAACGGCTTAACCGATTTGGCTGAAAATTGGTAGGGAGGTAGCTTAGAACCAGGAGATGGACATAGGATACCTACTTTTTATCCCGATTTTCCCACAGGATTGGAAAATTCCGAAATGTTGTACTAATAAAGCTACAGACATTAAATTTAGCATGCCAACACATTATTCCTTGATTAGTATAAAGATGCACTTACAAAGGAATTTTTCAAATTTCCCACGGGATAAAAACACAAGGTAAATAATTAAGACTATAATTAGTAGATAATATTCCTAGAGGATCTGTAGGTGCTCTAAGAAGGGATTTTCCGAATTTTTTATTTGTGAATTTTCTTTTATTTTTTATTGGAAGGAACCGCCAGAATCCTCGTAATTGTCCTTTTTGAAATGCGAGTCGCTTCCGCCGTTCGGTCAATAACTTTTAAAAAGCGTTCTTTTGAAAAAGTTGTGTTTTTAGCATCTTGAGCTTCCTTCGTCATAAACTCGTGCACATTATGCACGATCTCCCTTGCTTGTCTTTTAAGCGGCCGGCCTCTTTTTAAAGAACTCATTTTGACACTGTCAAGAAATAGAATACTTTTTTTGCCACTATGTGTACTTTTGTCAGCAACGCGTGTACTCACTCGGAAGTTTGGCGACTGACTAACATGCCAAGCGGCGCGCGCTAACATGGTGGCAGCAACCCACCAATAGCGGCACAGGAAAAAGACGCGCCGTGCGTGCAGTATACCGATTGGTCAATTGCATTTCCCGCGCTTCTGAAATGCGTCTTCTGCGCAGGTATATCGGTGAGCCATATCAGTTGTGTACTACTGTAAGCCGTTCACAGAAAACTGTCCTTTTTAGACCCAGTTGGTCTTACCATAAAAAGCTAGACAACTTACTATCAGGTTACCAACTCACTAGATTGCCATCCTGGTTAAGAAAAAGCACTGAACTGTTAAAGTTAAAACTAGTCAGATAATAGAAAATGATCGTGTATAAGACGTTACGTTTTTTGTGGGAGAGACAGATTGGTCTATCGACACAAAACCTAAACTTAGGTACGTCCAAAAGGATAGTTTTTTATGAACTAACAAGTTTTAAACACTTATTCAACGATTGTATAAGTTGTTCCGACATAGAATAATTATTTCGTTCAGCCAGACCAGTTTGTTTACTCGGTTTACTAACGCCATCTATCGGGTGGATTTTCAATTAGTTACAAACCTGCACCGTGTTGATACTGCCTCGCAATTTAGAGTTCGAATTCGTCGGAGTGACCCTCTGTGGAGACGCGAGCGTGTTCAAAGCAGACTCCGATATCGACATATTATGCGACATAGCGACTTCTGCGGTCGGAGTGGCAACAAGGGACGTCCCGGTTCCACTCAGCTGTGATATGCAGGACACCGACCAAGGGCGCGCGCTGTTGCTAGCTCGCTTCTTACGCAGTTGGACCTTGGGATAAAGGTTATACCTTAGCCAATGTGTTAATTACAATGGGGTTATGTTTGTGAAAGTAATGTTCCGCACCCTTCAATTTTCGAATTATTATGGAGGAAATGTGATATTTACATCTTATTTATAAGTGATAGTAGTTATTTAAATAACAATAATATATTTTAAAAGTAACATAAGCACTCAGTGTCAATATATAGTATTTTACTTCTTAGTTAGTTTACCTTGAATACAGAAGACTGTTAGTAACGAACAGCTGACGTTAAGCGGCCATTAAAATTTAAAATTGTCCTGTTACCTTAGCGTGATGCGTCGGAGTGACTGTACAGGTGGAAGTACTCATGTCCATTGATGAATGTATGTTTCTCTCTTCGGAAGTCAAAGAGGTGTCCACTTCACTCTCTGTTGTGTACTCGCCAGACGCGTCGCAGCTTTCTGTACCCTGGAAATAAATTAACGACGTTTTAAATCCTGAGAAACAATACGCGGTTATGCATAGAGATGACCACGATCAAAGACTTTGATATTTAGATACAGGTCACGCCATCTGTCGATACAATAGAAAACTAAATCTTCACACAAACCGACTCAACAGACGTTGACAATATAAACGCTACGAAATTGGAATGACCGTTATTTTAAATAATTTTATTTTGCAAATATATATTTATAGTAGGGGTCGCAATATCCTCGCATTCGGAGAGTTATTATGACACACCTAACGCCATCTATGATTAAACTGGAATACTAAAGCACCTATTCGGAGATTGCTAGTGCCATCTACCAAAGGCTTTACGAAAACTGCTATTTTCTTGCACGACACATCTAAAGTTTTACTGCGGAGTTAATATTCACAAGTTATCGATGAAATAATTTGTGATATTTACAGCACAATACTATTCACGTTACAAGAGTAACTGATACTGATGCTAAACAGTTAAATTAGCTTCCTGCATAATAATTACGGATTGTTAATGTACAATATTTGGAACGAGGTCGTTATTAGCAACATTCCGTATTTAAATTATGAATGACGTGTTCGTGAAGGTTTTCTTTCAAAGGCAAATGAATCAAATAAGCGGATATGAAAAAGCGAAGAGGTACCATTTTAACACGACACAGATAAAACGTCTGTATTTCTAGACTATTTCTAATAGTTATATTCTTAAAATGGTGCATACCTGATTGCTATCATTGTTCCCTTCAGAGCTTTGATTTAACCACTCCTTTATCCTGGTCATCTTGGCTCTGCAGACAATTTTTCCGTCTTCCTCGAAAGCCAACGGTTTAAAATTCCTACCACCTTTCTTCTTCGCCATTTGCTGTTGCGCCTGTTTCTGCACCAACTCCTCGGCTTGTATCACAAGTCTTTCTATATCCTTGCATCGTGTATCGACTCTTAAAAGATCTGGTGTGGGCAGGTTAAGCTTGGGTGTTTCCTTTTTCTGATTTAATGGAAGATCACATTGAATTTCAACTGACGATGTCATTATGTCCGTTGAATCTTCGTTGGCTATTTTATGGTTGCTGTATGTAAATTCATCTTCTGACGATTCCTCTTGAGATTTCTCGTCTGTCTCTATCTTTTGCCGATCAGAGTCTGTGTCGGGGTGTTTGAAATAGAAAATGCCAAGGCGGTCTGAGTCGCGTTTTGTTTGATTGAATCTGGAAGGGTCGACGTTTTTTTTCCTTTTGACGACCGTTGGTGGTGTTCTTGGTCGCTCTGCAATAGACTCGAGTTCGGGATCTGAAATTAATAAAAGCGGCACTTTACATTTAAAATGTCTCAAAAACTTTATATCTCACTTATTTACATATTTTTAATTGGAGCGCCTGTGTGAAAATCTACAGAACGTCTTGTGAGGCTAAGCTGTCACTTTCGAATGAAGTCTAACGTTAACTGATAGGTAAAATCACATGTCAATTGCATTATTGTATTGATTATTTGTTTACGATCGGCGCGGGTGTTTCTCACAACAACTTCCACTTTCAGAAGTGATTTGTCATTGTTTTAAGATTCCGATTACTCGCGTGCATGAACCGTATGAATGGCATGAATGATTGTTTTCACGTGAAGAGAATATTCATATTCATTAGGGTAAAACAGTAATTTTACATCTCACACATCAATTGATTGCGTTGAATTCCGTGGTTCAAGACTTCTGATTAATTAATAATTATATGGCATTAGAGACTCTTTGAAATGTGTCTCCGCAAAGTGACACCTGATTTGATAATGTATTCTTACAGTCAACTTCGTCCATGGCTCTCGGCACGGTCTGGTCGGTGCGTGGCGCTCCGCTGGCGGCGGCACCGGGCACGCGCGCGTCCATCTCGGGCTCGCAGTCGGAGCCGAAGCCGCGCCACTGGTATCTCACTGCATACTCCTGCTCGTCCTGGAAACGGGGGAAGTTCAGTGTTAATATGTGAAGGTTCTAAAGGGAACCACTAAGACGATAGATTACTATTTCCAATAAACGCTACGTTTATTTGCCAACGAGCCAACGACTTGGAATGAAAAACGAACCAAATTTACTTAAGGTTTTTTTTATAAGACGGCATACGACCAATTGGGTTCTGTGGCAATGTAAACTTTTTCTACCGGGGACCGAGGCGCAGCTACGGCGACTGTTGGGAGTCATTGATTCAGTTGCACTTCTCACCCTGAGTGAGCCAGGTCGATAGACAGCAGCAGCCTGGACTGTTGCCATGGTAACGATCTTACCTCGGAAGCGGACTGGCGGCTACCGCCGGAGCTGTATCGACCCTTGTGGGCGCGGCGAGCCCCACTTACTAGCCGCGGCAGCTCCAACTGTTGCCATGGTGACTCACCTCAGAGGCGGACTGGCGGCTGTCGCCGGAGCTGTCTCTGCGCTTGCTGGCGCGCTGGCGGCGCGGCGAGCCCCGTCGACTGAGACGCGGTTGCTTCAGCGCCGGCTCCTCGTCGCTGTCACTCGCCGCTTCCACCGACAAGAAGCCCTGGAAATTTTCAAGATAATATTGAACAAATTTAGCCTTTATAAAAACTCTTTTGAATTAGTGATTAATTAAACTTCAGACGATGGTGCAATGTGGATACTTCTGGGATAACTAACTACTTACTAAGTAAGTAAATGCTTTATTGTACAAATATAAAGAAACAGATACAATTCACAAAAGTGCCTGCGAGGAGACGTAATAATTTGTTGAACGCAAGAAGTTTATGACTACCTACCCTACAGCTACACGCCTCTGTTATTCAAATTTAACTGCAACACTATCCTACTCTATGAATGAAACAATAATCGTAATTCATTCAGCAAATGGCACTAGGCTTTCGTTTAATTCAATTATGTCCATTCATAAATTAATCAATGCACACTAAAAGTCGTTTAAAAAGCCAAGAAATTTATAGCTAGCCAGTGTCATTTAAATTGTGTCCAGAAAAAGAATAACGATTCCTGTTTAAACAGTGTGAATGTGGGTCACATTGCCTAGCAACCGGCAGTCAAAACAAATCCCACATGAGTTCAATAATGTGATTTATAGACGCAGACACGTGGCCGCGCAATCCAAATTCACTTGACATTCAACTAATATGAGGGTCGCGTGGTAAGTTTGATCGTTATGATTGAAACTTATGCTTCTCAAAATGTTGCCAGAATAAAAAAACACAAAGACAAAAGAACCATGTTTAGGAAGGTCATACAACATGGGTGTGTACCCTCCAAAGGTAACAAAATTGTAAAGTTACGTAGGCGTCATATTTTTTAATACTTGGAGATCCGTTATATCAACAAAATAGAAGGTAGGTATGACGTCAAATGTTTGGAAACCTCTGCCTTACATGAACGGTTAAACGCAAGGGTGAAACCGCAAATTGCACGAATAATAAGCGCCCCAACACGCGTAAGTTTTAAAGCAATAAAAGGGTTTGGCATTGTGGCCAATTTCTAACGCCACTTGGGGTCGAGTTTGTAAACAGCGCAGCGGGTGGCTGTATGATTGCGCTATTGTCAGCCGTGTGAAAAAAAAAACCATTTATGGCGGGAATTTCGAAAATGGAAAACGCTCGATTCATTCGCATTTTTGAAAGTTAAACTTGTAAGGTAGCGAGCCAATAAAACTCGTAGGTATCATTGATAGACGTTATTAGAAATTGAATTGAAATATTATGCATGTTTTCAAGGCAAAGGGCGCGGTTACATTAATTGATTGAGAACGAATTTGAATATTAAATTGATTATTAGTTGGTTGCTTGTAGGAAAGTGAAAATTGATATGTTAATTCCGATTTCAAATTACGATTCAACACCTTTGGCTTGTTTATTACGGACCTTCGCTTCCGACCTTTTGAAACCGGTATGACTCTTAAAACTAATTTCAAAAGACATTACAATAATGATTGTTAATAACCCTAACGCTCTTCCAAGTCTGTGCCTAGCAGTGGGACGTATAAAAACTGGAGATGATGATGGAATAAAATATACAAATATCTACGCAAATAATTTATGGCTTTTCCCCTGTAACGCCTATCTGTTTAGTTTTCTAATTGTAATTTATTGCAGGTGTTTCAGTCAAAAGAATCTTCATGCTGGTCTGAGAGCCAAGAAAGACATATAATACTGAAGCTACTTCTCTTCCCGCGCAGATCGTTAAAGTCCATCAAGGGAATGGGCGAAAATCTTAAGCGTCATGATATACCTAGGTGATGCGGCTAGCAACCCATCACTATTTTGCTTCCCCTTTCCACCTATAACGCCCACAATCAACCATACCACTATTGTTACCATACCACTATTTACCTAGTAAGGAATAAAGACGTTATTATAATATGTACTAGCTTAGCTTCTGCCCGCGACTTCGTCTGCGTAGAAATACATATAAACCTTCCTCTTGAATCACTCTATATTAAAAAAAACCGCATCAAAATCCGTTGCGTAGTTTTAAAGATCTAAGCATACATAGGGACAGACAGCGGAAAGCGACTTTGTTTTATGCTATGTAGTAGTAACATATTGTTTAGCCTTCTTCTTGTCTATACCCACTAATATTAAAAAGAGGTAAAGTTTACGAGCTTGTGAGTATGTAAGTTTTTAGGTGGTAATCTATGGATCTACTGAATCGATTTTGAAAATTCTTTTACCAATAAAACGCCACATAGTTTATGAGTGTCATATTTAACTCTGCGCGGACAAAGTTGCGGGCAGCATCTATTACAGCACCAAGCTGTCTTTCCTCTCCACTCGTGACAACTGTACAGTGTAAGTGGCTCACCTGGTTATCGATCCTAGCGAGACACGCCTCTAGATGGCACTGCCACTCGATGGCGCGCAGGTACAGCAGATGCCACCGCCGTTCGAGCGCGCGCGCCGCGTCTGCGCCAGCGCATAGACGCACCACAGAACTCACGATCCGCCCGTGGCATTCGACGTCACGTTGTAATACCTGGGTAAAAAAAAATATTTTAATACAACTATTTTTGCTGACTGTACTTGCATTGTGACGCGGCCTACATTATGTTTACTAAATTTCAAGTCGATCGAACTCAACCACCTGCAAAAATTTCAGACCAGATTATTAATAAAAAGCCACTTTGTAAAATAAAAATTAATTGCTAAATACGAGTAGGTATATTGCAATGCACATAACACGAATTCATTTTTTTAAGATATTATTTAGTCCAACCAAGGAAGGCTTTTCTGCAGCATAAATCGTTGTTACAGGATCAACGTCGCAGAAATAAGCTATTACAAAAAATAACTAGATTTTTGCATGCTAGGTTCTTCCATGCTGGTCTGGGAGCAAAGAAAAAACATAGAATGTACCAGTTGCTTCTCTTCCCGCGCAGATGGTAAAATCCCATCGAGGGATTGGGCGAAAATTTTAGGGATCATGTTATATAGGCGATGTGGCTAGCAACCCATTATTCTTTTGATTCCCCTTTGCATCCATACGCCCACATGCTAAACGTGGTCTTTAGGTCTTGTCACCTTAGGCTCTATCTACCCCGTAAGGGATAAAGACGTGATTTATGTATGTATGTGTGTATGTATGTAACTAGATTTTTTAACCTTTGCGGCTATAACGTACCGATGAAAATCAAGCATCAGCATTATTAAAATATCAAATAACTTGTACCAAAACTACGCATTAATAATATTAATATTTACAATATAATATTGCACATCTGATGCACATCTGTTTAAAATAATGCATATATGTATACCTATGCAACGAGACAAAAATATATTTGGTCCTCACAACTTGTCAGGCCTTGGTTGTGAAACGACTTATGGGGTCAAGTTGTAGAGCCTTGTTAATAAAGTATATTGATAAATTACATCCTAAAACTAAATGATGGTACATAAAGTTTCACCAAACATTATTGTAATGTCATGGCATCTTATGCTTTAGGAAGCATTAAACTCGCATAAAATAATGCAGAAAGTCTGCGTGTACGGGACCGGTGCCTGCAAACGTAAAACATAATCTGACGAGGTTATAATGTATAGTAACGCACACATGCTAGACAAGCCTTCAAGAAGCAGCCATCCATCATTCTAGTTCCCATAAATTTTGCTGTCAGGCCATGTGCTATAAATTTAACTGCTTTCCAGGGGTACGATTCTATGTTGATTCTGCGGTGCTGTATAAAGAATTCTTAACATCGATAACACAAAACTATGCCGATCACAATGAAACGGCTATCTGTAAACAACCGAGTATCGAGATCAATAAAACCGATACGGAATTCGTGTTACGAAATGGCGCGGCTGCCGAAAACAATAAAGAATCCGGCCCTAGCATTCCATGTAATAAAAAACATAACCCGGCCACGCACAATCCGAACGAGAAAGCGATGATAGAAGCTATCAAACTGAACAATGGCCGGTGACACTGGCAACCATTTAGTTGGGGAATAGTTTAAAAAAAGTAAAATTTGAAAAGCGAACAAAGGGCGGAACGTGCCAGCAGTTGCGCGAGCTCACGAAAGCTAAACGCTGCAAAAGAAAGCCGTCTTAAGCTACTGCTTATTTCCCGTCACGCTGTTTTCTTATGATCAATAGGAGTTAATAAACAATAGGGTTTTAATTTGGAGTATGATTGAGCGCATAGATATGACCGGTTGTATTATGAGTGCACCTGCATTCTTGATTGAATCTCGGCGCATCATAAACAATCCCGATGACTGGTGAATGCGGCTGCGCAGCGCATTGATCTAGTTTTTAATTTGAGTGAACGTTTTATGTAAAATGAGAGTTTACACTACGGTGAGCCTACTTATTTCATGAAACAAGCGTGACGATGATGTAAAAACGAAGCTAGAAAAGATTATGCAAATGTTTAATTCTTATTTTTAAAATAATAGAGTGAAAAAAACATGAAATACCCGTTTTTTTCATACTGTATTGAAGGTTGTTTCAAAGCGACCGATCTGAAGTGATAAGACTTCCTATTGTTTATCCTGTAAACTTTCTCTGTACCTATACCTGTTTTATATATTTCTTATTTTGTGGTATTTAATAAAAAGTCATTGAATTGATTAACAACTCCTGAAAAAGTTAAAAAAGTGTGGTAATAGAGCAATACGGTCCAACACACTAAACTGCAGTTTACAAGACCACATGTAGAATTGAAACCAATAATCAGCCGCACTTTATAGAAGACAAAAGAACCATAAATTTGCATTCTTTGATCACGTCCACTTGAATCCACAACCGTTTCCGAAGCACGAAGCAATCAGACTTGTTGAGCCGACATGTAAGGGAAATCAGTAATAAATATTCCTAATTCAATCTAATTGAGTCTATTCCGGTCCGGTACGGGAAAATAGGACCGTAACAAGACCGTTTCGGTAACGATGCGTTTACGAATTACCATCTAATACAGATTGTACAGATGCGAGATTACGGCGAATTACGATTTATCGAGATCGCTGGCCGTTTATTTTGATTTCCAGATGGAAACGTGGTCTTGTTAGGGAATGGGAAAGTTTTCGGATGTGTGCTCTGCATTCGTATAATGAGGATAATACGTATCTACGTAACACGAAAACTACTGTATGTAGTTTTGTGATATGTAAAGTAATAAACAGACAACCAGCCAGATGGAAATAACTGATAAATTAATTGTGAAACTTTTAGTATAAGCAGTTTACTCTGCTGTTTATTCAACATTACTAAAGTTTTTTTTTTTTTTTTTTTTTTTTTTTATATGAATAGGAAGGCAAACGAGCAAGTGGGTCACCTGATGGTAAGTGATCACCACTGCCCATAGACACCCGCAACCCCGGAGGGATTGCAGATGCGTTGCCAACCTAGAGGACTAAGATGCAATGCCTCTTGTGCCCGTAATTGCCCCGGCTGTCTTACTCTCCACACCGGAACACAGCAGTGCAAGCACTGCTACTTAGCGGCAGGATTAGCGAGTAAGATGGTGGTAGCGATCCGGACGGACCTTGCACAAGGCCCTACCACCCGCAAAAGTATAACAAGATCATGGAATACTTAATTACAAATATAATAGCCGAGCATTTTTTAAGAGTCGTGTGACAGAGTGAAGTGAAAAGGATAAGGTTTTCTGCAAAAACAAAGTAAAGACAATTTCTGAAATGAGACAATACGAGCAGTGAAGGAAGATATTGAAAAGACAAAGGCTAAAAGATAGAACATCGATGATGAAACAATGAAACATAACGTTGCCGCATATTTTTTGTAAGTAAAATAATAAAACGCAGTTACTTTCAAAGTTCAATCACCCTTACAGAAACGAGTAAAAGAGATGCTTGCTTGTAGATCGAACATTACATTGAATTTATTCGTTTTTGATGGGTAATTTGAAAAAGACCGCGTTGGAGTAAAGCGAAGCATCCAACTGATCGTGTCTTAAGTAAAAGCCCATAAAATTCCTAAATGTTTACATTCACACATAATTTCGATTTTACGAACGTCCTACACTACAGGAAATGGGAAAATGATGTTACAAAATATCAATGTCTGAATTAGCTTTAAAATGTTAAGATACACATCACTTGTGGTAAGTTATTAGGTACGTATATATGGAATAGGACAAGTTAATTGGACGTAAATTATTCCTAATGCATTCTCGTATGAATGAACCAAAAGTTTCACCGTAAAATCTAAAGTCAAGCATAAGATATCCTATAAACCTGATAATGCAGACATGAAATACCAAGAGGTGTAAAGTCAAGGCAAATCATGCCGAGGATGTCGCGTTTCGTAATCATATCGTGATATGCCGAAACGTGACAGACTGGGGTTAGCTGGTCATACATGGCATAACCTACAAGTAGTATGCTACTTATGATAGTGCACAGCACAAGTTGGCTTGTAGGTTCTTGAAGCAGTGATGGCCGTAAATGGTAAGACTGGGGTCGTTAAAGATGAACTAACGCAACGCAATATGACAATGACAAGTATAAAATTTTGAGTCGCCTTAATATTGATACGCTTATATCAGTTGAATTTTTCGTTTCATTAGCTTAAGTAGACCTTCAGACAGCGAGTCGAATCAACAACCTTTCGACAGACACGATTCCATTTTTTACATCGGTTCCGACCAGCACAATTCAACAATTGAAATCGAGATTTCAGACACCACAGTAGACCGTATTACCAGGTGTTAGAACATTAAATAGTAAGGTACAAGAATTATCCACAGATATGGTTGAAATGGTAAGAATAGTATGTCATACCAGTTGACGAAAATTTGATGGAGGATGACTTTAAAAATGGAATTGATTTTCATGGCTGATAGTCACAGGGCATGAATTTTCAATTAGGTATCTAGATTCTCTTACACGTGGTAGACAATTTGCCTGAATCTTAAGTGTACGGAGTACACCCTTCACCGGCACAAACCATTCATTACGCTCTTGGATTGTAATGGTACCAATTTGAAATCAACACTGAGATTATTTCTTGCGGAATAACATCGTGGTGTTATTGACTCGAGTTCAAAATCATTTGTATCTCGAAAGTAGGTTATCCTGAGGAACTATAAATTATGTAACAATTAATTCGAAGTTAGTCATTAATAAAGTGGCCGTTACAATTTACAACAGACATGTTAACACACGTTAAGAGAATGCTACGAAATATACGTTCAAGGGCGAAGATATACATTTTAAAACTGAAACTGTTCGAATAACAAATGACGACCTCACCAAAGCCAGAAGAGAACAAATAGCAGTTCCGCCTCTAGTGTGTAAATCACGCTGCACTATTCGAGATATAATTGGTGTTATTACCGTTGTTCGCGATCCGACGGATCACCCTGTCCAACTCGACGGCTAGTAATTGTAGTCGGAACAATCGCAACACAAAGCAATACGCATTTCGTAATCCTTCTTATTGTTTAGTCAAAATCGAGACGTCTTCGTCTTATCGTAACCTACTACCGGTAGTAAGGTTATACTAGTGGTTACGGCCACAAAAGGCGTGTATATCGACGTCACAATTACCGATAGACAAGTTAATTGCCATGTTGTATGACAGTTGATTAAGTGAGATAACTAGAAGCGAATCAAGAGGAGTTTTCTAATAAAAGGAAAAACACGTTTAGCATTTAGCCTACATAGACGGCATAAATTTGGTTACGAGAATATTGTACACAGTAAGAATACATGACAACACATGGGTTGTCGCCCTCCATTTGTGAAATGAATGGAAATGGCAAACATAGGTATTTGTGTTTACTATGGTAGCGTGTGTGTGCTAAGAGATAAAACAGGCGGATGTGAGCCGCTAACATCAAGCTAGCTCACTGATGACTTTTCTTAACACAATCTCCGCTAGAAAGATCCGCTTTCCAAGTGTATTAACTCCACGTTTCTGACCAATCATCCGTGGACACCGAATCATCTGAAATTTACTTAATTGAATGGACGTTTGGCATAACTAGAGCATTCCCAGGCATCCCGAAAGAACCATAAAACACAATATCAATCGATAATCTTAACAGCGTTGCAAAAAGTTGATATTGCAGTGTCGCGACTGCACACGTCAAGTTTACGTCAAGGTCCGCGGCGCCGGCGCGCATGCCGGCGGAGTCATCGGCCGCGCCGACGGATTTAGCCGACGGCGAACGGAAATAGCCGAATGTCCAGAAACCATGCGCTTGTCCGCGTTTCAGCAAATGTTTAGGAGCCGAGCGGTCAATGGCGGTGCAGAGCATAACCGAGAGTAACGGCGTGTGAAGAACTCAGGCGGCAGATGGTCATACTTCCTGTAAGCCCGGGCCTTAATTGATGTGAGAGAAGTTGCAAATCAATCATGTCCAAGCATCAAATACACATAACAATATGTAGATGTAGAATAACTGTGAGTTGTTTGGGTATCTGCGGTTGTAATTGGTACAACATTGAAATTGGGTGGAGACACGAAACCTAAGCTTGGACTAAGAAAAAAGATGTATGTTACCTGTTTATTAAATTTACTAACATTAACTGCATTAGAATCCACGTCAAACATCACGTAACCCACCAACGTCTCGTGATAGACTTCAGATAAACCCGTGTGAATGAGGTTTATCGGCTGAACTAAGTTAGCGGGCATTTAACATCAATTTCTTGTAAGCTGTTAAGTACTTGGCATTTGATTAAGCACCGGAATACGCTACCCGGTTATCTCAATGCTGCACTAGTTTCTGATATTATGCCAACAGAATCTACACATTTATACATTTATACAGACAACCATGCCTACTGAAGATCGCTACCAGTAATCAATCAATGGTCGTAAGTTTCTCTGATCAAATTGTTACCATATAAGAACAAGCCCAAAGTGATATGCAAATCTAAACACATTACAAGTTTAATTAACTACGGCACACAATGACCGAAGTTCTTAGAAATCTTTTTATGCGAGTTCTAAAGCTCGCCCATCGTGACGAGACGTGAGAAATTGATTTCAAGGTTATCAAACTTGATCGTGTTTCGACTAACACGGAAGAAGCATAAACTTCAAGTAAAGGACGTTAATTGTCTACAAATTAAGGAAGCCACAATAAAAACGCATCAAAGAGAACCTGCTTTGGAATTGAATGCAAAAAATCTAAGCATATCTTTTCGCTTCGCGGTATACTGGTTCGATTAATTACGACGTCAGAGAACGACCGTATCCCATTTTTCTATCCTCCTTTTTCTACTAAGGGTTCTTTGAAAGGCCGCAGAGAAATCCATCGCAAGAACCGTTATAATATAGGTTATGTCACCGCAAAAGGAACGGACGTGCGACCGGCAATAGTAAGTCTCAGTATGCGCAATTTTCTCAGTACTTCTATACTGGCTTCGGAAATACTCAATTTACTGTTATCCGCAGCGACTGGGCTTATTTACACGCGATGGCCAGACGCAGACAACTAATTCCCTTGACATGGTAGCTCGGATTCAGATTAGATCGTGGTTGAGTATTTTGAAAGAAATGTCATAGACTAGTTTAATTTTAGATATTGAGAAGCTAAATTTCGGATTTTTCGATCTGCGTACGCACTTTAATTTTTTTTATTAAATTAAGACATTACTATTAAAATTTAAAAACACTACTCGCTTTCATAGTCATTATTTAGAACATGTAATTGACCCATATTGAAGTATAATGATAATAATTATAATAAGAGTATAGTAAAAAGCAGACGCGTAGAATTTAAAGTCAGATAATAAATAAAACTCTAATAATTAATTTCCTGGAGGAAATTGCTCATCCAGGATCCATAAAAACCTACGTGCATATTAATTACTGAGGCGTATGGGTTGGTATTTTTTTGCCTGAATAAACAACTATTATTCTTATTATTAAGTATATTTATTTTTATCATAAGTTAGGTTTTTACAATATTCATATAATAAGTAATAAAACAATATTAATACAAAATACAAAAACATTATAAAAAGTTAAGGGAACATACCCAAACTACGTGACCGATTTAGGGGGGGGGAGGGGGGTCTTCAATGTACCACTCATGGTCACCGGGGGGAGGGGGGGGGGTTTGGTTTCTTGTCACGTAGTCAATAATTTTTTTTTAAGAACGCCACGTTTTTATTACCCCATCAATAAAACTTGTCCAGTATCGCCACATCACTATAAAATTTCCAAGAATCGCTGACAAAAGCCATTATTTTGTAACTTTACGCAAAAAATATTGATAAAATATACTACGTGAAAACTAGGGGGGGGGGGGGGAGGGGGTCTGGGCATATACTACGCTTGGTCACCGAGGGGGGGGGAGGGGGTCAAAAAACACGAAAAAAAGGGTCACGTAGTTTGGGTATGTTCCCTAACCTAGGGAGCCGCCGGCAGCGAGGCGGGGCCTAAGCTACCGGTGGTCATTCTTATTATTATTTAACAGACAACTATAGCATCGTCCCGTTAGGAAAAGATTGCAAGATAAATCTTGTACTCAGGTATACGGTACAGACAGTGAGTGTTGGCTACACGGTGTTAGCCATAACTTCGAAGATGTCCACTACTGATGAATTCCGTTTTTGTTCTATGTCCGCGAATTTTAACCTATTCGGCCGTCCATTTCTGGGAGCAGACTTTTACAGCGTCATTTGGTGAGTGGTCTTGGACTCCAAAACCTTCACTACAAGAGAGGAGGGACTCAGTTTGAATTGGAAACTTCACACCGTTGAATCAAATTTATCAAATTTCGCAAGTACATTTCGAAGAGTTCAAAAGTGTGAGCCCGGGTTTGAACCAACGATTATCAGCCTGAGAAGCCATAGAGTGAATGAACCACAGGCTTTTTATGTCTTTGATGCGTCGTAACATCGTCGTTAAATTGCCGAAGTACCAAAGGAAAGCCTAAGAAACTTGTGGCTAATGCTAGTGCCTGTAAAAGTCTTCTCAACTGTCAATAAATCAGTCAAACAACCCCAATTTCTATTTCCCACAGTCTAGTCCACAATTAGCGTAATTACCTTCACTACACATAGTGCCAACATCAGCAACGCGTATCAACGGTAAGGCAATTAGCTAAGCGTTTCGCTTGCTGTACGGCAAATTAATGTCAAATTATGTTTCTATGGTATGGGAGATGTTTGTAGTAACCTATAAATATCTTACTCGTAGGAGTTGAACGGTACGCTAAAGAATTTTCATGAAATATTAGAGAATATTAGTTATCGGGGAGACTGAGTAAAAAGGAACAGTGGCATTAGAAATTGAGACTCGATCAAAATCTCGGGTTTGATTGGTGGTTTGCATGTATATTTGAGGCCTTAACGGCCATTCAAAAATTGCCATAGCGGACGGTATTTCACGTCCACACGGCGGGGTATTGGTAAAGTTTTCAACTAGCAATAATCGCACCTCGGATTAACCTCATTGGTTACGATATTGCCTCTGCGCAAAGTTAAACTTCAACGCCGAACGCGATCCACCCAACGAAACCACGTCGAACAAACGATAGCGCGATGTAATTCGACGCCAGCGCCATCTGTTGAGCATTCTTGCAACTATTTGACAGGTACAAAAAGTAGATCAAGATTCAAGCTTTCGAGTAAGAGTAAGTACAAAGTCGCGGGTGCAATTAAAATACTTGTTTAAACCGAGGTGGACGTTGTAAAAACATATAAATGAAATCAGTAACAAAATCTGTGTAGTTACACGCAAGAACGCAGTACGCTGGAATATTACAGCAATTATTTCTAAACGATGGGAACTAACAGCTTCGTTGATCTCGAAATGTGAATTTAAATTTTATGAGCAGCCAGTAACAACGATAAGGTGTATTTTATGAACGAGGTACAGTTTTTTAAACCGTAATGACGTGTTTCCTAGATAAAAAATCCAGTTACTTAATTCAATGCACGCTATATCTTGATACTTTCATCATGTGACAATACAGCAACAGAATCATGAGTAAGTAAAAAATCCTTGTCTTAGATGCAGTTTCCTTACATATTTGAACTTGATTCCCCCAACATTATGATTTGCTGAATGCACGCAAACTTGTTTTGGACAACAAACCACACGGAACAACACGCGACGGACACTATAATTTTTTCTTCTTCTAAACCCTAATGAAAACTAAACAGTATTACTTGTTGCCTGCAACTTTTTCTGCGAAGGATTCTATTATCATTTTAACGTCTTCCTGACTAAAAAATGTATCCCACGTATTAATCCAAATTATTAACTGTGTGCCAAATTTCATCAAAAGCCGTTCAGTTGTTTTTCCCCCTATCCACCAATCCTCACAAACTTTCTCGTTTCATATTAGTAGTGTTTAATATTAATATAAAACCTAAAGTAATGTTACATACCCAACTGAACGTTATTAGAAACTACGAGCAAAGTGACAGACAAACTAACGCGTTGAAACCACTGACAGCTGACAGGCATAGCGAAATGATTGCAGAACGACACCATAGCAAATCCGTGAAGTAAGGTAATACCAACATAAGGTCATCGATGTAACTTACGTATATTCCGTAACAGGTTAAGTAAACAAAATCATAGAGAATGATGCCGTGAAATCAGAAATCGGACACAATGCGTTTTCAGAGGCTAAGTCTCTTTGTCTATGAGCACAGACAATGTATAGACCGAGTTGCTAGTGCATTAAATGGAAAGGAAGTCGAGGTCAAAGTTATTTGGTTTTCAAATAGAATTAAAATAAGATCGTTTGGTTTTGCTGCTTTAATTATAGTACCTAATGAAATGTTATAAAGACGACCTGTAACCTTCATAGATAAATAATTAAAAAAATAATGTACATTTACTTTCAATAACATCAATGTATTTTTGTTTGACTACAAATACTATTCGAGGCGAGAGGAACTCTTGATTTGTTAAGAAAAATAATAGAGAACATGGGGCTACTCTACTCCTAAATTCGAAGTTCGTAACATACGTTTCTCTAATTCTCCTATTAGTGACTTTAAGTGTGAGAAAAACGGCACGATACGAATTTCTAACTTAGGAGTATAAACCCAGGACTCACGAAAGTTTAATGCTGCGTCTACTTACTTACGTACTTTATTTGCACGAGTTGCTATATAGAGTTTTCTGTTAAAATTAATCCAGAATACTCCAGCACGTGGTTAGGGCAGTGTGACTGTACATCCCTGTATAGTTTTTTCAGGATGTTTAACTGTAGTTGGCAAATGTTTCCATACTTTAGTTGATGTTTAACTAAACGGCGACGAAAAGGTAGGTAACTTAATTATGAATTAAAAACTGCAGTGAAAAACCTTTATGGGGGTTCAGTCATGCTAATTCAACGAGATATCAGAGGCTAAATTATTTCGAAACGTTTTACGACACCTTGTATGTGCGTGTGATCTGTATTTTTCGGAAGGAGGATAAGTTTTATCCGGAGTAGGCATGATACGCCACAAAGTGCGGCTTGTCGAAATTACAAAGCCGCAAGTGTTTAAATTGCGAGATCGGAATGAGTCATCAGAATTAAAGCAGTGTTGCAAGCCGAGTAATTGATGTACTGACGGGGTAAAATTACAAGTACGAAGGAATACGAAGGCCAGTGGCAACACTGTTACAGATCCGTAAAAGACCTTAAGATATTTATTGCAAAAGGGTTAGCAGTAATAATTTAGCAACGCGTGTTAATTTTTGTTGTAATCGTTAGACAATTTATATGTTGCAAAATAAAATAATGGCCATTGCAATAGGTTTTCTTACGGCGAGCGATAAGTAACACATTGCATATACCATTTAATATAAAGCTCTTTTAATTTCCTTGAAAGTATACAATGAGACTCAAATGTATTTCTACGAAAATTTTATTATCTAACGTATGTTTAATCTAACGGATGTTTATGAGAAAGCAGCTTATATAAAGATTACACAGAATGGTTAAAATAAAATGAATTATCATTATTAACGATTACTCGACATCATTACCAAGTCATTACCATATGCAAAAATAGACGTATAAGTGTATATAAGTCGTCAATAGCTATAGATTGCATACAAACAAATAAACCATAGATACAGAATCAATTTGAGCAAATTGAAACCGCAGATTGCAATGTATACGTTGAAACAATGATGGTCGTAACTTTCACGATACTCTCGCTTGGAAAACTGTAACTTCGCGAAATATGCAATCAGCTACACTACTGACTGACAGAACACAGAGCAACAACAGTATGTAAATTAAAGTTAACGTAACGTGTAAGGTTGGAGCATTAAAATTGAGAACTAGGATACATGAATGTAAAACAAGTGAAGACGCAACGGTTTTAACGAGATATTATTTCAAAAGGTTTGCAATAAAAAAAAACTTAAGGATATTTTTTTTTCATGAAAAAGATAAGAAGATGCTATACCGTAAGTACTTTAGAGACAAGGGCGGATTCAAAAAACTTGCTATGTTTTTTAACTAAAAAATAATAAGACAATGTGGAAAATACGAAGGCAACAGACACTCAAATTTCTAGTAAGAAAACAAAACATTCCGCAAGCTTAATCTGTGATATACGGGACAGATACGTAGGTATCAGGTTTAAGATCAATCCTCTACCTCGAAAATAAAACAAACTGTTCCGGTTCTCTACGACCATATCACACAGGTTGTGTGATCTGGTTCGCAACAAACAAACAAATGAATAAACCAATTATTCATAAAAGAATTCATCATACTGTTTCCAACGCATGAACTGCGCCGGAGTGCAATCAGTCCGCAAATCACTGTAATGATTGCACGCGCATATCATATCGCATATCGCATCATACGCATGGTGATCTGTAATAGATGAATCCGAGCTTTGATTTACAAGCAGTACGCTTTCTGTTTCAAAAGCGATTAACTACCTGTCTTGCCACTTCTCCGAAGGTTGCCGATTAGATTAGTATGATCAAATGAGATCTCTATGAATTATATTTGCCGTATCATACAGTCTTATTTCATTGCATATGATATTCGCGATATTAAGTCACTCACTTGGGTTGGTTTGTTAACGATAGATTGGCGCATGATTACCCAAAAGCATTTAATGCATCGCTGGATTCAAAAGGCTTCGGTAACATAGAAAGGAGAATGCTTTATAATTTTAACATTTGAACTTACTTTCGGACGGGATACTTATGTTTCAGATCAGAGGCCATATTCTAACACGTTCACCACCTATTTCTATCGCCATCTTATACAGTATCCGAAAACAAACATAGTGATCGTGAATACAACTGTGACTGGGGTTAGCCAATAGTCTAAATATCGAGGCAGACTTTATTTAATTTTTTTAATCACACTAACCAAATATATCCGGAAGATTGACGTATTTGCTGCAGATAAAAAAAACAAGAGCCGTTCAAATGTAAGGCGTGGAACAGCACTGTTCTAAAATGTTGTAAACTGCGTAATTCTCAGTGCAGTGTATGCAGTACGCCTCCAATATGACATATGTGTATTGTGACACGGCACACGTGTTTAATGGAACATGCGCAGCTGTGGGGTGCGCTGCCCCACGAGGGGAGGAATCTCAAATGGTCATAATAAAGGACATTTTTAGACATAACTAAGGGGTATATTCGAATATCCAATCGTGTAAATTACTGTAGTTTGTTCAAAGGACGACGCCATGCAAGCAGTTGGGTACTTACATGGATGCAACTAAGTTATATCAACTAACTCTATGACGGCGGTGATTATAGTCTATTTTTGCCCTCGTAGTTTTGGCAACAAATACAAGTAGGTAAATAAAATAATGGATTTACAATCCGCGGGCTACCTTGTAGAGTCTCAAGTAACAAATGAACACTGATACCGCTAGTCTAATGTTTTACTATACTGGATAAAGTTGTTCACTCGTCGAGCCCACCACTTGCACTGAGCGCGTGCAGAGTATGAAGCGACGTTCAGGTGACTGTCCCCCCCCCCCCCCCCCCCCCGCTTCCCCAGCCCCGATTCCACGGAGCTCGCGCGCGGACTGTATCTCTGTTTAAGCTTTGCGTAAGCATAATACCTCAGTTAGGTTAGGTCTATCCTAATAAACCAAGGAACATTAATGTCGGCGTCTGGGAAGCTCTCATTGGTTAATGAGAGCAAAAATTTTTTCACTAGAATAGTAAAACGCATTCTCACTCAAGAAACATGATTGAGAATAATAAAATTCCTATTTAAATACTAAGAGTAATTCAACAAACTAATCAAAATGACAATTCATAAAACATTTATCACTACCATTTCTCGTAAAATTCAACAGCCTCTAGCTACAGATGTCGATCAAATGGTGCCATAAAAGGAACTGCCAATGCATTCATAAGCTTTAGCGGACATAACGTTGATATCTCTTTCTTGTTATTACGTGTGTTTGAGAGGTCTATATGTAAACACTAGTGCGCCAGGTTTTCTGGTGGCGTGACTTTATTGACGTCAATGGGCTGTAAAACTCGAAGAGCACATAATGTGTCGTGGCACATAAATATAGTGCTACCACAAGTAAAAGGAAGTTATTTTTTTCAGGTGTAAGCGGTTAAGTGTTAGATTTACTTCACTTTCATGCCAGCTAAATCTGTATATGATCACGAGGTGACATAAAAAAATGAAAAGGTAACATGCAGATTTGCTCCACTCACTGGTTGTCACTAGTTTTGAGAGTATAAGGGTGCGCTTTCACAGAAACTAAACAGAGGCTTAAAGAATTCACCAACCACATTACTTGAAACCCAAGTCACATCGTCGCATTATAGGAGAAAGGAGACGGGACGTGGATTATAATAAACGTGATTGGTTGCATTTGGAATGTCTTCGCAACTGTTCTATGGAAATGCACCAACGTTTTGAGAGAAGCTGAGACAAGTCGTAAATTACACTTGGATGTTAAAATACAGATGTTGATGAGTTACAACAAGACAACAAAGTAGCGGCAGCGATTAATACTAGAAACCAACAGCATTTAATAGCGACGAACTACTAGTTTTTGAGACGAGAACCCGAGAACGGATGGCTATAAAGCTGGAACTCATTATAATTAAAACTTTTACTGTCGCACTTAGAGATATTAATCGACTTAACTCGTTCATTAACCCTTTAACCATAAGAGTATCAATATGAATGCAGTGGGGAAATTTAAAAAAAAACTACGAACCTAAGCATGCCTTGCTTGCTATTATACTTTTTCGCAATTATGTGGATAGAAATACATACACACTGGCGTGGAGATTTCATGTTGAATTACGGAACTAATATCTATATATTTTCAATCAATAAATTAAGGCCAGTTTAATATGAGTCATCCGTGGTATGATAAATTACTGCAGCCGATACAATTCTACATGGATGTTTTTATCTCAATTCCTTTGCGTGAAATATGGCCGCGCAGCTCATTAGTAAACGATTTATATTACAATCAATCATATAAAAAAAGTTTCGTGTCTGACATATAACATACAGCCTAAAGTACACGAGATACATGTTGGATAATTTAGAGATTCCTTATAGGGTCTGGGAGGCAAACAAACAAAATGGTTCGATTCTAAAATGATATTAATCTAATACAAACAGGGGCTCAATTTTTGAAGGACATCACTCGAAAATACCATTCAAGTGTTAAATTATGCTGAGTTTCAAATTCATATAAGTAGAACTAGTTTTGAGCTGCATTTTTGTAGCAATAAACAAAACGATTTGATTTCAAAAATCGGTCCCTTTGGCCCTTATGGTAAGTGATCACTCGAGTAGAGATTAAGTATATTTCTACATGCATTGCACAACCTTCCAGATACATAAAAGATTAAACCATCATTCCCTGTACAAAGGACGATAAACAACTAACCAGAAGTAGAAAAATGCACAATGTAATAACGATAAATCTAGTCGGGAGCAATGCACCGTCAATCTGATAAGGATTATGGCACCAAAGCCTCCTCGGGCTTCGCTTTGAATAATTACTGCACATTCCGAAGCAATAAATCTACTACAGCCAATAAAAGCAACAATAAGGGAATATTTAACAAGCCATCATTAATTGGCGAACACGGGTCAGATTTGACCTCGGTGCCCGTAAATACTAGATACGATCTCATTTTCAAATAACAATGCAGCTTCTAGTACTTAGGTATGAAATACGGCTCAATACCATTCAAGTCCAACCTCAATCGCCTTCGAACATCAGCACACGAAGTAACAATTACCTGTAACAACAAAAACATATTTAAACGTCAACGTACTGTAAACAGTGACGCAGAAGCAATATTTGTTGAACCCTACTCCTAGCTACCTGAAAGTTCAAGTGCTTTTACTACGAGTCCACGACACGTAAGCAGGGGGTTATTTAAATTGTAACGAAACTATTACTCTTTTACTTGACAAAATTCTGTGAACTGGTAACAGTAGAGCAGTAACGCATGTTGAAAATAAAGTTCGGTATGAAAGGGGTTCGTTGTTAAATCATAAAGCCCTGTTCCACCGGAATTTGTTAGTTCAAACAATAAGCCAAAACAAGAATGCATACAAAGTATTGAATAAGTGCTTTGTACTGAGAAACGGGGAATTATATTGTTTCTGTTGATTTCCAAGTTACACGAAAGGCCCTTGAATTTCGACATGAGGCCATTGAATTGTTGTAAAATGTTTTCATTGTTGTGGTTGAAACAAACAAGTGATTGTAAAATCGGAATATTGCAAATTGTTCTGAGCTTTCCAACGATTATGTTATGTGAAAAGTGATGCAATGTAAAATGAATCATTATTCATATATCGAATTATCACGTGTTGATAGATAGGGAAGTGATGGACAGATGATAGTGATCTGAAGAAATGACAGATTGCGAACAGTGATCTAACTCCAGTATACTGTGTTATACAACGTGCAATACTTTTCAAGCTTGTTTGGTATTCAGCACTGATTATCATGTTCTAAATATGATGTAGAACTAGACATATCTTTCAAATGTTTAAGAGTACAAGATTAGAGACTTAATTGACGTTTTTAAGGATAGAAGATACATGAAATATGTCAATTTGTAAGTATAGATGGATGGATGGATGGATGTTTGTTACTCTTTCACGCCAGAACGGCTGGACAGAACTGAATGAAATTTGGAAAATAGATAGATTATAGTCTGGAATAACACATAGTTTACTTTTTATCTCGGAAAATTGCGTAATACCTGCGGGATAGCGATAAACGAATTCTGTACAGACGAAGTTGCGGGCAACAGCTAGTATCCTATAAATGATACAACAAACGTTAAGACTGAACACCCGTCCAATAGAATTGCAACGCATTGGCAACACTTCACAACAGTCGCATTAAAATAATAGAAATACGATTTCCAAATCATTCAAAGCTTACGTAATCGCTTTAAAGCTCGCTTCGAGAGGAAATAGTAATTTGAGCGCAAAATTTGACTGACAGGCCTAACAATGAAGTTAATCATTATAATTACACTACGTAACACCAGTGAGGCCTTGGCCGTTAATCCATACTTTATTACTGTGCAACAAGATACATTCAAATATATTTGACTTCCTACTGTAATAAAGTGTTAGATTGTTAATTACTCAGTGCCACACAATATAGAATTACCATATAAAGGAAATAGGAAATGACAAAGAACATAGCAAAACATCTTGCGTGAGTTCTTACAAGCCGTAGCAAGAAAAATAAAGCTCCTGTTAGTCTGACGTGAAATAAGAGCCACAAAGAAGTGTAGCAAAAGAGAATAAATTACAAAAGCTACGCTCACACTGACTCAGAAATCAGAATATACTTAGTGCTTAAAATTACTAAATCTAAAGAGAATAAATAGGTCAAACAGATCATAGTAGCAGACGCAGAGGCGTTCAGTAATGTCCTAGGGTGATAAAAATAATAGATAATAAAGATGAAGCGGACGATCTATTAAATTGCAGAGACCAGGTCATCAGCATTTCGCAGGCTGTTCACCTCGTCTAATAATAAAATTGATTTCAATTCACCCACGGCGCGGAGCTTACTAGCGTAGTAACACCCACGCGATTGAAGTCATTCAGACAATGATGCTAATATTTCGCACAATGTTATTTCAAGTCAGTTTTAAAAGACATCTTAAGCAAATGTATTTTTGAATGCTTCCACTGATGTGAATTTTGTGAACATTGACAGTGTTAGAAACGATTTCTCTATTTGGTTATACATACATACATAAATCACGTCTTTATGCCTTGCGGGTAGACAGGGCCTTAGGTAACAAGACCTGGAGGCCACATTTAGAATGATTGTCGGCGTATAGATAGAAAGGTGAATCAAGATAGTGATGGTTTGCTAGCCGCATCGCCTTAAATAATAATAATACACCAAGTGGCACCAAGAAATAGTAAAAATCGTCCCCATAATTATTTCCTCAACTGGTATAGTCCCAAAAACCCTGAAATCAGCACTCAAATTATCAGATCATCATGACAACACCTTCATACCCCTACAAAAATCAATAGTTTTAGACACCTGCCCTAAAGTACGCCGCAGAAGACATACACACACACCCGTCCAACACAACATTTGCACAAACACACACATTCAACATGACATTCACACTAACTTCTAACCACACAATGGTACCACGGTACATGCCGTACGTCCGTATCATGGATCAAAAACAAAGCCGACAACATTGTCGAGATCATCGTAATTGACTTAAATAATAATTATTATAAAATCTTTATTTCGGAACAATAACTAACATTCACTTGTTTCTTAAGATTTTTGGTTATATGGTACCTAACGAAATACTCCAGTTATAATAATTTGTACCAGCAAATATCATGATCAATCGATAGAAACCTTGAAACAATTATTGATACGTAAATGATATAAATGAGGAATGAAGCAACTAAACTCGTAGAATAAAGGGTCGTTATAACCAAGGTTGAGTTATTAATATGCCAGTTAATGTAATTGTTGGCATGTCTATGCTTTATTATTGTAATAGTGATAGAAGAAAATTAATTGAAAAGATAAAGATACCTACACATCTGATTAGATGTACCTTAGCTATTTACTGGTGAAATCTTGCGTTGTACCATTAAACTCTATCCTACTAATATTATAAACGCGAAAGTTTGTAAGTATAGATGGATGGATGGATGGATGGATGTTTGTTAATCTTTTACGCCAGAACGGCCGGACTGATCTGGATGAAGTTTGTAACATTATAGATTATAGTCTGGAATAACACATAGGCTACTTTTTATCCCGGAAAATTGCGTAATTCCTGCGGGATAGCGATAAACGAATTCTATGCAGACGAAGTTGCGGGCAACAGTTAGTTTGCAAATAAAGACGGTTAGTTGCGTTTTTCATTGTTTTACTAATTTAATCGCTCATAATCTTAACGAGTATGCTTAATAGTCTTCAATTTAAATATAGTAAACGTAGTATCGAAAGTGATATCGATGTGTCACATCTTATTAGCATTACAAATGAGCACTCGCAACACCAAACTCTAAACAAGTTCGGGCTTTAGAGAGAGGCATTGACATTCAAAAAACTTCTGTTTTGTAAGCTGTAATTTTAATGTAGTATATCAATTATGATTTATGTCATGTAAAATGGAAAACAACGTCAACAATATAAATGTTGGCGACAATATTTTAACATGAGACACGAATCAAGAAATAGAAAGTAGAACTGTTTACTTATAAAAATATTGCAATAGTAAAAAAAAATCAAAGCTTCAATCGATCAGAATTGACGTCTGGAATCTAGATCAGATGAAATAAGAGAAGTGCTCGCTGAAATGGTCTGCACGTGGTATATTGAGGTCACACGATAACAATAAACTATTAAATCACTCTACTAATCTGAATACGTACTAACATGTTTGATGCAATAAATCAAAACTTGTTTTTATGGTCTGAGAGAAATTGATAAGACACCCATGCTGGTCTGGGGGCAAAGAAAAAGTACCAGTTGCTTCGCTTCCCGCAAAGATGGTAAAAGCCCATCGAGGGATTGGGCGAATCTTAAGGATCATGTTATATAGGCGATGTGGCTAGCAAACCATCACTGTTTTGATCCCCATTTCCATCCATACGCCCACAATCATGCTAAACGTGGCCTGTAGGTCTTGTCCTTAGGCTCTGTCTATTCCGTAAGGTATAAAGACGTGTTTTGTGTATGTATGTATGTATGATAAGAAAATAGCAAACTAGGAAGATGACTAACAATGAAATTAATCATATTATTTTCTTGGTAACCTAACAGAAATTCATAACATGCAGTGCGGAAATGGCAATCTACCATATCACTGGAAACTCAGGAGTCTGACACTAATTCACCTGATCGCGCCATTCTAGACCATTCCTGAGATTTAGTGGCTACCTACCGTGCCGCGAGTGGGTTCTGGTTCTAAATCATGGAGCCACTTACGATGTAGAAGACAAATTGAGCCATTTTGTCTACTCCAACGTCTATCTAAGATCCCAGCCAGTTAAGGAAGGGCCGTCAAAGCGTTTCCAAGCGAAATCATTTCAGTAGCAGCATAAGACATCATCAGGGCTCAAGATTTAATGGGTGACATGAAACTGCAAGCTTCCTTACACCCGAGGGTTCAACCGATTTAGTTTATGAGGGTGATTTGAAGAAACATCGGCAAAAAGCAGTGATTGCTTTATCTATTACGGGGAATAGATACTTAGGGATAGGTGCAATAGCCGGCAGTTATTCGGACTTAGGATAATAGACTTAGGGTACTTCTGGAATATTATGACAAGTGCGTATTTAAATAATAAACGACGCTCATTTTAGTATGAGTTTCTTGTGGAATATTCGTAATTATACAAAAACAAACTTAAGGTTCTGCCTATGAGATCAAATTGATAAATTTTGATTTCTCATTGCCTTTAGCAGCAATGATACATTAATAGTTTGATTCCAAACAGTCTTATAACTAGTGGATTAAATAGATATCATTTTTTATAAATAACAAAATAAGGTTTTTCTTTTTGTTAAGCTGTATGTAATCGCGAGACATTTTTAGAAATACAAATACTTTGAAAATATAAGCTGGTGTCGTCCTAAAGTTAAAAATCACTACAAGTTTAACAACGGTCGACAACAATGGGCATTTGATAGAAGTTTAAATTCCCAAGAAACGTAACAACGATTCAACAATTTGCTCTCAAAGCGTAAGAACAGCGATTGTAACTATTTCGTGCCGTATAATTTGTTCTTGTTCATTTAGGTACAACAAAAAATAACCTTGTAGCAGCTAGGTCGGATTACGATCGGGTACAACCTCGCTCTCTGTTGAGTATTAATGTTATATCGCTCAACATAAAGAAGTTGTTGAATTGGTTAATTGGGGAAGTGCTGTATTGTACTTAGAAAAATATACAAATGAACTAGATGACATTGTTAACATCAATACATAGTACAGTCACTTTCCGCTATCTGTCTGTCCCTATGTTTGCTTAAATCTTTAAAACTACACAACGGATGTTGATGCGGTTTTTTTAATAGATAAAGTGATTTAAGAGGAAGGTTTATGTGTACGCAAACGAAGTCACGGGCAGAAGCTAGTATATGCTATAAATCAAAGTACTTTAGAAATTGATTGAATTATAAGTTGTGGATCGGCTTAGTTCTTGCAAAAAACGGATAACTCTTTCCTGTTTCACAGAACTTCTTAAACATAAAGCTGAAAGTTAAAACGAATACGTATCGATGTTAATTGTTTCTAATTTAAAATGTTCTTTCTAGTAGAGAGATCCTCTAATACGCTTTTGTGTTCCAAATTTATTTACCCGCTTGCTATTTATTTACCTAACTTTCGAACAAGGAAGCGTCAGTGATAATTCCTGACGGCTGAACACATAGTTTATATTATTATTAAGGAGTGAGATCATCGAGTGAGTCATTTGCTATTAATTTTCTAGTAACGCTATTTAGTCTCTGGTTGTACAATCAAGTGGCATTGACCTATTTATGAAGTGGTCGAATTGCCCAAAAAAATGTGCCTAGTTACACGATACGAACGATCATTTGTTATTTCATGAAAATAATTGTTCACAGAGTAAACTTCAATAGTGTAGTGCAGCTGCTTCCGTTTATTTCCAACCTGGTTTTGATGACAAGGCTGGAAGATGACATTTAGTAGACTTGAGTAATATATAGTAAAAACTTTATAAGTAATTTACTCTAGATCAATTTAACTTTAATTCTCAGATAACAATAGAATTACGTCACTCCGGGCCCAACCTTGAATCTCACGAAATGTCAAGTAAGAAAAACACCGAAAATTGGCTTAAATAATAAATCCAAAACAATAATAATCTTTGGCACTTAAGCAACATTTAGTTACGAACTGATTGTGATTAAACATGAAACTTATTAAGTAACAGAAGCAAATATAACTAGAGATAGAGATGATAACGCAACAGATATAAATAGTGCGAGAGTAGAATTAGGGCGAAGTAGAATCTAGATATATTTACGGAACTTACATAAACCGAGCAAGGCTTTATCAATAATCGTAGATAAGGTAACCGTAATTCAATCGCTAGGTAATTTATCGACAAACTGCGTCCAGTTTGTACAACATGGCTTAAGTGCTGGAGGATAATTTTCAATGCACGACGTTAAGTGTGGGTAACACCCACCGGTATTAAATTTTCAGTCTGTGTTTTAAAGAAGGTTTTGATTTATGGACAGCGTTATTTAATGTAAAAAAAAAATCCAAAAGTACAGAAGATTTGCAAACCGAAATTTCACCAAAGAACTCATGCATTCAAACATTGAAACAATGAAACTTATTTTCGATTAAGTTAATGTCTTGAATACGCGCAAAAATATTTAATTATTATTTGAATAAATGAAAACAAGCCTCAGCAACTACAGACGAATAACCCACATAATAAACTCGCGGTCGAGTTGCGCATGCGCCGATATATGAACCAGACGACATAACGGAACGAGATGGATGGATTAAAACTAACGTAAATAAATCCAATTGTTATGCTTAAGAGTACAGTTGGATCCATATTTGGATCAACACACAGTACGAAAATTCGAAATAAAAATGGGATAGAAGAGGAATTAATACATTTCTTTTTAAATCACGACCGTCAAATTCAGTAAAATTTCGTACTCATATTCGGTCAAAGTAATGCCATCTATAACAAACTCATGGCTGTTTAAAACATCATCATTTTCTCAAGAAACTTGACTTCCATCTTTCGTAATTATCTAGTTCCAGATAAGATACATCCTTAATTCACATTTACGACCAACACGATTCTGCTTACGTGCAACTTGAATGTCAATTAAACTTAACACTACATCTTATCTAGATCTAACAGGTTTATATCACTGATGAATCGTACCCATTACAGTATCATGACTAATTTGTAGGGCAGTAGCACTACAATCATAATCAATTTGTCTGACGAAGATCATTTCGCATGATATCATGCTCTGAGCACTCAAATTAAGATTCGGTGTCGTCTTTCAGTGTGTCACATTACAAGTATAGGTGAAAAACTTAAAATAACATGTTGTATGTAGCAGTGTACAGAACTGATATTATAAGTCATTTACGTAAGTTTCACATATACGGTGCCTATAGAATAAATAGCTGTAATAATGAAAACATTTTGTATCTTTCATTTCGCCCCTCATATTTAAATAAATCTTACTAGATAGGTAACTGTCTTATTTTATTTCTTAGCAAAACGTTTTTCAGCTGCAGCTACGTTATTTTTTAAAATAAACCAATCATTTCTTATAGTGTATTTGTAAATCTACTTAATAATATTAATTTCAATTAAAGCGTGTCATATCTTACTAGATACATGAGTTGGATCAAAGTGTACTACAGAAAATATAATATATGTTTTCAACGCTGGTTATTAAGTGTCGACATTAAGTCTATTCGCTTTGAAAGGGCTTGATAAGCCGACTTATACTGATAAAACATTGGTCAGGGATCAATAAACTTTCGTCAAAGACCTACCACGTCCTAATGTGTTGTTAAGGCCACGTTCTGTTTCGATTGAAAATTATATTATGGTGATAAATATTTTATGGCATGATATTCATTTGAATGGTAGATTTACATTTATTTGTTGTACTTGCTAGGGTAACATTAAGCTTAATATTAATAATAAAGTAAGAAGGATCCTTTCCATTTCGTGGAAAAATTGATCATTTGGTAAAATACATTTTGAAACCTCTCAAATTAATCCATATAAATTGGTAAATTAAATTCAATTATTTCCATAGGTACATAATAATAATTATTACAAATAAGTATTAGACTATGACAGAGCTAAAACAATCTTCTAAAATACAAAACAAATACACACAAACTCACGCACACACCAAACAGTAATAATCTTTCGGAAAGCAAAACAAATACGGGTAAAAAATGTTGTACGTGAAAAATATGTAAGTCGTAGTGCTTTTTAAACCATCGATTTAACTTTGTATTAACAGTTCCTTTTAATCCATCATATCCGACACATTCTTTGTGATACAGACCTTATCCTCATCGCTTTCCAATCACTCATTGTGAACTCGCCGCCATACGCAGTCAGCCATTAGTCAACGTTCCACCATTGATTGTATAGTAAATATTAGCATAGATATAAATATCATAACACATGTAGCTAATGAATACTTAGATGGAGCTATTCGAAGATTAGCCCATAAAGGAGATTTTGTATAGTCAATCAACGGCAAATGATATATTAATCAAACAAGAGGAAAGCAAGGTCGAGGTGGTTAAAGAAATTTGAAACCATTGAGAAGGTTAAATCATTCATTTCTAGTGTGAATAATTAATCGAATGTTTAAGTCTTAATCAAATCTTTTAACTGAAAGAAATTAGTAAGATTTCACCAATGTCGTTACAGACAAGAAGACAAATTAAGTTAAGACAGAACTCAAAGTTAGAATAAGCGATACGGAACCAATTCCGCGAGTTGCTAACCGCAACATCTCTTTCACACTCCGACAACTTACACCGGGGTCAAGCACCTTTAATATGCTCATACAATTTCCTCAGACCTATAATTATTGAGGTTTGAATTACCCTAGAGCTAAACTCGCAGAACAAAGCAGATTCGTCAATCGTTGACTGACAAATAGCTAACAGCTTATCCATGAATCTTCACAGGCCCATAATGTTAACAGTAACTGGAGAAAGTCTAACTTACGAGAGCAGAGCGAAATTTACAACGAATGCGAAACGGAAAAGGATAGCAGGTCTTAAGACACGGAACGGTCATTTTGTTAAACGGGCGGCTATATTTCTCTTTGGAGAGGAAATATATCGGGAACCTAACAATGGATTGTACGAATTTAAGTCAGAACAAGAAATGAACACGTGCATTTTTCTTAAACGACTAACGACCTAATGAGTGGATCAAGCCGCCCCAAGCTAAAGTTAGCGTGAAGTTCATTAAGTTACTTAATAATAACCATAACCGATGATTTTAACGTATACATCACCAAAAACCTACGAAATATGTGACAAATTCATTCATGCAACTCACACTTAATATTGTTTCTGCCCGTTAACGAAAAGCCGTACGGCAATTGTAGATGATACGATACTCAAACACGTTTGCTCAAAATTAAAACAACAGTATGTACAATAAAGTCCATAAACTACTAATGCTGAAAGTAATAAACGATTTTAACAAGAGATTAATTAAATAGATATAGCAAACATTGATACAGAATCATCAGATAAAGATTTAAAGGCGAGTGGGTCCCGTCAATTTGTAGCTCGAAGGGACATTGTAACAATCGATTACTATTGCCCCAGCAATAAATCCTGCCCGGTGATATTAGAATTAAGTTTCGAATTCACGCTCCATTCGATTTATGTATCACGTTTCCGGAAACAATTACCCGCTGTGTAAGGTGGTCTTCAACTGTGACAGAGAAATTATCGGGACTATTTCTAAATCGCAGTGCGTCGCTTAATGGTTCCGTGACCGGTTTTCTTCCGTGAAAACTATAGGAAGGCAAAGGTTCTGACGCGTCTCACTAAATCTCGGATGGGAAGTCAATTATCTATTTACATAATGTTCCTCCTTTTACCTTCATTTGAGAACCAAGACACTACTACGCGTTAATTGTTACAATAATATTGTAAATATTATTTACATTGTTAATGTAGGTTGGTCCGTTATTGTGATCTAATTTCCATTGCAACATGTGCCATAAGAATTACCACCTCAAAGTGCACCTTGAATTTATGAAATTAGCTTCAATCAACACTTAGCAACGGTATGGAGTGACGCGTGAATATGGTTCGCTTTGTTTCGATTGTATTACCTTCGAGGCGTTTTAAATGGTGAGAAGAATTGATCGATGCTAATTTGTCATAAGTCAAGGTGTTGCCGTGTACATTGCTAAACATCTGGACGTATACATTGTTCAGCAGCAATTCTTAAGCCAATGAACAGCGAAACTATATTAGGAATATGGTTTAATCTTGGATTATACATATTTGACGTGACGCGAAAATCAATAACTATTCATACAAAACTGTGAAGAAGAGAAACCATGCTTTTTCAAAAATAGGTATTGCCCAAGAAGAAATATTGGTCTGAATTTACAACACGTTCAAACTAGGTCACAAGCATAAGGAAATTTTCAAATCTGTCTGTCATTTCAGTATAATTTATCACGTTTTCAAATTACATTGCGATTATATCTCAGGAGATTCATTAAATTTCAAGGTTGTGTGAATAGTTTATCTCATTTCAATTCGAGATAGGCACTCTTGGAAGGATATGCATTATTATACAAATACATACATCTGTCAGTTCTGGTCTGCGAGTAACAGTAGCTTGAGTAACAGTAGGTTTACAATCGGTTCTGGTTCTGTTAACCTTGTTTACTACTGTCGATATAGTTAGTAGAACACTCATGCTTTATAGTTTCAAATTTAAATTGGTTTTCAAAGATGTTGTTCAATATTACGTAAGAGACGACCATTAACAATTAGTGTTTATAGGAAAATACTACTAAATTGCTAGCTCCAGCACCAGACGGTCTTTAACTAATTACTGCAGTCTCATTGTGAAGTGGCAATGTTTCGTCAATTCGAACGCAGTCACATTTGTGTCGAACGGAGCGACATTATTTATCTAAAAATACTAACAATCATGGGTACGTTTCATTTCACGCAAAATTGTAAGGCATAATGGGTCCAAATGTGTACCTAATAAGTATAATGGTATATTAGACATAATTAAACTATCTGTAAAAAATGACAAGTTATCACGATTGTTATAATATAAACCTAATCTAACCAAACATTGGACTAAACGATGAAAAAAGTTGGTAAAATAAATAATTTCACCGAATATTTAGGTATTTTGATCTATTATGCTTTTTAACCGACTTCACAGGAGGCGTTTCTATTTTCGACCCCATGTTTCTAACTTTATGTATTGACAAGCTCCCAACTTCCTACAGCCTTAATTGTACAGCGGCAAAAGGTGCGCGTGCGGCGTTGGGCCTCGTAATAAGCGTCGCCCCGTCTACCGCTCACGGAGGCTCGTTATTTGTAGGTACTGTACTGACAGAACCGGAACTGAAGGCTTTGTTATAAACGTCGAATAAGCATGAATATTCGATGTGTCTGTTGCTCAGCTTAAGTAAAACACGCCAAAACAAACAAAGAAGACAAAAATTCGCATAGTAACAAGGTCACGGGACAGCTAGTAACAGATAGAAAAATTCAAAGGCTTACCCACCTGCTATGGGATTCCTGGCCATAGCTTTACTTTTCGGATTTTTCTGTGTTCAAACTTTCAGTGTCGTTTAAAAATTTAAGTAAAACATCAAATAACTCTTTAATCGAAAAAAAGGAGACATTACTACTCTATGCTATCAGTTGACTTTGAGTGAATCAATTACTGACGATTCAAAGCAGAACTTAACATTAATAAATATAACGAATCCCTATAGGTATGTGCAACTTCAAGTTGCCATTGGCAAACAAAATCAAATGGCAATTGGCAATTGTTTATGTAAAAATGCCAATGCAATTACTCCAAGGTCCCAGGTTTGATGTATTAATAGCTTGACTAACTTATGTCAATACAAGCTGTCAATTAACGTCAGATAAGTAACGGTTTACATTACACACTCGTATTGGAGTTACACCTGTCAACGACGACCTTGGTTGGCTTATTAGGAGCTCATTAAAACTAGTAAAGTTGACATTTGGCAGTAGAATTTCTAAATTCTAATTCTAAAATGTCCGTCTATCCGCAGGGCAGGTGCCTTTTGAACTTATGGAGGTGGATAGATTAGCCAAAGGATCCATTATTATTGCGTAACGGTAACTTCTCAACTATAGTAGTTAATGCAAAAAATTCGCACGCCGTTTCATCGGCTCTTCATTGAATTTCCACATCATTAATCTCCATACACAAATGTTAACGATCATCTTAACAAATGAAATCCAGGTTTATGGTTAGAAACCGCAAGAAGGTACAGGTAACATTTCTATTACTACTAAACCTTTTTGGGATACGAAGCTGAAACGTCAGGGAACACCTAGGTACAAATAACTAGCTGTTGCCCGCGACTTCGTCTGCAAAGAAATCGTTTGTCGCCATCCCGCGGGAACTACGGAATTTTCCGGGATAAAAAGTAGCCTCTGTTATTCCTGACCATAATCTATCTTTGTTCCAAATTTCATCCAGATCCGTGTAGCCGTATTGGTGTCCATCCATACCTTATAAACTTTCGCGCTTATAATATTAGTAGGAAGTAGAATTATTTGCAGGAGTACACTGTTAAGTTTGTTTTGCATAATTTATTATAAAGTTTTTTTTTATAAGTATTATCTTAACTTTATTTCGTATATTAATAGTTTTCATAGATTTAAAAGGCTAAATTACGTTAGACATGTTTTCTACGGAACGTAGTTAAAAGAATGTGTACATATATTTTTTTTATGTATTGCCCTCGAATTATCTTACGAGTAAGGCTTGGCATTTTTAAATACCAACAAATGACACTTTTCTTAAGAGAAAACGATGTAAAATTATGGGTTCTTGGAGTCGGATTTATCTTCAGAAGGATTATACATAAAAGTATAGAAGTAAATCAATCGTCCTTATCGTAAACCAAAATTATGGCAAAGAAAATGTTTTGAACAGATATAGTACTAAATTACCTATCCAGTTAACGCATTGAATAGTTTCATTCTACTAATATTATCAATGCGTTTTTTTTAAACGGATGGATGTTTGTTACTCTTTCAAGCGAGAACGGTTGAACAGATCTGGATGAAATTTGGAACTACTTGATTATAGTCTGGAATAAAGCATAGGCTACTTTTTATCCCGGAAAATTGCGTAGTGCGCAGGATAGCGACAAACGAATTATTTGCAGGCCAAGACATCTAGTAGTTAATATGAACATGATATAACAACTTTACCACCAAAACATTCAAAACCAAAACCCCATGTGAACCGTAACCGCCGTATTCATTACATGAGATTTTTTACGGCACACCAAACTAGTGGGTGCGACCACCCTCGAACTATTGTTTATTCTTTATTCACTGACGACGGAAACATTACCCTGTGGACAGAGTACTGTATTAGAGGGAATAGACTATGATGATGTGATCATTAAGCCAGGGACACGCAGAGGACAAATGTCCCACGACATCTCAAGCGAAGCCGATTTCTCCTGACATATCTGGCGACATCGCGCGACTTATGTTAATAGCGACACACGTGTCGCTCGATTTTGCCAGGTAGGTCGAGCGAAGTCGCGCCACTTCACCCGACGTCGCTGGCCACACGTGTCGCAGGAAATTTGTCTTTATGAATTGAAATTACCGACATTTGGTCTTGCTTACTGCAGTCCTAGAGATACTAAGATGTTACACCGCAGTGTAGCTATTATATTGAAATAAAAGATAAATTAATAATAAATGAACGCGGCATTATAGTCTGAAAAATAATTCTGAATACGAAAGGTAGAATAGAAACATTATCAGGGTAACTTAACTCGTACGATGCATTTAATAGTTATATTTAGTAACACTATCAACATTAATTTTAATATAGTGATAATTAAAAACCACGACATAATTAAACATCTCGAACGAAGTCATTTTCATGAGATTTTTTATTGCAAGTTTACTGTCAACCGTTAAAAACTCATTTGAAACCAAGGACTGGGTCCCGTGTTCATTAAAAAATATAATGTTGTTTTTTAGAATTCGAGCTAGTGAAACTCTAGTAAAGTACTCTGTGTATATTCAATCATCACCAGTTATCTCCCCGACGAAACATCCGCCCCTCGCAACCGTGGCTAATGAAGATCGAAGCTACACTACAAATTAGGTACACTTCTATTTTTTTAAAAGAGAATATCCATTATTGCGTAGCTTGGAGCCAGCCAGCAACATAATCTGTTATCGATCATCGAGGTATTCGGTTGTTTAGTAATCTACTAATAGTTATTCGTTACAAATCTTCCCATGAAGATACGCACAATCTTAAAAGGATCGACTGAACATGGAAGGTGACATAACACAGCTTCAGAAAGTTTAATAGCATCATAACATAATAAAAGCCATTAAGATTAAGTAATTAAATTCGTAAACAAATAATTTCGGATTGTGAAATGTTGGAACCGGTTGCATTATGTCGGTCGCATTCGATTCACACCGAGCGAATTAAGATTTACGGAAATCAAAGGTAAAGTGTGATGACGCGATGACGCAACGAAGGTTGAATGAAACAACTTTAAAGCATCAATTATTACAAATGCAGACGTAACGCAGAAACAGAATGATTCCGCATTTAGCGAAATAACACCCGTATTTACTGTAGCAGAGATTATGATGATGGTGATAAAGCGAGAGATGGTGTGGAAAGACACTAAAATAAAAAGTGTAATAGAGAAATCAGACGCGATATAATTGAAGTAATTTTTCTAAAAGCGCATTAGCAACATGCAATTTGATCAAATGATACTTGACGTTAGCCTTGTAATCGTGGAGTCGTCTAATGAAAAGCCAAATGACATATAATCGGAAGGAGATCGTGACTACAAATTACTGGTAGCTTTATTATACGTCGAGTTGGGAGAAGGGTCATTGAAGGGCCATCTGCGGATGCAGGATCCCGTAATGGCCGCGAACAGATGTACAAACGTTTTGTTCAAAGCTGTTCCGATCCGAGTAAACGTCGGCGACCTCCCACATCAAGGGAAAGTGAAATTATAATTCCGATTTAATTTTGATGAGAAGCTGACTCATAGTTAAAAATCGAGTCTTTTTAAAACTCGCAAATCCAATCCACTTGAGAAAATTGCCTGCCGACAGTGAAAGCAGGAACGATGAATCGATTGTCTCGATTAATCAGCATCGCGTTAATCGATCAGGGAGTAATCGAGAAAGACTAGGTAATCTAGTGCAGGTCGATTAAACGGAGCGTAAACTCGGCCTCTAAAATTTCTAGATTAATTTCAAATTCGCTCGAAACATTTCAGTAATTTAGTTCCTTATAAATTATTATGTGCATAACAGCCGGATGTAAACACTGAAAATGCGTCTGACCATGGAGAGCGACCTTTGCACAAAGGCCAAATTAAGTATGCCTTTTCGTTAAGTTTTACTTGAACAAATGTGTCCATTTCAATTTCATCAAAGTCATCACCAGAGTCAGAGTATAAGCTTTATACAGTTTGTAACAGAGCATAAAATTCTCCGATTCATATGAAGTAGTGTATGCAGTTGGCTAATGCCGGCAGCTGTGTAAATGCGCACCAAGGTAAACGTTAGCTGCATGTATGTATTGTATGTATTTCAATAATCTCTTATCGATTGATTTACGCGTGCGACGATCGTATTTATTTCCCATTTCTGTAAAAGGATAACATTATTCAGTTACAAATGCGAAAAAATTTCACCACGATATGTTGAAATCATTTATGTATAAAAAAAAATATTTATAAAAAGGGAAACATAATTATGATAGACGATATCGTTTGTTTACGGATACTAATACGCAGGAGTGTTTAATAAGAAGTATTAGTAGCGATCAAGAAGCTTTGGATTAAGTTAACACAACAGATGTTGAGGACCCAATCTTTAATACAGAAGAGCTTTACGCTTTCCGCTCATACTACTTATGTTCTCTTAAACAAAATACGCAAATAAGTTAGCCACGACTTAAAACGCTAAATTAGTCGATGGTAATAAATTTCAAACCATTGCGTACGCTTACATGCTCACGTCATCTATACGTCTAGCGATAAACGTAATGACTGGGCGCTATATTATCGCTTTGTTACAAGCGATATCGCCCACGTATTTTGTACAAGAGTTATCGTGTGAGATCGGTGGCGATCGATACTGGATTCTAGTATCTTTATTGTACCGACCTCCATTCCTTTATGATACCAGATTTACAGTATGATCACCAATGTTTGTTTATTTAGAAATGACGTCAGGCTACCTGCAGTTGAATCGAAAAGGTAGTGTGTGTTTGAGCTCGAATCTCGATGCGGAATTAAATACTAACTGCGATAATATGATTATAAGAGGTATATTATTATTTACTGAACTAGTGAAACTGACATCAGTAAAATGGCCAAAAGATTTATTCAATTCTGTTCTGATTGTTCTGGATTGTTCCTCTATTAAAGCAGTTTTAACTAGTTTTGAAATGATTATCTTTACTAGTTTATGCAGTTTTAGAGTTTGTTTGTACACCGTTATCTCAGGATGCAATGGTATTTTCGAATTTATTTTCGCATTTGATAGCCTCGAGGAATATTATCCTACTTCAGTTAAATGAAATGGCGAGTGAAACCGTGCCGAAGCTAGTTCGATAATATAAACATACAACATACTGCAGAAAATACATACAGATAACAAAGTTATTAGTAAGATAACATATGAAACATCATACTAACCGGAATATTAGGGGGACTATATTGATTTTTTGAAACTGGCTGTAGCTACCGATAAAGGAAACATATTCAAACATGTCGAATCAATAGATATTGAAAAGCACCCTCATCCAAAAGATCAATGTCTAAACAACCATTTATCATTGGCACCCCAACTCATGCTATTGGTAACTAATGATTTGCAATAATTTAATAAATTGGTTCCGCCATTTAGAAACATGTTCAGAATAGTTTGGCAAAACAAACACATTAACACTTACTGAATTAGTGGTGGTCGTTAAAAGAATCCATCTGTTGTATTTACCTGAAATCAAAAAGTCAAAAATTAACAAATAAGTACTAAAAGGTCTTGTTAACCCGTAAGTTAGGCATCATTTTGTTAGATACTTAAATGAGGAACATTTTTTTTTATATATTTAGAATCACCAGTAAGTATTCATTATTGTAAAGAAAAAAAAGTTTCATTTGTTTTATAAGTCTTTGTTCATTAGAGAGATCGTCAGAAAACTATCACTTAAGGTCATTTCTTAGACAAATGGTAATCTTTAAACTAGACATGTAATTGTATACAAGTCGTACCTAAAGCTGCGTTAGTCATAACCATTACTATAACTTAGGTTTCAGGCAAGATAATGGACTGGACACGGTTGAACGTCCAGATAACCTTGAAGAACATAAACTCTTACGTTCATCAAATATACGTATTAACATTGAACGAACACATCTAACAGTAAATAACGATATAACCGATACATACAAATTATCAAGTGCCCATTTAGGCAATAAAAAGTAACGCAAAAACGATTTAATCATAGATTCGGCAACGAGATGAAACTAATTCGGGTTATCGTTACACGATTCTATGGAGATTGTTCCGAGAAAGAAAAAAGTTGTGCTTATAAAAAGACAGGCGAAGCTTTATTCAATTGCATGCATGCTATTCCTAATGCGTAGTATCAGTTAGGTTAGAATAACCTGATCTAAAAAAAATATTTTGCATAATAGCTTTTTCGCTGACTGTACTTTTGGTTAATTGTACTTGCGTTCTTATCCGTCCGACAAACATACATACAAACATAAGTTGCAAGTTAAAAATATTTAAGAACTCTATTATTTTTCATCCAAATTTGATAGGAATCAAATGGATATGTCGCTGAAACCAATCAGTTGACAGCCATGCCTTTTCTTATACTTATATATTACTAGCGACCCGCCCCGGCTTCGCACGGTATATTATGCATGTATTATACATATAAACCTTCCTCTTGAATCACTCTATCTATTAAAAAAAACCGCATCAAAATCCGTTGTGTAGTTTTGAAGATATAAGCATACATACGGACATTTGGACAGAAAAAGCGACTTTATTTTATACTATGTAGTGATGTATTTTGTGACGTGCAATGGATTTATTATTGGATAACTTTAGGGTGGGAGACCACATGCTTGGCTGATGATATATGTTCAAGTGCTGTACTGATCATACATGTCAGAATTTGAGTCTCTGAATGGTCTCCAACAGTTTGGATACTTACGCATAAGTGTTTCAATTCAATATAAATATTTATGAACACTTTTCACAGTGCCTAAGTAGTTCAGTAAATAATTTAACTAAGCTGAGGTTAGTATGTTTTTCTTTTAACTCTCAGTAGTTTTTCATTTGAAATTGTTAAGTCACGTTAATATTGACCGGAAAATCCTGGTTCAAGGTCGTCCAAACCACACACTATTTCTTACGTAACAAAAACACTCCCTCATTAGTGAAACTAGATCGATTACTGACCAATTCAATGCCAGAACCGCACACCTGAGACGAATAATACCTTATTAATAACAGTTTTTGTTACTGGCCACTCCGGTCGTTGACGTCGCCTTGGCAGTGTTGCTGTAGTGAAAAACTACAAGCTGGCAATACAGATTACGTCATGGACTATGGTCATTTATTTTGTAGCGAGATGGAATGATAATGTTTTTATGGTCGATTCGAATTCTTGCTATCGACTATCGACCGACCTTGTACGTGCTAAACCACCAGTGTTTTTTGTAGTTGATAGAATACTTCAGACTGCGAGTCTGCTACTTTATGAAGTGTTTCCTAGAGATGAAGAAGGAAAATAAACTGAATTGAAAACAGACAAAAAACTAATATTTCCGTAATGACACGGTCGCTGATTCGAGTCAATAAATAGTTTTTGGGCTATCGGTGATTATTTTAGAAGTTATGTTTTTCTCAATAAATTAGAGGATAATCAGTATTCTCGCATTTAATTTGAAATCGCCAACGCAGGTCTGATGCAAACCAAATAAACAACACAAAAGAAAGCCTCGTGTCTGTAATAACTCTACAAGACATGCACCGAAATAAAACACATCTGAATTCTTAGCTGAAAACATATAAGTTACTTTAAACTCTTATTATCTTAAACTCACTCGACTACTTAACCGCTTACAAAACTAAATATCGAGTTTCAAAAGTCAGTACATCGCTTCACTGCCTCGTATCGGCTTACCATAAACTAAAAGGTTTTTTTTTGCGCAAACTGGTTGGAATCGCGCTTTCACAGGTGCCCTTTAGCTATAAAATTTATTGTTATTTTACAAGGAAATTACAACGACTCCCAGGAATAAATTAACGATTTTCTCGTAATTGTTAACGCTTTATGGAGCTGACAACGCAAGGGTAGACAGTTGGATTTATTTTATTACCCCCTCAGGGTCACCATAAAATAATCGATTTAGATTTTACAGTTTAAGTCGCAAGTAACGCTTGAATAGAATCCAGTATTACCCATTCACATAATTCACATCGACGCAGAATGGAGCCAGTTACGCAGCGTTTCATTTTCATGCAAGTTTTAGCAAGCTTCGTGAACGCATACGAAACTTGTTCATATCCAGTCTGCACATACAAAGCGACACCTTCACACATGATTCCCCATAACTTTCTCCGTAAACGCATTGCAACCGATACGACAGCAGATTATGAACACCTTGATGTATCGAATTTGGACCACATTTTTAATATTGATGGCAACACTGAGTTAAAAATTAAGTGATCGAGGAGAACCATTCCAAAATTAAACAAATGGCGATTAAATTGAATCTAGGGACGAAAATAGCCTGTCAAAATCATAACCCTCCTTTAGTTTTGCCGTAGTCGAGTAAAAATCATTTGATTTGTGATAGTTAATTTATCAAATACAGATAGCCATCAGTTAACTTAGCGTAAAAATATCATTAAGTAATGATTTTAAGAAGCCAAATTGAATTAATTTTCACATTAAGGTAAGTTAATGCAAGGCAATGTAAACGCACTGTTTCATATGTATGAGTGTGTTTTACCCGAATGAAAGCGCATTTACATTTTTGCGGGGTCAGAAAGGTTGGAGTCAGTTGGTCGCCGGATTCCGTTAATACGACAGCTTATCTCCGATCGTGATGAAAATGATTTGTAGCGTGACGTTTCATCAATCACTTAAGAAGTAGGGCTGTATTTTAAATACTTACGATTAGATATTTCAATATGTGCAACGTAATGATTGTGCTTCCTGTTTTCTTATGCGCGCTGCGTTACGACACTTTTTAAACTTTCTTTGACTAAAATAAGCTTCACATTACTTTATCATCATCAAGGTCAGAACCTACAAAGTTATCTGACGTAACTGCCATCAGTTAGCGCTAGTAACTTTCCTAAATCTGTAGTGCTTCATAATTTGACGTTGATATCGAAACAAAACTCCCTTCAAGCCTCCATTTAGTCCAAGACAGTCATGACATAAAGATTTTCATCACCAATTAAAATGATGGACACACGTCAGGGCCCGCCTACTATAGCTGGTAAAGCTACGCAATTGATCGCCAAAATGTGGAAGGGTTACGTAACAAATTGGCCTGTGCTGTGCCTTTAAGTACATTTAGGGCAGAGCTATTACGGACTATTAACTTATTAGAATTAATGAAAAGTGAAATTGAACGGAAGTGGGATTGCTCGCCGTGTATGGTGGTATCCGGATGGAGAACGACCGGCGGGCAAGATTTTATACTTTCTGAAAAATTACACTTACGATTATTTTTATGATTGAAATGTTTGAAAGAACGATAAAGACGCGAAATTAAGATGACCATTTATAATAAAATTCTTCAGCTTCTTAAAAAATTCTGCTTATGTAGAATAATATGCTTATGCTACTTCTTGTATATATGTCTTCCTAATCGGTTTTGACGGCGGTGATCCTGACTACCAAAAAAAAAATACACATATTTTTCAATTTTTTTCATTTTTCTATTATAAGCCCTAATGTGGCTCGCTAAACCGAATTTGGTTTTAAATATCCTATTACAGGAGATGCAATAGAGCTGGCCATGTCTTTAGAACACGTCTTTGTAGCGCAGATGTTTGTACCCCTTATACCTGTCCCTTGTCAATAATCAAGCCTCGATCACAATCTCTCGCTACGGATAATTTTCATATTTATGTAATAAACTAAAGACTATTTCAAATAGCTAAGAAACCTCCAAGTCAAGGCAGCTGTTCCGCTAGCAGCTCAAGCAGGTAACTCTTATCGTTTGCTGCTTTCTTATCTTGCACAGTTAAATTCCACTAAACGGTCGATTGTATTAATAAAATATAATATCATGACTAGCATTTAGATAAGTCTGTAGTTATGGCCTATTGTTCTAAGCCCTTCATTTATTCAAGTTAAGTCTACGACTTGTCATTTGTAAAGATCGACCATATGGATACAGACGGCGTCGGAGAGTTTGTTGTGTTCACACAAAATGATGATCATGACGGAATCCAATTCAACGATAAGTTAAGACTACTCTTCTTTTGACATCCACCATTCGTGTCTGTGTATTGCGGATATCATAAGTCTAAAACTAATATCTACATCTCCGAAACATTTGCAAGACGTCTTTCGTAATGAGAAGGTATATTTTGTACTTTTTGTGATAGTCTGTCAACACTTTCTCAATAATAACAGCAGGCGTCAGACTAATTGCACGTTACATTATACAATATGACTATACTCGGGAACATTTCTTCTATTAAAAAATACACTTAGTTGTGGTTTGATTGCGGTAACACACGATATGTTGCGTCAACATGACTAAGATAATATTGGGTATTTTGTACAAGCTTTTTATTTGTTATGCAAAGTTGTTCGTTGTAAAATACCAATTAAACATTTCAGCGAGGCTTTGTAGTATATATGACTACATGAATTTATCTATTTGACAATTTAGGTGGCATCGACAAAGGATTCAATATCACAACACAGTTATAACTACAGACAGTAACTACATGCTCATTCAATTAAAAGATTTAAGGAGTCCCCTTCCTACGCAACAATTATTTATTTATTTATTTATTATTACACTGTAGTGTCATGTACATTATATTAAAAGATGTTACAAATTGATTGGTCGGTCCACGACGTCCTGCAAGGGCACAATAACAATTTATCACTAAATCTAATATCAATTTAAATGTCAATATTATAATACTCGTAATGTAAATCATGCAATTGTATAGTATTTATTAAATTAAATTTAAATTCGCTATTTTTTATGTCATTATACAATCAGTGTCATTATAGTCTGAAGCTTCCAAGGCGGCCAAATAGTTCGGTACACCATAGAAATAGTATGGTATAGTATATGTCGCTGCATGACTGTGCAAAAAAAAATCTGCCGATACTAAAAAAATCCCAAAGATGGCTAATTCTCTGCAAACCAATTCGCCACCGACTAAAGTAAATAAAATTAAACTAAATGCTCACAAAAAGGTAGCCACATTAAAGACGCCTGTCCGTAAGCTTATCCATCAAGTATAATTCGTTTTGATATTCATTACACAGCACTCCGCCGGTCCGTTAACCTGCGTGTATAAGAGAGGTGGTCTTAACGTCAATTTCACACACACCTGACCGCTACTACAAGTTTAGAACAACAGGAGATCTCATAATTATTACATTGCACAGCAAGTAATGTTAAATTGGGCACCGCGTTTAAGTAGGCAAAAATTGATACTTTGTCCATTGTTGTTCTTATAGCCACGCCTCATTGTTTTATGATTCAGCTTTTTATTAGTTTGCGTTAGGAGTTCGATTAAACGAGAGTGAGTCCTTTGATAATTTGTATCTATGTCAGACAGCTAAGACCACCCGGGCACCCCTAAAACTGGAAAACGTTCTTTGCCTATTTGTTCAATCGATTGTAAATTTTGAACCAATTATTCATATTTTTTCAACTTTGCGTCATGTCATTTTTAATTGATAGGCCTTGCACAAAGGCATCACATAATTAGGCATTAGCATAATTAGCTGCTACTAATAGGTAACGTGTACTCCATATGACTTTCTCCAGCTAATCCGTCAAAATTGGACTCACGCCCGTCTGTTTTGGTGTAATTTAATTTTACAAGTGTGGGTGTAATTTGTGCATGAGTGCGTTGCATAAGATTGGTTAATGCGGTGCGACGTTCATTTGTTTTTTGAGTTGTTGATAGAGCATAATGATAATGTAATAAATATTAAAGTGAACAGCGGAACATGTCTGAACTTGACGCTTGACACCTTAGATAATGCGATTCACTGGCTTGAAAAATAAATGAAGTACGATTGAAAGAATGCGATATTAAATAGGGCAGTAACAATTTTTATACTTAGCAAATTGTTTATTACGCTACATTAATGTAATGCCCACAATCATGCTAAACGTGGTCTTGTTACCTTAGGGTCTGTATAGTGGAAGGGATAAATATATGATTTGTGTGTGTGTGTGCTAATGTAACAATTATCACGTGAATAACAAAACAAATATAAAACCAAATAGTAAGAATGACATAACAGTAACATTATCATTGAAATCATAGATACTGTGGAGCAGCTCTTGAAGCACTACCTAAATCGGACGGTGTATTAAGTACGGATCGCGATGCGTCCTAAACAAACTTTAGTTGCTTAAGGCCTAAATACTTTAAATAGAAATGCAATTGTATAACGTCAATACTTTGTTTATTCAACTGTGATGAAATGAAACGTTACAATATACCAGGGTAACGGTTTAGTTCCCGGTTCAAGCAGATCTCCCGTCTGCCCTCAAGTTCTAAAACAAAACCCGAATAAAATCGAACGAGTGTTCGATTTATAAAACTTGAGCACAAACATGAACCAACCAGTTCGAAAACCAGCCAGTCCCTAGATCTATAATCCTAACAATACATAGCTAATTCATCGCACGCCACATTAAATAACACATTGATGATGTAAGTACTAAGCAAGTAAAGTACTATTGTCATTACGAATTCACTTATTCAACGAAAAGTCACGATTAAGTGATTATTCTTGACAATACACTAAGTACATACACGGACAAAAACCTTGGAAAACAAGACACTGAACTCCACTACAGATGATAAAGGAAAACCTATTTTAAAGCAAAAGAAGTACAGTCGATACACGCTGAAATAACAATCCCGAACTCAACCATAAATTGGCTGTCCCAACTCAATCGACAATGGCCTCTAAATGTAGCAAAATAAAGGTGTTTGCAGCCGTATTTAAAACAAAAGCGCTTGCGCATCAGGAGATTTATGCAGGTGCTATCCCACCTTGCGTAACCAGAATGGGATGTGGTAAAAAAGGGACAAAAAATCACGTTCCGTTCCGTGTCGACAACAGCTGCAGTTTTGGAGTCTTAATAAGAAAAGGCTGCCTTGAATATCAAGATGGAATATCTGTGTTATTCATTAAATTGTTTTATCAGTCTGAATTTTTGCAAGTAAACTTTTTGGAACCGATTTTTGTGATATTCATGTCGTATCAATGATAATTGCTGACTAAAAGCTAATTTAGAAGATAAATCCCATTGATATGAACATGGTGTCTCAAAATTCTGCCGGAATATTAAAGCTAGTAGTTGGGCAAATCCATCCGTCCATCCATACTTACAAACTTTCGCGTTTATAATATTAGTAGGATTGAACTGATTAAAGTGCGTGTCTGATGTCTGCAGAAACTAGTCCAAATTAAATCGATGATATGAACAATTCGTTTGAGATAACACATTTTATAAGTGAAACTAGCTTCTGCCCGCGGCTTCGTCTGCGTAGAATTATACACATAAACCTTCCTCTTGAATCACTTTATCTATTAAAAAAACCTCATCGAAATCCGTTGCGTGGTTTTAAAGATCTAAGCATACATAGGGACAGCGGAAACCGAATTTGTTTTATACTATGTAGTGATGTAGTAATGATAACTGACTTATATAATTGTAAGCATAATAAAATAAATTTGCTAAATTGACATTTAGAAATCGTAGTTATAATAAAAGAGGGTCATTTCGCGGTGACCTCTCGCGGATACAATAGGGCTTTTGTAGTAAGTAGCAGTGCGCAAACGCCAGTTTTATTGTATCGAAACCTTGACTAGTGTAACAATGGCGATTTTCAATCACGAAAATGTGCTACGCTACTGGTTTATTTTATACATTTTTTTATATTTGGGAGTCTTTGCCAGGTAAATGATACTTTTTGATTTGAAAATGTATAAATTTAATATACTTAATTTAAACACACGTGTACAAGTTTAGTGTTTATTATAACAAGGCACGTACTAATTAAAAATTATGATTTATTATTTAAGGAACTTTAGTATTCTCTAAGGATCTCCTTTAGTATTTTGATAATGTTATTTCCATTTTATAAGAACGCTTGTAGGGAAATACATTCGCTTAAGCTTTCACATACCTACAAGCACTAAACGCAGTAATGACCGAAAAATTTTGCGGTCTCTATATTTGTCACTAGATCCGTTTTTGCGTTCTCTAACAACGAACAATAAATCGACTCTTATGTCACTTAACCACAAGCGCCGCTAAAACAAAAGAATAATATAAATCCATTCAACGATTCTCAAAACGTTACGATTTTAGAAAGCCCCTTTCAAACGTTTGAGAACGATATCCATCTAAATCTCGGAACAATGAGATATCAAGATGATTTTTCCGCTTTCAGTTCAACAATATATTTGTCAACCGCAAATGATTTAATGTCTGTCATGGTATCCCACGCTTGGCCCACTGGGGACCGTTTTAAATGTGACGAAATTACTTAGTATGATTTACTTTCTAACATAATAAATGGTTTCGAATAAGGGCTCGCGCTTTCAATATGGTATAACGCTGACAACTCATCAAGCATTCTTACATCAACGATACATCGAAGCCATATTTTAAATAAGGCGAAGAAACAATAAACTGTTTCATTTCATGAACAACCTCATTGCCATTTATGAACCGTTTGCCATTGGTCAAGCTGAGTGCTTATTTTGAACTGTGATAAAACTTCAACATCACACGGCTACATTAGCTTGTACCTAATCCGGTAATGGCGTGAACATAAAAGACAGAAATACGCATAACACCTAATGCATTTACGCATAACACTGACGTGTGAAAGTCCTGCACGGAGGCGTGGCATCATGATACTGCGTTTACGGACCCCATGCGGAAATCTTTTACATTACTTGCATTAAGGGAACATAATATACCACTGAAAGTATCAGTATAGAACGCAAATAAGTTTCTATTTGCATTGTTTTCCCATTTTCTTGCTGCGACGCGTAAGAATATCTTTGATCAATTAACACCTTAAGGGCCAAGGTTTCTAAATGTATTTCCGGATATTGTGTACAAGTTTTTGTTTTTTTTTTCATGTCGTCAAATGATTATGTAATGAGCAACCACTGACTCCAAAATTGCTTCTTTTTTAATCTGCTAACCGATGTTTCTATTTGTGTCTTTAAAACTTTGATAGATATCTTCAGGACAAACTAAAATGCGTAAGTCGATGTGTTTTATGTACAATAAAGATATATGCATACATTCGTGTAAGTAATTTAGAAATAAAACTTAATTTATTTTAGTTGCTCTAGACTTGTCTGGGAAATCATTGGATCAAGCCTGTACCCAGCAGTGGGATGTTTACTAGCTGAAGATAAAGATACTCTGTAATCATTACAACACGACATTATTAACGCGAAAGCGTCTGTGTGTGTGCAGTTTAAAACCTATACGCAAATGCTCGAGTTCTACGTTTAAGTAACAGATTTTTGATGTGACTTCAATAATTCCTTTGGTTATTCAAATGAAAGTGCGTTTCTCTTGAACAAGTAACGTATGATATTTCGATAAAGGTTATAAAGCCGACATTCGCTTTCATATATTGTCTTGCGTAACCGAATTTATGAGCGCCAAGAATTAAGGTAATTATGAACTTACTACAAAATTCAAGGGAATTATTGAATCTACTGCAATTTTGCTAAGTGCTTTCCTTGGTACGTGATTTAAGACAGTTGCATAAGCAGGCTTTAAATATCTGATGCTACATTGTAGACTATTGCGAGTAGAATGAGAGAAGAAATATTAATTTTAAAGAAATATTAACATACATACACACACAAATCACGTCTATATCTCTTACGAGGTAGACAGAGTCTGAGGTAACAAAATCTAACCATCACGTTTAGAATGATTGTAGGCGTATAGGTGGAAAAAGGAATCAAACTAGTGATGGGTTGCTAGCCGCATCGCTTATAACATGATTCCTAAAAATTTAACCCATTCCCTCGATGGGCTTTTACCATCTTCACGGGACGAGAAGCAACTGGTACATTCTATGTTTTTCCTTTGCTCCCAGACCAGCATGGAAGTATTAAACTACAAAAAAATATTCAGAGCCAATATCAATATACAAAGCGGAATACAAATTGTCTTTGTTGATGATTGTTTGAACACAATAGCAAAAGTGCATGCTGAAGGAATAAAGTTTAAAGTTTAATGAACTGTTCCAGGAAAATAATATTCCTATTGACGTTAGTCGTCATTATTCACTTCGTACAAGGAAGAGGATAACATACCAGTAAAACAAGACAGTAGTTAAGGAATCATATTAAATATTAACTCAAATAAAGATGGCGGATAGCGGATATTTTTTCCATAATCATTGCAATCCAGGAAAGAGGTAAGTATAATATCCAATTTTTACTAGTGCTATTTAGCAAATCGAATATTTCTTTAGTCCACAATTTATTCTACCAATCTAAAAGCTCGTTGCAACACATTCTTACGCACAAAATGCCTAATAACAGCCATATGTCTATGTGACATATACGTCATGTATGAAGACCATGCGGTCCAGCAAGGTAACTGTTTTTCTTCTCAAATGTAACGCTTACTTCAATCAATTATACGAAATATATACGCAAATCTAACCTCAACTCCCTAACCAAGTAAACGCTCCATCCATCATTAAGCTGAGCAGCAATCAATCAATTACTCAACATCGAACGGCTAATCATGTCGTTGCCGGGAGAAAGTGCCGTGCCGTGACGTGAGACGGCGTATTAACACGATACGAGAACACGTAATTTTTCACTTACACGTTTGTTAATAAGACGGCTTTTGACGTTTTAACACGCGAAGATCGGGGGTCAAGTGCGTTTGTTTCGGGTACTGGCGGAGAGGCAAGTGATTATAGACCGACCGCTTAAATGAGTCCTCGCCCGCGCGGCACAGGGGCGCAGGGTAGGACGACAAAGGGGGAGACGGGAGAGGTGCGGGTGGCAGGCGCACTAACCGCCCGCGCCTCTCTCGTCTCCCCCTTTCTCTCCCGCACCTCTCGTTCTCCTTTGTCGTCCTACCCCGAGCTCCTGTGCCGCGTTCGGTCTATAAAGGCCATGCTTGGCGTGATTCTGGGCGTATATTATGTGGAAAGGGGTTTCAAAATAGTTGCTAGCGGCTTTCACCATCTGCACGGTAAGAGAAGCAGCTGGTACATTAAATGATTAAATAACAATTATAATGTTAAAATAACATTATTGTCTTAAATAAAAGAGGCGTGAAGGTATGTATGTATAAAAATGGCCTTTGATCACTGATCATTTTATAGTGTTTCGTTGTTTTATATTGTACCTTGATCAGGGATTAGCCCCTTTCAATCCATGTTAATCAGAACTCAATATGAAATGATTATGAACAGAAGATATTCTAAGATGTGTGAGACTGCAAACGACAGGAATTTGAAGAACTTTGTTAAGAATTATTTCCTACTACGCGAGACTTGAAAGGAACACAATACGATTAGAGGTAAAAGGTTTTCATTAAAGTACCTACCTAGTCCTGCTAATATCACAAATGTACTGACAAGCTACACGATTAGGTTTTGTTTTTTAAAGTTAACGTATTAGCGGATGCTATAAAGACGTGATTTATATATGTAAGTTTTCCTTTCTTTGAAGAGCTTGTGAAATGATACACTTGTCAAATGTTGGTTTATAATAATGATTGTATTACGAACCCTTTTCCTCCCCGTCTGTACACGGGTTGTAAATACAAAGCGCTTTCCAATCACTTGGCCTGTGATAGATCACTGACATCACTCAGATTTCGTTATCTGCGCCCGCGTCGATGCGTTGCGCAAAGCTCATCAACTGATGTATCGATAAGGGTAACACCAAGTAACGATTACATTTGTGGGAATTCCAGAATTTAAGGATAAGTAGGTACCATATAACTTTGAAAGTCTGGAAAGCTGTGGATGAGACTTGCACAGGACCGGGCAAAGTGGCGTGAAAATTAAGAGGCCTTTAACCAGAAGTGAGTGGATGTGGGCTAATTAGATAGATATGATTTTGAATGATGAAGTAAATGCACAGAATAACGACAGGCTCACTGGTTATAAAGGAATAGCTGATAATGAGTTAAGAATAATTAACGATCAAGACCATAGTGCTGTCCTTTTCATAAATTGTGGCTCTGTTGAATAGCCTTGGGGTACTAGGAGCTCAGAAGCCACATTCAGATATTAAATTAAAGTTCAAATTCAACGTGGTAAAGTAAAATCAAATTTTGAACTAGAATGGAGGCGATAAGCACCAATATTCGAATGAATTCGATGACCTAACTATGGGAATATGTTGTGTTGAGCTTTGTTGTGATCACTATATTCTTTCCGCTTATAGTTTAATGTCTTAGACAATATTTACCCGCATGAAAACACAATAGACTGCCCCTATGGTTCAGCCCCCTTAGAAAGACTGCTCATTTATTAATCATTAAACCACGCAAAGTTTCTAGTTATAAACGATGATGCAGCTGTAAAAAGTTTGTCTACTCTAATACGGTTAACTGGAAAACCTATTATAAACTACAAGTCTTGTTCAATTTTTTCGTTTTTTTCCTTGCCTGACGAGACGACAAAAGTAAGAACAATTAAGAATATAAATAAGTATCTAAAGACCAACGAGGAATTGAACAGGCGTCGATTTCCGAAAGCCTTTCTTAAACTACGTAGGTGGCCATCACAATCTTCAGATAACTATTCATGAGTCCAAGTGCCCTTAGCTCATAAAGCGAGTGCTATAAAACAAAAGCAAAACAACGTGAAAAAGAATATCTGGAACAGTTCCAGCGACCTTGTGCCTCTTAAAAATAAAGAATAGTCAACTCACGCGTAGCTTCGCTATAAATCGTAAGATCGCCCTACTTTTGCTAATAAAAGACTAACGATTGGTCCGTTTTGGAGTTTAATGTACTGACGCAATATTTAGTAGGCACTGTTGTTAGGCGTTTTAATTTGGTACCTCTGTTACTTTGTTAGTGTAACAGTGAAATGACTCACAGGAGTCATAACCACTATTGTAAATTTTGACAAATTATGTAGCATAGCGTCTACCAATTATTACTTATACGCGGAGTCGTTCAAGGCATTAGTGGCGGAACAAAACTTACATTAGGTACAATCCGAGAGTCTTTAAGAACTGCGCTACACATTAAATTTGATTGCGCACGCAGCTTTTGGCATCTATCTTGTTCACATTACAAAAGTCAGAAAGAGACGCAACACATTAAATCCGGATTATAGTAAACAGAAACACGCGCAGATGTAAACAATTATGCAGCTTCTTTTCTTTTTACAACCTACTCGGCCAGTGTTTATTTACAACCCGATAACCGCATGTTTCCGAGCTAATTTAAAACCAATTTCATGGCTTGCTCGTTAGTTACACGTGTTATGAAATGGCAAAAATTAGGTCAAATACCACCAGCGTGAGAGAATATGATGGGATGTACTTGGAACCAAAATAACTGGCATTCAACGGAGATTCGCAACTACAGAGCTATGAAATAGTCGAGTCTATGATTTATGATTATGATGAAGGCCCAACTTGCAATGCCGTATTTGGATGAAGCCGTATTGCAGCAACTGATGGAATAATGATCTTAAGGTACTAAGGAGCCTCGTGTTTCAGATTCATTATGTTAAATGTGAAAATGTAGAAAGAATAAATGTTACTAATATGAGAAATGTCCTGCAAGAGAGTCATGTGAAAAGAAAAAGCTTCGTATTCATTCTTGTTTCCAAGTTCTCTTAAAATTGTTCCGAAATATTAGAGCAGGTGGATTGGGTTAGTTCGGCTGAACACCCCTTAGATTTTTCATTAAAATTTTTGATTTAAAATTTAGTCCCGCCTTTGACGCGGTTCTCTATGAACATTGATCACTTGATCAATGTATAAACATTTGTCGACTATGATCAAAAATTACTGAAAAAAAAAATTGCAAATTGGCCGCCAAGGGCTCTATTACATGTATTTTTTTAAACTATCAGCGCATTCGGAAAGACCATGATTGCCAAGAAGAATGCGCCGCAAGAAACTTGGCAGAAAGTCATTTACATGTCTATTAAGTATATTTCCCAATATGTTCATTGAACACTGAAGTAAAAGACCAATTGGCAAAATTAAATTTAACTCTTTCTGTGAGTTAGTATTCTAGGATGATTTAGAGAAACAATTTAAAACACCTGAGTTTTTATAAGAACATTTTAGGTTACCATGACGTCTCAATGCGATTCAATTCCGATTCAGTTTACGTGCGCTCGCTGTCAGATCCATACTAAAACTGACAGCTAAATCCTGAACTGAGTCGGAACTGAATCGCATTAACACGTCATAGTAAGGCCCAGGGCCCTGAACTCGAAGGTTATCACCAGTCCAAATGACTAAGTCACGAGTGTCGTCACTCTTAGCACATTAGGAGTCATTGAACTCTATAATATCATCAATTTAGCTATACAACGTTAGACGACATAATGAGGTCCATTTCTGTCAGGTTAATAAGAAGATTTACAATAAAAGGAAGTTTTGATAAAAGAACTAGGCCCGTGAAAAGATTTGGCTGGATGTGAAGGACAGAGTTAAAAGAATGAAATGTAAATTGGTTATATTTTAAGTGGATGATTTTGGTCTTTCTATTTGTAAGGAGCGCACGTTAGTTAGTGTTTATTAAAATATGACACCTACATAGATCACTCACACATTTGTAGTCGAAGCATAATGATGATATACCTGTCATGTTTTGTACCAATCCCTCTCTCTCCGGGTTCTAATAGTTAGAGATAACAATGTGTCAAATAGTGTTTTAAAAAGTTTGAGTTCTTCGCAAAACAGCATCTGATCCATGATATAAAAATAAGAGCCTGAATGTTGGTATGTAATACATACTGCAGAAAATAAATACAAATTAAAATAAGGACGCACGTCCATCCAAATTCTAACTCCTATTAATAAAAGCGGGATATATAATTATGCTTTCTAATACCAATGATAAACTTTCACTTATTAAGTTTTTGAAATTGAATATAGCTATTACTTTAATCGCCACAGTTGAGATTTGAATGCAGAAGATTAATGTTTGATACTGCATTGACAACAAAATTGTGAATGATGAATTCAATGTGGACTTTTACTCCGACCGTCGCCTCGGGGATATCTGATGGTGAGGACCGCCCTGCTAACTGTAGCGACAGTTTAGTTAATAAATAACGCCGCTGTTACACCGATGTGTAATTTGAAAGCTTTTTCAGGTGTTTAATTGGGCTTCCAATATTTATAGCGTGTCTAAAATACGGGTTGTCGGTCAAGATTTTTTATTTAAAACATTTGATTAATTTTGTTGGACATTAGTTAGCGGGAACAAGTGATGGTTAGCACCGCCACATATGGAGTGTTCGGGTGTCTTATATATACGAACACGTAAATACATTACATAAAAAAGGCCACACCTTCAAAGGCGTATGATTGATAGCAAAGGATTTCTTTTTGGTTTGCACAACGGACGGTTGACGGCTGAACTTTTGACGGTTATATTTATTTCATGTAAAAATGATTATGTATTCATTAATCCAATTGAACCGCTACACTAAGTAGGTAATGGCTTGACGGTTATGTTGATATATTATGAAAAAAATCCTCATTGTTTAAAAATATACGAACGAAAATTTACTTAAAGTCACACACAGATGTCTACAGTCCGTGAGATTTTAGAGCATTCGGGTTTATCTTGCTGTATCCCTCATTCGGCCGAATCAAGAATCAACAAACCCGAATGGCATTCAAAGAGCTCACGGTCTGTGCGATATTAATTGTGTTTAACTCAAAAATGATTTAAAGTTCATGAATCTCAAGTCCAACTGTCATCCGCGACGCGTCATACGTACGCCAAACGCCTCTAAGGCTACCGGTATTTGGTATTCTGTCCAAACTTACTTCCAGGTTACTTGACATCCAGGTGTAATATTTCGATTTGACAATGATCTCACGCAAAGGAAAGCGATGCGGTCTACGATAGAGCACGCATGACTCGACCTGTGCGAATTGAAAACTTTCAGATTGCAGATACGTAGAAACAACTTTTACTTACTCGTGTAAAGGCAAGGAAGAAAGAATACTGAAACCAAATTCAAGAAGAACAAAAGCAAAAACAACTTAATCAGCAATAAGCTTCGGAAAAGGGTGAAATGAGTCCAACAGAAATCCATACTCAATGATCTAGCGCATTGTTTCGGGATTTTGTTTTGAAAGAACCTTGTCACTGCATAAACCTCAAGCAAATAACGTTCCTAGGCCTCCTACGATGTTGTACTGGAGTTCCATAGCAGAGCTGCTAGGGTCAAAATCTAAAGTCTCTAAATTATGTTACTGTGAAGGCAGATAATAAATCGCTATGAAATAGTTTTTTCCGGATTGTGTGAGTACCGAAAGACATATTAGACGTTCCAGTAGCGTTGCTTACTATTAGACTAGCCAGTATTCTAATCTGCAACTGAAGTCGTTTATAAAAATAAATTCTCACTAGGCAGTATAAGAGTCAGCTATTCTGAAAACGAATGCTATAGCACGGTGTGACTGTCGGCATTTATTCAACACCGCTGTCGGTAGCGATTCATTATTATTGTAATTGGACACGAGACACGAATAAATAGCTTGGCTTCTGGTTTATTCAACGGCCAAGTTATCTACACACTAAAATCTACTTAAAACACAAGACGATGAAGACAAAATTGCTTTAAAGTGAAACAAGTGAAAATACAAATTTGTCTCCACACCTGAGATTGAGTAATTGGACGGAATCATACTAATTTCATTTGGGTTAGAGTCATTTTGTATGTTTATCTTTATCCACATCTTACCAGTTATTTTCCTCTAGAAACTTGAGAGTGGTGGTATTTTACCTGTTGACAAAGAAAAAAACATTAATATGATATATTCAATAAGATAAAAAATGATTGAAACAAACAACCGAACATAACTATCGGGTTAAGTTCGAAGGACTAGCTTTAAGAAACAGACGGTTCAGAATGTCTATGTTTAATTCAACGTACAGTATTGAGGCATCGTTCGAAACATTAAAACATCTATAAAAAGAATACCCCCTAATATTACTACGACCGTTACACATCATAATTCTCTATTTGGTTATGAATAATAAATTAAACAGATGTTGTCCCTCCCACAGTCTTTATGACTCGCCAGCGCCACATAGTAGCGTAATAGTTATTACAAATTGTAGGCTATTCCTAGCCTTTATTAGAGGATTTAGAGGCCTATGAGTGGTTATAAAATTTCGCAAACAAAACAAAGTACCTAGATTTTACTACCGAAGAAGGGCTATAATAAAGAACTTTGTTGTGGACATACTGTTACTACATAATAGAGATGGAGCACACACCATCATAATGTAATAACGAACAACTACCTACCTGCTTATTTGTAAGGTAAATATAAAGGATGTAGGTAAAGCACTAAATATGAAAAAAGAAATGTTTTGATCCGTAAAAATAGACGTAGGAAACATAGTGCACGACACTATCAATATCGAGACGAGTTGAAGTGTTGATAACGATGCGATAGCTAGTGATAGGGACATAGTAAATGCAACGCAGCTGGATCGGGGAAAATTTCGTGATATTACTAGGCATATTAAATAGATAACGTAAGCTTGGCTATAGCGAACTTCATTCGTCAGATAGTCAATAGGCAAGCCAATTAAACTATTTTTGATAAACCTAGTTAACATATTGAACTGGAAGATGATGATTATAACTTACTGCACCAATCACCTAACGATATTGACGTCTTACAATCAACACAACATCAATAACGATTCAGTGGCTCTAAAAACGAAAGCAGACTTTTTATGATCAGCCACAGATAATCTCGTTTAATTTACGATGATACCTCTATCGGCCCGTCTAATACTTAGCCGCGGTTGATTGGACACTCATGTCAAGTTAACAACCGCTCTTATTACTGTTATTATTCAAAAACATCGGTAACGCAATTAACCGCAAGTGCGATATAATTAAACGTTATCCGACCAAGGCCGTGGTTAGACGGTGTAATCGACTTAACGATTTGCTGGAGGCATTGTGAAATTTGCCTTGGTCTGTACAGTAAGCTTGTTAAGAACTGGCAAAGTGCGAACGACCTTCCAAACAAGGGATCCGTCCCATCGTACTTACAGAAAAAAAAACATGTCTTGTATGGGAATCTATTTCATTCTATCATTAGACTTTAAAAAACGTGAGAAGGTTCTCCGTTTGCTTGTATTATTATTTTCCTATTTTAAAAGCTTGTTACCTCAGAACTATTTAAACCAACTGGATTTTTTTAAATGTGAAATGATAGGTTATGTTTAAATACTCTGAAGTCCATGATCCATAGTTTTCGATCATCACCCGTGTCAACTATGAATTACAATCACCAGGGGTTCACCTGGTTTTAATTCTTTTTTTAAAGTAGTAAAGTCCATAATGTTAGATACTCAGTTAAATAAAACTCTGATTACAGATTGCCCACATACAATTTCCTGTATAATAGAAAACATTATTGGCGATATTCTCGTATTCGTGTTCTCCGAATTCGTCGTGTCATAGGTTGCGTGTATCTCTGATACATGCTGTGAGCTCATGTACTAGGCACATCACTGGTATTCACAGAGCGATGATCAATTGGTTTGCATGAAAAATAATTAAATACAAATTTTGAAATTAAAACATATATTTTCTACGGGATATAAATCGCGATCACATTAGATGAGCTCCACATATTTATAAGCAGTTGCCACGCATCATGATCACAGATAGACTAAATGCATGCAACTGCATCGAAATATCGGAAGCTCATTAAAAGTAAAGAGTTGACACTATCCGGTAGAAAACATATATAATGTAATTAACCGGGAATCATTTCAAAGTACTATGACTATAAATGATCCAAGACGAGATGGTTGCCGCAAATTTGTAAAAAAAATAGTTTCGAAGTGTTGCTAAGATGTTTAACTTGTGTTAGCTAATCAGCCAATAAGTGATAATCTGCCGAATGTTGGTGAAATGACGTCATATGCAAGCCTTGAAGTGCGAGTTAGAACGCATGAGGGGAGTCACGTAAGCCGAGTAAAAACTAACAATAAACATACCTACATGACCATACACGAACACACACTGAAAATAAATGCACTAACTACAACAACAGAGATTGTGTGCCTAGGTAAAAGACATAATGTTCCGTTGACTTGCGAAACAAATCAAACATGAATGAGATGATCGGTTGCATCTGCAGATAGCAAATCATGACTAAAGAGTAAGGAACAGACACCGTCCTGAAATAGAAGCTGCAGTTTGCACATTTCATCCTGTTTCCTAGAATGGAAGTGGGTCAGTTTCAACAATAAGTATGCCTACTACTATTTTAGTGAATTGAAAAATATTATAAAGAATGTAAAATTTTTAAAGGGTTACACTTTTCTTAAACAAACTATAAAAATAAATAATTTGCAATTTTGTCACAAATGTCAATAGAAATAGACTTATTTATTGGTGAATCGAGAAATCCCAGAATTAATTCATGATTATTTTTAAGAAATCTCTTAGAGTGTGCTACTACGAGTAACTTGACAACGAGGGCTCTTGAGAACATGCCATGAATACAACCACTTCAATCGTACAAAGTAAACAAGCATTGCATTTAATGCTACAAAATGCAAATTAACTGGCAGTTGATGCAAATTAAAGAGCGAGCGAGAAATTTCAACTACAGAGTGTTAGATAAGCACTGCTGTGATGAAGCAGTAAATTTGCATAAAACAGCATGCGAAAAATAAGATAGGTAGAAACGACGATGACCTTTGAAACGTTACAAGGTAAGACTGGCTGAGAACACATTGAAAGTAATTTTATACATCAGTTCCGTCGTCTCCAAGCAAATGTTGTTGATTCAACTTCAAACACTCAAGCATAAGACACATTGCCGAGTCACTGCAATTCATCGTAAGTATTAATAAGTGTTACTGAGCTGAAATACCGTTTATAAAGTAACGGTTATTTCTACTTGAGTTACAATATAAGAGGAGTCTATTTCTAAAAATATCAAAGGCTTGAAAAACTCGTCATGGACGGAAGCAGGTGGACATTTTAATTCGCAGTCTTTGTTTACCCCAACACAAAGAAGATACGAGTTGCAGTTAAGAAAAAAACTTTGCTAAGAAAAAAACTGTTCGAATGTTCTAATGTTGTTTCAAATGCCATTACTCCATTATATCCCTAGGTCTAGGTAGTATGAACAAAAGATACATTTTAAGCAAAGTAATTGACGTCAGTCACGTTTAAACAGGTAAAGAAAAATTCACCAGAACCGTGAAAAACATAATCTCTAAATTTATAGGGCGTCATACCAATAAAGATTACCGATCATCAGAACAACAGAGTAAGGTGTAATAGTATGTCTATTGAATTCTTTTTGTTCGTAAAAGAAAGCATTTTAAAGACGAAACAGACCGGGTTCACACAACACGGGGCAGGTCAAACCATACGTAAAAGCAACCACACCAAAAATAGTCAACATTACTCTTTTGTACAGGACTCTGTTCTCAATCCCCATGATGAATGGCGTCTTGTTGCTTATTTACCCTTAGAACAAAGACCGCGGACTTTCTAATTACTTCAAACGTGAATGTTTAGATTTATGAACTGTTTTAATCCTTCACTGTATTCTAAAAGAACTCTTAAACTCTTAGTATAAAGAGCTTTTAGCTTTTCTATTGGTTCCTTAATACGGTTTATTGAAACTGTTCCTGCCAGTTCAAGTGACAAGGTTGAAAGGTCAGGGTGAATGACCAGACGGTTTTCTTTGTTATTATGAAGTATCACGCAAATGCTAATGGAGCTGTTAAAAGTAGGTTTCATAAGCTGATTGGGAAAATAATGCTTAGCTATAACAACGCTTAATTTGATATCAAACAGAACAAAGACGAAATTTATGGTTAATTATAATCGTAGTTCACGACATCAAACGAAACTTGGCTACAGTACGACGTGGTGTGATACAGATTTCACACCATCGAAGGCTGAGTTTTAAACACATCTTTCATTTCCTTGCAATAAAAGTAAAACTAAATTTGAAATCTTATTCAATATTACATTAGCCATGTTTAGAAACGCAAGCAGTGCATGCCACAAGTGCGTAATTATTTTGTAATATCTTGAAGTTAATACCCATCAAAGTTATACCAGCAACGTTCGGAAAAAAATTGATGATAGAAATATAAACCCAGCCTGTATACATTGTGTATGAGGAAAAGGCCAAAACAATATCTAAAATCGAACGAGAACAAACAAATACAAATTATTTTGAAGAAAAATCGGGGGCCTGTGAAAACTCTAACAATCAATTCGATTTACGTTCAAAAACTGGTTTTAAAATGAACTAAGCTTTGATAAACTATTGTAAAGCCTGTCCTTTTTGCTATCCAGTGTAATTTATAGACATAGTTCCATTTACATCCATTATATTCATTGATAACATCCGCTATAGCAATTATAAAGCGATTCCAATGAATAACGCATCTGATAGCATCTTCTATTTGAATAGGCAAATAGACCAAACGCACTATTACTTCGCTATAAAATAAAGTAGAAAATGGCTTGGTCTCATATCCATGTAGACATTATGGTGATAATTTGCGAGCAATAACGTTACTTGCGCTTGCGTTGTTTGGGTGCAAGTTACTGAAGAGTAGCTGTCTGATCATAGGCCCCTAAAATAAAACTCTTACCTATTGTAGTCGAATTATTACAAAAATTTCAATGATTATACATCAGCTATTTTAGTGAACATCTTTTTTTTTCAGACTCGCTAAATGAACTAATAACGGGTGCTTCAATTTTCCAAAATTTCAGCGTGATGAATGTTAATTTCGCTAACCAGTATTGTTGAGTTTATGTGTCCCATTCATTTATAGATGATCTATACATATAATAAAATCGTTGAGACCAAAAAATCTGTACCTACATTGAAGATTAAAAAAAAAAACCGACCAGGGTGACTTAAAATCGGTAACTGAACATATTAAAACCATTTTTAAAATTTTTGTTTGTTTGTTTGTTTGTTTGTTTGTTTGACTGAGCATCACGTAAAAACTACTGAACGGATATTAATGAAATGTTCACAAATCGATTCCAATAAATTCAGAATAGGATATAGGCTACAGAAATTGTGGAAAATTTTGGAAAAAGGGGGTGAAAAGGGGGGTTAAAGTTTGTATGAAAAAAGAAAATTAGATTGTTCTAGAATCATGAAACTCAGAATAAATACTTAGTAATAAAAATAAAGAAACACCTGTTTTAGCATTTTTTTAAAATCTCATCCAGAGGCGCAAAAAAGAGGGTTTTGTGTTTAAAATTAATTAACTTCATACACCTATACAATAAAAACCAATGAAGCGTAACCTTTTGAAATTGCTAAATAATACTTCCAATTTAATACAGGTAAATATAATTTCTCAGTTTTCTTGAAATTTGATTTTTGAGGTGATTACGCACAAAATAGCGGAACTCAAGAAAATCAGCTTCCTCGGTATAAGTAGTTGGTAATAGTTACAAACAAAATAATACTACGAAGAAAATAGATAGATACAAATGTACATAAGACATAATAGCCGGAAAAGCGTGTCAATTTTGAAAAAACATTAATATAATAATTACATGCTGTACAGGCATTTTTTCAACGAAGAGATTTTTGTCGATCCTAAATCAACCTAAATTGTGTTCTTTACCTAACACCTAAAGTTCAATATGCAATACCGTTACTTTTGTTTTTATTTATTGCGCCATTATTAACAACGTGTTCGGTTTTTGAACGCACTCTTATTTGAAAACCTGATATTAATATGAGGGCGGCGTGAAACGCTTGGCTGTATGTTCTTGGTACCTTTGCCTATAAAAAGCAAAATCAAAGGGCGCGTTTACGCCTGCGCTACGAACATGTCAGAATTTTATTGTGAAAAGTTGGTGCTTTTAGTATAAATCTGACAGCGAGCGAACCTAAACTGAATCGCATTAAGACATCATGGCAACTATGGCAAGGCCCCTGTAGGTAATTAATTTGTAGAATGATAATAAGTGTTAATAATCTGTAATTACGTACCTACTTAAACCAAGAAAATAAATTAAAAAAGCTTCTGCTAGAAAAAATTGAGTCTCAAAATTTATTAATTAAAACGGATTAGTAAATGAATTGTTAGTTGTAAGGTAAAAACAGGTAAACATTTATGTATTATTTGGTTAGAATAGATTTAATTTTTTAAATTAATCAGGGTACAAATATCGTTAAAGTGAGCGCAGTATTCGCCAATAAGCGTCATAGTTTGGCGAAATTAATAGTGATGTAATTAAAACTGTACTTAGCTTTTTTGAATAAAGAAACTATAAACAAAACTATAAATAAAACTAATTTGTAAAATAAAGTATAAATAAATGTGATGAGTCATTAACCAGTTTGCGCTTGATTTTTTTTCAAGATTCCGTGTCGCAAATTATTATTTTCATGACGTAATTCTAAAAGTATAGTTTCGTACATACTTTCTTTAGTTCGCCTTTGTACTTTTTTGTCTGAATTTCTGTATTTTTTTAAAATTTTATGTGCAATAAAGAGTTTACATACATACATACATACATACTTTCAGTGGTTCATGTGACGAAGTTAATAGTCATAATAATAATAATTTTGATATCGAGAAAAGCCGTAAGTATCACAAAAACACACGCGGACGAAGTCGCGGGCAACAGCTAGTGATAAATAAATTTAAAAAAAAATATCACATTTGTCATCTACATACAATGAAATATTATTGAAACAACCTTTTCTATGGAAAACAAATTCAAAAGATAAATTATAGATGCTACGTTGAAATGAGTAAAGAAAATAAAAATTAAGATGCAAGATCGTGAAGATACGACGAACATTTCAACCCCAACGGGTCCTCCCACACCATTAATTCCTTACTAATACAAAACCAAAATCTTATTAATATTCTGTCTTCAGAACACAACTTATCACTTAGAGCAAACGAGTTTCAAAAATAAAGATTTACACCTACGATCACATGGGCGTTAGAGGCTAAGTTCATCTCTATTCTTGCTGTCCTTTACCAATTAATGTAAAATGAAAGAGACGCTGTTTTGTGTAATGGTTACGTCTCTTCGACACAGTGACTTGTTGTTTCGAAGTTCATTGTTTCAAACACAATGGCAGTTGTCTCTTCGTTGTTCCAATTAGTCTTGTGCTCGCCGCAGGCTACATCTGCTTTACATGTTCCGTTATCGTTTAAATTAAAATGTATAACAGATTAGATAATACTAACAATAGCTGTTGAACTGAAAATTAATAATGCTTTGTCATCTCATTAGGCAATACGAGTACGACGCTGTTCTCGCAAATTCTACACGTTTGAAAACTTCCTTCTCTGACATTCAAAGCCTACGTACTGATTAGTATTGATTTTCAAATTAATCGCAATTCATTTGTTTTATTGTTTTGTGGTTACATTTTTAAATGTAATATTAAATAACATGTAATATTTACATATATTGTAATTATATTTTTTACATTAATTATGTCAGAACCAAAAGTATCAAAACGCGGAATTCAACTTATTACGTATTATTTGCGAATTTACATATTCAGAATCGATTAGGCCATTTTGTAATCAGAATCGATCAATCAATAATTCGCCTAAGTCTAAGCAAATCTACTCTCCATCGCCTCAATGGTCGTAACGTGACATTTTAACATTATTGTCTACCGCTAGTTGTCATGCCTTAAGCCACACGTCTCACCTGCCCGTGGCACGTGGCGCCCCGTAGCGTGTCAACGAGTGAGACACGCCCTCTACAGGCTACAACTGTGAACACGCCATATTTCTAGATAAGAGTGTCGTAAACGGAGTACCTGGTTGGACCCGGCATCAATAACTATAATGCACTCATTAAACTATCTAGTTCTTCCACGCTGTTCTGGGAGCAAAGAAAAAACATAAAATGTACCAGTTGCTTCTCTTCCCGCGCAGATGATAAAAGCCCATCGAGGGAATGGGCGAAATCATAGGAATCATGTTATAGGCGGCGAACAACCCATCACCATTTTGATTCCTTTATGCACCGGCCTGTAGGTCTTGCCACCTTAGGCTCTGTCTCCCCGTAAGGGATAAAGACGTGATTTGTGTATGTATGTATGTAAAGATAGAATGCGATGATTTAGCGCACTGAAACCGCCTTTAGTCGTCATATTTTGCGGGTAGGATCTTGTAAAACGTCTGTCTGAATCGCTACCACCATCTTATTAACTAATCCTCAACACAGTGCTTGTGTTGCTGCGCTGTGTTCCGGCGTAGAGAGTAACCCCCTTATTCATAAACACTCTATAGGCTTCTGCTAACTCAGCAATCGTTTGTCCTTATCTGTGAAATGTAAATGTCAAAGTGACAGATAAGGACAAACGATTGCTAAGTCAGCAGAGGCCTACAGAGCGTTTATGAATAAGGGGGTCAGACTGGCACGTCAGATATTCTGTTCTATCTTAGCCGCTTGGTTACAACGTGTTAATATAGATGACCAACTGCTTGTCTCAAATAATATTTTTCTTCGGCAAATTAGCTTTTTCTTTTTCGGAATTAAGTAAGTACTTCCACATTGTCGATGAAGATACTGTTACTATCGTGTACCAACTGCACTGGCTCACATTATCTCGCCAAATCCTACCAAAGCTTTGTCCTCAGGTGAGCATTAACAGACTCCGAAACTGGAGGTTTATAGTATACCGTCCCTCTCCTCTCAATGACTATTGGCGTGAGGGATACAGCATGAAACGAACTTCGAACAGCTAAATTTCAAGTAGGCCTGCTGGCCTTACGCGCATCCCAATCAAACTGGGTATTTGCGAGCCATTACATTCGTAATGTAATGACATTGCTGAAGTTTATGCCTAGAATATTCTTGCCAACCTTTGACTCGTACTCGTGATTCACAAAGTAGATATTTTCATCGTTTCCCTTTTTACCGCGAGGTTGTCTATTGTAATCTTAATAACTTTCAGCTGTTTTGAACAGATTATGATCCCCTCATATCTGCTCGCAACCCCGTGGCTCAGGACTCCCACAGTGAAGCTAGAAACTCGATAGTTATCTTTATTAACATATCATGCGAGTATAAACAACGTAAAAACATATGGAGGGGTTGTACATTCCAGGGCAGCAAAAAAACAACATACGATCGGTTGACGTTAGATGCGTTTCTCCCGATGTCATCATCAAAACCATTTCGCATGCGTCTTTATTCTTTATCATTGTTTGTTTTTAACGACTATACATAACATCAACACAAGGTCTTGTTTCATTGTTTGATAAATAATAATATCGGATAGAAAGTTGACGCATATTTGAAGTATTGAAACAGTTAGTCAGTTAAAAACAAATCTAGTTGCTAGGTGTTTTAATGTCGAAGCAAATCTCGGTTACAACCAGAAGAAAACAAAAACCAAAGTACCATTGACGTTTCGTTTCACGTAGCTATCGGTTCATGGCTTACGTTCCGATAGTATTGACAAGGTAAAACAGGGCCTCTTCTAAGAACACTACTTCATTTCACCTTTGTATATTTTAGTAGAGCCTGTGGTTATTAAAATTATGTAACACATACTAACAAATTGAATCTACGTGATTAATTCAACACTTACAATGATAAATGTTGCAGGCAAGAGACAGACTATTAAATATCCATAAGATCAGCTTCTTCTAATCCGTGCTCTCAAACTTTTAATCATTCCCAGCTAAAAAAATACAATCAAAGTTCCCCTTTTCTATTTGCTCCTTCAATCTACACTCCATAATTACACCTGAGAGCAATTAACACCAGGGTGAACAAACCCCTAGTCCAGGGTGTAGCGGTCAAAGACCTCACGACAAATGGAACTATTACGTGCTGTATATTTTCTTGTTTATTGCGAAGCTGTCAACGTGTCTTAGTTTCGCTGACAAAGAAAATATAAGATCTTTTTACAAAATGTAGGCGCGGTTGTTGTGAGGAAATTTATATAAATTGAGGCAACGTTCTAGTCATATAAAATACTAGTTTTGGACAGTCGTAGAAATAAATTCTCTGACACAAGACAAGCATTTGTTTAAAATGTTATTAGGTAACAAAAGAATAGTTTTGATGGAATTTTCAGAGCTACCCTACTTTTTTAATTAAACGTCAGTCTAAAACTGACAGGGGTACGAATCGACAGTTTTTTCGACCGTTTTCCCCACATGCGTTTTATACACCACCCCTAAGTTTATCAGCAGAGGATAACTTAGCCGAAGGGGTACATGTATCCCCAAATATTTATAACCCAAATGGATTCTGTTCCCCAAACTGTACAACAAGCACGTCTTGCGTCAAGTTTACCGTAAGTGTACTCTACACATGGTCTCTTTTTAAAAACTTCCTTTGAATGGACACGTTAAGTCCATTCATTCACTATGCAGTGTTTACATTGACGGAAATATCTCGATCGGCCTATTTACATATATGGAGCTAAGTATAAATACACCAGCAGGAATTTTACTTGAACTTTCTATTGGTTTTGATGAGTAGGTAGGATCCTTGTTTGGAGAAGACTATGGAATTTGAAATGTTTCAACTTAAGTCTTTGCGTTTTCTGTAAAAGACAAAAATAAAGTTTAAGTTGGTGAACTTATAAATGTAGTCATTTGTATTGGGCGAAATAATTTAATATTCAGAGTCGTTAGATTTATTTCATCTCACTTATATCGCAGGTTAAAAGTTAAATCATTTCAATCATCCCAATTTGTATAATCTGCAGCTAGTCAAGATTGATGACTTGTTATGATTGTTGCTGATAAGATTAAGATAAGGGTAATCAATCATATTCTAAATTTAGTCTGAGACGCGTCGGTTTAAAGTGTGTCACTCTAACTAATGAACCTAAGAACGAACCACACGCACAAATTTAGCGAGAACCAGAAAACAATGAAACTCTTCACAGTATTTTGAAACTATGATTTTTATCTTCAAATGTCGCTTGTAGGTTACTTGTAATTTTAGAAATCGTCCATAGGAAACAAAGGATCTGATGATCTTAGTAGCAATAAAGCAGAATTTATAACGCTATTGCTTCCTTTATACTTCCACTATGAAACAAATCTGAAGCTCAGTCCCAACTCGACATCTTCATTGAAGCATTTATTGCCGTTCAGCTACCACAATTAGCCCACGGTTGTCAAACTGTCAAAGGACTTGACATTATTATTCGTTGCAGGGTCGGAGCCGTATTATGCGCTGGCGACTGGAATTGCACCGATCCCATTATCTGGATAGGCCGTGCCCGCGCATATGGCTAGTTTATCGGTTACGCATGACATTTTAATACGGTTGGCTGCGACAAATAGAATCTTGTCTTTGGTAGAAATGCTATTTTCAAGCGCTGTGGTCACTTTTAACACGGATTAGGATTGATCGTTTTTTTACCGATTGACGGACATAGTTAAATTACTAATTTTGTAGATACCTAATTACTAAAGTGTTAACAGATATCATAACTATTAGTTTACCTTAAAGGTTTCCTTAAAAATAATTTAACTTCATCGGCTTGAATAGATTGATTAGTAAGTAGTACAGAGCGTAGCGTATTATGTAGTTGCGTAGTGCAAGTTTTTTCACAACAAACGTCTCGAAGGCATTTGCATTAAAATTTCGTACTATGAGGATAGTTTGTTGTTGCTACGAACCGTTAGAGAACGCTGCCAATTAGCCATAGTAATTAAGATGTTAAAGCGAACGCTTTCGAGACGTTATCAGCTTGAAAAACACGCACTGGACTCTCAGTTCATTGAATCGTTGGCCAAAACTCAAAAGAAAGTGATCATGTCGCATACGTTCAATAACAAATAATTACAATAATTGCTGCTGGTCGACGGAAGTATCGATTCCACACATCCGTTACATTGCCGAAAATCGGTTCGAAAGCGACCACCGATTGTAATTCTGCAGTGAATTAATTTAACGACATGCGGAGAGGTTCGCAAATTTTATAGTTTTATTAATGTATGTATGTATGTAAACTCTTTATTGTGCAAAATAAACAAGACAAATACAATTGACAAACACTGTAACGCGAGTACTAAAAGTGACGATGAAAACGAGGGTAGTTGTGCGCCGCTATCAGTTGCGTCGAGTAGCCGCGCGAGCGTTCGTTTCGCTGCCGCCAGGGCGAGCGCTCCAAGAGGAAGAACTATGAACTAGTCCAAAAAATGTTATATGTTGAAAGTAACGAGTACTTTTTGTAGCAAACTTATCAAGTATCAAAGACCAACGTTATTTCTAGACACTGGACAACAAAGGATCCACATAACTTCCATCTTCATTATCGCATACAAAAAATCGTATTTCTTAGTTCGCACGATGCGAGAAAAATGCACGCTAGAATGCTCACTAGAATGCGCACTAGAATGATTCTGCTGCTCACGTCTGTCAGCAGTAGGCCTCGCTACTGGACAGCATATGCCCCGTGCCTACTCAGCCAGAACTTGTATCCTGTAACTTGTAATCCGTGAGCTCTGGTGCCATTCGGGATTACTCACTCTTATGGGTTTGATACTTGAATCGGCCGAGTGAGGGAGACAGCAAGACAAACCCGAAAGGCATTCTAAAAGCTCACGGACGGATTTATTCCAAGTTCCCAGTTTCCCGGAGAGTAGCAACAATGGCGTCGTGTTCCGCATTTAGTGCGGCTCGTTAGCGGGAGGAAGAGGGCCGGCCCGGGAACCGAACACGTGGCCGCCGCTTCCTGCCCGGGGTTAACGTTTGACGGACCGCCGGGGACTTGAGATGGAAATTTAAATTTTGTTATGGACAGCTTGTCAGAAAACCACCAATTACGTATCTTTTTTTGAAGTGAAAACTTCTATAGCGGCGTTGTGCACTTTTTGGGATGGGTAAAAATTTTTAAACTCGCGTCAGGTCACGTGACCGTCTTAAGTTTAAGAAGAGAAGACACATTTTTTTGGTAATTTTAAGTCCTACAATTGGTCATCTACATATTAAGAGCATGTTAGTATATTGTGACATTTCTTCTGATGAACTGAACTACTTTTGTCCCCGATGGGACGGAATAACACCAAGAAATAGTTAATCCACCTAAGTACCGTTAAAATATCTTATTACAGGGCATCATATTATTAAATTAATAGTAAACAAGTAAATATACGAGTGATATAAATGCCGTAAACACAAACATTTGTATCTAGTTACGCTCTCACGCGGCGTGGGAACGGGAGGCGCAAGCGCATGTGTAACGGGTGCTGACGTCGCGGTGTACGGAACACGGTTAGAGATGGCCTAGTGTTGTTTTAGTTGTTTGCCAGGACAGCACTTTGTAATACTCAATGACAGCACAAGCAATTCTCTTCATGACTTGCAACTAGCCGTTGCCCGCGATTCCGTCTGCGCGGAATTCGCTTAACGTTATCCCGCGGGAATCATGTGATTGTTTGGGAAGGTCTAGGGACAGAAACTATCTGTATACCAAATTCCAACTAAATCGGTTCCAGCAGTTTAAGCGTGAAAAAACAACAAACACACAGATAGAGGTACTTTTGCATATTATTACAATATTAGTATGAATTACACATGGGGAAACAAAACTGAAACAGTTTTACTCTTTTATCTGTCTACTTAAGCCAGGAAACGAGCAAGGATGGTCACTGGACGGTAAGTTGGTACCACCACTCATGAACACCTGCAACTCTGGACTGCAGATGCGTTGCCAGCCTAGAGGGCTATAGATAGGCTCATGTGCTAACAATTTTTCCGCTTATTTTACGCACCATGCCGAAACCCAGCAGCGCTTGTTAAAAGTTTATTTTTCTTTTTTTTTAAGTTTGCAATTTGCGTCGAATTTGCGCCAATAAATGTTTTGCACTTTTCCCCTTGTCACACAATAGGTATTGCCTGAAGCAAGTATACGATCTGAATTATGTTATTATAATACCTCAAACGGGAATCAGTAAACAAGAACTACCGTTCGACAGCGCCGGCGCAGCGCTCCAGCCATCTTTACAGCGCACTAAACTAATAGATACATCGATAAAAGCGTTTCTTTTTCTAAAAGACTAATGCAACAGTCTTCGATCAGCCCATTGATAATGTATTATCACACCTATGGTGCAACACTGTAACTTTTACAAAAAATATTTTAGCCTGTCGATTCATTTTAAGATTGTAAGCGACGATTTCGAAATAATATTTTTCACATGCTTTATATTAACTTGCAATTTATGTTTGTCCGGGTGGAATCTTGCGACTCAATTTTGAAGCAGATTGCGCTGAAATTTCGCATACTTGTGTAATTATTATTATTATTTATTATTGTGTAAGTCAGATGACAATACAATAATCTGATAGTAAAAATTCTGGTGCTTCAGCCAGGACCATCTCCGAAGGAGGGAACTCTTCAACAGTTGGTCCGATTGACTTGAAATTTGGTTCACATATGTCGGACGGATGACAATGCAAGTACAGTCAACAAAAGTGCAGTCGGCAAAAAGATTGTGTCTAAAATGAAATTTTCAGGTTAGGTTATTTTCTTTGTAGTTGCCTATCATAAAATTCAGATTTGAAGCTTTTCCATAAGTTTAATTATTACTTGCATCACATCACTTACCAGAAGAGCGAAGTAAGGAAATATTTCCACTATTTTGCAGAGCTTAGACTCTTACCTGCAACAAAAACAATCGATCGTTATTATCAGTTTATCAGTGCAACATAACAACGGATACCTACTTGATACAGTAATCTCGTTAGATAAGATTGCATATCAAGATGTCTTTCAAGCGAACTAACATAGACTACCTCTGCAATTCAGTACCTATGCAATACGGCTACTTCGTTAAAATACCTTAGTTTATTGGTCCGGTAATAAGGCCGTAGCGAGGAGGTTCTATATTATTCCAGTAGTGATATCATTGTTAAGGTCGTTAATCACCACTGTTGCAAAGACGATGGAGAAGAGGTTGATAGGGGATGAGAATAAAATGCTCAGGATCCCCCCTCTCCTGTCAATATTATTTGCAAAGCGCCACAACTGGACAGCCCCATGACAAAGCACTGCGCAGATCATTACAAACCAAACCAAGTAATGATCTTCATCAAATGTTGCTATAATAATATTGTTTCAATACGTAACATCACTGAACAAAAAATATTTACCTTGCTACATTATTGCATTTTTGTTTTATTTATTTTACTTGCTTGTGTGGAATATTTTTTGCTCATTGAAATGGACCACCGCAAAGTAACGCCTGATTCAATAAAATACGTGTAATTTTCATTTTTATGTAATTTGCTCCTATCTGCTAGTTGCCTGAAATAAGTATTGTTTTATATAGTGCTAGCTTCCGAGAGTTTGTAATCCATATTGTGACCCTTGTGGATCTGAAGAAACAGAAGACCGTGAGAACACCGAATACAAATACAACACAATAATTAATGTTAATGTAGAATCAAAATTACTCAACAGAATTCTTACAGAATGGGAATTCACTTCACGATAGACATACTTCTTCATCTACAAGACAAACAACACAGCAATATCGTTTGCCGACCTTTATGAAATTCGGCATTCAACAAAAAGATCATCAGAACTAATGAGATTAAAAAGAGTCTCATTATAAAAATAAACATTGCTATTACTGGACGGGGATTCGTTAGTTCAAGCGATCCGGTTACAAAAGTTGACGGACGGTTAAATTAACTGCTTCTTGCATAGTGTCGCAAGTTAGAAGAGCAGGGAACTCTCCCGTATCAAACTTTTATGTATATCCTACTGATAGATAAAAAATCGGCCTGTTTGAATGTTTGCAGCTACTAAGCTACTGAGCGACTTCTATCATACTCAGAATTAGAGAAATCGCTCATACCATAAACTAAGTTTAGGTACATTGGTTGAACGCCAACCATAACAACAGTGTGACTAGACAAGTGACATACGCCCCGAAGCGTATCGATGTCGACGTACGCTTCACTTATCAGTAGTATTTGTTCCGCCAAATAACGTGGTTTTTCGTAGGCTTATAGCTTACAGTCGAGTGACTTTGTCTAGCCACACAGAGAAGGTAAGAAATTTTCTCAAATGCTTGCTAGATCAAAAAATATCAACATGGAAATGTTCTCCAACCGAAATGTGCGTGATAGTAAGGGAAAATTCTTACTGGGTATAACAGATGTTTAAAAGAAAGATAATGTTAAATGGTGACTGCCCGCTTCTTCTTTTTATTTGCACTCGAGCATCCAACATTTATCTTTGACAGGCGGGCAAATGTCAAGAATTGGTTAATATCTAGTTAGATTCTATTGCCCTGTCATCATTAAGTGAGTAATTGTTTTACTACAAACAATTGAACGCTGTTTGAACTTTGCAACGGCTCTTTCGTTGGACAATTGAAAGTCTTATTATGACCAATATGACTGGCATGATATGCTGTTTTTAATCGTAGCTTCTTTCGTATCGCAATTTTTTTCTTATACTACGTCTAAATTATGCTGCTGAAAATCTTATACTTGTAATCCGTTAATTGAAATGCAAGTTGTTTTCAAAGTTCCAATTCCAATTGTAAACAAACAAAGCAAACCGAATTTTTCGCAACTCGCTATCAAAACCGAGAACTTATTACCGTATGACAATGGTCACGTACATTTTTCGAGAGACTGTTATGATATTTGCAACACAACAAACGCGGTATTTCATAATAAGTATGTTATACAATCCAACAGTGACAGTAATGCGCCAAATTTTCATAACAAAGCTTTGAAAAACAAACAAAACGAAATCATCAAGAAAACAAAAGAGAGCGCAGTTTTAAAAGCGAACGTGCGAAGGAATTAGAAACAATAACGGTGGCTGAAAGGAACAATATCTTAACAAACTTAGTGGTTACGCCTACGCTTGTTAAATGTCTTAATAAATAAACCTTAGTTGGGTTGATTTCGTATGTAAAGCTACCCACGGGCGCTCCTCACCTCATTTGTGCTGCGTTTACTGTCTCTAATGATTGATCAATCACTCGTTAAGGAACAGCATTTAATAGGATAAGGAAGCGAGATAACAAACAACCTAATAGAAAGTTGATTAGAAAATAACACATTTATTTTATTAAACCAACGCTAACGCAACGTAGATCCCCGAGTATTTTGAAGCCCAACGTACTCACAAACCCTCCAGTTATTAATCTCAAATGTCAAAGTTAAATGACAGGAGTTACACATTATTTTACATTTGAATATAATGATACCTACCGCCAATAGCAGGTAATACGGTTATTAGAATTACATCAAATACAATACAACCTGTAAAAATAAGTGTGAAGCATTAATAAGCGTAATTTTGAAAGAACTTCATCATTCCATATCCTAGTAAAAAGATGCTTTCGATGAGAAATTTACTATCTCTGAAAATTTTATGCCAAACATAACTCAAGATACGGTCTTGTAAAAGCAGCACTTTTATCATCTTCAAAGAAAACATGATCATGAAATATCCCACAATAAACAAGCATGAATTAAAAGGATTCTGTGATTTCTCAAGCTGAAGCTTAACCCCGTTTGTTCAAGCCTTGCCCACGCGCATGTAATGAGCCATTGAATGAAGAGCCTTCTAATTAGTTCCATCTTGAGTGTATGAGAGCCTGGTCCATTCAAACGCTATCCGATAAAGATAATTGGCGTATGAACATGTGAGAGACAATCCGTACATTGTTTAGAAAATAGCATCAATTATAGTTCCGTGATATACCTAAATCAAACAAGGAAGAAAGGCACCAAATCACATATTATTATTAGCATTTACCATCAGGTGAGTTAGATAGAGGTGAATCGCTGGCCAGTTTTTAAGAAAAAAAAATGCGAAATAGGCATAGGATTTCCGCAACGGGGCGAAACCGCGGGCGCTAGCTCATACGTACATAATTCTAGAAAATAAGTAACTATCAGGACCCTTTCCATGGCATATGGTAAACATCGCAGTACAGCATCGGCAGAGAACTCTTAAGACCTGATGTATTCACTTTGATTAGTGCGTTAGTGCGAGTAGTGTCCAATTCTTGTTTAGTATGAACACCGAGAAGCGCGAAGTCCTGTATTCACTTTGATTAGTGATTAGGAGAAAATAAGTGTGGACATGAGTCACTACTCACTGCCTCCCACTGCAGGCACGCGGGAAGGGGAGGGCGCGCGGGAATCGTAGTCCACTCGCAAAAAAATAGAATACGCTTCTTATCACTTTATACGCAGCCAAATAATCACTTGTACTAATCAGTCGCTGTCCACACTTATTTTCTCCTAATCACTAATCAAACTGAATACAGACCTTAACAGCCACTCAGTAGTTCGCAGTATAAATCCAACACCACGGCTATAATTTGAACGGATCGGGAGAAATTGCGCGTTCATACTGTCAGATGAATAGCCTATATTATGTATTTGTCTTGGCCGTGCAAATTGTATGCCCGGCGCCACCGATAAAGGGCTTAGGAAGGCCTTTATGAGCCATAGAATGGATTAAGAACATTCATTGCTCAAAGGCAGCATTGACAGGTCCGTTGGCAGCCGAGATACTGCCCAGATGCCTGTTTGTGATAAACTATTAAACACACTAGGCCAGGGGCTGCTAGTACCTCATTGTTCGAGGGCTATAGAATACCAGCATTCAAGCCAAACGCATTATTGATGGCAGGTCGTCTATAAAATATTCTCATTACACCAGCAAACGGTCCATTGTTGGCAATCGGCATAAATACTTTATGGTCAATGATCATTTCGATGACAAATATTGCAAAACTTTATGGTATTTCCCTCATTATTTATAGTAGCAGCGGAAACTCAAACAAGCAGGAAAAGCGAAACAAAACCAGGTTAGGTATATTATTATTGTGAAATTAAATTTTAGAGCAGTATGCAACGAGTAATAAAATATCTCGAGACCGACGCAGCGGACACTCGACTGGTCATACCCATAACTCCGTAACCAGCAATTTCATGGAGAATTTCCAAGTGTTTTCACTCAAATCGCTAACAAAATAATGATTGAGCAACTCAACCCTCACACTTTATCGCAGCTCTCTCCGGCATTACGGGCCGCTTTTATTAAATCTAGACTCATATTATTGTGCATTGCTCGCGGCAGCTAGAAATGATCTGTAATCGAGAGAGATGCCAAGATTGGAGGTACGTGGTGATAGAACGTGATGGAGGTTACGTGAGTTATCCAATTTGCGTAGAAATTGTCGCTGCAATAGAGAGATCGACGACAAATGCTGACAACGACTCGAACAACCGAGTCACTGGATTTTCCGAGCTTAAAAGAAGGTTCCAGTAACAAACATTTAACTGCAAAGAATTAAAATTGATTTATAACACGCTCGTAACTAACAAAAGTTTTTATAAAAATAACAATCACAATTGAAAGAGTCTTTAAAGTCAGGAAGTGATGAGATCGCACCGTCACCCGTCTGTTACCGCAAACACTTTTTACTCTCCAACCTTTTTACACGGCATTTAACAAAAGGCTTGACGAGAACAATTCATTACGTTCCCGTGGTACAACTTCAGCTTCAATTAACTCCAGCAGGAAGCTCCAATAGACTTAACCATTAAATTAAAGCAAGAGGAAATTATTAAGTTGTCGTTGGTGCTCTTAGCCGAAGCATCGACAAGAAGGATTTATAGATGCTCACGCGGTGGGTTAGTTCAAAAATAGAAGACGTTTGACATCTATTTTTGGACAAAAAAGTTGTAGTTCTTAAATTGATGGACTAGTTTTGATAGCGGTTGGAGTTATAGTTGAAGAAACATCTAAAAATTATAACGCTTGGCAGGTAATTCGTATGTTTGATACTTTTTGTAAAATCAAAGAGACTTCACCAAGAAAGTAGATGAGCAGGTAATGTTTGAATTATAACACTTGGGAGTAGTTGAAAATGGCACTAGTAAATAAAAAAGCTTGTTTTGTAACTGATCTGATTACAAAGAAAATAACAAGAGGCATGATATTAGAAGATACTGTTAACACATTCCAGCAAAGTGAAAATTGTGCCATAATAGTTTGCGGTTCTCCAATAACCGATCAATTCTCTCCAGATAACGAATTCAAAAGAGGAACTCATCTTCAATTGGTTTCAGTTTATTACCATAACAACAAAGCGTGTGAGCCCTATCACCATCTTGACAACCATTGTACACATAGATTAATCTGCATTCGGCCTCCTTTGGACAATGAAAATAGAACACCATCAACCAACGCTGCAAGACCTGTCAGCAGTAGAAGATTATCAGCAACATAAGGTTGATGTTAAGCCGGTGGTGTCACACGTCAAGTCATCAAAGCAGGGTAATTAGAAAGCCCTTTCGTGCGAGTAATTTTTATTCATAACGAGATGTTCTCGTGAGCCGAAATGTTTGCCCATTAAGGGGGTATCAGCATTTCACTTGACCGTGGGCAAACTAGCGCAAGTAGGTTCGTAAACACGACGTATTTGATTTGGAGGCTTGAACTATAACACATGGAAGTCTTGGCACGGTATGATGTTGAAGGCAATGTAAGTCAAGCCTTATCGGGGTTACTTTAGCGTGACGTATAGACAGGCTGTCACTGTCCCAAATATTCGTCTCCCACGCATTCATAGATTTCGTGCTTCACTTCGTAGGTTAGAACTATTGATCTATGTAACTCAGGGCATACGATACGAGTATTCATGCTATTTCTCGCGCTAATTGATGAATGTTTCCAAAAGCTCATTACACGATGTAATCATTAGTAGTTTCTGAGTCTGGTGGGTAATGTAAGGCTAATAACGCTTGGCTGTGTAAGGCCAAAAAGTTGACACGTTATCGATCGAGCGTTTCCTTATACGGTTTCACTGTTGCTAGAATGGCTACTAAAATTAGGTTTCCCAGACAATGGGCATGACGCAAAATCGATACGGTTGATTTTAGTAACAACTTGAAGTATTTCTAGAGTTACGATAAGTTAATATTGATACCAGCAAGTAGCTTAGTGGTGAGAGACCCTGACTATGAAGCTAGAGGGTTAGAATCCAATTGTATGATGAATATCAAACTATGTACCAGAGTCATGGATTCTTTAGCTATTATATTCGGTACGTTAAGACGACGCATCGATGTACTAAATATTGTCATCATTGTACTGAGGATGACCTCTAAAATTGTTCTAAGATTCGATGCAGTAGAAATAAATAGTCTCAAAATAAGCATATTCTAAAATATAACTTCAAACAAAGAACTTAGAGCCTACTTAATGCGAATAAAATTGCCAAACTGTTCAAGTCCGTGAAACTCCTTAAAGTCACCGACAGTGTTTGAGAGCTGTGTGCCGAAAGCCTTAATTACCTTCAGCTAGAGATGTCCCAAATACGATTCAATGAAATCATCGATTTTTAAAATTCGATGGATAGACACATACAAACAAATATCAATTCATATTTTAACCCTTTGAACACCAAGCTTAGCTAAAGCTAGCTTGGTTTAAAGATAGTGCCTAGTTTGAAACCTTATGCCTTTGCATGATTTGCTTCTAGTCGCGTTTGTTTTCTCGTTTTGTATGTTACTATGCATAAGTACCCGTAATTAACACTATAGATTTTTTAGGTACGAATTAAAGTCATTGAATTTGGATTTTCATGCACTTTTACACTTCTACTCTACGTTGGCGTTCTAAAGATTAATACAGACCAGTAAACATTACGTGTTTGACTAGGTAGGTACTTGTTTAAAATCCAGAAAACTCGTCAGTTTGGATTGTTGCAGAAAATTATTGTTGTCACGAAGTTTAACTTTACCTAGTTTTTTAGCTTGTTCTTCGTACATAACCAAGTTACATTATCAGCACTGGCAAAAACCAACGTTGGATAATTAATTTGGATTAATTTAGGTTTAGGTGCGGCGGGGTGGCCCAAACCCCTAAGCCGCGAACAAGTTTGTTTTAGTTTCGAAATAGTCTTTATTTTACCTTAGAACGTCCAAGTAATGTAACTTGATTATGTACGAAGAACAAGGGGTTTTATGTGAAGGACTTCGAAGTGGTCACTCAGCACACAGCATCGATAAATTATTCGATGTTTTGTTTCTCGAACATCACTATACGGCCAGCGCACACGCAACCGACATCAAGGTAAAAAATCAACGCATTGTGATCTTAACCCATTATTTGCGGTCATGATCGCTATGTGAAATCATTGTCTAAATGCAGAGGGTTAAATGGTTCATATGATTGATAACTTGAATGTTTGAGGCCGGTATTAATAAAGATTTGTTTAATTACTATTGCTGAAATATGTAGTACGCTCACGAGCAAGTCATATTTGTTTATGGCACAATGGCATTGAAAAATTACTAATATATCACACATTCCATCTCTGCCACTGTTAACGATCAGAGGCTCTGTAGATATACCTACAACTAATCTAAAAGAAGCTGTTAATGACGGGAGCTAAATATGTATTGCAAAGCTCGAAGTATAATAGTTAAAAAAAAGATATAAAAATACCGAAAACACACACACACACACACAAATCACGTCTTTATCTCTTACCGGGTAGGCAGAGCCTAAGGTAACAAGACGTTCGTGGGCGTATAGGTGGAAAGGGGAATCAAAATAGTGATGGGTTGCTAGCCGCATCGCCTTTATAGACTTTTATAAGTCATGATTCCTATGCCCATTCCCTCGATGGGCTTTTACCATCGGCGCGGGAAGAAAAGCAACTGGTAAATTCTATACCGAAGACTGTATCAAAATTAAGAAAGTCTTGCCAACAGCAGCATCCAAATAAGCGAATAAGACACACTAATAGTTAATACATGATCTGTTAAACAAGTAAGAGTTTCAGATATAACAACTACATTATTTTTAGGCAGATCTTAACTAACATTTGTCACATCATAATACATTGTGAAGCGTGACTTCCCAATACAACTTGAACGACCTGCAACTAATTCAGCAATCATGTTGCTGACAATATTAACCACATGGCGAGGGATACGTTTGTACACAGATACTATGCGATAAGGACGCTGCGAGGCATGTATTGTTGTAGGGGAATCTGAAAAAACAAATGATGGATAATGGTAGGTGAAAAGGGGGCTATTTCTAACCGGCACAGTGAAAAAAGTCGCGTACTTTTCACTGCAAATGTTATAATGACCTCATACACATGCCAAAGATATTATTGCGAAATTGCATGAAAAAAGGTTTCGCAGAGGTAAGTGACTCCCGTAGATAATTAAATTAAGATACGACAAAACACACGACATTATTAAATCTGGAAAGAGCTACGAAACCATCACAAATAACTTAAGCCTACTTTTACTATGTTATAAAATCATGATTGATAGTTTATAACATCAACAGAAATGAATAATACATAATAGTAAAGCTGTAACGAATCAAGTTGTAGTATAAATTTCATTGTTAGCAAGCCTACCGCCGTCAGGTCAGTGTCAACTTTCAAATCAACTTTCGATAATTGCTATAATTCGTAAAGCCCTGTACGGAATGCGAAATACGAGAACGAGCGAATACCACGCCCAGCATTGTTATTTAATTGAGCTACATGCAAAGAAACAAAGCGATTAATGTTTTTTCCTGAATTCGAAAAACGCAAATGTTCGCAAGCTGTAGGGCTACTCCGAAATTCGATTTCCGAAGTTCGTATTATAGCATCCCTCTCACTTCCAAATTAATGACGATTAGTATGAGCGGAACGGCACGAAACGAACCTCGTAAATCAAATTTCAGATTATAAGGCCTAGGGGACTACCATGACGTTTTAATGCGATTCAGTTTAGGTTCGCTCGCTGTCAGATCCATACTAAAAATGACACCTAAAACCGGAATTGAGTCGGAATTGAATCGCATTAAGACGTCATGGTAAGGCCCATGTTCCGACACCTAACCTATAAGTACCTATAAGTGGGTAGGTAAAAAGGTGAAATACTTGGTAATATTGACCTAAACACTACATAAAAACTTGCACAGAGGGTCTAACAACTAGAGAAAACAAGTAACAGTGCGTTACAAAAAAAACACCAGAGTTTATAAATAGCGATATTGATCATTAGTAAAATATTATATGTATGTAATATAGGAAAAACTAGAATAATTAATTACCGACACAGGTAACTTCAACGACTCAATGACTTACCTTAGAAGATAAGTACCTAATAAACAATTGCTAATATCAGATCCTCCGTTAAACTGTCTTTACGGAGACGAACTTTACTTATTTGGGTACTAATAATAAGAACCTTAGATCAGTGTTACCTACCAGATCTAAAGAACAGTTCGTGATATTTTTTACAAACAAATTTGCCAACAGATTGTGTGGCGGGCACAAAAAGTGACCTGGCCTGGATGGCAACGGACTGCAACGAGTAACGGTGATTAGATTATGCTGTTTCGGCCATTGTTGTACGCTCTGCCGGATGAACTGGTGATGTGCTAGCCTAATAACATGATAGTGCACTCTATACTCTCTACTTGACCAATAGCATTCGGCTGTCTTCGCGTATTAGCTCAGATAATGTTCACAACCTTTGCATTTGACGTAAATTAACTGATGACTTCTTCCAATTCCATGGCGTTACATACACGCACGTAACAATCACGTCTTTATCCCTTACGGCGTAGACAAAGCCTAAGGCAACAAAACCTAAAGGCCACGTTTAGCGTGATTGACCCACCTGTTACCCCACATCATTTCGTTTTGTAAAATGAAACCGGAGTAACATCTAGCTGTACAAAAAATGTACCAATTTCTAAAAGCAAATCCGTTAAGTTATTTTCAGTAATAAAGTTTAACGATACATAATTAATTGCAGATAGGCAATGTAACTCTAAATTGAAACGGCCAAGAAAGTGCTCCAGTAAAAGACAAGTTTATTAGTTCGTTCTTTTTGTATCTTGTTACCCGATGCGTACCAACCGGACAGCCTTATAAAGAATCATAACCTGTAGTTTAGGCAGTGCCCAGTACGCACATTAAAGAAAAGTAGGTTAGTCTAGATATAGACCCTGCTAATAATAAAGCTCGAAAACAACAAAGTCGCGTAACACCGGAAACTGTTGCTACCGGTTTCCGGGTTATTTTTAAATCAGACTAGATATTTAAATTATAAGGCTCTATAAAGAATGTATAATTGTTTTAGCGTTGCACTCATTACGACAACGTGATTTATTCGAAAATAATTAACAAGTTATATAGCAGCTACTAAGTCTTAATCATAATGAAGAAGCAAGAGCTGCTTAGGTACAGAAATAATTAAGCTAAAATAATTATGACGTGTTACTTATAATATTATTCCGCAAAGAAAGCCATCTCACCAAGACGCACGTTTTATTTCAATATTTCTCACATTTCACATCGAACTAAATCAGTTCACAGCAAGCTATCACTTTCAATCGGAACTGGCCGGTTAACCAGAAATTAGTCAATTCTAGAAAAAAACAAAACAAAAGCGTAATGTCGTCGGAAAGCGGTGCGCACGACAAATCGCAATTAAACAGCGGAACTGGGGCGTGAAGAGAGCGTTGCGGCAACCGGACGCCGAAACCTGCGCGCGCGCACCCGTACAACACCAGCGAAGGACTAATTGAACTTGATGAAAAGGTGGATGATGATTAATGATCCGATGTCCGGAATCATTTAAATAAAACCAAATTCCTAAAAGTAAAAACAAAGGAGACGAGGAAAGAATAAAGTAATGCAAACGATGACTTCTTTGTAAGAAGGAACTCAAAACAAATAGAAGAATACCAACATGTAAGAAGTATGGCTTTGTAATCACGCTAAGCTGGGCCGTTAGGACTTGTTCACTAGGGCTCAGTCTACCCCGTAAAGGATAACGACGTAATTTTTTATGTATGTACGCACGTGTGACGTAGACAAGAGTAGAGAAAAACGTCTTTTTAGGCCCATAACAGGGATATTTGTAATCAGAAGAACACTGTTTTCATAATATACTTACGAATCATACATGTTACATTTAAAGTAATTGGCTACTTGTATAACCAGACGGTCAATCATTTTAAAACCAGAAACAGTTATTGCGATCGAAATGGTTACTGGCAACTCAATGTTAAACAGAGTCGTATCTTTTTTCTAAATCACAGTCGTAAAATGCATGAGGTCACTAGGTTAGTAAGGCAGCAATCGCAGCCAGTTCATTGTTAATCGAATAGTAAGCCGGCCAGTAAAAATCAATTTTATAACGAATAATATTCAGTATGTGCAATCATTCAAGATCGTAAGGGCCATTCGCAATGCTATAACCGTACCAGACCACGATATTTCGGTGAGCGTAAAATCGAAAACGTCAAAAATTTCTTTTTTAATTACGCTCTCCAAATTTTACTGTCTAAATACTTTGGTCTACTTAGCTTCTTTCTCCTCATTCGATACGATGGATGATTTCTTAAATTGCTCTAACAATCCCCAATTGCTGACAGACGACAACGCGCGAAGCGGAACCAACTTTTGGGATGCAATTAACTTCGGAGCGTTCAATTATAATTCCTCTTGCATGTACGAGCTGAATTACGGACGCAATAACATTACGTACAAGGTAAAATATTTGTTAGTATGAGTTTTCCGTCACATTGTGTAAAGTTAATGTACTTACCTATTTGCTTGTATCATCTCGTGGAACGTTGAATGCCCGAGCCAGAACTGTGGTGCGCCAGAGTTCCTCGTTGAGATTGTATATTGTAGAAATCCAAAACTATTCTCGTATTGTATAACAATATTTTTATAAAGAATAATTGACGTTTCGTATTTTATACTTCGTTTTATTTAAGAGCACTTTGATCACTGTTTAGGTTGTTCGTTTGTTCGACTATAATTTATGGAATGTTACTTGTGTCCTTTTGGAATATTTGAATCTACGAGAAACCGTAAAGTGAATTATGGAAACCATGCAAGCGTTAAATTTGTGTAGCGGGCAGTGCAACAATACGTTGAATGGTCAATAAATTGTTAGAAAGCTAATCGTACCTAATAATGCTTAGGTTTGTTGAACCATAGACAAGAACTCGCTTTTTAAGGATTAAAAAAAACACCGAATTTTAATGATAGTAGTTGGTAGTCTTTTAGAGAGAGGAATAGCGGCAAATGTTAAAGCAGGTGCTAAACAAAAAATAAAACGATGCAGTAATAAGTAAGGTTTTTATAAACGCTATGGAACGAAGGCAAACAATATGTAAACAGCTTGAAATTTGTATAAAGTTAGCTCATAACATAACCTTTAACTTGGATGATTAAATCTTTTAAACATAGGTGCATTATTATGCAAATACATGCATTTTGATGTTGTGTAGCTGTATTCAAGCAAAAAATGATGTTTACGTTTGGAAAATGAATACAACGCATGATTCAAGCATGATTAGAAATATAACCATAAATGGCTAGATAGAATAGATAAAGTTTTAGCTAATTAAGCAGAAAATAACGAACCACGGCATTCTGTAAACATTAATCCGTGGTTTCGTACGCAGGTGACTCATCAACTCAACTCGCGAATTATTCAGTTTCTCCAATACCCAGCGCCCAGCCGACCGTTACTTCCAGTCCGTACATTATCAAACTTACTGACAACATAACGTCACTCGCTTTACATAACAAATTATCAGTAGACGCTGTGTCTCCCGAGTTCACTCAACCTTCATTTTCGTTTTCTTTCATGGAAAGGAAACTATAAGTTTTAAGGCGACAAGTGTTGGAAGCCTGCCATTCTTCAGTTACGCAACTCTCAAACGAGCATGACACTAGTTAATAGTTACTCGTGCCATGTGACTCAGAGGAAACGCCGGATTAGAAACAGAAACAGACCACTAAAAGAAAACATACAAAAACTTTATTGCCAAAGTAAAATTGTGCAATTTGTATTGCGGATTTTAGTTAGACTAAATAAACGAACTCACGCTAGGTAAAAAACTGAACGGATCACGTTTAAGTGAAGCCGAGCGTGCAGCAAGTGGCGAGCGGAGTCGGGCGACTCAGGAGTCGATTTAACGAGATCGTTACAGATAAAGTACGGATGACAGATGCACTGAGACCGGTGAGATTTACGGCGCACGAACAGGCGTTGAAACAACGATACTGCCCTTAGAAGCAATTAAAGAAGCGGCTTCGTAAATTAGCGGCGCTAGACTTGCCCACGCGACGTGCTGTTTATTAATTAGTTCTTCTTTGGACAGTAATTTAGTGTTAACAGCTAGTTCTATTTGAGCGATCAAATTTCTTTTTGCTTGTTAGAACTTATAGCTTAGTGCAAGCAAGACCTGCAAGATATGATAATTGCTACGTATTACTTTATAAGGATTCGATCGACCTCGGAACGGAAAGTCTGCCGTCGTCGGTGCAAACGGTCAAGGCGAATCGGTCAGATTAGCTCGAGATAAAAAAAGAAATATGGAAAGTGATACGAAAACACGAAACAAGCTGGATAAAGTGTCGGCAACAATGACAGATAAGGAAGATTAATTTGATATCATGTGTCACCCAAGTGATAAAAACAACCGACAAAACATTTTCCTAAGCAGTCATTTCATATGAAACAAAGCGTTTCCTTACTCGAGTGTGTGCATGTACCTACATAGACACATATAGATGGTTTGAATTTCGTTTACGAGAAAGGCGCCCGCATATGTAAGTCAGGATAACCACAGGCGAAACACTCGCGAACTGGTTTGGTGCACTATTATTATTAAGGGCTCGTGCCAATATACAGGTCGAAACGTGCTCCAGCCTTGCCACAGCGCAGTCACCAAAGGCTCCAACAAAAGACACAAACGTTAACTCAATTGCAAAATTAAATTCTAACCAAAAGGACACAAATGCAAGATGCCACAAAAATCCAGACGCCGTCAGTTTGGTTGTAGTTTTAGTTCTCCAGAGTTGTTAATCCATGCATACACTCGCACATCCATTAAATGATAAGGCACTGTATTATGATTAGTCTGTAAAGTTGTATCAAAATTGGAAATAAATTCGCGATTTGAGCGCAACAGACGGTCTGCGTGAGTCGGCCGTGCGCGCGGCCGGCGTCTTGCAAACTGTTCCGATCCGTTTCAAACGCCACACCAACGGCCACGCGGCGGCGCCCTACTATTCCGTCTCCCTCACCACCCACAATAACACCGAGTTAGAGCGAGACGGTCACCATTCTTGCATCGCCCAAGTTTTATCGCAGGATAAACTTTTACAGCGACGTGAATAGTAACAGAGCATTAGTCAGAAAGGAATGGAACGACTGTGTTTTTTTGTGTATTTGGCAGGGCTTTTTCTTGTGTCGAATGGTGGTTCGGTTTTGAACTTCTATTTTTGTTGTGAACCGAACACGCGTCCAGGCGGAACAGGGACGCGCGACAAGTTCGTTAGAGGAAGTGTTGTTTGACCAAGCATTCTTGGAATCAGATATAATTAGCCAGAGATAGAGAGAAGAGGGACGACAACAATAATAGCATGTTGTTCTGCTCAAGGTCATCAAAGAAAAGAATCCATTTATCAATTGAGTAAAAACTTTGCAACAAAGACAAGATAACACGAACTATAAGTAAAATGTTGCTACTCCCCCAGCGCGTGTTCAAGACAAGACTGCGGCGTCTATAACAAAATGCAAAAAACCAACCGAACCAAACCACACCAAGTATAAAGGCCTACCAAAAAGACTACTCATTCACATTTTTGGGAATTCAAAGTTATAATCGTATCAGAATGTTATAATCCTTATTGAAATAAGTTAAGCACACTCTACTTGCTATTAGTAAATCACCACAAATAAGTACCTACCAAAGTTTTGAAAGAAGTATGATATATTTTAAAAATTAAGCAATAATTGTAATTTGAGATCATAACCACTTTTTCACCTAGAAATGCCGACAGTTTAAAGACGTCAAAATAATTTGCATAAGTAAAAAACTGTGCCGCATTGCAGCACATAGTTTCGAGTGCTTATAGGCACTTACATCACACTTGTGGCTAAATGACATAAAAACATTTCACTCGCTACCATTTTGTTAGTAGCTGTCGTCGCGAACAAATCACATCTAGTACAAAAAAGTTTGACACAAGCATTTCCAACCTAATAGGAACGATATTAGAACACACGGCCGCTGTCAATACATGCAACAATACAAGCAAAAGAAATAAGAATAGCTTCTAAGGAAGTGCTGCAATCGACCGAATCGAACATTTGAAGCGGTTCCAAAACAAAGCAAAAAGACACGGAGCAAATCAAAAAACGGAAAAAGGTCATTTGAATTCATGTAGCATTGCGCAAGCGCCACCGAATCGCGAGTGAACACTTAGCAAACAATGAAAGCGTCAAATCATTTGTACGGAATAAAATATTATATAAGAAAAAACTTATTTTCTCCGGTATCAAATGGTGAAGAAATGTTGCGTGGAGTACGGCCAGAGAAAGAACAGCGACAGTCTAAGAGATGTGTAATTGGTCATCGGATGTTCACTTTCTCCGCTCTATTCTGAATGAATATGGGAAGTTGACTCCGCGACAAATGTTGACGTCTATTGTAATAGCATTATGTATTACGCGCATTATAACTTACGTAACTGCGAAACTGTTTACTTAGTCTAGACCAACAACGTTTCAGTAATGCGACAAAGGAATAAATTAAGTTTCTTCTTCAACAGAAAAATACGATTCTTGATAAACTTGTTCGTCATCTAGACCTGTGTAACCCTGTAACTAGTTCCGAAACTAGATTATGACTAGATTAAGCTTACAAATAAGGACAGTCATATCTTGTTAATCTTTGGACTATTAGACAAGCCTAATTAAATTAATTTAATACACAAGGTGTAAAAACGAGTATATGCTTTCTAAGAGACTAGAACGAATACGTGCGTCTCAATAGAAAAGATTGATGTTCAAGACGAATCTGGATCGACACTGACAATGGACGTACTGATTTAAGAAATACTGACTTTCACTTGGCCCTTCTCACAAGCATCGCCATTAGGGACTTTACTATTTTCGATGTAATGTAGATGCAGTGGGATTACATTAAGAGTCACTGATTGCAATGCGAGATCCAAATCAAAGTAATAGGCTTAAAGATACACATGACAAGATAATGTTTAGATATTTGTCAATGGTTAGAAATGCGTATTCAGTACAATGGAAGAAAGGTTGCATTCCTAACGGATTATGCAAGGTTACCAAATCATGTTAACGAGTAGACATCGAGTTAACTTTGGTTCAACCAAATTGACAAAATGCATAATGGAATAGTAAATCTTTCTTCTCTTCAAATACGTACGAGTCCATGTCAATTGTACAAATATGTGTTACAAATTTGAGCATCACGTTTCGATCAACTTCTTAGTGACGTGTGATTTTTCGTCACGTTCCTCTTTACCAAATAATGGATCCAGAAAAAACTCAACAATGAATCTATACAAACCGTGATGAACGCTTTTTGTGAGAGCTACTGCGCTTGCGCCACTGCCAAAGGAAAGGTTATAATTGTTTTTTAATGGAAAAATGGTTGGTCCCTCGCGTTGGGTAACACAAGTTCCGTCTTGGAACGAAAGTGATAGGATTTTTTATGTAGCCCACATATGGAAGAGCATGATTTGAGTGAAAAGGGCTTTTATCTTCAACAGGAACGGGATTAAACTGATTTCTTTCTCCACACTATTGAAAAGCGAAGAGCGACATCAAATTAACATGGTTAACATTACTTAAAAGGCCATCTCAAATTCTGTTTCAGGCCGATGTTGGGAACCAGCGACAAATGAAGCATGTAACAAAGAGGATAGTTATTCAGTCCACACAAGGGCAGCGCTTGCTCACAAGCTACCTTATACGAGCACCACTAAGCGTCTGTGTAGACACGCTCCGGATTACTAAAGATGCCGAGGAAAACTAACCTACATCTTGTATAGATATAGATGCTGTATGTTGCACAGCCAGGTAGAGTGGGAAGCACCGGAACAAACAACCCTCATCCTAAAAGGAAGTACTTAACGATGGAGTCGGATTTCAGAATTGTCATTCAAATAATTTAAAAGATAGCAAGTTTTGGGCTAAGTAAGATACTGATCTTTATTACGACAGGCGTGCTTAAGGAATTTCGTCACCTTTTGAAAATAATTGTCTACACGCTGATAATGTTTCGGTACGAGCTGTACTGAAACGTGATAAGCATCCGTAATCTAAAGTATTGATAAAATCAGATGCTGCAAGAATTATGGTTTTTGCGTCATGCGTAATTTTGACATCTTAAGCGCTATTTAGAAATCCATTAGCGCTTCTTGTAGGGCCCGTAAATCTACATTAACCCTTAAACAACAGGGCGATATATCAAACAGTCACTATCCTTCCTTAAGCAGCGGAATGGACGTTATCTCTTCATTTATATCGAGTTACAATTACTCGCCGCTTCCCGGTCCGAACGCGTTGCGTAGGCAACGTTTCCGTATTATGGCAGATAGATATTGGATGTGCCAAACGAATAATAGATTGGATGTAGGAGATTGCGGATTTAATTTCTGCGTTACAATCTTTGATAAGTTAGCGCAAGGAATCATGAACGAAAACTATAATGAATTGTAACAGACTTGGATATTGTTTCGGTCCATACGTATTCGAGCTCTAAACAGGTAGATAGTCAGTGCCGATCTTATGAATAACGATGTTCAGATTGATTAACATCGTCGATATGACTTCCTCTTCTTTTTCTTAGGCTTTTTCAACCATCTCGGCGAAGGCCTCCTTCAGATTCTCCCTCAGTTCTGTCTTGCGACACACGCGTCTATGTCATTCATAAGATTTTAATTGGACTATTTATAAGTAAGTTTTGCATTATTTAGACCACCATTCTGTTCGTACTTTCTTCTGAAAATGCTATGCTTGTACAAATTTACAATTAGATCATACCTAGTCTAGGTAAATTTAGCTGTGGCATTAGCAACGTACTGAAATAGTAAATCTTTTAACAACTCTCAGCTTTTGAGCAGTAACAAGTCACACGTCTAAGAGATGACGTCAATCAAAACTGTAAAAACAAATCAGGAGGGTCATTTTCTAATGTTAAATAAAAAATTGAAACGAGTTTTCGGTTCATCAAAGCAAGTCAAGAGCGATATTTTATTTTAACGGTTACTCAATGTGAAAGACTTGCGCCGAAATTACAGAAAAGTTCTCCGAATCCAGTTTCTTATTGGACGAGTTCTAGTTTGTCCTGACTGAATTATGTTGACTTTGGGCACACGCCAATACTTATAGACAGTTGCGTAAAGGAAATTGGTCATCACTCAAACGACCGACATTTTCGAAAGTACCGTTACGAAAGATTTGCCTTCATTTGAAATATTTTAATGTTTACATTTTTACAACCTGTAATTCAAATATCGCATAATGAATTGCGGATATAAATCAGATATTAAGATCCCCTTAAGTTCTTCCGTTAGCTCTCTAAAATACCAAAAATAGTCAGTCATAAACGTAGAGACTTCATTGTTAAAGTGAAACTTTATTGTGCTTGATACTGCTTGAGTTAAGGGAGTCGGGAGATGCATCTCTGTTGCAACGCACCCACGCTCTCCCACGTACAAGCATTGCCTAATTATTAACGATATATAGGTGCTATTACTTGCATTAACTCTCGGAATATTATTAGATCCGGTTGCTTCATCATTGTTATTAGGTGTAGATTTGTATGCGGCGATAGGTTCACGATTTCTCGATTCCAAGTGCCTCAGGGTTTATCGGCGGGTTAAATCTAAATCATAGCTGAAAATATTTCGAAGCCAAAAGGGCAGAATACATCAAATAACTAGAATTTACCTGTAAGAGTCAGAATAATGATCAAGTCGGAGTCGGCTTTTCGCAGCGCCAGATTAGCACTTATTTAAAAATAGATTATAACATATTGAAGTTCGTAAACTGTGCAAGCATCAAACATTGGTGTAACAAAAATATCATGTAAAAAATTACTTATTTTTTTATTGAACTACATTATTAACGGTTACCTGGTTTTTCCTTTACTTGTATTATGAGACTTTCCTTCCCGCCAAATTTCAGAACCAATGATGAAAATGATGTTATATGGTTCCATTTTATCTTTCTGAGGCACGAAGCTCAAAGAAATGTCTAGCCTACTTATCTAATGCTTTTGATAAAATAACCATCAAGGTAGGACACAGAACGGCTGCAAATGGTAATAGTAATGCTATCAAGATTTTCTCAACCACTGCGTCAAATCATGTCCATTTAGTTAGACGTAACAATTCCATAGTTTCCATAGATCACAAATAGCCGTGGCAAGCGCCCTGGGGCTTCGCTGTAACTCGTGTGGAGCCACCCGTGCCGACTCCGACTGTGGGTGTACTGATGTAACGCTTGCGACAGGTGCACTTAAACTATATGATTGTGCCATAAAATTTCGAAAATTGAAGGTTCGTGGCACGGGTGCCGCGTCATTTTGTCGATATAGTTTTAATTTTTATTGCATCGCGCACGCACGTTAGACTCTCTGCCATTTGTAACGATCATTTTGTTGGACACATAACATGTCAATTTGCTATTGCCATATCCATATTCGACATAGAATGTTTAAACCACCACTTATTGAATGGGCATTACTACAATACTACAAAACAGATTTTGCTCTTTAGACGTAGTTGATTCACAGGATTACCATTACTCGAAGAGTATAAATCTGTATTGAGTTCATTTAATAAATAAGGCGAAATTGGCGCAGCGGTGGGAAAAGTGACAACAAAATTGTAAAGCAAAATAGCATTGAGGTAGGTACGCCAAAGTTACTTTGCGGTTACTGTCATCCAGAATCAGTCTATAGCGCCACTCCGACAGTTGTGGAAGTGACATCGCCTTTGCCCATCAGTAGCAGCACAGATAAAAAATGACAGCCAATGTTTTTGGTCCCAGCGATACCCAATCATATAAGAAAGCGTCTACTTCCGGCAAACATTTCCCCGATTTAACGGTTTCCAGTGGATTTGTCGAAAACAATGCGGACCGCGATCGATTGCAACGTTGCTTGCGCCTGCGCCGCGACACGGACGGACGCGCTCGCGATCATTCGTGACGGTGCGACAGCTGGCGTAAGTAATAAGAGAACAAAGTTGAGAATCGAGCAAAGAAATTAATGAAGACAACTAGATTATTAGATACGAAACAGGAAAGAAGCAACGGATAAAGAGAAAAAAGAACAGCTTGTTTTACATGTTCAGAAACTAGCTACCCGCCCCGACTTCCCACGAGCGCAATGTACTAGATACTAACACGTCACTGCCACAAATTATCCTCATATTTCCACCAATTTACCAAAAATCTTGACAAATTACATACCTAAATCATTCATCTATTAATGAAAACCGCATGAAAGTAGTTTTCGAGTTTATCGCGAACAGACAGACAGACACGTCGGAAGACTTTGTTTTATAATTATGTAGTGATGATGACAACATGCATAATAAGGTTCGTAAGCAACAGACGAAACGTCAGCAGTGATATTAGAAAAAAATCATAGCAACTACATGCCCAAATTTGCTAACAGATAAAATGTAAGCAAAGTTCAAGATATACAAGATGCAACAAATATTTCGGCCGGTTGTATACGTAATTAAGCAAATGACTTCCTTAGACGTCCACAGTTTGCACCACGCGTAATAGCTGGCATTAGGGATTATGTATCCGGTGATAAAAGCTAGCGGGTAAACACAGGTTTAACGGTTGATCCAGGATTACGTACTCAGGTTATTGATAATAAATGATAACCGTCAACCATTTGTGCGAGTATTGTTTACGGGATCCAAGTCCAATGCTTTCCGTTTCTTGGTTTTCGGAGATTAAAACTTTTACGTTGTTACTTTCGTTGTAAAAAGCAACCCTTTGCAATGACCTCGTAACTCAATATTTAAAAACCAAAACGTCAATAAACTAAAGCCACATTTTTTAACAAGTGAACAACGCAACTTTAGATGTACAATACAAATCATCTTCCCTGCTATTTCCAAAGGTGATTGACAAAATATGCCTTACGATGTTTCCTAAATCTCCATCTTTTTCTGTGTCAAGATATTTGCAACTTGATGGAAAGAGAAGACATATACGACCATCGTCAAGATGGCGCTGATTTCACAACATGGCCCATGGTCATATGATATACATAGGTTTACCTTTATTTCACACTACCTTCTGCCTGCGATGCGACTTCGTCCACGTAGAATTAGCAATTGACATGTTATCGCTATCCCGCGGGAACTATGTAATTTTCCGGGATAAAAATAGCCCAAGTTTTAATCTAGGTCATCAGCTATCTCCGTTCCATATTTGAACCAAATCCGTACAGTCGTTTCAGCGTGAAGATCGAACAAACGTACACACAGATAAAGCTAGGGTTGACCATTATAGACCGACCGCTTAAATGAGTCCTCGCCCGCGCGGCACAGGGGCGCGGGGTAGGACGACAAAGGGTGCCGAGAGAGGTGCGGGCGGCAGGCGCACTACCCGGCCCCTTTGTCATCCTACCCTGCGGCCCTGTACCCGCGCGTGCGAGTACTCATTTAAGCTCGGTCTATAACAAGTGGGTTGATTCCGTTATCGTGAAAGGCAACTCGTTGCCGTCTTGGGTCACGACGATTTATCATTGATGCGACTGATTGTCGTCAAGTTGTTTAGATAAATGGGAACGAGCTCGTTCCCGTATGCCAAATTAGCGGGTTGAAAGATCGATCTAGGATGAGACGTAAAAATGGAAGCAGTATTGAGGTCATTGACATGTTCACTAAATTGATTCGGTTAATGACGTTAAGCTTAGTGACTGGAATTGAAATAAGTATTTTTTCTTAGTTATTTGGATGGTACTTTATAAGCTTGAAACGGAACAGAAACGTGGTCTTCTATGTGTCTTGTGTTAAGACTTTTCAGACTTAGGTAAGTGCTTTCCTGCAGTACTAGCTTATTCTGATTTTTTATCATGTTTCTTCTTCATGCTGTACCAGTTGCTTCTCTTCGAGGATTGGGCGAAAATCTTAGGGATCATGTTATGTAGGCGATGTGGCTAGCAACCCATCACTGTTTTGATCCCCATTTCCATCCATACACCCTCAATCATGCTAAACGTGGTCTTTGGGTCTTGTTACCTTAAGCCCGTAAGGGATAAAGACGTGATTTATGTATGTATGTATGTATTTCTTTTTCGTGTATAAAATCCCGTATCCCTACTAATATTATAAATGCGAATGTACCTACTAAGTTTGTTTGTTACGGTTTCACGCGAAAAAATCTCAACCGATCATCATGAAATTTTGTACACATGTTCTTGGAGGTGTTAGGAGTAACATAGGGTACTTTTTACTAAAAAAAACGTGACGTGACGTTATCTGCGCGGACGAAGTCGCGGGCGAAAGCTAGTATCATATAGAAATCCCGAGATAAAAGTACACGAGTTGTATAATGATAATGAGTAACAGCAGTTTCAAAATAGACTAAAACAACTTGTATGTAGGCCCTTCAATTACATGCAAATCATACCGCGCCGCGCAACTACGATTCATTCATTATTCTTTGTCTAAACATACAGTAATTAGAATTCATTTGCATGCAATTTAGACAAGTGAATTATTTATTGTATAACAATAAAGCGGCTACGGCGAGCCAATTGAACACAAATGAGATTTTAATTTGGTAGATAAAGTCATTTGCATTAATCATACTTTTATCAGAAATGTTGATCTTTGGAACGCGCATTCATGTATCTTTTATTTTCAACTTTAGTCATTGACGACATGAAAGCTATTAGTTATAGTGAAGAAGACAGGTTCATTGGTTTTACTTTTGATTTACGTAAAAAGATTTGTAACAAACAACAAGCTTATCGTGAAGTAGAAAAACTTTGCGCAGAGCTTATTTTTTTTTCAGAAAATATGACGGTTTTTTCGTGACCACATGAACTTTGGCAGGATCAGTCTCTGCCTGAGAAAAGGACATTGTACTAAAATATGCGACGGTACACTTCTCTTTCTTAATTAAGAACAATGAATTAATTAATAATGTTCTCGTTTTACAATAAATTCATTTTTTAGTGCAACCCACAAAAAAATCTATCCTTAAGAAAAGACAACGACGAGCAGTATCAATTCATTCGGAATTTCATTAGTATCCTGTTTTGGAATTTCGGTGCATAATACTTTGTCGGATATAGATTCAAACGATACTATCGACTATTCCAAACGAAGACGGGTTTTTTATCACCAAACCAAGCACGCAAGTTTACTAATATCGTACAACAATACAGAAACAAAGAACAAGGTAGGCAATAGGCCGTCTCATCGCTTAATAGCGATCTGTACCAGACAACCAATGAAAGAAAGAAATAAGTCGGAGACAGTTTAAGTAGGTGGCGGAAACAAATAACGTTCTGAAATTTAATTATACGGCCGCAGTACGTAGTATTCGCTTCTAGGTATTCATGAACTTTCCTGGCTATTCCGTTTTATCCATGCCATTAGACAGATGCACGACGAATGATAACACATTATGATAGTTCGCTGAAGTGGTGAATTAAGATCCCGCTATCTATTTGGGGCGATCACAATAGTACGTGCTAAAACAATAACGGCCGCCACAATACTTTCATTGTTCCTCTCAAACTGTTGCAGGTCGCTGACGGCGCCATTAAAATTTCACCATAATGTTATTTAATTGGTTACGACTATCTTTAATAGGTCGCAAGGGCGAATGTTACTTTTAAGATTTCGGTAAAGACTTACTCGAAAGTTTTTTTTTTACTTTTCTTGACTAGTGAGTGTCTTCAACTAGTGAAGGTCAGCGATTAGTTTTTGGAATCCTTCTCTATTGCCTGCGAGTCCAAAAAGTTCTGTTGTTGAAGAGGTGCCCGTCCACTGTCTTAATGTTACGGAGCCACGATTTCTTTCTACGTCCTACTCATCTCTTGCCTGCGATCTTGCCCATCATTATCACTTGCAGGAGTTCATATCTGTCATGCCTCATATTTTTACAAGAATTTACTTAATTAGCAATGTAACTAGGTACTTAAGAATACTCATTTGGGTCAAATCTTGCAAGTCAAATGACCCACTTCTAGTGGTAGGGTGGACAATGCAGCCACAGCACAATCGATAAGAAAAAGCTTATTTATTATTAGGTAAGTATGGAAGGTGTATCACTGAAAGATAGAATAAGGAATAGTCTGATACGGGAACGTGCTGGTGTGAAAGAAGATAGTGACTAGGATAGAAAAAATATGCCTAGTTGGTTTGGTCCCGTAGAGAAGATGGATGAAAAAATATTAACTAAACAGATTTATATGGGGAGTGTGAATGGGTGCCTTGGGAAGAGAAGGCCTAGACGCAAGTTCTGTGACCAAACTGGGTACGTTTTGAAAAAAGGTCAAGTCAAGTGTACCCGAAACCGACAAGCATGTATAAAGAGAATGACGAATGTGGATGAAGACAAAGAGGTATGTCAGGATCGTAACAAGTGTAACAAAGCAGTATCTGCCTAGAGGCGTATGTATGTATGTTATTCCTTATTTTCAGTCAACGACCATTGTGAAGTTCTGCATTACTAGAACCTACAGTACACTTACAACCTCCGCAACAGCATTGAGTAACATACCTGCAACAAAAGAAGTAATTATCAAACAATTATCAGATAACGTTTACACCCATGCTCGCGTACAGATAAAAGACACAAAGAATTCCATTAAACAAGCCCTTCGATAGATCTCGATCGAGATCAGCTATGACCTTATTGGTCGGGATTATGATCTCGATTGCGAAACAGTGCTTCTTAGATCGCAGTGTTAAGTTGAAATGACAATCTATGTTTTGCAATGTTTATAAGTTACTTCAGCATTGTAGAGTTATGCAATGCTAATATTTACTTCGTACTGATAAGCAACGCAACAATAATAAGGAATTTCTGCATCTGGCGCTTAAACAGAAAAAGCTATTCATTTCAGATTTCAACTTTGATAACTTTTATGTTTGAACCGGTTAAGGTTTGCTACTGAATACTTTCGTCACTATTTTATAAAAATACTACCCGTTGCCCACAACTTAGTCTGCCTAGAATTCGGTTATCGTTATCTCGCAGAAATTACGCAATTTTCCGGGATAAAAAGTAGTCCATGTGTTATTCCAGACTCCATGTGTTATTCCAGACTATAATCTATCTATGTTCTAAATTTCATCCAGATCTATCCATCCGTTCTGGCGTGAAAGAGTAACAAACATCCATCCATCCATACTTACAAACTTTCGCGTTTATAATATTAGTATAGGATCGTATCTCAAGTTAAATTATGTTACTGAATCGAAATAAACCATACGAAAATGTACTAAGCAAGATATATATATGTATATATATATGTACATAATACTTTTATCAACTTAATATTCGAGCTTTCTCCAAAACAGTGACTACCTATACCTATCTATTCTTAGTATCGTATTATTCGTTAATTCCCGGACAGAATGTTTAACAATACCTAGAGGTTATTACTTGAGTTGAGCGCAACGATTTGATTAAATTACAAAATAAAATTCACTCCATCGTCCTACACAAAACAATAAATTAATCGATAACTTACATAATATCAACAACATAAATCATCGTTTCGCTGTTGACTATTTAACTATTGGTTACAAAGTTACAATATGGGTACATGTATTTTGAAAGTTCTCTAATAGAGTTATTATTTCGCCTAACCTTTTATATTTAATTATGCCTCGAAATCGGTTCATTACAAAAAACCTATGATATGTTAAAACTGGTAAGTAAATTCAGATTTTTTGAAAACTGCCTTTTTTTTCTTTACGATACTCATAAAATCATCTTTACGCATTCGATTTTATTGTACTGAGGCAAAATATATTATCGAAATGCTGGTATTAGTATGTCAATACAGGATCGTGCATTTCAAAGCGACCGTACTCGCCGCGATACTCATCAATATTCCACGATACGGATCGTGATACCTATGCATGGACCACACGATAACTTTGACCGTCTAATCCAAGCCATTGAAAATATAAAGGCAATCCTACTAATATTATACTCGTAAATACGAAAGTTTGTGAGTGAGGATGTGAACGAGTTAGTTAGTGTGTATGTTTGTTCCTTCTTCACGCTGAAACGACTGGACGGATTTGGATCAAATTTGGAACGGAGGTGATACCCTAGATTAAAACATAGGCTAATTTTTATCCCGGAAAATTGCATAGTTCGAGCGGGATAGCGATAAACATGACAAAGGTCGTAGCTGCCTAGAGCACTACGTAAATAATTTTTGCACGATATACTATCAACATCAATTCATAAGGCTAATTCTACGTGGACGAAGTCACGGGCAGAAGCTAGTATGTAATAACTAAGCTTGTACCTAAACCTGAGTAAGGGCAAGCCAACCGTCAAAGAAATTTCCAAACCGCAGGACCACACATCTCGATCCCATAATCTCGGTGTCGCAACTCGAACAATACAGTCGTACGACGGGCGTGGCGTCGAATCGAGATGAATTATCGCCGCACGCGTTATTTATCGACTGCTCGATTCCGCGTCAGTTTCACTCTGAGAATCGAGTCCCGACTGTTAATGGCTTGGACATACGTTGTTCTATGTTAATAAAGGTTTGATTATGTTGGCGCAGAGCCTCGTTCTGAACTTTAGTTTGAAGCATGACATCTTTCCGATCTCACTACTTCATCATGGACAATCTTAGCTGCTTACAATGTCCATATTTCCTCGCAATGGCAAGCAGTGCTTGTGGCAACTATCCGCTCTGTGCAAGTATTATTCGGGTCCTTTGTGAGTACAAACTATCTTTCTGCGAAGATAGAAACCATTACACCAAAACAAAAATCAAACACCTCGGCAGATTCGTACGTCTGTTGCCGCACTCCGCACGAAGGCGAAGATAAAATCTTTGTCAAAACATTCAAAACGCATAACAAGGCGACAAGAATAACAAACAAGGAGAGAACGCAAATAAAAACCTCCAAGCAATTTAATAACTTGTCAGGTTTTAACCATCCAAACAGTCGTAAACAGTAAAGAGATGATCGTATGCGACGTCAAGTTATATTAAACATAGTCGTTTTGCATGATGACAAGCGGTCATAAACATGCACACGAGTAGTGACTAGCTTCCATGCTGCACGTCTAGCACGAGAGCGCACAAGTCGCGTCGCGCGCGAAATAGATTGCCCGTCCTTTTCTTACTGTACCAACAAGAAAGAGACGGGTAGTCCAACTCGCGCGCGACGCGACTTTCGTGCGCTCTCGTGCTAGCGGGGCTGGTCTGGGAGTTAAGAAAAATCACAGAATGTACCAGTTGCTTCTCTTCCCGCGCATGGTAAGAGCCCATCGAGGTAGTGGGCGAAAATCTTAGGAATCGTTTTATAGACGATGCGGCTAGCATCCCACCAGTATTTTGATTCCCCTTTCCACCTATGTGCCTACAATTATGCTAAACGTGGCCTTTAGGTTACCTTAGGCTCTGTCTACCCCGTAAGGAATAAAGACGTGATTTATGTATGTATACATAAGTAGTGACTAACTTAGTATGAGATGTTACTATAACAATAACTTTGACCTTAACCGAAGCTTTTGGCATATATTTGGCAGAAAACCTAAATAATAAAAGTTATCGTTTAAGTAACTTGGCTTAGTGCAACTCACGCTTCACTACATAGTATAAAACAAAGTCGCTTTCTCTGTCCCTATGTCCCTATGTATGCTTATATCTTCAAAACTACACAACGGATTTTGATGCGGTTTTTTTAATAGATAGAGTGATTCAAGAGGAAGGTTTTTATGTATAATTCTACGCAGACGAAGTCGCGGGCAGAAGCTAGTAGTATCATAAACAACTGCTTTTTTTTCTGTAATGTGGAGATCTGAGGGTTTCAGGATCACAATAAGCCATCGCCTTGTACTTTACCGACACTATCACGTCCTGTCACTACAAACAACTGTAAACCAAAAAGACTCTTCTTAGGAATTAAATTAATTCGAGACATAATGACAATTTGTGTTCTTGACATGAAAGGGGTTCTCATTATCGAAACAGACATTCACAAAAACCGACAAGGAAGTTTCGAGTTCGAGCTGCCGTCCAATTTACATGTCTATCGTATTAAGCAGAAAATGCACCACGACTTTAAACTACTGGTGTAGGGTTCCCATATATGTTATTTCAGCATTTTTTAGCTCCTTTTGGAACTCTAACATAATCTTGTAGCTGTCATTATGCTTTTAGACCAGTAGTACTCAACCTTTTTCTTATACGGACCACAAACACGTTTTAGTCATAGTGTCGCGGACCACAAGCAAAAATAATTTAGGGGTTGTTTGTGGAGGTAGGTAACTCTAGACGGGCCAACCTCAGAGGCCGGGCGGGCCGCAGGTTGCGTATGACTGTTTTAGATGATGAACGTATGTTGCCGCGTGCAGGTGCCCAAAAGGGTCCTAAGTCCTCACTGAACCCTTCAGTACATTAGCCAATATGTCAACAATACTTGAAAGCTCGCTTCCATAAAAGGGAAGTACAGCAGAAACGTGTGGAATCAGATCAATGACATTTGTTGAAATAGTTTGTTAATCACGTTTGCGACAAAGTTACAGGAGGTAAATTTTTTAGAGTTCCGTACCCAATGGGTAAAAACGGGACCCTATTACCGTCCGCCTGTCCGTCCATCACCAGGCTGTATCTCATGAACCGTGATAGCTAGAGTCGAAACTTTCACAGATGATATATTTCTGTTGCCGCTATACCCAATATAAAATGATCTCACACTGCCTACATTTTGCTTAGGAGGTAAGGCTCTGCTAACACTGGGATCATATTCACTTGCCGAATTTGTACGGAACCCTTACTGCGCGAGTCCGACTCGCACTTGGCCGGTTTTTTATTATTTAAATTTTTCATCTGGTAACCCTATATAGGAGCTAAGAACCTTCCTTAGACACCGCACCAATCACGATACAGGGAACCTGAGCGAGTAGGTAATTAAGTTACTAGAGACTTGATGTAGTGTGTTTGAAGTAGGACGAGATCGTGATAAGAATGGTTCCTTTCAACAGCACTAACATGTTGAAATAACTAAACACTTCAAAGCAAAAAAAGTTGCAAATCAAATACATTCAGAAATGTCGCATGACTTTCCTTTAAATGTCAATTGTATGCATCAATAAATCTCTAGAGATCATATAAACGCGTGACAAATCACACCCCGATAATTTCCAAGCGATAACAAAAGTGAGTTACCTAATAAAAGTAATGATATGACGCGGCCATTCATCATATTCGAAACAATTGAATGTCACACAGCACAACCTGCTACTGCGATACGTTTAGGCTTTACAATTTATAGAAAACCTGTCATGACCCCGGTCGTGTTCGAGAAGATTGGCAAGACAAAATCGCCTGCACGATTGTTCGACTCGCAACTTTGTTAGCCCCTTTATTGCAGTTGTGCGGTGTTTACATTTCCAGTGGCCTAGGCGCGGAGGTTTATGACGATAACTGTGCAGTAACTAGTGACAAAGCGACGATGGCGCGAAAGATACCGCGGAGCGGGTAGACTGCAAAGCTGTCACGACTAACCAAACGGCTGAGGATATTTTCATTTATTACCACGGCACCTTTTAACTTGAAAACGGGAGAAACGCGGGAAGAGGTTGCATGCAAATGGCACGAGGACAGAACGACATGACGTGACTGTGAAGTTAGTCATGTGAGATTATTTATCTCCAGTATTTTCACCTTCTGGTTTTAAGTCTTTAGTTGTATCACTACGCGCAACGGGTTTTGATGCGGTTTTTTTAATAGTGTGATTCAAGATGAAGGTTTATATGTATGGTTGGAATAAGCTGTTTTTGTATCGCTACTTGCGACCATTGCGAGTTACTGGGGGAAGTTTCTGAGGAAAAAACTTAAATATACAAACAATTTTCCTGTCAGATTTTGTCGAAACGAACGTTAAATAGAATTAATGTTTTTTTTTCTGTAAAAACCGGTACGCCCCTGGGTCATTGAAGCACGCCATATTATCAAAGAATAATTACGATCGTGTGAAACCTTTAAAGGACTTGAGTTAGACAAGTCGTTCTTTAGAAGAACTAAACTTTGCCATGATTGTTCCCTTTACGGAACGGTTGCAGGTTAGATGTTAGCAAAAAGTGGAATCCTAGCAATCAAGATCCCATTCTTCCAGTACAATTATACTGATACTTAGTAAGATGACGTAAGTGTTCTGAAGTCATTGGCTCCCAGAAGGCCGTTACAATGGGGACTATCGTTTCTTTGCTCACCAGTTGGCGCCACGCTGTAAAAGACGACTTTATAAGATCGGCGCCAAAACAAAGTTTTAATCTAACCTCTTCTATCTTGAATCTCATTAAGTTTATTAATTATAAATAAATATCTTTAATTTTAACTCTGAGGCCGCTTATTTTTGCGCCTCTGTTTCACGTTCACATTCATCGCCAAATAATCCATATTTGCGATAATTTCACGAAGGCGATCACTTTTCAACAGGTATATGAAAGAAATTATAATTTATGTCACGAAGCCCGCCAAAACCAGTGAAAAGATAAATAAATAAATAAATTCAAACTTGATATATTGTATGCAGATAATGATGTAATTTAGTACCTATTTTAGTGAAAAGATAATGTTATTGGACCTCACGCGACATTAGTGCCTCTAGTGGCAAGTTTTATACGTTAGATGACGGTCTAAGTTGTTTTATACATTTTTCCCCGACGACATCAAAGCAACAATATTTAGTAACTTACGTACCGTTTAATTATCCTGAGTTTTATGTACATCCATGAAATGAACCCGCAAAAATGCCACCAACAAGACTTATTTCAGACCATTCTTTGAAAATGCTATCTTTAACAAGCAATTTCTTCAGCAATTAAGATAACTCTAATGCTCGCGGGGATAAAATTAAAAATAACGATCCAGTAGTCACGACAGGTGAAAAGGTTAAGCATTAACATAAACAGTTCCTGCATAATGAAGCCTTAGTGTCGCTTATGACAATGGAATGAGATAAGGAGAAAGTAATGGGCGAGTTAGATGGGTGACGCTCAATCAGTGCATCGGGGAGACGGGGTATGAAAAATGAAACAAATATAAAAGATAAATTGAATCAGGTGTTACTTTGTGGAGCCGTGGCAGCCTAGTGTTTTGAACTACGGCACGAGGAAGCAGACGATCGCAGGTTCGAACTTTGGGGTTATCATGGTATGATTAGTGAATTTAGTATCTGTAGCACAGAAAATTTTACTGGCCAAATTATGGAGTAGTGATGAAACAATGGAACAATAGGATTTGTGATCAGAGCATAAACCTATGTAAAGATGATTCTAAGGAAGTTGAAAGTCCAATTTTAGTGGCAAAAATAGTAGCAATGGTGACTAAAAAGCATTACCGACATGACAGCAATAAGTAACGATATATTGGAAATGGGTAGTACTAGTAAAAAGAGAAGCAATAAAATTTGTCATTATATTCGATGTGTTACAAAGTTGTCCTGCAGATTTGAGACCAATTTAAGACTGTGACGATTGCTTTGTGACGTCACGTGCTAGCATACCTAAACGTTCTTTCACGGGACATGGACGTGGTCACCATGCGTTCTATTGTCAATTATAATGTAGCGGTACTCAGCTAATTGTCAGATTAAAACGGCACTGCGCGAGCGCCGGTGCGGAACCGTACGGGTAAGCAGGGTTTGCAACATACAGGTAAAATAAAAAAAAGAGTCCAGACAGAATTTCGAAGAGCATTTTCGACCAAGAAAGATGAAATTTTAATGAACCTTATTTACAACTACATCTATTGCATCGTTTATAAAATGTTCTTGGAAAGTCGTCAATAACTTTCAGTTTTTCCTCTTTACCAACTCAAATAAAACAAAGCAATAATGGAAATAAAAGACAACTTTTTGCGCAAGACAGCGCGGCCACCACTGCGGAAAACCGTCACCAAAACAGTTCTTTTGTTTTGTTTATTGGATACCGGCCAAACACTATTGACGATGGTTATTATTATTAGCCAGTGTCACAAACAATTACTATTGTTCTATCAAATTAAGTGGTACACTTTCGCAAGATCCCGCTTGTATACAACCAATTGTACGAAGACACGTCGATGACGACATAACGGGACGACACGATGAACTGTATTAAGAAGTGACAACGAATGGGCTTTAGATGGCTATCAGCATCACAGACTAGTAGCTTTTACTTGTCAAGAAGCGATGCTATCAGCAAACGTATGTTTACATCTATCGATGTCAGGGTATCGATGGATCGATAAGCCATAAATCGTAAAAGTAAATTAGTTGAGGCACGACAGGAAACGCACACAATGTAACGGAAATAGAAACGGTAGGGTCCGACCTTGCGGTGACAACCCATTAAATGTTGTTGTTGTTATTGATAAAGATAATCAAAGGACACATTTGAAACGACTTAACAGAGATTTTGTGAAAAGTAATAGTGAGGAAACAGCTAAATGAACTCAATGAGCAATGGTGATAGAATTAGGTTATTCTAATAAGGTGAATAGAGTTTGTACTATTGTTGAAGAAAATTCTTCAACTAATGCGAAACAATTAATTAACAACACAAATTAACAAAGAGTTGAAGATAATTTTCAGAAATGAAGATGTCGTTGCCGGAATTGCAAGCAGATATAGATTCTGGAGTCTACAAAATAAACCTACCAACCTACATTAATAACTTGCTGGTGCAGAAATTGCAGCAATTCAAAATAAGTAATACGGTACTAAAACAAGACTAAAGCAAGATTTACTGGCCTATGGAAGAAACGGCGCGTAATTGTGAGGTGGCATAATGAACGGTTTTCGCCTGAAGATTATTAATAAGTATAGCATAAGGTCTCATTGGCAACATCGAGTCTTGATTCAAATGCAGACTAGTAAAGCAAGCTTTAATGCTGGCATTTCTACAAAGTTATCCGAGTCAATATTTACTTGTTTTAACAATAACTACAACGCGAATCCCAATTTCTCGGCAATGCCGTTCCTGTTGAAAGCTTTTAAGTTAAATATAATACAATACAATACAAATACTCTTTATTGAACACCACGAATCAGTACAAAACAATACAGAATCAAAGAACAAAGTAGACAATAGGCGGTCTTATCGCTTAATAGCGATCTCTACCAGACAACCAATACAACAGAGAAATAAGTTGCAGACGTTTAAGTAATAAGAAGTAGTATAATAAATTAGAAGAAAATCCCTAATTGTGTACAGTACCGTACAATGTTGTTAGAATTTAGCATTGAATTCTCAAGATGGTATCTACTTTTGGGACAAATTCATCTACTAACATGAAACTTTTTTGGACTAACAATTCAGAACCTTTTTTGAATGCAATCCATTAAGAGGTTTTATCAAACTATTCAATTAATAAAATGGTTATGGACCAAGTTGCGTTCCTGCACTGATAGTCTCACAGATGGCTATCTTGAACTGTTTTTTTAATCGCTGGACCGAAACGATAAACAATGATTAAATTCAAGAGCACTGTAGATTTATCCACAACACGATAACAGGAGCGAGCGAGGCGTCGGCCTCTCCGCGGTAAACACAGGTTGTTACTAAATGTTGTTATCATTTTCAATCTGCGCCCCAGACGGTAATTTTACAGGAATCGGACCTTCCTGATACTTTCTCTCGTGTTTTTAATAAATAGTTTTTACTCTATAGGGGATCTTTAGAAGAACGAGATAGTAGCTTCGGGTGTGTCGATGTATTCATAAATGTTGCTGTTTTGTTGATAACATTTTTGGATTGGCTGTTACTTCGTCTGCATCTGCCGAACTTTACGCTAATGGTAAACAGGGATAGTGAAGTATTCTATTAGTAAAATATTTTGTGAAATAAGTTCAGTAGCTCCTAAGACTAAGAGTTTTCATAGCTCTTAAGTATTTTTTTTACCCACAGTATAAGTTTTCTTCCTCTTTTTCTTTCCCTCTTCTTTTCCAGTTACGAGTTTCGCAACCGTTAACACTGAAGTAGTTTGCTGGCTTCTGTATCCCTTATTAACTACTGTCGTACTATATTTACTGATATTCCTCGCTTCACTTGTCTTACACTTAACTCACCACAAACATTATTCAATTAAAGCCGCACCCTAAGCTGTTGGTGTACCAGCTTCCTAAACACGTGGCACAATTACATAAGTCCTAAGTTATGGTCGGACTAATGCTGATCTAGATAACGCACGCGAGTGCAAGCGCAAGGATTTATATTCTCGGTGATAAACTGATAATAAATATTAATAATAGTCCTAATAATGGTGAGTTATGTGCACGATTAACCTCGGTTGAAGGACGTAATGATCCTGTGTTGGATAATCAATTAAGCGCTAATTTCACGCCTTCTCAAATAAGGGTAGTTGAACAATGAAATGAAAATTACACAAACGGATAACTCACGTATAAAAGTCGAATGTTGCTCGACTTAAATTTACTTAATTTACTACGACTTAAATTTCTGTAAATTTTGTAGAAAGCTCTAATTTATTTAAATCAGAACTGTAATTTTCAGGTCTACTACTGTTTCAAATTTATTAAAATGCTATACTTTTCTTATTATTTTTTGCATTCATTTTAGAAATCGGCGTCATTTTCTACGCCTTCGAAGATTCATCTAAACTAATTACTTAAATAAGCTCGTATGTGATATTTCATCAGTGTCTTACCTACGACCTTTTACGTCTCATTTTTTTAAACCTTTGAATAGTATTTTAAGTCTTGCCGCATTTCAGAAATAATTTGTATTCAACTAATTGCTATTAATTTCTGCTTCGTACGCTTGTTCTACATCTGTTGCGTTTGAAACATAATTTTACTATCCCGTGAAATCTAAGAGCGATGGAGGTGAAACTTGAAAGCGAATACTTTTAAACTATATTAGTATTTACTGGAGCTATTTATGGCCGATATGGAATTCGCGATATCACTTTTGAGTGGCCTCATATAATTTTAATATCTCCTTTATGACACTGCATTCGCTGACATGCTGCCATTTTACTACCTTTGCTATAAATGGGCAGTTAATCATGAAGAGAGTATGGAGAAATTGACGTCCATTATATTTACGACATGTACCGAAAATTCTTTCAAATCGCAAAAGCATTATTTTGTGTCATCATCATCATCATCTCCAGCCCATATATATATCCCACTGCTGGGCACAGGATCCTCTCAGAACGAGAGGGCTTGGGCTATAGTTCCCACGCGGGCCCAGTGCGGATTGGGAACTTCACACACACGATTGAATTGCTTTCCAGATGTGTGCAGGTTTCCTCATGACGTTGTTTTAACCGAACGCTCGTGGTAAATTTCAAATGTAATTCCGCACATAAATTTCGAAAAACTCAGAGTGCTTGAGAGGCCACAGGTCAAACCACTAGGCTACCCCGGCTTTCTATTTTATTTTGTGTAACCTTGGCTAACTAGCAAAGAAATTTTAAAAATCATGTCAATATTTACTATCGCGAGACTTGTAATTTATACTTGTCTCAATTATTTCCTAAAACGCGAGTTCATTATTACTTACACCGTTTTCGTTTAAAGCAAAATATCGTTAATGGACTTTCCTTTACGATTTCGATTAAGTTGTTAAAACCTCTTAAGGACAAAACGGACTTGAACAACATGGGCGTGAAATTCAATTGACATCGCAAGAAAGTCTTCGCCCTTGTTATAATCACTAATTAAAGCTGTAGCGATTACGTTGACATAATTTATGATCTCCCTCTAAGGGAGAATCAGATTGGATATTGAACAGGACTTGGTAAAACGAATGTTTAACTATAGAGTAATAATATGTACTTTTGTCTAAAGTGGTAAAAGCTGAAATTGGTTATATCGCTCAACACTGTTGGAACCAGGCGCGTGGAAAGGTGTTATGCCGAGTACTATTACTTTCTCGGATTGAAGATAAAGCTGTTAATTAAGTTACAGACAGAATGACCAATACATAGACATCTGAGTAAGCCATAAACAATAGCGTTTTAATCGCGATTGAAAACTAAAACAAACGAGTTATTGAAAGACACAAGATACTGTCTTTAAGCTATAAGTAAAGAAGATACTGCGGATACAAGTTTTGGGTTCAAGGTCGACATTAAGCATTCATTGTAAGATATACCATAATAGAAACATGAGCATTTTATTGAAAGAATTTCAAGTAGCATAAACTTATTAAATTACTCAATAGCTAATATCGTAAAACTGGTCGTTAATTTTAAACATTACTTAAAGGCGGCTTAGAATTCACAATTATGTAGGTACTCGTGTTTTGAAAGCCCACTTCTAGTGATTTTGCAGCCGGCCGATGTACACAATTATATTCAAGAATTGTGTCACACCGAAGTAAGACATATGGAAACGCACTTGAATCTTTAATTAAGACCATATACGTACGTAGATAAATGTCGCACATCGTTTTCCATATCTTTACAGTAACTTCCACCTTCCCTGAAGCAGTGGTTCTTGTGTTGGTCCCTGAAAGGGCTCCGCGAAGGGGTAGGTAAATATATCGAGTATGTAGGTAAATATATGTGGTATGTCAAGGAACGGAAGGAAGGAAAGGTCACTTATCTCTAAAACATGGATTTAATGATCACCAGCATATTTTGTGAAAATGAAGTCCTACATTAGCCAAACTAAGACTTCTATGAAGTATATTCAATTCTAAACGAACTCAATTTAAAATAATTCATTAACGCAAGTTTATAACCAAGTAATAATTGAAGTGTCCGTGAGGCAGTCATAAAACCCTTTTCACGCGTCTGAAGCTTAGCAAATTTTACTACGTGCAAATCCCAATGGATTCCAATACTAGTAAGTGGTTCGTAGTAAACAACTTTTCTGTACGCATCGTTTAAACTGTCAACTGCACATCTTTGTGATGACAACCGTAGCTGAGAAAGTTAAAATATGCTCGAATCTGTTTTGCAGCTAAACTCGCAATGACGGGTAGCATACCACCTGACCTATCACCTAGGAAGATGAGACCACACGAGCGATAATTGAAGGAAACCCCGCAGAAATAATTATGAAGATAGGCAAAGGGCAAGCTGCAAGGAAAGGTTGGTGAAGGTTGTATAGAAATCTGAAATTTAGCGTGGAAATGTCATGGGGGAAATTTGCAGCAAAAATTCTATTGTGATGGGACTTCACAGTAAGCACAAGCAATGATAAAATATACAAAGATCTATTAAAGTCATGAGACTGTTTGGCAAATAATCGGAGGTAACCGGGTTTTTTATGCGACAGGAACTTTTCTTTTAATGAAAAGAATAAACATGTTTTGTACTTGCAAGTCACCATAAAAAAAAGAAAAACCGTGTTAGAGGACAGAAAGGAACGAGCGCTTAAGTCTTCGATTAAGAGATTAAAAAACTTGGAATTTGCGAATTCAAGTTCTCTTCGACGTTGAACTACCGTGAGGCTCAGACATTAAAATAGAATACATGCATTTGTTAACGAGGTACCTATACCCATTAGTATTTACCATAATAATCTTAACTTCTGCCATATTTTTTGTATCCACCCACTTTACCTCAAGATGTATCTATCAAATAGCCGGTGGCGAGCATTGTCGAGGATTGCTGCGTTATCGACAGTGGCCGCTGCGTGGAGCCACTTTCGCGCTGCTTTCTAAATTCGAAGATTAGCACGCAGCGATCTTAATGCGCGCGCGCAGTTAATGGTCCCATTTAATAGGGGTTTCAATGGAAGGGGGTGGGAATAAAGTGCAGAGATAGGCTAGAACTATTACTGAAATGTAGGCTTGTAATTTAACTTTCGTTTCAGCGCTAAGCAATGGCGTGTATTCAGGCAAAATTATTTTTCTAAAGGTTTTTTTTTTGGAATCACCTCAACTTAAGATACGTATTTCAAAGCATGCCAAAAACCAAAATATCTGTCAAGTTATGCGTGTGAAGTTTAAATCATTTACAATGTACTATACCGAAATATGTTCCCAACAAAACACTCGGCAAGTCCATTTCAACATAGCATAGCGTAACAAAAGCGACTATGTATATATAACAGTTCGTAATATAGCGTTCTCGGCACGCTTCGGCCAGGTGTGGTCAACCCGCGGTCAATAATTCTTGCCGCGACCGATACCATCGCGCCCCCTGGTGGCCGAGGAATGTAACGTGTTAGCTACCGCATTGGTTTGTTAGCACTGGGCAGGGTTACCACAGAACAAGAGAATTAACCACAATTGAAGGTCCATAATCATGAAAATCTGTTAGGTACATCAAGACTGTTGGTTGAGGAGTACGATAGAAAATGCAGCTTATCTAAGTCTGATGATTGGAAGCTTTTTGAAGTGCAAGTGTAGTTTCTTTCATATTGTATGTTTCCATGAGCGATGGAGGACGGTGATTGTAATTGCTTGCCATCAGCTGCTCCGCCTCGGTTTTCTCCTTTTCCTAAAAGTGGGATCGGAAACATCTTGCTTCGCTTCGCAACACGTCAAATACGTTTGTGTCAATAATGTCAAGAATAGATAGATGCAAGTTTTACTGCTAACATGATTTGGTGACCCTATTCAAGCTTTCGTAATAGAGTTTACAGCTGGGTCGTCAAATTGGCTGCGACATTTCGAACGCTCAATACCTACGTCTGCTAGGGTTGACACGTTATCAAATGATTTATTATTCAGCTGCGAAGTATTTCTTAACTGAATAATTAAATAGGAAAGCCGAATGCTTCTCTGTCGAAGGACTATAATAGGTACCTACACTTTAGTAATGAATATTCCTAGTACGGTCATTGGTTCTATTTGCTTTAACATTTTTCCTGTTTTCAGGTTGTAGGCGTTTCTACTGTTCATCAATTATAACCAAAACAGAGGAAAAGGGTCGTCAGGAGACCTAGGGACGAGTTTAGCGGTACATCAACAACTTTCTTTCCGTTTGTTATAGAACACACATTGAATTTTCTTTTATGATCGTATTTATTTCGATGGTTAGACTTAGTTGTGAGATCTGCTACTTAGACGTTGAAGTAAATGTATCTATACTTAGTCGAGATTTGACCGACTCAGACCAATTCAAGATCTTGTATCACGCATCACAGTCTATGTTCGGTGTTTTTCTAAATATTCGATTGCTTCCTGGATTCCCTTAGCAGGACGGCTAACACAAGTGGCTACCCGTCTTTTTCTTACTGTTAATTCAATAAGTACTACTCTCGCGCTCTCTTGTACTGTACATGGCGTGCAGATATTTATAACACAGTTGATTCTTCTTTGAGTTCCAATGACTGAAATAAGAAATTAGAGTGAGAAGAACGGTACGACACGAAATTCGAAAATTCAATTTCGAAGTAGCACCGGGAGCCTCGAAGACAAATGACTGCTAAACTACGAGTGCAAAGTGCAAAACAGGGAAAGTCACGACACGCATATATGCGTCCCAGGCAGAGCATGCGTTAAATCGCAATGATGAAAGCAATTAAAATCGTCGCGCTTGTTTACATATACCTTTTTGCACCTTTCTCTGTAGATTGCCAAATTATGACCACTACATGTCCCCAATGTTTTCCAGTTTCAAAGCTTTCACTGGTAAGTGGTAAACGTAAATAAACAACGTAAGCAAGGCGTTGACCGTACACGACCTTGGGTGCGGGTTCGTAGCTTAGAAAGGTAACAATACCGCATGATGTTGTACGAGTTGTACTCGACCTGGCTAAGTAACTAGAAGAGAATGTTATCTGTGTAATTATTTATGGTGATGTCAAAAGCGGTCATTTGTTACATGTGCACATGTAATACAGGCATCCTCCAAGTCACTACCGCAAAGTAGAGGTGCTTGCGTTGTTGTTCCAGCTCGAAGAGTAAGACAGCCAGTGAAATTACTGGCACATGAGGTATGTCTTAGCCCTCTAGTGTTGCAAGACTTGCAAGTTCCAGGGGTGGTGGTGCTCAGTTGCTCACTTAACATCAGATGACCCACTTTCCTTCCTTGTAGACTCTCAAAAGCTTCGAAATTGAAGTCCCTAAATTAAATGGGAACAGATTTAAGTGCCTGCCATATTAGTTACTAGGTTCTGCCCGCGACTTCGTCCGCGTAAAATAAGACTTAAAATCTGATGTTGGTAGTATATTCTGCAATAATTATTAACGTCGCGACTCTAGGCAGCTACGATCTTTGACATGTTTATCGCTATTCCACGGGAACTATGCAGTTTTCCGCGGTAAAAAGTAGCCTATGTGTTAATCTAGGGTACCAGCTATCTTCGTTCCAAATTTTATCCAAATCTGTCCAGTCGTTTCAGTATGAAGAAGGAACAAACATACACACTCACAAACTTTCGTATTTATAATATTAGTAGGATAACGCCTAACGTCAATGTGGGCAGTTGTTAATAGCATGAACCGAGTCATCTCCAGATTATACGTCCCACTTCTGGGCATAAGCCTCTTAGAATTTAAGCTAAGGAGTCTCACTCTCAGTCTCACGTCGGACAAAACACCTCGCAGTTTCTTCGCCGAATTAAGAAATGCATTTCAAGCTTTACTTTTTCCAACTGCAGAGACTGTTTCAAATTTCTTCCTCCGATTAGGCATCTAAGACCTCCATTTTTCCATCAGGCCAGGAATTTTACCAGAAGCCGTTAAAAAATCACATAACTGCAAACACGCGGCACTTCAGAGCAGTTGTGGTTGATACAAATCAGCGATGTTCAGATGTTTTGACGTCACGCGTGACAGATGATAATGACAGGTGAAAGTGACGAAAGTGTGGCAAAGGCAAAGGGAAATTTGCGGAAGAGGTAAATGTGTATTCGTAAATTGCCTTTGTTGTCCCCGGTTTTGGGCAAATGTTTGTTGTGCTTGCCTAAGTGGCTCGAACTGATTACTGAGCTGATGAACAACGGATGTTATATGGATGACATTGTCGCGTTATGGTCGTAAGTACCTACGAATCGCGGAACTGTATAACATTAAAACACAGTTTGTGACGGTGATTTTATGATTTAGAAGCGAAGTTTAACCGCAACATCCGTTTTAAGTACTTACGTTGATGATGTATTAGAAGTAGACATTTCACAGAGTCTCCATGCGGGAGAAACCGAAGATATCCGGATATTTGAAGCCACTCGAAACTTAAAACTTTTTAAGGGCGGTAGGACCTTGTCGTTTTACTCTACCACCATTTTACTCGCTAATGGCGCTGCCGGTGAAATTAGGTACTAGCAAAATATTATTTTGTAAAAAATCTTCTCTTCTTCTAGACCTGAGAGCATGGAAAAAACAAAGAATGTACCAGTTGCTTCTCTTCCCGCGCAAAGATCGAGAGAATGGGCGAAAATCTTAGGAAGCATTTTATAAGCACTTCGGCTAGCAACCTATCACTATTTTAATTCCCCTTTCCACATTTACGCACTGCTTCAATTATGCTAAACGTGGCCTTTGGGTATTGTTACTTTAGGCTCTGTCTACCCCGTAAGGGATAAAGACGTGATTTATTATGTATATGTAAATGTATGTATCTGTATAAAAAATACCTAACAACCAGACAAATAAAAAAGGTTTTAAAGCCGTTATTAATTGCGGCGTTCACTGTGACAGCGAACTACTTAGCTGTCCAGCTAATTTGCAGCATTACAAATGAACCCCGTCAACCGTGAACGAAAGCCTGTGTCATGTGCAGTAGGACACGAGCTCATTTGTGTATCTAAAACACATCGACCCGCCCTCCGGGTCGAAAGTTGCCACCATATCGACACCCGATCTTATCGTTGTTGTGCAAAACTGTCGCGACCACCATGCGACCTGTCCGTCTTATTATCTGACATATCTGTCATTATCTGAGAAACAAATGAACCGATCACGAGATAGCAATGTTTAAATTAATTTCGCCTGGACGGAATGAGCATGTTTAGCCCGTAAGATGGTAGAGTAAGACGTTACACGAGGTCTTACCGCCCGCAAAAAGGTTCCGACTGCTTCAATAACCGTTTATTGACGTCTACGTTTATTGACGTTTATTGTTTTATAAAAAAGATTGGCTACATAAGTCACATGCGAGCACATGGTCGTGCTCTGGGAAGGAGTTGAGGCGGTCGCCATGGTCGGAAACGGCCGGGAGCACATCATCATCATCATCATTGACGTCTTTATTTAACAGTATGTTTATGTGGGTGTCTGTTACAATTTTTCTCGTAAACTGCTGAATCGATTGCAATGCGGTGTTTTGCATGGTCTTGGTATGGTATCAGCGCCTGTTCTTAGATAAAGTTTACGCTTGTACGCCATCAGGGGGCGCTACAGAAGCCATTATTTTTTCTTACGTATTTCGTCGTGAGTTTAAAAAAAAATATTTTCTTGTTTGTCCGACTCGTGAGACTCTAGTGTAAGTCTTTGACACGGCAGAGGTCTCAAACAAATGGAGAAATAGGCATTGCCGCTAGCGGAACTAAAATAAATGGTATTTGACATTTTAAAAAAGGCGTATTTTATGACCGAAAACTTTACAAGATGTGCTTAGAAGAAAAGCAGATTTTTTATGAAATAATTACTGTTTATTATTTATAAAGAAAAACTCTCTCGAATAAATATAAATTAAAGCAATTTGTCCAAATCGCGTTAATATGCAGAACATTTTTGAGCGTAACAGGTTCAGCATAGAATTTTTTATTAGTTCCGCAGATAAGCAACTTTTGAAGCTAAAATGGAGTGGTCTCACTCGCTCAAACTCCGACGTCAAAAATAAACGATTAAATCCACACGTTTGCAGTAATTACTAATTAGCGTTTTACGTGACTCTTGTTAACGAGTCGCCAGTCTGTAATGTTTTTCAACTCGTCGCCACGTCAAGCTAACAAGGTAGTCTGCGAAAAAACTGGCCGGTCCAGCGCTACGCTGCAAACTGGATCAGATCATGAAGTCACCGTATAAACTTGGGTTACTTGCTAGACTCGCGCATTATTTATCAGTTCATGACTATAAAAATAGCTTGTGCTCCAAACAATTTCTGTAGAAGAAAAAAAATACTGGGTGTGATTCGATAAGTTCCGCGAAGATCTTTCCTGAAATTCAAGCATTTAAACATCGTTAAAAGGCGATGTTGAAGTTCCAGTACCTATTGCTGCAAGTGATTCTTCTTTTAATAAACCCTATAAAAAGTCAACACAGAGTTCTACGAACGCCTAAGTGAGCCTGTTTTGAACTATGCCTTGCCTTGCATACAGTTGCACGCACACAAACGCAACTAAACGTCTCAAAACAAACTCTTTGAGCTACGCACACATGCACGAGGCGAGACTTAGTTGGATCACTTTGTCATATTTGCTTCTTCCGCCTTGATGTTTTAGTTGCTAGTAGCTGTTGCCCACAACTCCGTCGGCCGCCGCAGATTTCGGGAACTATACGATTGTCTGGAATAAAAAATACCCTATCCTATGTTAGAATTAGGACATCGGACAGGATAGGTTTAGGCACCGGGACTGAAACTATCTCTACACCTAATTCTAACTAAATCGCTTCAGTAAGCGTGAAGAGGTAACAGACACAGACTTTCGCATTTTTAATATTAGTTTGGACATGGATGAGCTCCTGCTCCCGCCAGTATGTTTAATTCGGACTTAGACTGTCATTAAAGGCTACTACAAAGTCTGCAAATTAATTGTACAGATTCGTCATCAGCAAACTGTCTATGATTAAAACAGGAACGCGTTTGACCTACAGCGCGCTTGGGGTTCTATTCATAGAGGACCAAATGCCGCGCGATGATCTTTCAGGCGAAAATAAACGTGTCATTGGAATGGATGAATGGACTGGACTAGACGGAAGGAAAAACTAAAATTGACCGCGGTTTGTATAATTTCTGCTTCTGATGGATTTTCTCAGCCCACAGTTATTTATTTAACTTAAGACCGCGCCTTCACCCTTCGTGGCAATTTTGCAATCGTATAGTTCAAGGGAAGCTTTGATCATTAACACTTATTCGGTCGGTGCCCAAAATTCGTCTTAGCACATAACGCTCAACTTGTAGAGTAAGGGTCTAGTTTTTGACAGTTGACACTAATATTTTTTTGCGACGAAACATCTTAAGAATACTCAACATATTCCTTTACTATGTTATTTATGATATAGGTTGAGATTAAACCTACTGTATCGTATTGTTTTGTTTGTTAGAGATATGTATATTCACACAGACAAAATTTAGATAGCTTTAAAACCGGAACCATAAAACTAAATTACTAATTAGAAGCATAGCTTTTATAAACAATAATTAAATCAATATAACATGCATTTTAGTACACGCTTATGTAAAAAAGATATTAAAAATTTAATTGCAAACATTATGAAATTAAAATAAATCATAAAAGCAGTTCTACGGCCGAATATGGGCGTTCGGCCGTTAAAATGTAGCGCGTAATTAAGAAATATAAAGTAACAGTTTATAAGTTTTCCACATAAGGAAGTCTTGGAAAGGAAACGGGGTAAAATTAAAATATTTCGTTCCTTTGATGTTACGTTGGTTATGGTTTATTTATAGTGTTAGAAGAAATATTCGTTATATTTATGTTTTCTTAATCGCATCGCATGCACGGGCTGTCATTCAAAAGAATTTTTCAATTACTTTTAGGTCGTAAGCACTAACTGATATTCCGAGAGGATCTGATAATAAAACTGGAGCATCACTCGACAGTTTCACTCAGAAATGGTAAAATGTGTGTGTTTGCTACAAAACTACAGTTCAGATTAAATGTTCGACTAGTAGGCACTTCATATTATAATTGTAATGATAATATAGCCCCTTTTATTCCGTTTCGCTACAATTTCAGTCCATTGTGTAGTCTTTTTTTAAATAAATTATCGCGTGATTCGGCACGATTAACTTATAATTTAGCTTATAATTTTCATCTGATCTGTCATTTCCAATTCAGCATATTTTTTCGCTGTCGGATGGTAGGTACTTTCAAAAATCGGTCCTTGAATTGAAAAACTGTTAGTACCGTTCTGGAAATTGAGTAACTTAAGTAAAGAGACATTTAACAGGCTGTGACAAACAATCAAACGCTAAGCTAAGAAACAAAACAACGACGCAATTAAAATTTGTTAAGTAACCTAGAAATGGGCAAACATTTATCAAAATTCTTCCGGTCCCTCCTTTTCTATAGCTTACTCATTGCATAATTAGTTATAAATATCGTATCCCATGAAATTATTAACGTCCACGAACCAGAAGAGGTTAATTCTGACATCGTGCGACCAAGTCGGAAAACTGCGCAAAATAGATGCCTCGCATTAGTCAATCAGTTGCAATACTAGGAATGGGCGAGTTGGCGTAAAATATCGTATTGACATTTGAACAAAATATCGATAATGGAGACAAGAATATCGACATATAGACAACCGGATAGCCTAGTGGTTAGTGACCCTGACTATGAAGCTAGAGGTCCTGGGTTCGAATCCCGTCCCCTAGGCAGACAGTTCTATGATGAATACGAATGTTTGTGCCCGAGTCATGGATGTTGTATTTATCTACATTATAAAAGTATGTTTATCCGTTGCCTGGTACCCGTAGTACCTACAAGCTTTGCTTAGTTTGGGGCTGTGCGTAGTTTGTCCCAAGATGTTTAAAGATTTATTTAAAGATTTATAATTTTTTTGGGTACCTACTTTTTATGACATTTAGTTTTGCATAAATTGTCTTAACTATAGAAGAACCTGAATAGCTAAAAGTAATTTAAACTAAAGGAACAAATCTATCCGCCAATGAGGAGAGTGCCCAGAGGGCTTAGAGTATTGCCACATTGAGCTTAATATAATACCAACCAAGAAAGCTGTAAAACGTTTGAAATCTATCGCTGAAGTACCTATGCGCGCGCTGCGGCATAGGCAGAATGACTTTGGGTCCTTCAAAGATCAGGTCATCAGAGTTCTAAGGTATTTTTTATGACGCACTATATATTCCTTACACGTCATGTCAAGACGAAAACACAGCAATTTTTAACACATTTGATACAAACCCCTTTTAAAATTGAGGAATCAACTAAAATTATAATACACATTTTGTGCACAATTATCTATTCCTATGTTCCTGTTCGTTTTTTCCGCCCCTGGTTATCGATATTACATCGATACTTTACCTAGGCCGGCACTACGCGATAAGTCCACTCGGATATTATCAACTATCTTGAACTTTGCACAATAACATTAAGGTTCAACAAAACTTGTTAGAATGTGTTGGTTGCGGGGTAATTTGTGCGCCACTATCGATGAGGCGATAGGGCGATCTTTACGAAAGTGTCCTATTGCCTTATTGTTATTTATGGCTTTATAATGCGGGCCCTATAAACTTTGAGATCATGGATCGTAAACTGCGCTGGGAGGCGGATAGTCGTTGGATTGTTGATTACGGTTGTTTACGGTACTTACGTTGTCAAATAATACTTTGTTAAGGCTAGCTGTAACTTTAACCGCAATAACTAGTTTTGTAACAGTTTAATATTGACTATTGACATAGATTCATTAATTTTGTTTTGTGTTTTACGTACCTGTAGAATGTGTATTTTGTGGCCAAATATTTCACAAAAGGATTTCAACGTGGATCTATTTTTAAATGGATAAAGCAAGACGCAAGATATTAAGCTCGTGCTTAAAATCGACGTTAGATTTTCATACATTTATCGTCGACCGTGATTAAATAAAATCAAATTAACGAATTAAGTGACACAATTGAAAAATAGACCATACCATTTACCATAATTGACTAGTCAAATCTAGACTCAAAGACTAGGTTCTTAAGTGGAGACCGCGGATCGGCATCGGGGCATCGGACGCCCTCAGAGACTAGATTGTGGGTTCTGAACTCTGAAGTGCTGAAGGATCTTGAATAATGAACTATTATTGAGGTTCACTGATTTTATTAATCAATCACTTAGTTTAAACAGTTTACATGAATTTTATATAGAGAGAGGCGTTGAATACGTCTTTTCGTTACAATATTTGTCGTCGGAGTCTGAAGGAGAGAGAAGATACATGTCCTGCTCACACTACGGCAGCGTTCAGTAGCGCTGCGTTTTGAATATAATAAAATTGTATGAAAATAACTGACTGAAAACTGTTAATTTGAATTAACATAGATGGCTGACAAGAGCTGGATGAGAGTCAGTGGCGTAGCTACCTAGGGGTTAGGCGGTGCAGCGCCCCGGCGCCCTCAAGCTCAGGGAGCCCTCGAATCGTTACCAGAATTAATAATTAATAAGAGCTGCTGCCCGCGACTTCGTCTGCTAAAAAATAGTTTATCGCTATCCCGCGGGAACTGTGCAATTTTCCGGGATATAAAATAGCCTATGCGTTAATCTAGGGTATCAGCTATCTCCGTTCCAAATTTTATCCAAATCCATTCGGTAGTTTTTACGTGAAAGAGTAACAAACATCCATCCATCCATCCATACTTATAAACTTTCGCGTTTATAATATTAGTAGGATGGTAGGATTTCTGCTTGATAAAACCCAACCAGTTTAGAGTGGTGGTAAAGTAGTGGGGCCCCATTTTTTTATTTGCCCTTGATTACCTAGCTATGCCACTGATGTGAGAAGCCGAGGATCGAGCACAATGGCGTGTAGTTCGAGAAGCCTATGTTTAGCATTGGACTAGAATTGGGTGATGATGATTATGATGAAGTAATTGACGCCTCTTAAATAAATATAGCCTACTCGGGTCATTGCCCTGTAAACATAACATTAGCAACATTTCCCTATTGTCGTGTCGATCGTACACAACTCAATTGCATTGCATAGGCCTATGTTCCACTTAAAAACTTTCCACACTGCATCCCTCTATACACTGTCACAGAGAGAGCGCTAAGTCCATGTTCCAAAACATCGCATGTTATCTTTAAAATGGCGGCACATATGCCCTTTTGGGATAGGTTTACTATTGTGCCCGCGTAAAACACAATGCGCTCTCACTCACGAACTGTCAAACCTAATTAAGGGCATCGGCTCCATCGCCTGTGATTTACAGAGATCATTAGACCGAGCGCCGCGCGTCACGATCTAACTCCGCAATGGATAACGTACAGTGGATCGAATCGTTGATTTATTCGATATCGAAATTTATTGGCGCATAATTTGACGAAGTTTTGGAGGTTGGAGGAATCATAGATAATTGACACATGGAATTTAAGATAAATGGAATTTAAGAGAGAATGGTGAAATAGGCCCTTAGTGTACGGCCTAAGTGGATGCTCGTAGCGGAGCGTTCGGCGGGGCGTGCAGCGTGGCGGGCAGCGGCAAAGGCGTGCACTCAGGACACCAGTGTGAGTTTCATTTGTTTAACATGCCCGCCGCACGCCTCGCTCCCCCGCACGCACAACTCGGGCGTCCACTCAGGCTGTAACTACACTTTGAGTAACCTCCAAAACTTCGGCATATTATGCACCAATAAATTTCGATATCGAATAAATCAACGATTCGATCCACTGTACTTTATACACACGATAGATTTGAGAACAAAATTTTTTTTCGCATACAAAAAACTCCTTTTTTTGTTTTTTTTTTTCGTGCTACGAGTCAAATTGATTCGTATGGTCTAAAGATCAATCGTTCCGATTATCATGCTTTTAGCACCAGCTTTTTATGGCGTACCGCTAGCACTAGCCTTAGCGTACGGCGTGAGCGTCCACTCAAGCGGAGCGTGCAGCGGGGCGTGCAGCGTGCGATGTGTTGTGCGGGTGGTAGGACCTCGAGTAGGGCCGTCCGGATTGCTACCACTGTCTTACTCGCTAATCCCATGCTTGCACAGCTGTGTTCCGGCGTGGAGAGAAAGACAGCCGGTGAAATTACTGGCACAAGAGGTATTCTATCTATCCTAGCCCTTTAGGCTGGCCACGCTTCTGCAATCCTCTAGTTTTGCGGGTGTCAATGGTAGCTCGCTTTCCATCAGGTAACCCACTTGCTCGTTGGCCTTCCTTGTCTTATAAAAATAAGACAAGCAAATGTATGCGAGCGTCCTCAGTGCACGCTGCACAGTTCTTTGCCGCTGCCCGCCACGCTGCACGCACCGCTTCGAGCGTCCACTTGGGCCTCACACTTGCTATCTTCTTATGCGCATGTTTTAACTTTGCTGTGTATTTGCTAAGGTTGTTTAGTAGGACTTGAATTACTGGTGGATATAAAAGTAAGCAGTCGATTTGTTTTCTTGATTGGGTTCAAAGGGTCTTTGATTTATTTTTGATGGATGGCCGTTAAAAAGTTAATGCCTCATTAGAGGCGAGGGCAAACGCTTTCTTTGCATAATTAATGCAATACGTTGTATAAATATTCATGATTATGCTAAAGGTTATGTTATACCTGTAAGTAGTTAAGATAATTAAACTTGGTAAAAGTAATCATGAGCATAACTCTTTCTGATATAACGAGTTCTGTAATGTTATAACGACGAATTTATGCCTTGCAAGTTTTTTTTTACCACGCCACATCCTCACAATCTATCGATACTGTAGATAGAAAGGCAATACAACTTTTCGTGTCAGAGAAAACAAATGGAGAAGCGTTTTCAAGTTGTTTGTGTCAAGTTCTGCTATTCGACACTAGATGGCGCTAGTAGTTACTACAAAGCTTGGTAAAGATCCCTAATAGGGATAAGTTCATCGTTTATGTCAATTGTGTTTGCTTCTTTATTGTATACGGTAAAGCATTTACTTACTTAAAACAGCTTATTTTAGAAGAAAAAAACTGGTAAACCTCAAATTTTTACCTAGTTCTAATCTGATCCCATTACAAATTGTGAATTACTTTTTGCTCGTTTATTTTTAAGACAATACTTTACTGATTATTTGTCTGAAATACTCTAAACGCGTTGTGTTAATCTTAGTTGACTATAACAAGCTACGCTAAGGAAGCTAAAGTCTGTGAGGTCCTAAAACAACATTGGGGTGTCGGGTACAATCAGGAAATTCAAATATGAACTCCATAAGAGTGAGTGGGACACCAAGACAGATCCGAAGGTCGTTTTAAATGCTATCGCACTATATCTTAACTTCCATGCTGGTTTGGGAGTAAAGAAAAAACATAGAATGCCAGTTGCTTCTCTTCCCGCGCTGATGCTAAAGACCCTCGAGAGCATGGGCGAAAATCTTAGCAATCATGTTACAGGCGATGTGGCTAGCAAGCAAATATACGCCGACAATTATGCTATGTACTTTAAGTCTTGTTAACTTAAGCTCTGTCTACCCCGTAAGGATAAAGATGTGAATTGTGCATGTCTGTATCTTACCTGATGCTCCCTCAGCTTTCTCAGCAGTTCGTGGTAGGAGGCAGCGCGCGCCTGCGCGAGCGATGGCGGCGGCAGGCGGCCTTCCATGACGTGGAGCCAGCGACGCAGGCAACGTAACTCGTGGGAAGTGTCTACCGACAGTAATTATTGGTAAAGCGCTGTCACGAATAACATTGACAATTACTAAGTAAAAACAATTGGGAGTATGCAGCTAGCCATTTGAACTCTACGCATTTATTAAGAGATTCAGAGAAAATCGCTAATTTATTAATTTGTTTATGATATTGCATTGCAAATAGACTTATCTTTAGTTTACAACTCTGCGAGGGCAATATCCTTCTTGTAAGTAGGTCTACTAATTGTGATAGAATGCCTAATTTAATTCCTCATAAATACTTATTAAAAAAAAACCCGTATTTGGTTGTCCATGCAAGTAATTAGTCACATTGTTTGGGTTTTCTTTACACAGAAAAATAAATAATAGGTTCTATTAGGAAAATGTATGCACGCCAACTCAGAATGTGTCAGTACGTACAACGCCATCTATTGTAACCATGCGAAACTACTCCGTCAACTTGAGAAGCCTGCCATCTAGCGTATAGTAGTTAAACTATTTGGTGCGAATGAAGACATACTAGAGCTAAGAAGATCATCTACTGGCCGCTAGATGGCAATTGTAACCTATTAGATCAGTTCTAAAAGACTTCAATAGATGGCACTGTACATGCAACGTAAACCGGGGCACTCCTGTTATTCATTTTAAATTTACTTAGTTTCGCTATTATAATACCAACGTAATTAATAAAATAAAATAAATGCTTTTTTTAGCTTACTGACCGACTGTGTCAGCTCCGTCGCCGTCCCGATGCCGCTGTTCTGGACTAAGTAACAAGCGTAAGCCTTCCCATTTGGCGTTCAAGTGATCGACACGCCATGTCACCTGGAAGATACAAAAATATGCACAAAATTAATAAAGGAGTCAGTATATGCACGTGCATGATATATTATGTACAAGGTATTCGCAGACGCCGAGTCTTAGTTACTTGTACAAGCCCGGCGCGGTGTATCCACGCTTTTCTTAAATGGCCGGCAACGCACCATATATACATCTTCGATTATGTTTATGGGTGTCCGTGAGCAATGGCATTGCCTTCCATCAGGCGGCCCTCCTCCACGTTTTCCCCCATGAGATAAAAAATGCTGCAAGTATCTAGGAAACCAAAATAACACAATATGCCAAAGGCACTTAGCCTTAGTGCTTGTTGCACCACAGATTATTTGTAAATTACCTCTGCGTTGGCCTCGGGAATACGTTCTAGGATGGCGGAGGCCTGCTCTATGAACTTGGCGCGCCTCGGCTCCACCGACACCAGTTCGGCCATGCGGCTCTGAAACAGAAACAAAAGCATGTAAAAACTAACTTTTCCCGACGAATTCGTGTGGAAAAATTTTTCGCCTTCTTTCGAAACACGGGAAAACAGTCCAAAAAGCCCTCATCCTCCCCTTTTTGCAGCATTAATTTGTATTTGCCTTAATTATCGTACAATTATGAATTCAGACCTTGCGTTGGCTTTACAAAGGCTGTATTCGTAAAATTAATGGAAATCTCGCAATAAAGTTATTTACGATATCGATGGCTCTGAAAATTGAAAATACCATGCAAAAGAATAAAAAAATATGTTGAATTTGACTTAAAATAAGAGTGGAGTATTAGAAAATAAGACATCTCTTTTTTAGTTCTTGTAGAACTTAAAATTTTGCATTCCCGGGGTAATTTCGAATGATATTTTCACGGCATTGGTTTCAAAAGCCATCCCGATAATTGAAATGCCTACCGTCCTCAGCTTCCTGCTGCTAAGGTTCTCGGGACTAGAGTAGATCTCCTCTTGGACCTGCGACAGCCACTGGCACAGCTCGCTGAACTCCGCCACGAGCTGGTTGAGCGACCACTGCCGGTTGAAGCCGGCTGTCGGGTTCAGAGGGCGCGGGGATGCCACCGCTGTGTTGGATAATAGCTCGCCGTTCGCTTCCTGGAAGGAAAATGATACTGTTACAATATTTATAAGCAACTGTAGCACTATTTGCTTGCTACTGCATGTACACTCAAAATGTGTCAAGGTTACCGAGGTCTACCCTACCAAGATCGAAATGCCTGAATAAATTGGCCGAGTTCCAGCGGACTCGTGATTGAAGTGTATCTTATTGAAGTTAATAAAATAAATTAAGGTAATGAAACGAAAGTAACTGAACTAACTAACGAAGCTAAGTAGGTAACTAGAGTCATACATATAGGGAGCGAGTTGAGGACTGTGGTCATCTCTGATATTGTATTTTACCAACTCTTATGAAGCAGCAGCCTCATGTTGCTGCGACTATTACGGTCACCATACCAATGCTGAACAGATCCATATTGCCTAACGCGCTCGGAATCGCTATCACAGCCACCAATTCTTTCTGTCACACGGTATACGATTAGGGTAGAAAGATATGGTGTATATGATTAAGAGCGCCCGCGCATTATCTAATGTCTTTAACGGGACCGGTCGTAGGGTAGAGCAAGTGGACGACGGCGACCACTTAAGGCGCCAGACGGTAAGGGGCGCCGGAATCATGTGGCACGGGCGAAAAGCAACTTGGCGAGGGGAAGGAATAGAAACTGTTAGCCGAAGGGCGCCGAAAAACCAGTCTCTTCTCAGATCCGAGGGGAGAAGAAACCATGGACTGAAGGCCGCCAAAGCTCTACTATGATCAAGGGCTAGAGCCAGCACTACTTGCTGTATGTACCTTGCAGGTGTCAATGAGGTGGTTGTCCATGATGTAGTCATAGTGGTGCTGCAACAGCGGCCACAGGTCGTCGCCGGCGCTGCCTCCGCTCGCCGCCGAGCCCCAGCTGCGTCGCCAAGCCTCGCGGCAGGGCTCCTTTCTGGAAGATCAAAGAAACTTTATTAATAACAATATTTTGTCTAACTAAAAGAAGAAGCGCTATACTTCTTCTTTTAGTGGGATTAAAACCAGCGCTTCATACGCGCCAAGCGCCCTCCCAATTAGACAACCGGGACTCCCAACCAAACCTTCAAACAGCGACCTCGCTGAGTCTCCCTTCCATTTTACCTTCGCATCTAATTCTACTTTGTAATTTTTGAATTTTTGTGATTTTTTTGTGTTGGTGAATAAAAATTTCTTCTATTCTATTCTTCGACAAACTTTAAACGCTAGCATACGCCATTAGTGTGCCAACTTGTTCATGTTATCATTATCTTGGCAGAGAAAGCTGCACTTGTTGCCTGGCTACTCGTGACCTGTGATTTCCACTATTTACAGCTACGTCATGAAATTACTAGCAGAAGAAGCATTTCACCCTAACTAAACCATTGGCGATGCACTTGCAATCCGCCTTGTATCTGCTCGTAGTAGTTAAGTCCTTAAACTGTTGAGTGTTCTTCTTGCAGTGCCATCGCCTATCTCCGGAGGTCGGCAATCATTATAAAGCTATCCTGACCCTAGCGACAGATGTTCGGAACAGGGATCTAGTGCTCATCCTGAACCACATCCTTAGATTCTTGAGCCATTCCATGAGATTCTTCTAAGTTTAAGGTTTAGAGTTAAGAAGGAAAAATCTTTAGATGGCCCTACACACATTAGGAGACCTTATATAATCCTGAAAACTCTTGGAACTACATGGTTTAAAGGAGAGGAAGTCAAAAGTGTTAGGAATCGCTTCACTTGGCGGGGGCACGTGGGCAACTTATCTCTACGTGTATTCGATTGAGCTGACCTCTTTTTGGTGAGGCTGTGGTAGGGTCGTTCGAGGTGGTCGAAGCGCGCGGGCGGCGCGGGCGCACTGCGCAGCGACGACAGGGAGAAGCTGCTCTTCATTGCGGAGTGCTCGAAACCTGTGGACCAACGCATCGTAAGAATCCTGCGTTAAGAGCGAAACGTGAAACGTACGTAACATACAAAACTTATCTATAGTATCGCCCAGTTTAAATAGTCAAAGCCAAGTCAAATTGTTAAATTAAACGCGGCGTAGTATGGTCGTCATGTTTCGAACTAATATCTGGTTCCCCATTAAGCTGAGCCCCATGACTGACTATGACTAGGTATCCATGCGAGATCTCCTTGATAATTACCCGGATTGGCTTGGGATCACGTGTATTTTATTAATAATTATGTCTGTCTCACGGTAGTTTTATTCCATTACATACTGAAATACGATGACTTTTGTACACTCGCTAAAATGTAATTCTAGTGGCTAGATAGACTAGCGATCATCAAATTGCGCTCACTCATCGCTTGTGGGGCGACGGGAAGCCGATACCGGTGTAAGAGACAAAAAGAGAGAGACAAATATTATTGCATATTCTATTTCTATACCTGTCAGTGGCGTGGCGTCAAGTATATCAGAAGGCAAGCCGAAGGGCATTTAGCTAGCCTTTTCCTCTAATTCTGCACAATAAAAGTGCCGAACTGCCTTAAAATATCCAAGCCGGCGGGATTCGAGTTCTATGGACGCCACGGCACTGATACCTGTGCAGTGGCGTAACAATAGGCTGGCAGGACTGGCAAAATGCCAGGGGCCCCCGACCCAAGAGGGCCCCGGCCCAAGAGGCCGCGAGCTCAAAAATATTAAAATTAAACTGAGTACAACGTGACGATTTTTACTGATAGGGCCCCTTCAAAAGAATTTGCCACGGGCCCCAGATGGTATAGTTACGCCACTGTACCTGTGTACCTAATGGGACCTACACGATTAACAATATCGTCCTCTATTTATCCGCTGGCTACTAACTCGTCCAAATTGAAAGCGGATACACGCATAGCATCGAATTCACAAGATGCTTATTTATACTAACACTACTATTACTAGTATCTCATAGTTCATAGCATAATAAGAGCAGTAGGTTACCGCGGCATGTAAAAAAACACTTTATGCCGGCAAGAGTGTAAACGCAGTCATTACAATCCACCACAAACATCCAGGCGGCTTGGTAAATGTGCCATTATCATGATAGGTTTTTGTGGAATGCGTTGTGGTGTATGAAGACAGTGAATTGCAAAAGGTTGAAAATATCAATAGTCCAATAATTTAAGACAATTTGCCATTAAAAAAAACTGTATTGATGGACATTTATACTCAAACAATGCGTAGCATGAGTGTCCGTTATGATAGATCACAAAAAAAAACAATACTTCTTGATCTCGATCCTTGGTCTTTTTGGCATCATGACTTTTCAAGCAAGTCTTTAATCTCTTTCATCTTCATCAGCTCCAGTCTATAAACGTCTCACTTCTAGGCACAGGCTTCCTTTCAGAATTAAAGAGCTTGGGCATTGGGTGCGGACTGGGAACTAATCTCTCTATTCGACACGAAACGAAACACAAAATTATATTTTAGGCATGTAATTAAAAATGTAATACTCACTTGCCGACATCTTGACTGATTTCCAGGGAACTTCTAATCGAATCAATTTATTGTTAAATCAACATTAGCGTCCCCCGTTTGTACTGTCTCAATTCTTCAATCTTTGTACTAGTATAAAAATTGATATCCTTTAATCTAAATTGCTTCGTTAAAAGTGTTATGGCGACTAGATTCGTTATATTAAATTAAGTACAATAAATAGGTGCGTTGAATCATGTAGTCAGGGACTCATGAATATGCGCGGGCGTCGTTTTGGTCGGTCGGTCGGTGGTCACATGGTGCGCGCTCGCGGCTCGCCGGCTCTGCTGATGCGCCGAGTTAGTCCTGAAACGAGGAAAAGAGACGGTTACAGTAAATTCATCACTACACGGTGACTTTGAGTCAGTATACATGAACCAATTTATCATACTGTCGAGACAAAATTAAATTAAATGTGTCAAAGTAATTAATTAATCTATACATATACATATAATAAAATCGTTGAGACCAAAAAATCTGTACATTGAAGATTTAAAAAAAAAAACCGACCAGGGTGACTTAAAATCGGTAACTGAACATATTAAAACTATTTTTAAAATTTTTGTTTGTTTGTTTGTTTGTTTGTTTGACTGAGCATCACGTAAAAACTACTGAACGGATATTAATGAAATGTTCACAAATCGATTCCAATTAATTCAGAATAGGATATAGGCTACAGAAATTTTGGAAAATTTTGGAAAAAGGGGGTGAAAAGGGGGGTTAAAGTTTGTATGAAAAAAGAAAATTAGATTGTTCTAGAATCATGAAACTCAGAATAAATGCTTAGTAATAAAAATAAAGAAATACCTGTTTAAGCATTTTTTTTAAATCTCATCCAGAGATGCAAAAAAGAGGGTTTTGTGTTTAAAATTAATTAACTTCATACACCTATACAATAAAAGCCAATGAAGTGTAACCTTTTAAAGTTACTACATAATACTTCCAATTTAATACAGGTAAATATAATTTCTCAGTTTTCTTGAAATTTGATTTTTGAGGTGATTACGCACAAAATAGCGGAACTCAAGAAAATCAGCTTTCCTCGGTATAAGTAGTTGGTAATAGTTACAAACATAATAATACTACGAAGAAAATAGATAGATACAAATGTACATAAGACATATAGCCGGAAAAGCGTGTCAATTGTGAAAAAACATTAATATAATAATTACATGCTGTACAGGCATTTTTTCAACGAAGAGATTTTTGTCAAACCTAAATCAACCTAAATTGGCGTCCTAAATTGTGTTCTTTACCTAACACCTAAAGTTCAATATGCAATACCGTTACTTTTGTTTTTATTTATTGCGCAATTATTCACAACGCGTTCGGTTTTTGAACGCACTCTTATTTGATAGCCTGATAATATGAGGGCGGCGTGAAACGCTTGGCTGTATGTTCTTGGTACCTTTGCCTATAAAAAGCAAAATCAAAGGGCGCGTTTACGCCTGCGCTACGAACATGTCAGAATTTTATTGTGAAAAGTTGGTGCTTTTAGTATGAATCTGACAGCGAGCGAACCTAAACTGAATCGCATTAAGACATCATGGCAACTATGGCAAGGCCCCTGTAGGTAATTAATTTGTAGAATGATAATAAGTGTTAATAATCTGTAATTACGTACCTACTTAAACCAAGAAAATAAATTAAAAAAGCTTCTGCTAGAAAAAATTGAGTCGCAAAATATTAATTAAAACGGATTAGAGAGAGAGAGAGAGAGAGAGAGAGAGAGAGAAACATTTATTTACACACATTCGATACACGTTGATATATAATAGGAAGAAATACAAAATACTTAGCAATAGTACCGATATGGTGTAAAATTAGTAAATGAATTGTTAGTCGTAAGGTAAAAACAGGTAAACATTTATGTATTATTTGGTTAGAATAGATTTAATTTTTTAAATTAATCAGGGTACAAATATCGTTAAAGTGAGCGCAGTATTCGCCAATAAGCGTCATAGTTTGGCGAAATTAATAGTGATGTAATTAAAACTGTACTTAGCTTTTTTAAATAAAGAAACTATAAACAAAACTATAAATAAAACTATTTGTAAAATAAAGTATAAATAAATGTGACGAGTCATTAACCAGTTTGCACTTGATTTTTTTTCAAGATTCCGTGTCGCAAATTATTATTTTCATGACGTAATTCTAAAAGTATAGTTTCGTACATACTTTCATTGGTTCATGTGACGAAGTTAATAGTCATAATAATAATAATTTTGATATCGAGAAAAGCCGTAAGTATCACAAAAACACACGCGGACGAAGTCGCGGGCAACAGCTAGTTAATAATAAAGTGATAAAGCATTATGTAGACTAATTGTATGGTCACCCTACGTTCCTTGAGATGCTATACTGTCAGTTAAGACAAAGAATGTAATTTTTTTTATTCATTAATATAGACCTCCGCAAAGTAATGCCTGATTCAATCAATCAATTAATGGAGTATACCCGCTGATTGTGAGCAAACGAAAGTAAAGGATAAACCTGTTCGATTGTATGAAAATATTTTTTGTAAAATTTTTAGGAAACAACACAATTAATGTTTATCTCGAAACATCGTCAAGGTAATTAACCAGCTACTTACTAGTATCCACGTGTAAAAAGTATGTCAAAACGCTCATTGTATTTAAATAAACTCCCAAATACATATTTTGCTTTTCAAAGAACATTAGAAACATCGACCCTACACTTTCACTAGTACCTGAAATCGATTGTTTCCACTGTCGCCTCCACGGGTGTTACACGGTTGTTTCACAAGGGAGTACCTACTACGGTACGGTGGTGATAGAATGGAAAGCGACGTACACAGTTTTCATGTTTCCCTTCACAGTGCTACACTAAAGTGCGATTGACACATTCAGCTTGATTAGCTTGTGAAAATATTACCAATGAGTATTCTCCAGTTTGATAATATTTTCTGCATCTGCAACAAGCGTGTCCCATCGCCTGTATCTAGGTAGTTGTATGTAATACTATGTGTTCCGTGAACATAGCAATCGGGCCGACTTCGAATGGCGCTTGCTACTCTTGCTAGGCTTTTGTGCTTCATCTTAGACCCCATCATCGGTTGCTATCAGGCGTGATTGTGGTCAAACGCAAGCCTATTTATTCAGCATAAAAAAGCTAGTTATCTTACGTCTGGTTACGGCTTATTTATGCATATGTCAATATACGATCCGATCGTGAATTTCAAAACAACCGGCTACTCTGCGATACGCTATATTTCGTGATATGGATCGCGTTATGCGTGGATAACACGACAATATTGACCGTCTAACAATGCAGAACTCCCTATGCCGCAAGAATTCCACAAATATGTCCTTATTTCTTGCTCCCTTTATTATGGAGCCTCTATTTTATAAAAAGTTCTGCTTCCTAGATCGAAGTTTGAGCCGGGCGTTACTGAGTCCAATCAATAAGCCGTGACGAATAAATACGATTGTTTTCATATTTAACTTCATTTGCATCAAATAGCACCCTTCAAATCAATTAATCACTTCTAACGAGTCGTAAGTTAAATCTTGAGCATTGCGTCACCAAACTATATCAGATCGAACCGATTTCTCACCCGAACCGAGACCCCCGTGACGATCGATTGACTAGCGCCCGTTATCATCACTGGTGATGGATCGCCATCAACTTTCACCATCAGTGGCAGACTGTCACTTAGCAGCACTTTGTGTCTCTTTAATCATAGTTCTGGTGACAGTGGTGTTGATATTGGCTATGATCATTTAAGAGACTCAACCAAATTCAGAGTTTTTTTTATACAGGGACGTACTTTGGGTATCATTTGGGCATTTTTAATACAGAACTTCGTCAAAGAAAATTGCACATTGGTGTTTTTGGACATTATGTAATTCGATTTAACTGTCATTTGTACCAACAGACGTCGCGTTAGAATGACTTATAGTTATATTTTAGCTGACTCAAAGAAACATGACGCGGACTTTGAGATCTCGTGATCATTAATCGCGTAACTACAATTATCAAATGCCTTTGTAATTTGACAACACCTACTAGAATTTAGAGTCACCTAACTAATTGGTTATATAGTAACACATGACTGTATTATGTATTTTCATATTTTGAGCTATTTAATAAAAGCTGCCACGAGACATTGATTCCGTCATAGATACTTGTCAACGGATTCTCAAAACACCGTACTGCCTCAAAAACAAAAACAAAGTTTTAGAGGCAGCTCAACAGGTGCGTCTTTAAGCTCAAACTGGTTTTGTTTATCCCGCCGTCTACCGGACCCGCTACCGGGTAGCCTGACAAGTCCTCCGGCTCTCAACGGCTTGTTTTTTTGGTAAATCGATCTCTTTCCGGGAATACTTAGGGAACTCGAAATAGAAACGGTTTACGATTGGCCGCCTGCATCTTTGACATTTGATAGATGAGGAACTAATCTTACTAATGGGCTTAGTCGTTTAATGGAAATAGATGTTACTGATTTAGAGAACATACATACATACACAAATCACGTATATAGCCTTTACGGGGTTGACAGAGCCTGAGGTAACAAAACCCAAAGGTCACGTTTAGCATGATTGTGGGCGTATAGGTGGAAAAAGGAATCAAAATAGTGATGGGTTGCTAGCCGCATCTATAACATGATTCCTAAGAATTTCGCCCATTCCCTTGATGGGCTTTTACCATCTGCGCAGGAAACAATTTAGAGAACGATAGCACTTAATGGATTATTAATTTTAAATGTTTATATGGACGACCGGGTACGTAAAAAAATGTAAGCGTACAAGAATTACGTTACAGAGAAGTAAAACAGGCAAAGAAAATTATAAAACTAGTAGCAAAGAAACATCTAAAACATTGCCAGTTATTTGCCGATTTTGATAAAATTATGTGGAGTTCAAGCTTCCATGCTGGTCTGGGAGCAAAGAAAAAACATAGAATGTATATAGAATGTTGTAAAAGTCCAACGAGGAAATGATCGAAAATCTTAGAAATCATGTTATAGGCGCTGCGGCTAGCAAGCCATCACTATTTTTATTCCCCTTTCCACCTATACGCCCACAATCATGCTAAACGTAGCCTTTAGGTCTTGTTACCTTAGGCTCTGTCTAACCCGTGAGGGAGAATGACGTGATTTTGTATGTATGTGGAGTTCTAACGACATAATTATGCTTCCTGAATATATGTTTATCTTTATGACCAAAGCCATTGTTAATTTAAATAAGATGTAAATGTAAGGTACTATCAAATGAATCAAGAATTTTTATTTCTTGATTTTTATGTTTAATTTTAAGGTTTTACCGTTAGAAATTAAATTTCTAAATGTCGGTGAAAATTTGAACACATAGAAAAATCCGAAAAGTAAAGCTATAGGGGTATAGCACGCGTCACGGAATGACGAGGATCCGGGTTCGATTCCCGGCCATAGCTTTACTTTTCGGATTTTTCTGTGTTCTAATTTTCACTGACATTTAGAAATTTAATAAGATGTAACTAAACATGCATTGTAAGCGACCGAGGCTGTTACTTCTACACTAAACTACCACTTGTTGTATGTTACGAGGATATCTGAAAAACACGCAATAATGCCACAACGCGAGTTGGACCTTTCTTAAATGCCATTAAAATTACAGTTACGTCATTTTACAATGTTCCGGAGATAAATTTCGCATAAACGCTGTAACGCAAATGGTGGAGGAAACTATTTCGCGTCGTAAATTTTATAGCTTCCGCTGCGCATGCGCAGGTCCGAAAATGAGCGTGCGAGGGTGGAGGTGGACACAGCTAATCTTTGGATAAAGGTTATTTTTATTCAGAGTACTGTCAATATCGATTATATGATGAACTATCATTTAAAGTAAGCAAGTAAATGCTGTACAAAAAAAAGAAAATAAACAATAAAGAAACAATTGATCAAAGAGATTAGACATATGCACAAAGGCGAACTCATCCCTAGAAGGAAGGGATCCGTACCAGTTAACCTTTGAGTAAATGAAATGATGAAGTGATTACCATTTAATTTGTATCTTTTAATTATAACAAAGTCAGATACAATATAAATACTCTTTATGGAACACCACAAAACAGTGAGTTTTTATGTATGACGTATGTCAAATCTCTGCCAATAAATATACTCTTTCATACATTCAAGCACCATTACATTCTGAGTAAGTACATAGTAAAACAAATTACAAACTAATTAGTACGGTAATGTTCGTATTTTAACATCATCTAATGCACAATGTTTTGTTGCAAAGCTAAGATACATAGTACAGCTTGGAACACAATAACAACATAATAAAACGTTTTCATAAGCTATACGTAATTAATAAACGCGCGAAATCTCGCACTGTCTTACCATAATCATTACCTCTGCAATTATGTATTTTCGAAAGCCATTAAAAGCTCACAATGTGCAATAATGGTAACAGCGAATCCGATCTTACAACTTTTCCAAGCTTGGTACAACTTTTTATGAATCGAAAGCTTTACATCCGCCTGTATAGGTAATTGTTGTTGGTGACGATTACATGAGAAGCTGTGTTTTGTTTTTATCCGACTATAGTTAATGCAAAAGAAGGGGTAGTTTGTAGTTGTCAATGTATGTAAAGGTTGTGTGGAATAAGCCGGTAAGTCGCCATTCCGTAATTCGCTGATTTGAAAAGAAGTTACAGAAAAAAAACAAAAAATTCTAAATTTTAAATTCACTAGGCCGATTTATCTCGTTTTATCCTGCAACCCTCGGTATGTTTATCTTTCCGTAAATTCCACTGTACCACAGTATATATATAAGCTAAAGCAGTAAAGAACCTACGAACAAATCGGTTGAAACGAAACACGCACACAGGCGCGCGCTTTGCACGGCCCCTAAGCGGACCTCGTCCACTCCGCTCAGGCTCAGGTCCGCTTAGGGGCCGTGTAAAGCGCGCGCCTGTGTGCGTGTTTCGTTTCAACCGATTTGTTCGTAGTTTCCTTACTGCTTTAGCTTATGTATATACTGTGGCTATACGTCCCACTGCTGGGTGCAAGCCTTATATCAGAATGAGAATTGAGCTATAGTGCATTGAACTTCACACACAACATTGAACTGCTTCGCAGACTATGGGCAGTAGTAAATAAACTAATGATTTCTTAATAGCAATCGAGAGAAATGTTATAAAGCATTATTCCACTGCAGTGTGATGAAGTTCATATACGTGAGATACAAATGAAATAATCTTACCATTAACACAACTAGCACTTCCACAGACCTAACCGTCCAAACATTGGCTTTCTAACAGTTAACCCATAAAATGGTATGGGTGGGACACTGGGTCTACACCTAGAACACAGCATAAGCCAGTATACCATCTACCACAAAACGCGACGACAGCAATACGCGAAGGCGCTTTTCGCTCTGATAAAGGCCCTCTTCGCTGTAGGAACTATACTCGTTTAATTTGCATTGATCTGGCTTTTTAATGAGCCGAGATGTGTGTGTACGTGTGACCAGATAACCAATCATCTAGATATCCCTTCAAGTAATGATCTCTACAGATGATTAAATTATGGTCGACGGCGTCATGATCCTCGGACGTTACATTTGAATTTAATTCAAAATTTCTATGAATGCGTACGGAACGGACCGTGCTCGCTCGGATGCTAAATTCGGTAAGCATCGTTGTCCGTAGATTGCTTACTGGCTCTACACACTGCCTAGGGTCTAAGTCTAGGTACAACAATTCAATCTGTAGGCTAACGGTAAACGTATTGGAGTCTGAATTTATAGCCCTCTGATAATGACTTTGCCGGCCAGAGTGTCGTGCAACTGCATAATATTATAGCAATCTTGAACGGCCGGCAAGTACGAATTTTCTCGAGTGAATCGCTCCACGCCCCTTATAAGGGGATGGTAGTACCTACAGAGCAGGGACTACAAAGCCACTAGCGACTGTGATTCCATCATCATCAGACCGTGTCAGTCCACATGACAGACTACGTGTAGTGGAGGGGGGGGGGGGGGTGGTTTCACGTACCACCTTAGAACCCTGTCGCAATTGATATGTCACCTTATTGTGATAGGGTTCTACGGTCGGTGGTACGTGAATACATTTTCCTTACTGTACCTACACCCGGTTTAGTGACTGGGTAGTATGTGGCAACTTGATAACTAACACTAGTGTATTTTGTCGCTTTCTGCTTGGTTTTGTACTGAAACCAGCTTGAAATGAAGCACCGAGAGATGAACGGGAAAGCCTCATCTTTTATGATTTTAAATTGTGTTTGTAACTTGCAAAAGTACTAATGGATATGTAATTTCTTGGTAGTCCTATGCCAGACATTTCACAGACTCCGGGGTTGCGGGTGTCTATGGGCAGTGGTGATCACTTACCATCAGGTGACCCACTTGCTCGTTTACCTTACTATTCATATAAAAAAAAGACTGTATTACGATACATGACGACGAATGTAATTTAAATCAAACTTGTAACCAATTAAATGTCTTGCTTATAAGTAGAAATAATAAAAATAGTTGAGCGCTACTGCACTTGGTTATAAAACTATCGCAGGTTACAAAGTTGTATAACACCTTAATAATAATCCAACCACTCACAAACAATGACCAAAACCACAAGAGCAATAAACCACGTAGATCAGCTGCTAAAATTGCCGATTCACCTAATGACTTTATTTCGTTACAAGGCCGAAGAAAGTATTAAACCCTATCACTATCACTCCTCGCCGTGCGAAATTCCAGACACAATGCGAAAAAACAACTTTCCATCGAGAACCCAATGATTGCTTACTAAATTAAATTTTAATTTGAAAATAATGAAGCTTTAGCTTAAAACAAAGAGCAAGTGCGGATGTTTCGCGAATTACAAAACAAATGAGAGTTGATAGATGATAGAGGAACATGCGAATCATTGTTTGCGAAAGGTAACGGCGGACATCAATCATAAGATATTCACCTACTAATTGTACACACGGCCGCGGAGGCTGTACAGTCTCCAACATTCCACAGACAAAGAACAATATTGCATTTCACTTATCGTATAAGTTATTTTTCGTAACCTCAGTGTGCGCGTTCGACTCGCACTTAGGCGAATGATTCTGCTTTAACATGATTATGCACTGTCTTCAAATTAATCCGACACAACACACACACACACCCACACACACGACACACGACAGTGAGTTACACCTTTGGCCTCATCTGCACCTTCCACTAAGTGAGATAGAGGTCAATCACTGGTCAGTTCGTAGTAAAAAAAAAAAACCGAAATAATTCAACAGGTGTTTGGCTTAACTTGACAAAACGCCCCTGTTAATAGTGTTTAAGATTTTTAAGTTGTGCTTGACAGACGTTATCACACAATGGTCGATGTTCAAAGTCATACGGCGTCAATACGTCGTAAAAATTGCGATTGAAAACCTTAACGGGAGTATTTTATCAGACTAATCCAATCACGTGCTAGAATATTCCAGAAGATTTTAAGACGGTACTTGCTCGTTCGCCAACGCCAGTCGCCACCCTCTTTGGTAGAAAAAAGACACCCTGTACTTTCAGCTTCCAGATACAAAAGTTATTTCTTGGGGCAGATTAATATGCTGGCTATCGATTGCTGGTCTGGGAGCAAAGAAAAAACATAGAATGTACCAGTTGCTTCTCTACCCGCGCAGATGGTAAAAGTCCATCGAGGGAATGGGCGAAAACAGTGGTAGTCATGTTATAGGCGATGAGGCTAGCAACCCATCACTATTTCGATTCCATTTTCCACCTATACGCCCACAATCTTGCTAAATGTGGCCTGTTACTTTAGGCTCTGTCTACCCCGTAAGGGATAGAGACGTGATTTGTGTATGTATGCATCGATTGAAGTGCGAACGAGTCATATAAATTTTGACAGCGATAGTCACGCTGCCTTTGATATTTCCGCTCTCTGTTTGGCCACCGCGTTGGCTGTGAGTGTAGCGGATAACAATACGCGCACCTTTCTCGATGCGCGGACAATGGAAGGCGATTTTATAAAGATTTTTTTACACTGTCAAGTGTCAGGTGGGCCAGTGAGAGGTGCAAGCGAGAAGAGATAAGCTAACTTCTTTATTAGCATTGATTAAAAGGGTTAGGTCGGATACGCTTGATAGGAGTAGACTATATTCCCTGATAGGTATAGTCGATCAAATGATTCATAATTTATAATGAGATGATAGATCAAAATGAAAACAATAATGTTGATTTTCACATTGACTTGTGACAACAGTTATGTTTTCAGTCGTACTATTGACATTGAATCTTAGGGTAGTAAAGGAATTTCTTTGTCGACGAAGCATAGACGTATTGAATCGAGCATATCAATCGAACATAGCATTAGTCAGAGTCCTCGCTTATGACATTATAAGCGTAGAGGGACGAAACGTGGAATTCATCTAAAGTGATGGGCAGGATTCGTCTAAAGAAGTGCACTATGAGCTAAATCAGTAATTATCCCTCCCATTGGATTGTATCAATTTGAAAACTAAGAGCCATACAATCGCGTTAAGTTGTTAGTGAATGAAGATCAAAGGCTGATCACATTTTAAGTTACTATCAGCTCTGCGTCTCTTTGTGAATTTTTATGACGTGAGGTGTGAGGTTAAAGGGAATTTTTAACCTCACGCTGTTAGTATTTGTATATTGAGTTCTCAAACTCATCTCACGATACTTTTTAGCGTGGCCTTATGACATTCCTCTCCCGCCGCCGCCTGACCATTGGGACGTATGCAGAAGCGGTGTTATCAGATCTGATAGCATTAATAGTGTTACTTTCGTCGGCCGCCAGCTGATCGCTGTTAATGAGCTATTTGTGGCGTAGGAAACTTTTGGCAACGTGGGAACAATGGCGGAGAAAGGTATTAAAGGTCGCGTGGTGTGAAGTATAAGTCTCGTAAGTAGAAGTAACGGATGGTTGGTACATGTTGGAGATGTTATCCTAGTTACAGTGAACCCCGAACAGTGCCACTGCTGGACACAGGCCTCCTTTCAGAATGAGAGGGCTTGGGCTGCAGTTACCACGCGGGCCAAGTGCGGATTGGGAACTTCACTCACACCATTGAACGTTTTCCTTCACCGAAAAGCTCATGGTAAATTTCAAATGTTATTTCGCACATAAATTCCGAAAAACTCAGAGCATTTCCTGCATACTTTACGTGAATTTAAACATGTGAAGTTTTTCCAGAGTTACAGAACGCGTAAAGGGGTTTTAATGTACAGTCAGGCAGTGTGATTAAACATGGAGGTCACCATGACGTCTTAATGCGATTCAATTCCGATTCAGTTTTGTTTCGCTCGCTGTCAGATCCATACTAAAAATGACAGCTAAAACCTGAACTGAGTCGGAATTGAATCGCATTAAGACGTCATGGTAAGGCCCCGTGCGTTATTTATAATTTCGTCCCATAGAACAAACACTGTTATCTCACAATTATAATTAATGAAAGTGAAATAATCATTTTGGACACGTGTAATACGCGAACACATAATTAATAGCGTTATCGTGGTTAAAATCACGTGTTAACTACAATCTAATTTGTTCAGTTAACTACTTCGATAACGTGATGTAATGTTAACTAATTTGGTTAATTTACTTTCATATAAAAACAAAAGGTGAATTACGGATGATGACCGAACAAGAATGCATTGTGAGAAAAAAAATGTAAAAGTTAAATGAAAGTTCTTAAATTCATACTTGGATTAAGAAAGATCGAATAGGTCGGCAAAATAAAAAAATAAGTTATTGAAGAACGACCAAATCAGCCCTTGGCTAAAAATGTACGAAACTTAAAGGGAATTAGTTACAACTGATGTTTAAGTTTGTCGGTACCCGGTTGTGATGTACCGGTATTTTCACAACCAAAAGTAACCACATTAGCCAAATTAATCACAAGTAGGTACTTATCGTAAAACTACAGAACTATAGTTCAGTCCTAAAACTATGGACTTCAAGACGACTTTAAGGATCCATCAGTGGCGTGGCGTCAAATATATCAGAAGGCAAGCCGAAGGGAATTTAACTAGCCTTTTCCTCTACTTAATGCTCCTCTCATTTACTCAAAGGTTAACTGGTAGAGATCCCTTATAGGGATAAGTTCGCCTTTGTGCATTTATTTAAGGTCTTTTTTTGTGATTTATCTCTACTTCTCTATATTTGTACAATAAAGCATTTACTTACTTACTTACTTACTTACTTACTTCTGCACAATTAAAGTGTCCAACTGCCTTAAAATAGGCAAGCCGGTGGAATCGAGTTCTATGGACGCCACGCTACTGGTATCCATAGCGATATACTTTTTTGTTTTGCCCAAATTCTTCCTTCTGTTAATGAACATATTTGACCATTAAACTTTCTCGTTCTAATGAAAGTCACACGTAAACGAGAATATTTGTGTCGGATTTGGACCATAGTTGGGAGCTTTTGGACAGCATCAAGACGGAAAGTACCTATCATCAGAGCTCCACTAATAGCGACGTAGAAGGCTAGAAGCACTTGGCGACTTTATGATTTTATTTTTGAATAAAACCACGTCATAAAGACAACAGTGTTGAAAAAATACTTAGCCAACTGTTCAGCATAGACCTATCCAACCACCATTCAGTTAGTCTTCTAAAAACACTTTTTTCTAAACAAACCTTCACCTGCGCAAACGCAATTTAATTGAGTCAACAGAGCCATTCAAAAGGTTTAGGGTTTTGTTAAGAGCACAAACATACGCAGTCCACTAACACACTGACATAATACCAACACCTGTTCTAACGTGACCTGTATCTTCTAATACTGGCTTACTTATGCCAGGTATAAATTATGCGACGTCTTTGGGTAAAAAGTGGAAATAGCGGTTGGATGGAGCACACGTCACATTCTTCTATCGTCTAAATTTCCAGTTGTATATAGAAGTCTACTTTTGAGCACCAAGCCAAAAGTCTCTATTTTATTTACAGTTTATCCGCACAGAATTAAAATATACGTAAAAAAATCCGTTTCCGTAAAAATATTTGACATCTACAATGTAGTAACATGAAATAAAAGAAAAGCGCGACAACATAGTAATGTTTATAATATAACCTATAAGTCAGTTTGTCTTTTTTTGAGACCGAGAATAGCTTTTTAATACGAGAGTTTCATAAGAAAAAAGAACAGATACCGTCGACCTATCATTTCAAGGAACCAATTTCCCCATCTCGACACGATTCCTCAGGATATGATAGCGTAGCGCCACAAATAAAGAAAAAAACGACTAGGACACGTACCTATTCAACGTTTGTCGATGAGTTCATCTCTTTCATACCACTTTAGTTTGAAAGGGACGAATAAATTGAAAAAGAAAATCTCACAGTTGTGTTGCACGCGACCCGGCAGCCGACAATGGTGTAATTATGGTGGATCATAGGCGTGTACGATGCGCCTTAAGACTATACAGGGGGTTCAATTTTAGGCCATGTATTTTTTGCGTCTACGTGATTCTATATCTTAATTAATTTTGAAATTAAATCAGTTTACCATATTTATCTCAAATTGACTTACAGTGTTGGCCACAATTTTCGGCTTACAAGTAAATTTTCGTTTCAGTAGATTTCAAATGCTTATTTCGTTACTGTTTTGACTACTCCTATGGTTATTTGTCGCTTTACATTTCCTCCGTTGTGTACACTGCCATACTTTATTTTATCTTCCTGCTTAATACAAGTACGAATACGAATGTAAATTATATTTGCAACTTTCATGGCGGCTCTTTACATTCTCCACTCAGCTGTATCAGAAATACTAACGGCATAAAATTCGATGTCATAAAGAGAAAATTTCATAAAGATATTAAAAACAATTACATAGCAGTAATCAATTTGTTCACTTTCGTTAGCCAGCCTATGTGGAAATCAATTAAGATGCGCATCTAGATAAAGTGAGAGAAGTCACAGGTACCTTTCATTTACTATTTATATAACAAGATAAACATAGTTAGGAGGCGTTACTTTCATAGTACTATGATTACGAGCGGTAATATACAGAGGATGCAGGGCGTAGATGTGTTATCGAATGGCGAAAGCATGCATTTTCTAGTATTTATATGCCGAAACGTCATGCTTCTTTATAGTTGGAACATCGTTATTACTTACATACACAAATCACGTCTATATCCCTTATAGTTAGGGAGCTGGCGAGCAAAATTTATATATGATCAGCACACAAGGCAGACGTTATTAATAGTGATATTTATGCCCTAAGAAACATGAAGGACCTAGTCTGCCACCATGGTGGCGCTGCGTTGTAAATTTACAGCGTTTCAAAAATGTTTAAAAAAAAGGTGTGCTATATTATGCGCACACGTCTGCCTCTTGGACTGATGTTTGAATTACTTATGAAAACCAAGAAAATCGATGAGGCAGACGTTCAGGCCTCTGATATTCCAAAGGCAGACCGTTTGTTTTTTTTTCTGAATTGAATTGTTTTTTTTTTGCATAGATTTCAGCTCCAGAAGTTTAATCGTTACCATGAGTTTAGAGAATAATATTAAACAAAATTATAAGAATAAAACTAAACAATAACAATAATCCCATGCAATAGGTATGTACCTGCTGTCCCTTGATTCCGTGAATTTCATACAGCTGAAAATCAGTGAGCAAAGTGTCTGCCACATTTTTTTTCGAATCCACGGAGTTATGGTGAATCGTATGGGCGCAATGAGAACCGTGTGCAAATGACTTAGTAGAGTTTTATTTTTTACATTTTTACAACTCCGTCCCATGATAATGCAGAGTCCTGAATGTCTGCCTCTTCGATTTTCTTCGTTTTCAACATGATTGTGACCAATGAACTCTAGAAGCAGACATGTGCAAATGACTTAATATCCCCATTTTTTTAAGCAACTTCAATCCGCTGTAACGCGAAAACGCAGCGACAGCATACACCTTAATTGATTGAACCAAATCGATTCGTAATGATTTAAACTGCACTCCACCTCGACGTGAAACGTGTGCAAATCATATACCGAAATGCTCGCCAGCTCCCTAACTATTAGGGGTTAGACAGAACCTGAAGTAACAAGACCTAAAGGTCTACCTAGTGGGAGGCCTGCCAACACTGCGTACAGTTTTACTTATATGATGACTAGCTGTTGCCCGCGGCTTCGCTCCCGTTTTTTTTTTCTTCTAAATTTCAATATGAAAAATAGATAGTAGCCGATTCTCAGACCTACTGAATACGCATATAAAATTTGGTAAGAATCGGTCAAGCCGTTTCGGAGGAGTATGGCAACTAAAACTGTGACACGAGAATTTTATATATTAGATAAATACTTGCAAAGGTCATTTCTACAAAAAATAATATGGCAAACGAGGTAGAAGATATTTAGGTAAACCAGGGGTGCCAGTCGGGTTACCTCGTCGTGGGATCAAGAGCTGCGTTCGTTTTTGGATCTGTGCGACGGGAAGCGCAGTGCTTGGTCCGTGTGCAGCGGTTGATGATTTCTTGGCAGATTGTGAAGGATATCATTATCCGTTGGCTAAGAGCCCGACAGGGGAGAGAGGGGTGTTTTGACCGTATTCTACCGTACAACGCTGCCGACATTTTTGTCACAAGATTTTAGAATACTGTATTTATTACTTTGACATTGGCAAAATCATCGCATCGATCCATGGGGCCATATTAAAAAAAGAAGAAGGTAAAAGAGCATTAACTAGCTTCTAGTAATTCGGTGAACATAGAAAGTTATTATCATAATTTAGGACATGCTCTATCTACAAAGAACTTGGTAAAACAGAATAACACTTGTAAAGCAAGACGAATCCTGCCCGAAGGACGGATCGACAAAAAAACAAAACTTTTTTATTTTTTAGTTCGAGGAATGCCGGCCAATACGATACGCCCTGGTTATTTGGACTCAGATCGTTACAGACGGCAATTTCGATTAAAAGTAGACAAGGATAAATGTTTTGTCTCTTTCTTCTTTCGTCAGAACCATGATTTCACAAACATTAGGTGTACAATGAATGAACTAGACCCAATAACTTCGCTAGTTTCGTGCCTTTCAGAGCGCGGTTTGTCGTCTTATTAATATTAACTCTATTATGAACTAAATAGGAGACGTTTTGGAAAAAGGTCAGGTCAGGAGTACCCAAAACCGACGAGCATGTATGAAAAGATTGATGAATGTGGATGAAGCGAAAGAAGTATGTCAGAATCGTAGCAAGTGGAACAAAGTAGTCTCTGCCTACCCCTGTGGGAAAGCGGCGTGACTGTGTGTATGTATGTACCATTATTATCTACTAACATAACTTTTCTTATAACAAGTCTGTATTTTCTTATAGCGATTTTACAGAATATTTTTTATTATTTTAGACATGCAGACTATTTGCAGATCATTCACGTTATTTTACTAATATCATCATATTGTTAGTGAAATAACAGCACTATATTAGTGTCAGAGGTGTCTCTGACACATGACAGAAAGCTAGAGACTGGACATGGTGTTTTCTCTTTGACAAGTAAAAGCAAATGGCTCATTATGATTATTAGCGAAGATAACATCGTAAACATACCAAAGGCAAATAAAAACGTACTCAGGGCCTTAGCTAAACGCAATGCAACCGGCGTAGATTCTTGGCGAGTTTGTACTGTAAGAATTGTCACCGACAATTGTCGCGTTGGTGACATAGGGGCCAAAACACTTTCAAGGTAATGGGACCCCAAAGACTTACCCCCTTTTTTTTCCAATACAAGCTTATTTGCTGACTGTACTTGCATTGTCATCCATCCTACATAATGTCTACCAAATTTCAAGTCTATCGGATCAACTGTTGTAGAGCTCCTTCCTGCGGAGACGATCCTGGCTAGGGCACCATCACAAGAACTTCACTACCAGATTATTGTATTGTCTTCCGACTTACACAGATATGGAAATTTCAGCCCAATCGGTTGAAGATATCTGCTTCAAAATTGAGGCGCAAGATTCCACCCGGACAAACACATTTACATACATACATACATACGTTGCAAGTTAAATAAAAGCTTGTAATCTATACATATAAAATTCAAAGTCCTGACTGACTGACTGACTGACTGACTGACTGACTTAACTATATATCAACGCACAGCCCAAACCACTGGACTTAGAGACTTGAAATTTTGCACATAGATACCTTATACAATGTAGGCATTCACTAAGGAAGGATTTTTGGAAATTCCCACGGGATAAGGAAAAAACGGGAATTATATATTCGACTCCGAGTGACGCTATCTCAGTAACTATAATAACTAGACTCTTCAAATTTGATACAAAAGTAGGTGATTACAAAACGAAGAAACATATTTCAGAATTTTTGGAAATTCCCACGGGATAAGCAAAAAAACAGGATTTATATATTCAGTTTAACGAAATCCTATGAACTATAATTACTAGACTCTTCAAATCTATATATATAAAACTCAAAGGTGACTGACTGACTGACTGACTGACATAGTGATCTATCAACGCACAGCCCAAACCACTGGACGGATCGGGCTGAAATTTGGCATGCAGGTAGATGTTATGACGTAGGCATCCGCTAAGAAAGGATTTTTGGAAATTCCCACGGGATAAGGAGAAAACGGGAATTATATATGCACAGCCCAAACCACTGGACGGATCGGGCTGAAATTTGGCATGCAGGTAGATGTTATGACGTAGGCATCCGCTAAGAAAGGATTTTTGGAAATTCCCACGGGATAAGGAGAAAACGGGAATTATATATGCACAGCCTAAACCACTGGACGGATCGGGCTGAAATTTGGCATGCAGGTAGATGTTATGACGTAGGCATCCGTTAAGAAAGGATTTTTGGAAATTCCTACGGGATAAGGAGAAAACGGGAATTATATATTCAGTTCTACGGGATCGATTTTTTGTTTTACTGGTCGTATAAAACTGAAATTTGGCCTTCAAGTTCCCTTGGGGAGTGTAGGGGAGGACTATAAAAGGATTTCCCGTAATTCCCACGGGAACGGGAAAAACGGGACTTTTCGTTTTACTGGTCGCAGAAAGCTGAAATTCGGCATGTAGGTTGCTTCGGGAGTGTAGAGGAGCATTAAGAGAGTACTTTCCAAAATTCCCACGGGAACGGGAAAAAAACAGGATTTTACGTTTTACTGGTCGTAGAAAGCTGCAATTTGGCAAGTGGGTTCCTTGGGGAGTGTAGGGGAGCATTATGAGATAATTTCCCAAAATTCTTCTTCTTCGTTCCCGTAAGAATTTCGGGAAATGCTTTATTTGGCGAAATTCTTACGGAAACGGGAAAAACGAAAAGCGGGGGAAAGTTGAAATTTGTCACGTAGGTTTATTCGGGAGTGTAGGGGAACACTAAGAAAGGATTTTCCGAAACGCCCACAGGGACGGGAAAAAACCGGATTTTAGGTTTCCAGACGAAACAGCGGAAGAAAGAGACTTAACATTTATAACGTGTTTCTTTAAAGGCTTTAAGTGTACTCCGAAAGCACTCCCCAAAATTTCCACGGGAACGGGAAAAAACTTATTTTTTCATTTTACATCTTAGCGCGTACGATGTCGCGGGCAAAAGCTATTTAGGATGTATTTTAGGACAGCCCTATAGGTTAGGTTAGGTTTGTTTTATAAAAATCCTGCAATATTTACAGGTTCAGAAAAATTAAGGCATCGGGGCAATGCGGGGGCTGGCTTGCATGCTTGCTTGAGTCCTTGCTTTGCATGCTTGATTGCATACTTGCTTTCATGCATGCTTGCATGCTTGCTTGCATGGGTGCTTACTTGCATGCATGCTTGCTTGCACGCTTGCTTGCATGCATGCTTGCATGCTTGCTTGCATGGGTGCTTACTTGCATGCATGCTTGCTTGCACACTTGCTTGCATGCTTGCTTGCCTGCTTGCATGCCTGCTTGCATGCATGCTTGCATGCATGCTTGCATGCATGCTTGCATGCTTGCTTGCATGGGTGCTTACTTGCATGCATGCTTGCTTGCACGCTTGCTTGCATGCCTGCTTGCATGCCTGCTTGCATGCCTGCTTGCATGCCTGCTTGCATGCCTGCTTGCATGCCTGCTTGCATGCCTGCTTGCATGCCTGCTTGCATGCCTGCTTGCATACTTACATGCTTGAAGGCTTGCATGCCTGCTTGCATACTTGCATGTATGCTTGAAAGCTTGCAGGTTTGGTTGCTCGCTTGCTTAATTGCTAGGTTCTTTGAAATGCTCATGGTTCACGCGTGCGAAGCCGCGGGCAAAAGCTAGTTTGGCATAAAGTAGGTGATTATAATAGTAAAATAATGTTTTAATGCTTTTTGGAAATTCCCACGGGATAAAAACGGGATTTATGTATTCAGTTCTACGGGATCGATTTTTCGTTTTACTGGTCGTATAAAATTGAAATTTGGCCTTAAATTTTCCTTGGGGAGTGTAGGGGAGCGCTACAAAAGGATTTCCCGAAATTCCTACGGGAACGGAAAAACCGGGACTTTTCGTTTTCTGGTTGCAGAAAGCTGAAATTCGGCATGTATGTTGCTTCGGGAGTGTAGAGGAGCATTAAGAGAGTACCTACTTTCCAAAATTCCCATGGGAACGGGAAAAAAACAGGATTTTACGTTTTACTGGTCGTAGAAAGCTGAAATTTAGCAAGTGGGTTCCTTGGGGAGTGTAGGGAAGCATTATGAGATATTTTCCCAAAATTCTTCTTCTTCGTTCCCGTAAGAATTTCGGGAAATGCTTTATTTGGCGAAATTCTTACGGAAACGGGAAAAACGAAAAGCGGGGGAAAGTTGAAATTTGTCACGTAGGTTTATTCGGGAGTGTAGGGGAACACTAAGAAAGTATTTTCCGAAACGCCCACAGGGACGGGAAAAAACCGGAATTTACCATTCCAGACGAAACAGCGAAAGAAAGAGACTTAACATTTATAACGTGTGTTTCTTTAAAGGCTTTAAGTGTACTCCGAAAGCACTCCAAAAAAATTCCACGGGAACGGGAAAAAACTTATTTTTTCATTTTACAACTTAGCGCGTACGAAGTCGCGGGCAATAGCTATTTAGGATGTATTTTAGGACAGCCCTATAGGTTAGGTTAGGTTTGTTTTATAAAAATCTTGCAATATTTAGTTTCAGAAAAATTAAGGCAGCGGGGCAATGCGGGGGCTGGCTTGCATGCTTGCTTGAGTCCTTGCTTTGCATGCTTGCTTACATGGGTGCTTACTTGCATACATGCTTGCTTGCACGCTTGCTTGCATGCATGCTTGCATGCATGCTTGCATGGGTGCTTACTTGCATGCATGCTTGCTTGCACACTTGCTTGCATGCTTGCTTGCACACTTGCTTGCATGCTTGCTTGCCTGCTTGCATGCCTGCTTGCATGCATGCTTGCATGCTTGCTTGCATGGGTGCTTACTTGCATGCATGCTTGCTTGCCTGCTTGCATGCCTGCTTGCATGGCTGCTTGCATACTTACATGCTTGCATGCCTGCTTGCATACTTACATGCTTGAAGGCTTGCATGCCTGCTTGCATACTTGCATGCATGCTTGAAAGCTTGCAGGTTTGGTTGCTCGCTTGCTTAATTGCTAGCTTCTTTGAAATGCTCATGGTTCACGCGTGCGAAGCCGCGGGCAAAAGCTAGTAATAAAATATTTGAAAACTTGAATCTGTTCCAGTTATTGACTTGGTTAGTCACGCCAAATACCAACCGAGTCGGTGCATAACTCAATTTGTCAAAGTCGGTTTCATTCAGATAAAATCTTATTTTTACTTTCGTTACACATGTCTATCAGTGACTTATATGCATGGCCATTACGAGTCGCAGCAGTGGAATGGTCATCTAGATATAAATTATTAAAATGGTGATCTGATAACATCAAACGTCATTGGTTTAATTAAACGTAAATGATTTAGTGACTCTGACGGGGAATCAACGACAGCTGATTCTAATATATCAGTTAACATACAGTTGTAAGTTATAACTATACCAGCCCCCGCATAAGAATAAGAAACTGGCTAGTTACTCGTAGTTTCTTGAAGAGATTATTTCGAAAAATCAGTAGTGAACATATTTACATGACGAGGTCTTGCTGCCTGACAATGAGAAACTATGTATTTGTAGTCAAATTGGCATTTCTAGGGAATGTGTTGCGATTTGTAGGATAGTCTTCTGCATCTCATCATAATGGTCAGTCACTGGCAAGGGAGACAGAGGCTGTCGAAGCAGTAGTGGTAGAGGAATATTTGGAAGTAGCACGGCATAGCGACAGCGATGGCTGCCAACCTTCGCTAGTCGGAGAAGTATGTACTGAAAAAGATTCTCAACGGGTTTGCCGAATTTCAAGCTTCTAGCTCCTACGGTTTAGGCTGTATTTGTCTATCATTCACCAGTCAACAGTTACGTTATTCTTGTATACAGATCGCAACGGAAGTAAATTTTTGATGCCAATTGATAACTGTCTTAGTACATACAAGTGATGAGAGACGGATACGGATCTGGCTAAACTTAAACGTCCATAACAAATTAACATAAAAATAAATTTAACTGCTCGACGTCGAGCAGATAAAATCTATCATCGGAGTAATTTAAATGTAACCATAATACTATCGACATAATACTACCGTAGATGTAAAATATAGAGATAAATCGGCAATGCAAGAGATATAACGATATAAAAGCGTAAAGACTGATAGAGGAGACCAGTTTTATTTAAACACTGAGACGCCTTATCGACACTAGTATATTAATTTTTTTCTTTGACAAGTTTCAGTGATATTTTTTCGATCTATTCTAACGATAGTTAGTAGCCTACTAATATCATAAATGCGAAAGTTTGTGAGGATATAAGTGAGTAAGTGAGTGAGGGTGTATGGTCGTTCCTTCTTCACGCTGGAACCGCAGGGCGTATTTGCGTCAAATTTGGAAGGGAGATAGATACTTTAGATACAAACATAAACTACTTTTTATCCCGAAAAATTGCCAGGACAGCGATAAACATGTCAACTGATATTCTACGCGGAAGAAGTCGCGGGCAGAAGCTAGTTCTAAATATATGGTTACGACACATTTATGCACACGCGTAATAAGTAATAACCATACGTCTTAACGACACGAAATAAAAAGATCAGTTACGAAAAGGTCAAATGGTTATAGTAATCGTAATATTGCAAAGCCGTCGGGCTAAAAGTAAAATCAATCTCGATTTGACGCACGACTCGGAACTCTTACTTTCGTTGACCAAACGACTGAGACAATAAATGAATAATGAGAAGAAAATCACTTGGGCACGATGCTGAATAATTGCATGCTATTAGTTTAGAACAGATAATTATCTACATGAAATTATGATCAGAAATAAATAACATACATACATAAACGTCTTTAGTCGTTACAAGGTAGCCAGCCTAAAACAAGACCTAAAGGCCACGTTTAGCATGATTGTGGGCGTATAGGTGGAAAGGGGAATTGAAAACTGTGATAGGTTGCGAGCAGCATCGCCTATAACATGATGACCGTCTCCGCAGGAGGGAACTCTTCAACGGTTGGTCCGATTGACTTGAAATTTGGTCCACATATGTAGAACGGATGGCAATGCAAGTACAGTCAGCAAAAAATCTTGTATCTAAAATAAATTTTTAGGTTAGGTTATCAGGTGGTTATGTCTTCCATGCTGGTCAGGGAGCAAAGAAAAAACATAGAATGTACCAGTTACTTCTCGCAGATGGTAAAAGCACATCGAAAGAATGAGCGAAATTCTTAGGAATCATGTTATAGGCGATGCGGCAAGCAACCCACTATTTTGATTCCCCTTGGTGTTGTTACCGTAGGCTCTGTCTCCCTGTAAGGGATATAGACGTCATCTGTGTATGAATGTTTACATACATACATATATAAAATAAATCACGTCTTTAAGTACGTATTATATATTTTACTAGCTTCTGCCCGCGACTTCGTCTGCGTAGAATTATACATAAAAACCTTCCTCTTGAATCACTCTATCTATTAAAAAAAACCGCATCAAAATCCGTTGTGTAGTTTTGAAGATATAAGCATACATAGGGACATAGAGACATAGGGACAGAGAAAGCGACTTTGTTTTATACTATGTAGTGATTATAATTAGACACCCTCGATTCAAATTTTCAAAGCAATATATTTTATAGTTCGTAAAAAAATCTGTTGATTTCACAAATCACAAATCTTGGACATATCGACTAAGTAAGTTGATAGTGTCGCAATTATCGACTGTCGTTAAGCTAAACTAAGCAAAGCCAGTCGCATCTGTTAACTAGAAAGTCGACATTTATCACCCACTACCACATTCAATTGCCATAATAACGCTACTAGTCTCCACATAATTACGGTTCGGGAAAATAATTAACACACACGCAATTACGTTTAATGACCGATTACGATGACGGATTACTTGAAGGGACTCCGTGTTGTCGTGTAACCTTTGAAGTTGATCGCTTCAAACGTCTGCTTCAATTTAGAACCTTAATACGTTCTGTGATAAATGAAAAATAGTACGGATTCGTCTTTGAGATGGTACACTATGCTGTTGGAGATGTAATTGCCTCATCCATCGTGTAGGACCGGAGTTTAAGTCTGATATGACACCTGAAGGCATTCATAATGCAACTGTGACATACGAATTTGTTATGTTACATGACTATTGTTTTACATTTAATTGTGACAGGTAGAAGGTGTAATCGTGATTCAATGTGAGTTTTGTCGGTGTAGTTTTTAAAGAGACTTTACTGATGCGCAAGTGATTAAACTGATGATAAGTGATCACAACCACCCGTGAGTAGCACCAGAGGATCATAGATGGGTTGCTAGCCTAGAGGGCTAAGATAGATTACCTCATATGCAAGTAAATTTACCGACTGTCTGTCTCCTCGCCAACCTCCCAATATGGTTGCAGCAATCCAATCAGACCTTGCACAACGTCCTATCACCCGCATCCGCGGTTTAGAGGTATATAGATTAGTCAAATTTGTTTCTTCCATGCTGGTCTGGGAGTAAAGAAAAAACATCGAATTTACCAGTTGCTTTACCCGCGCAGATGGTAAAAGCCCATCGAGGGAATGGGCGAAAGTCTTAGGAATCATGTCATAGGCGATGCGGCTAGCAACCCATCACTATTTTGATTTCCCTTTCCACCACCATCCTTTCAATCCTACTTAAACTGTCTCCAACTTATTTCTCTGTCATATTGGTTGTCTGGTAGAGATCGCTATTAAGCGATAAGACCGCCTATTGTCTACTTTGTTCTTTGATTCTGTATTGTTTTGTACTGATTTGTGGTGTTCAATAAAGAGTATTTGTATTGTATTGTATTGTAAACGTGGCCTTAAGGTTTTGTTACCTTATGCTCTGTCTACCCTGCAAGGGATAAATACGTGATATATGTATGTAGGTATGTATGTTTCATATAGAGAAGGGGGGGCAGTCACAATACTATTATGATGTCTCCCGCCTCATAAGAAGGTCCGAATGCCCTTTTCATCTTGTACACCTACTAATAGCAAATTACGTAATAAATTATTTTAATACGTGACACTGTGTATGTTTCGGTACACAAGATAAAACTGCTGGAAAATCATATTAACAGATAAAGTTGCCAAAAATACAGACAAGAAGTCGTATAAATTACTTAAATGATAACTCTATGCTATCTGCGTATACGCATATCGGCTAATAAAACTTTCTCAGTTCATTCATACGATTGCAATCACACGTGCATTAACATAGCGGGCTACATTGCTAACGGAGTTGTAAAGAAGTTTTTGAAATATGTGTTTTGAATAGTTTTTTCATCATTTTCCGATTAGGGCCACACGAGATGAACATTTTGAACTATGGTGGTGTTGATCAACTTTGTTTTAGTGGTTCCGTTTGATGTTATAATGGCCTGAACACAAAACTCCAATGTGTGTCCAATGAATACATACACATACACAAATCACATCTTTATCCCTTTACGGGGTAGACAGAGCCTAAGGTAACAAGACCTAAAGACCACGTTTAGCACGATTGTGGGCGTATAGGTGGAAAGGGGAATCAAAATAGTAATGGGTTGCTAGCCGCATCGCCTATAACATGATTCCTACGCCCATTCGCTCGATGGGCTTTTACCATCTGCGCGGGAGGAGAAGCAACTGGTACATTCTATGTCCAATGAATCTCACAAGTAAATTTAAATAAATAAATAAATATCTTGGGACAAATTACACCAATTGACCCAGCCCCAAACTAAGCAAAGCTTGTACTATGGGTACCAGGCAACGGATAAACATACTTATATATTGTAGATAAATACATACTTAAATACATACAACATCGATGACTCGGGCACAAACATTCGTATTTATCGTACAACTGTCTGCCTCTGCCGGGATTCGAACCCAGGACCTCTAGCTTCATAGTCAGGGTCACTAACCACTAGGCTATCCGGTCGTCCCTTTTGACCCTTTTTTTCTACAAAATAGTACACACACTGAAAGTAACTTAAGTGTGTTACACATGTCACCATAAACCAATCCCAAAATAAAATTGTATCTACACATGATCTAGATCCTGTTCTTTTACCAATTTCTCCGACATGCTAAGCGGCGCGCGCGCACCAAGCGCCCGTCCCACGCACAGCCGCTAATGTTCACAAACGACCCCGAGGTGAAAACACAAATAACTGTCACAGCTAATACACGAAGAACCAGCGGCACGACATAGCCCAGGGAAAAAAGCATTAAGATCGCGATCTGTTCCAAATGGATGGGGAACATAGTATGTATAGAATATAGATAAAGAGTATATATATATAGTAATAGATCGGTAATGCAAAAGACATAGAGCGATATAATATGAGTCAGGGTGAGATAGATAGATGAGATCAGTTTTCTTACACGGCTGTGGGTCTGAGTAGGCCCGCTGACACTTGTAAATGAAAGGAGTAAAGTTTAATGTCCAAATTTAAGTTAAATGGACAAATTTTCTGGTCTCGTTTCAGATATTTCAGCGCAGATCTAACGAGATTAAGAGATTTTATGACATCTAATGCGATTTTATGATTTCTAATGAGATTTTATGAGAAAGTAATCTGTGTGCTGAATGTTGTGTACAATTGTAATTGTGTTGTAAACACAATACTTTTTTCTCTGTATGATCTGTTTTGCTATGTTGTTGTTTACAATATGTAATTGTACCGAATAAATAAATAAATAAATAAATAAATAAATCTATGACTGCAACTAAACCTACATAAACTAGCAAATTTGGACACCTGATTGTTTGTTTAAAAGCCGAAACAGATGAAACGTAAGAAGCACTTTCATTTGTTGCAGCAACTGCAATGAATGAAAGTGCTAAGCTGGATAAAGAAGAAGTATTGAGGAGAGTAGAGGTCGACGAAGAAGACAGATATTGACTGCAGACGATGAAAGCGAAAGTAAAGGCGGTGTTGTATAAAAGTGAGAGAAATGATGGAAGACAGGCAGAGTAGACGATCAACTGATTAAGCTAGTTCTTTAAAAGAAATGAAGTTGGAGCCGTAAATATAAATATACTGATGAAGGATAAGGTTATGGATTTAATGAGCAAACATGTTGGCGGATGTCCACTGACTCTGGCTGCGTTTCGCAGTTTCTGACAGTTCTAATTAATTAACTTTCATTCCTTTCTCTTACACAGGATACAGATAAAAATACGTCACAATAACATGGCAATAATTTCGAATCAACCGGAAGTCAGTAAAGTTCCAATTCACAAACCAACGGCAACCGGAAAACAGTACAGACATTATTGACATTGACATGACACAAACTTTTGTCGTGAATGACTTTAGGTCCCTCCCGAGTATAACGTATACAGAAAACGAAAGTGAAAAGAAATAAAGAAAATATTTATACATCAATATTGAAGGGCTCTGTGGGCTTTATAAGCAAATGGTGGGACTTCAATATGCATAAATTTCGACTTGATTATGACTGAACACGATTAGAACGTATGCTTTATGCTTACGAACTATTTTTGAATATCTTCCGATGATTTCACCAAAGAAGAAATTTTAGACGTGTTCAACCGATTGTTATTAACAGAGGTAACAATAATAAATCAGTTATAAACCATAAACATAATTTTACATTCATAAATAAGCACCGTCAGTCCCTCAGGTTTTGAACTATTTTGATTTTCAACCGTGTAAAGTCACGCGATGCCGCGACACGTGTCGGTCGCTTGCCAGTTGCAAGGCTTATAGTTAAGTTATATTCGAAAATAAAACGATAAGTAACAAGATTTCTGTTAGCTTTAACTGTTTTACATAAATTGACAAAACCAATTAACCGATTGTAAATGGTAAAAAAATTACACAATGTTATAAAAACCGTTACCGGTATTGAACCAACATTAGGGCATACTCTATAAAATATATCGAGAATCATAGATATATAGATTTAAAAGAAAAATAAAACAGTTAAGTTAAGAACCTCTTTTTTTCAAGTCTGTTAAAAATATACACGCAACCATTTTGCTCAATTACAAGGCGCGGAGTAATAAAGTGTCATTGACTGTTAATACGTTAATTTTGCTTATACTACACTACACGAATGCCAAAATTTTGAACCCTTTGCATGTTTCTATTCGTGGTCACTCGTGCTACCCAACATACATCCATTTTGCGTTTCTTTGATTCGTAATAAAAGCATGTCACAAAACTTATCCAATCAAACTTTTGCAACTCATAAAGAAAGAAACTACAACATAACGAGATACTCTGCAAACAGCTTTAGGCTACGCATCCACCGCGAGGAAATGAAACAAAGCGTTGAATGGTTGTGCGAAGAATAAAAGCACCAATGGGATTACTTCATTTTTCTTGCCTCGCTCAGCGCTGCTTTCTTATTGGTGGATTTTTCCCCGCACATCTTTAGTGAACATGCAGCCTTTTCATGTGTTACATAAGGTTATAGCCCGATGACACGGCTTGTTGTTATTGTGTGCAACTGATACTTCCCGTCGATTCTTGCCGGTTGTAAACATAAATGTCTTTATAAGTGACGCTTACATGTACTTCCTTAAGAATTTTCAATTCGCTGAGAGTCACACTTGTGTTCATAATTGCGTAAGTTACTAATTGGTTAGTTTTTGTTAGTTGTATAAGCGTTGTAAGTATACTTGTGATTGTTGTACGGGTGTCAAAATCAGTAGTTAACGACTTATGCACCAAATTGTATTTTTTCATAGTAATTGAGACGCTAACGTGAACGTGTTCGAGTCGTTCGAGACGGTTTTTTTGTGTAAAAACTTACACTAGAGCAGGGTTTCTTAAAATGGGATCCATGGATCCTTTAGGGTTCCGTAAGATTTGTGCCAGGGGTCCACAGGAGCACAGTTAACCTTGAACATAATTTACTTAGTGCTTTTTTTAATGATAGGCTTTGTTTTCCTGTGCTATAATTTTAGAAAGGGGTCCATGGACTTTTTGAAACTCTGAAAATGGTTTGTGACCGCAAAAAGCTTAATAAACACTGCACTTTATTTAAGTAATTTTTAAAATGTAATGAAAGGACATTAATAGATTTTGACATTTAACATTAGGCAAAAAAAAAACTATACTACACTTGCTCCACTAATCAAATACATATATCATTGGTCTCCAAGTACTTAGTCTCGTCACATCGCATTCAGAAAATAAAAACAAGTTGAAATATTCTGCTGACTTTTGTAAAACAACGTAAAATTTAAAATTACAATTTTTAACAGCAATTGGCCAAAGCCTATTAGCATGAGAAACCAATTTGAACGCCTTCGCCTTGATCCTTGGATGAACTCATTTGCAATTCGGCAGGTGTAGCGTGGCAGTGGTTAACACGATATTGTGGCTTGTCGGACAAAGCGTTTGCATTCTTAGATAGACTAACTAAACAGTATTCCGACTAAAGCCTTGAAATCATCAATATTGAATAGTAAGACTCATATCGGTGCAGTTTCCTCCATTCCGTTCTTCTCAGTTTGAGTTATTTCAGTTTCTTTTATGTGAGAGCATTTTTGATTTGCTTAATTTGAATTAAATACCATATCTCCGGTTCGTTTTTTCCCTTCCCCTTATCCCTCTGTTGTGTTTGTTTAAGATCCCATTGATTTAAATAAAAAGTCTTGACAATATTTAAAAGCTAATTTAGTATTGCTATTCCCAATTAGGTTTTCTTCGGCAGTCTCTTCCCAGTTTCCACTTTTACAGTTTTCGAACGATAGATGGTAAGAATAGAATAACGCCGGGAAGAAATTCGTAACATTGTTGTTCTTCATTCAAAACGAAAAAAAATGTATAAGTGAGACGCATTTACATATCGTTAAAACCTATGCAGCTGATGAATCATCGACCACAAATGAGGTAAGAGTACAGGGCGAGCCACAGTTATGCCAACATGATAAACGTAAGAGTTTTCCTTCCTCTAATTTTATGACGACAGTTGGCAATCATATCGTTCTTTTACTTTTTTATTATATACCTCTCACGTACCACTGCGCCTCAACGTTAAGGTCATCTGATGAATGGAGTTGATCAAAATTTCCGTAAGTTTAAGAAAGTACTTACCTAAGTTCTAGTTCTGTAAATAGAAAAGTGATATGTTCACAGTCTATTTTCAGTTTTGTTTAAGCTTTAAAGAATAATATGGATGCATGTGTAACTCTTTGTTGTAAATACAATTCATAAACAACAACAATTACCATGAACCATTGCCCCTGAAGATACCGTGGAAATTTGAGTTTCTTTTAGGTCATAGTTCGAGTAACTATTACATTCTAAAATAACCTACAACATGTGACACAAAAATAGCCATTCAATCGATGAATCACTGACCACAGGCCCTCTAACATTCTAAACCTCGTAACTAACACAAATTTAAAGCACCAAAACCAACCGTGGTCCTAACAAGAAAAGCTTCACTTTTCTAGTAAAAGCAAAAGCGTTGTTTCGAGTTCTCAAAGGTAAGTCGAGATGTGGCAACTCTACGGGTCACAGTGCTGACAACATAATAGAGGAAAGATTAATTCTGCCTGATGCACGTTGACAATTGATAAATGCTAAACGGGATGGAATTTATGAGGCATCGTTTAAGATAACCTTTGTAGCTGGTACCGGCAAGACAGGGTTATGGGAAGATAACATCTTTACCGTTGTTAAATTGTATTTTTATGTGTTGTTGGCAATAGTGTCCACTCTACACATTAAAAATCCTGAAAAACATTTACCTGGTGTTCAGTCAAATTAACTCAACCTATTCCGAATTCATTTTAAGACATAGCTTAAAACTACGTATTGAGGACAAACACAATAACATAGGTAAATAAGAACAAGACACAAAGCCAGAAACAAACAGGATCATATTATGAAGATAATTCCTAAAGGTCACAAAGTATAAAGTAAACATCAAGAAGTACAAAGCCTGCCGCTCCACATATCCACGCAGCATAACAACTATCGGTTACGCCCTCGAAATGCAGTTGCAGCAAAAACAAAACACTGCGCACCTAGACAATCATGCCTAGAACAACATGAAGAACAACAAACGTAAAACAACACGCGTATCAAGTTCCTAACATCATTCCATACAAAGGACACCGGACACTGATGACACAGTCAGCAAATAGAAAGGAACATCTTCAAGCTTTTCGGAGCATGAATGATTTAACGTTGATGCTCATTGTTAAACGTAATTTATAGCGGCTTAAATTAAATAACATTATTTATGCGTGTATTAGGAGCTTGATATTGAACGGTGTATCGATGTAGGCGGATTCAGACGAGGAAAAGTAAACACGCAACGTTTTTAAGCTAACCTTCGAGATTTCAGAGAAAATCAACTGGATGGAATAACAGTTCTGAAAATTTTTATAGATACTGCAACTGCTGTTTATACTAATAACTTGCTTTTAAAACTGTACTGTGAGTAACCGACAGAGGCAGAGATTTGAAATTTGACGGCATTTAGCTGGAGTATCATTGCGGTGTTTATTTTTATTCTGCGGTGTAGTGAACTAGCCTGTTCTTCGCAAGCTAGTAGCTAGGCTTAAACTAGTTAAATTTTAAATCCAAATCATTCTAATATGCGCCTTTAACGTTTTTAATTTGAATACAACTTCTTAGAAACCGAATGAAGCATTCGACTTTAAAATTGCTTGATAAAGTTCTAAGTCTGCGAAGACTTTTAATAGCAATATATTTTTGGACGCTGCTGCAGTAAGGTAGGGCAATAAACAGTATATTACAATGCTGTTCAACGGACAGGGAACGTAATGTCTTTAACCAAATGATAATTCGAATTCAAACCAAATGGTAATGATTCAAACGGCCAGCCTACCGTTCGGCAACGGTGACCAGTGACAGCACGCACTGCCTACTTCTCAGCCCGTTATAGACGGAACGCAGAATACAAATGAAGCTATTTTACAATCAATGCCTTTTGGAGACTTAACTTTAATGAAATAGATTGCTTCTCACGTCCCAATTAAGTTAGAATGGGATTGTTTCTATGGCATAAGGAATTTCAGTTAATTAGGTTGATTTAGTAAGATTGGAATCACAAAATAACTTCGATATCAATCGAGGAAGAAGCCCGATAAATCTACTACATTTCAACTTAGGACCAAGTTTTCTATTAATTAGTGCAGATTTGAAAATTCCTCTTCAAAAAGGTTGCAAGATTTTTAGGTTTAGATCTAACAAAATCAATGAAATAAATACAGACAATCCACCCACGTATGTATCTATGTTGTTAGGACTTAAAAGTTAGATCAATTTAATTCATGAAAAACACGAAAAATGTTATATTATAAGAACATATGTTGTAATTTAGACATGCGTGGCTCTGTCTACCCCGTAAGGTATATATAGACGTGTGTATGTTTGTACTTATATATATATGTACGTACGGCCGTTGGGGCTAACTGGTTCTGGAATGGAGACCGCGTGTTGGCAAACACAGTGTAGGGCGTCCTGTTGCTAGATGGGACGATGATATTCGCAAGGCAGCGGCCAGGGATTGGACGAGAAGAGCTGAAGATCGAGCCCAATGGCGTACTATGGGAGAGGCCTATGTCTAGCAGAGGACTGATTATGAAGACGTATCTATATGTATGTATTTTTCGGTCTTTATTACAATTTTTCTACACCACTTCCATGCTGGTCTGGGAGCAAAGAAAAAACATAGAATGTACCAGTTGCTTCTCTTCCCGCGCAAGAGGAAAAACCCATCGAGGGAATGGGCGAAACTCATAGGAATCATGTTATAGGCGATGCGGCTAGCAACCCATCACTATTTTGATTCCACTTTCCACCTCTACGCCCTCAGTGTCTTGCTAAACGTGGCCTGTAGGTCTTGTTACCTTAGGCTCTGTCTACCCCGTAAGAGATAGGTAAAGACGTGATTTGTGTATGTGTATGTATGTTTCTACACTTATATTTCTGCATCAAGACTAATTGGTGATGTAACCCACTCATCAGCCAAATAACTAAAGTTAGATAAAAAACTTCCCACGAACTAATTAAATGCTGATTTGAACTATTTCATATACACCCATGCACAATGAAGCACAAACAGCAATAAATTTGAAACGCTTAATATAATCGCAGTACTTTAGCGACATTTTAAAGTTACACATTAGACCTTCAGAAGTGTTGTCTTATTAATATAACATGGCGTGTAGGAGTTCACACGTCCTGTTTCTTTTGTGATAGTGCCCTTGAGAAGAAAATGAAAAATCGTACCACTAATAAGATCATGCCCCACATACATAATGCATATTAACGTGAGAACTGTGAAACTCATTTTCGGAACAAGTTATTGACACAAAGAAGTGTTAAGACAGTAGGAAAAAGAATCACAGATACAAAATCAAAATGACTGTGACAGTCTTAAGCATTTGCAATAGAATCAGTGTAAACGGTGTACCCTAGCAAAACACATTCATAATCACTACATAGTATAAAACAAAGTCGCTTTCTCTGTCCCTATGTCCCTATGTATGCTTATATCTTCAAAACTACACAACGGATTTTGATGCGGTTTTTTTAATAGATAGACTGATTCAAGAGGAAGGTTTTTGTGTATAATTCTACGCAGACGAAGTCGCGGGCAGAAGCTAGTCTTATAATATTTCAACACAACCTGTATGTAGATGACATGATATCAAAGGTTTTTTTAAACATCCCCGATAAAATTCAATTTTGTTAAGGTTTCATGCGTAAACTACTCAACCGATCGTAATAAAATTTGGTATGGATACCTACAGTTTAAAGTTTAAGATGACAGGATAGTTTTCATCCCGGAAAATTTTGTAGTTCCCGCGGTAACGCGATCAATGACCCTCCGAAGACGAAGTTGCGAACAGCAGCTAGTAGTAAATAATAATCAACATTGTTTACTACACGCTACTACTGAGTAGAGGAAATAACGCCAAGTGACACGGTCCCGATTTCTTGTACAGTTCACGCAGTTCCGTGTGCAGAGAAATCCAGATCAGTACGATCATCAGCTATTGTCAATATTCCTATATTCAGTGCAAAATTTCACACCTCATTTATTGTTTATGGATCGATAATGTTTAGTGAAACTACGATCGGTAACGACTTCACGGTTGCGTTCAACATAATCGAGTGAACAGTAAAATACAAGGTGATATATTTTGTGTAATGTTTAACATTTTCGTGACTTATGTTTTTAACGATGGTAATGAGAATTTAGCAACTCACACATAAAAACCCACAATCACGCTAAACTAGCCTCTGTCTACCCCTACCTAAGGGATAAAGACGTGATTATTATTCGTGATTTATCCCTTAGACACGTATACGAAATTATGAAACGTCAGAGAATGTCTAACTCAACTCAACAATATCATAAAAAATAAAATCCACAATGTTAATACAGAACAGTCCAAAATACAAAGAAATAATGACATTCCTGAACTTATTTTATCTCATCTAATTAATTTGTCTTTAAGTACTAAAAAATTCAACTGACCATTTTCAAAAAACTTTATTTATTTATTTGCGGAGCTTAGTCGTTTGCCACAATATCAGCACCATCACTACATAGTATAAAACAAAGTCGCTTTCTCTGTCCCCATGTCCCTATGTCCCTATGTCCCTATGTCCCTTTGTATGCTTATATCTTCAAAACTACACAACGGATTTTGATGCGATTTTTTTAAATAGATAGAGTGATTCAAGAGGAAGGTTTTTATGTATGATTCTACGCAGACGAAATCGCGGGCAGAAGCTAGTTACGAATAAAGAAATATTTAAAAAAGTATTAACTATTTATAGGTTCTATGTTCATCCGTATATATAGTTTAGAAGCTAACCGGTGTCTCGGTTACCTAACCGCTGCATCGGGGTTACCTGCGCGCGCGCAGCGGTTGAAGGTCGCGTGTTGTGTCACTGCAGGCCTTTTATTTCACTATGCTATCGTTTTATCAATGTACACTTTCGTAGTGTTCATTTTGATTCTTATTTTTGTGTTAGTATATTATCTTACGATTTTTTGATATTTGTGGCGGACTTTAAACTTAATTTTTTTCGTGATCGCAGTGTGTCAACAATCAACTGTTCGTGTAATATTTGACGCCTTAGTCGAAACGTTCTTCTCCTTAAACTTAATAGCTTCTTAAACTAGGTTCTTGTCGGTTACCATCTGCGCGGGGAGAGATGCAACTGCCCCGCTAGCACGACTAGCACGAGAGCGCACGAAAGTCGCGTTGCGCGCGAGTTGGACTACCCGTCTCTTTCTTGTTGGTACAGTAAGAAAAGGACGGACAATCTATCTCGCGCGCGACGCGACTCTTGTGCGCTCTCGTGCTAGACGTGCTGGTAGGTAACGGTGAGAAAACGTGACGCCTACGACACGTCTCTGCGTACCTACCTATGTGTGATGTGGTCAGTCCCAATCCCAACAATGTTGAAATAAATTCAATCAACCATCACACACATTGAGATTTCAGGGATCAAGTAACAAAAAAAATACAAAGTAATATGCAAATGTATGCAATGTTGCAATTTTGTCGAAATCCGCGTATCATATTCGGTGTGACCTTGCGCCTACTCGCACCAGTAGTTGACCATTTACATGCGGCCCGTTATACTTACTGGCATTTAAACCGGTATAATATGTGTGTTATTGTTACCTGTAATTAAAAAACAAATTAATTAGTAAAACATCATTAAATACGCCCACAATCATGCTAAAGGTGGTCATTAGATCATGTTACCTTAGACTCTACCTAGTCTAAGGGATAAAGACGTGATTATATGAAAATAATTAAATATCTTTAAAAGTTAGACACACGTTTGTAAGGCGGCCCAGCCAGAGATAGTTGTGGTAGGATTTGTAGATTTTAAGATTGAATGTAAAACAGATAAATGTAAAATTTGTGTGATTTTAATTAATAATGAGTTGGCATGAAAGAATATATCTCTTAGTTTCAGATATAACCATTATGATTAATCTTAGCGATACCCAAATGTTGCCGCCATTTAATAAAATAACAAATTTCAATAGTGTTACTCATTTACAAGATGCGGCAGCGACAACGCAACATATTTCATTGTCAACCGGTAATTCGCAGATTCCGCATAACTCGTTTTCGTTTAACGAGACGCGGCTTTGCAGAATTCCAGCATAATGTTATGCTGAGCACGAACTAACGTTCGTTCCCCGAACCTTGCTGTTGCGAATTCTACAAAACGCTGTTCCGAAACTACAGAATACAGAGTACGACTCCAATCTTGCACGTGGAACACGTTACAGTGCATTCGTTGTGGTCAAGACCATGTAATTAAGCAGAATTACCAGAAAAACAAGGTCTAATCGAATGAGTAAAGTTGCCAAAATTGGTATTTAAAGATGAATCAAATGAAATAATGTAGGCTTCCAAAGGACTTATCTTCGGGTTCGGGGTGAGTATATACTCAACTAAAAATTTTACAAAACTTGCAATTCGATTCGTACCGCCTTCCAATATGTGTGTGTATGTGTGAGATTTATATACTTATTATTTACACACATTCGATGCACATAGATAAAGGAAAAACGACATTTGTAAAAACAAAAATGATACGATTGGCTACAAATTTGGTAAATGTGTAGAGCTCTGGCGACAAGGCAATTCACAAAGATTTTAAGTTATATGTGTCAGAAGTATTGAAGGAACTTTTAATCTTTAACACCTACTATCTTACATTACGTTTACGTAGTCTACGATGTGCGGTACACAATGAACATGATTCATTCAAACATATAACGAAGACGACATTCTTCAAATATTTATTCACTTTGCTGCCGTGTCGTCGAGTCAAAGCAAGTGTAAAGCGCAATAAGAATATACATGTGCAAATTATCGTCGTTTTACCTTCACACACATGCAATGCAAAAGCGCAAGGCGAATGAACAAGTGGGGACAACTAAGCCTAATACAAATAGCGACAAGATGGCCCAGCTAACTCTGACCCTGACAAACATAACACATAACTTATAAAAGCAGTGTTCAGGGGCCTAACCATGACGACTTAATGCGATCAATTCCGACTCAGTTCAGGTTTTAGCTGTAATTTTTAGTACGGATCTGACAGCGAGCGAACCTAAACTGAATCGGAATCCCCTGGTCATTTTATACACATGCACTAGAATCTTTTGGACCACTGTCGAGATGCAAGCTTTCACACTACATAATATATAACATTAATTTTCATCATCTTCTACTTGATAATGTATTCCTGAGCGTTTTACAAAAAAAGTATACATTTTTTTTTCCAGAATTTAACTATTCTGGCTTTTTACAATGGTTTACCCTATCGATCCTTATACAAGAAAAAATGAGTCCCAGATTTTACTATGGTTTTTTTTTCTCCTATTACGTCACGTTCCACACATAAAAAACGACGATCAAAAAAACTAACGTACCTACTGGATTGGAAGATTTTCTTGTATCTGGATCGATAGGGTAAACAATAAAATTCTGAGTAAGAAATACCTGCCCAAAATAGTAGAACAGTTGATAAAAAAATATCATGTTTTAAAAAAAAAACACTTTCACATTGCAATACAATAACTCTTTATCGAACACCACATAAGAAACAATACAGAAAACAGGCATATGAAAATTACTAGATAAGCGATGGGCGCCTAATACTAACGACCAGCTTTTTTCAACATTTAACTAACAAAATAGAATAAATCTGAAGCGGCTCATTTCCTCGGCGATAGGTATTCCAGCATCCCAATAAAGTCATTAACACCAATACTTAAGCAAAGTTACGAGTATGTGGTCAACTGTTCCCTGTGTAATGCTCAATTGTGTGCCCTCGAAGCTGGTTTTAAATAGGTTAATTAACATAGTCAATGTGAAGGCCACGGCCCGAGTGCAGCTTTGGTCACTCGGTCACATGTGCGTTTAAGTGACGCATGCACCATATGGCTGAACAACATCTACTACATCTGTTGGATTGGAAGCCTTAGGTGTAATCCGGGCATTCTAATATACCTATACATTTTTTATAAGTTTTGTAATAAACGAAAGTCCAGTACAGCTGCAGATTGCGGAACTAACCCGTAGTTTGTTGCAGCCAAAACGAACACGACTCGACTGCGATACGTAAATGATACGTTTATTTCACAATTCTTGAATCTCACGGCAGTTTTTCTTATTAAGTTGTGGGTCTGGGTTTCTTGTAATTGTTCCGAATTCTGTCATTGAATTTGTAGCACTTGGAACAGATGAATAACAAAATATATTCCCTTTCCAGTAGGCTTATTGTCTAACTCGCTCGCAATCGCCATCGTGTTCATTTTGACAGTTCATGTATGAATGTGACAGCTAGTTGATTCCGATGCCAATTGTCAGCCCAAATATGAACTGCCAAAATGAGCACGATGGCGATTGCGAGCGAGTTAGACAATAAGCCTACGAGCGCATTATAAATATTTTCCAGAACTATCGTTGTTAGATAGCAATTTAGAAAAGAGCTCAGCGTTTTTTCAAAATCTGCAATTTTATCGTTAGAATAGCCATCACCAATGTAACTAAATGAAATGGTAATGAGTAAAAAGTATTGAAACTAAATATTATCATTAAGCCTATGGAAGCACCTGCGTGTTATGATAGCTAACGTGATTTAAACCAACAAATGGGTCAAACGTATGCAGCGCGGTGCCGGGCCCAGCGCGAGTCACATGCTGAAGCGGCAAGCTTATTACCTAACTCGCTCGCAATCGCCATCGTGTTCATTTTGACAGTTCTTGTATGAATGTGACAGCTAGCTGATTGTCAGCCCATACATGAACTGTCAAAATGAACACGATGACGATTGCGAGCGAGTTAGGTAATAAGCCTACGGGTCTCAATGTAGTGCGAGCTGCGCCATACTTATGCTCTCCCAATATGTAACCTATATATAAACGTAAGCCTTTATTATAAGTAACCAAAACCAAACCATATCGCAAACTAGTCTTTTGAGACACCAGTACAGGGACAAAGTATGAAAATATAATCGCGACGGTTTGTTACTCAAATTGGCAAGTTTCTTAAACTACAGTTGCTCCTACATCAGAAATAAACAATCAGGCAGATTGTCACATTACTTTGCGATAGCCTATTATCTTGTTTCCAACCGTAAAATGTGTCGTAAAATTCAAAAATCAAGCCATGATTCGGACTATTTGGAGCCGTGAAAAATATTAAGTTCTGATCTTTCAACTTATGTTCTCGCTGTCTCTCTTCATTTGCACCATCACAACTAGAAGCCTTACATTACGTGACTAACTTGACTATAACAGTGGCTTTGCATTTATACCTTATAATTTACGGCGCGTTTCAATCCGTCTTGGAATTTTAAGGGGTCTTATTAAATACGAGTAAATTTCCTTGTTGCTAAATGTAATCATATTTTATGAAATAGTATAACGCGACTCGAACCATGCTTAAGCTTCATACTAAATACATAGGAATAAATAATTTACATAATATATATTTATATTTTAACCAAAAACTTTTAATTGCCGTTACTGTGTGTTATTCAAGGCTCAAAGCTGACTCTTACTCTCATACTCATTATTCTTATTAAATCGAGCAGGCCTTCTTTTGATTTCTATAACTTCGTCATGGATAACTTTGTTATAATATTTCCAATATGCCTAATATAATTTTACCTTGTAGTTAACACAGTATCGTAAGTCAAACTTCTTTAATTTTGTCACTGATCATGAAATTACTAAATAACATATAGTCAACCAAGAAAGTTCTTTATCACCCTAAGATTCAACGTCATTTGTATGACTTAAAACATCTGGGACTATTTTCACTCAAAAGTCAATGTGACACTCCTGTGACTGTCCTAAAAATGCTAAAGCACTTTCTTCGTCGTTTATTCTTCTAGCCATCTTCTAGCTCTCACCAACATCCAATTTTATTTTAAATCCACTTTGATGATTTAATACATATTACTACTCAGGATACATTTACTGACCCCGGGCTATATTTCGTCATTATTTGCGGTCGGGTTGAAATTAATTCTGCCAACAACATGTTCTAGTAATCGTTGATATTTGCCCAGGCCGTAAGGTAGAATGGAGGAAATTATGAAAATGTCACGTGTGATGTGGAAACTATAGCCTACGTTTCCTGATCGACGAATGTTGTTAAAATTAAATCATAGCGGAAGAGTTTATGGTATGTACGAAGTGGTTTTAGGGCTTGCCTGTGTAAGTGATTTTATGTAAAATATTGCTTGATTTGCCTCAACGTTTCGGCCGTATTGCAGTAGGGATGGCCATGGTCACGAATAGCCTCGTGTGTTTAGTGTGATTCTTTTTTCATATCACCATTTTATATTACGAAAAAATATAATATTATTTCATTTATTTTTGACGTACCCGAACCGTTTTTAACCCATCGAGCAATTGGGCGAAAATCTTAGGAATCATGTTATAGGCGATGCGGCTAGCAACGATAAGATAAGATCTGTCTACCCCGTAAGGGATATAGACGTGATTTGTGTATGTAAAAAAGTATTTTGAGTCTCATAATCACAACATCATTATTATCCAGATTCACGCAAAAAAATGCAGATTCGAGTTCCTGCAACTTTTTTAGTCTAATCTCCAACAGTCAATCCAATTGCAAGCACAAACTCAGCAACCTAATTGTTATTGAAAAAGGGTGGTGATCGAGCAAGTGGGTCAGGTCACCTTATGGTAAATGGGCACCACCCTCCATGGATACCCTAACCCTAGAGTATTGCAGATGCCTTACCATCCTTGAGGGATAAGATAAAATTCTTCATGTGTCAGTAAATTCACCGGCATTAACAAATAAATAGACCGAATAAACCGACATTTAATTCAGTATTGCTTCATTGAATTTGTACACAAAGTCGATTTGTCACACATCATCTCATTCCAGTTCACCCTATCAAATAACAGCCTAACATAATCACGATTACGAGCCTGACGCCTGCGCAGAATCTAGACCGCGATTACAAATGTTTGTACTGATTTATCCCTCGGCCTCAGGCCAGTACGCCACGCAAGTCAAGTGCTGTTACCACAGTCTACCTGTAGTGTAGGACTCTCAGTAGGTACTTTTAGAGCAACATATAAATAAACAAACAAAAAAGAGTAAAAAAGAAAAAAAACCAAACGTTGTCATAAAATCACTAATGTTGAACACTCAAACCTCAAACGCAGGAAAGGGTTTGAACACGACTGTCTTCTCTACAGAAGAGTCACCCACCAGCAAAAGTATAATCTTGAATGATTTATTTAAATTCCTCTCAATCATGAATGTTAGTATCTCTCTCAATTCAAAGACCACAATAGTTTCCGCCACAACGAAACTAAAGATACGCTGCCACTAATGGTTAAATTAAAGGTCTAATAAGTCTAATAAGTCCCGTTTTTAATGCTGACCAAAGTCACTCCCATTACTACACAGAAAATGAGCTCTTTTGAGAAGTTTCTATCCTTTATATTAACACAGTATTTTGAATTTCAGCTGCACACCAAACGCAAATTTATGGCACCACCGGCGCCCGCGCAGATCTGGCCGACCCCGTCAGTTGAGATAACTAAAGTTCACGCTGTTCCCTTAATAACGATGCAAGCGGGCCAGCTGGCTTTCGAAATTGTGTGATAAATAGCTTCAGGAGTCAGAAAACGGTAATATATTAGACGTACCTTAAGGTACTTATTTTAACTACACCACCTTTCGGCTTTACTAAAGGTTTCCAATTCAAGGTTGACCATAGGAGATACAGCATTGATGATACGGTAGTAACCAGGCCCCTATGTCACCAACTTGACAATGGTCGGTGACCAATACAATTCGAAATGCAATGCGTATTCAATATGAAGCCAACCGGCGTAGATTCTCGTCGAGTTTGTAATGTAAACAGAATTGTCACTTGTCGCCGACAATTGTCGCGTTGGTGAATTAGAGGCCAGTAGGCTTATTATCTAACTCGCTCGCAATTGGCATCGTGTTCATTTTGACAGCTGTCACATTCATACACGGACTGTCAAAATGAACACGATGGCGATTGCGAGCGAGTTAGACTATAAGCCTATAGGAGTACGATACAAATAACTAAGTCCTTTAACGAGAAAAAGTTAGTTATAATCATTACAGTGAGCATCACCAACGTATCACAACACAACTTACGTGATTCAAAAATCGACGTGTAGGGTACTCACGACAAACTAGAAAGGTGCCAATACGAAATATACGTAATTTTGCAGTACAAAACTTTCTTTTTCAATAAGCCCACTCTTAATAGCCATTAACGTCAATTTCAAATCATATCGTGATGCACAACTAACGCGGAATCGTATACGAAATCGTAAAACATCGTAAACTCCTACGCGATGCAATAAACCGATACCCACAGTCGTAAAAAAATCGTTTTCGAAAACTGTGAATGGACGCAATCGAATCCAATAAGAGTAGTGAAAACGATATTAATTGCGATGCGTGGAAAATACCGGTTTTAGGAACATGTATTTGAAGATTGCAATTAATTTTAGTATTATTGGACTTTTATTTATTTTAAATTATCATGGGATATGACTGGGCCTTCTGTACGAATTCAATCTATAACCCTTAACAGTGACTGACTAAATAATTACTTCCATCCAAACGCTAACCAATAATCAACCAGCTTTATATGCCATTTCTCTATTACCGGAAAAGGCAGGACTCCTGTTATCAGCCGCGTCTATTTCCCGCTCGAAACCCATTCGAGGAATTGATACGATAGACATGATAGTGGAATGGGCGAGCCTTGTATGACAACTAAGGTTAGACGTGAACACTCGACTGTTGGACAATGTTGAACAGTAGAAAGTAATGTACCAGAGGAGTTTCTTTTTAATATGCATAAATCATCAACATAAAATTTGTTTGGGTTTGATTAAGCGGTAATTTTACTGTAAGATAAGGAAAGACACACCGCTGCAAATGCAAAATGATAGGTATAGGCAGCAAATACCGAATTTGATAGGGATCTTTAACTAGTCGCATACCGTAAAACGGGGTGAGTAGGGAAAAAATTGAAGTTCAAAGATCGATAAAAAATATTTTCATATATGGCAAGTTGTTTTTTATAGATAAAAAATAATCCGGTGGTATGAATTTTAGTTTAATCTTGATTGTCTGTCGTTGATATCCGTAGTTTAAATAAAAACACTAAAATATTAAGCAAATCTCAGCTCGCCCCGTAGTGGGTTCGGTCAGAAGGAATAGGAACAAATAAAAATATAACGATAACAAATTGACGTAAAAAAGGTGATATAATATGTCTAAAAATATAAACAAACTACTTTTGAAGCAAGCTGAGCCAGAAATTTTAAGTAGCAAGTGAAAACACAAAACATTATTTCTATCCATTCTCCCCCCGCAATCCCTTTTCACCCCATTTTACGATACATCAACTAGTTATGTTAGTTTCGTTTTATCAGAATGTACTAGGAGACGATGACTGACGTGAGAGTTGCCAGCTCTCACTGTCAACAAATCCTATCTTAAATTAGCATAGCACGAAACAACAATTTCCAATCATGCTCTTCGCGTTTATGATTGGCAATAATACCCTCATAACGACCCATAGTCCTCCTATTAATAGCGCCCAGACCATTGCCATAAAGGAAAACAGATTTCTCGATCCGTTTGACATAGTTAAAGTTAAATGTAAACACTGATTTGATGCACTCGACGACTCGCGAAGTGAAAACCGAATGCACCGCGTCAACCGCTAACGAGATGGCTAAAAGAAAACACAGTTTTGAAATTAGAATTCTGTGAGTGGCGTGAAACATGTGGTGGTGTGTTGACGTGAAATTTCCTGTTCTTGCATTTTAAAATGAAGTTGAAGAAACTTAAGCGGAATGGAGTCGGGCAAAATTGACCAATCACAACAGTGATGTGATTAGTAAATTCGGCATGACCGTCTTCATCCTTCGTTGTGTAAGTGCACGCGCACCCAAAATTCTGGCATGATTAATGATTTATGACTTTAAGCACTAGGAACAAAATGTCTACAACTTATCCTCTAAGTTTCCCTTCACTTCATTTGTTTTGCCATCATCATAAACGATTGAAAGAGATGAGGAAGAAGCCGAGGATAAGTTATTTACTACTGCTATAAATTGTCAGATATTATTAACTGATTGAAGATCTCTATTGCTGTACTTAAGTATGTTTAATATCTTAATGAAGTTTCCCTTGTGCTGTGAGACGTGACGCAATTGTAATAGGATAATTAACATAGCAATTATGATTATGCATAGCTTTGTGTTTTTGTTATCTAATAGCGCTTTATGTGCATGTAAAACGTATTTTAATACTAATTATTCTTTCGAACACTTAGCGAAAACGCTTTAGCAAATACATAAAATACGACAAGATTCGTATAGAATCATTATTATTATGATACTACAGTTTTTTTATAGAATCGAAAGGGGAAAATAATACAGCTCAATGTGATTTTTATTAAGTTATTTGCTATACAACACATATGGAGTGATTGTGAAAACTGACCTAGTTAACATTAGTTATAGAGAAAAGGACAGTTTTGTTTGAACAAACGCGTGAACGTTTCTCTAGTGTGCTTTAGTTAAAAAGTTAACTGACCTAATCAACACAGCGTTAACTTGTTCATTAAACTTATTTACTAATATAAATGGCACGAAAGATTCTTAGAAGAAGCAACAGCTAGTTGAAGTAAACACCTCTCACTTAACGACTGTACTAAAATTACTTTGATCGCGTTTCAAAGCCCTTGCTTTGATTGCCGTGTTACTGTTACTGAAATAGCTAAGAGCTTTGTTTGTGTGTGCAATGTTAGTTCTCCTAATTGGAAATGCTTTTCAAGATAGCAAACATTAGGTATACTTCATCAATATATGTAACATGTCAATCTGGACGGCAGACCTCGATGACGACTTATTGAATAAACCACTCAACCAATCGGATACTATTGAACCTGTACTGATGCAAAAAACAAGACTTATCATGAATAAATAATTACACATAGCAAACATGTACATTATTGTACAAATTACTATGCAGAATAAGTTCAGAAAATGCAAGCGAATCCACCGCTGAGCATAACTTAGCAAGTATCAACTAAAATTGACGATGAAATTCTTTCGTATTTCCTTCATTAAGGATCCCATAAATTCTATCACACGAACCCTCTAACGGTATAGGACTATAAAAGTTATCTTTGAATCTCGTCTCTGCTATAAAAGAAAACGTGTCAAACCATTAAACCCACCTATGTATAGACGTACAAACGACCACTTTACTTTCATACCATTTACACTTAGAATCTAAAACAGCCGATGTGATAACGACACGAAAGGGTAGTATATAAACGTATATTACTGCGTTAATTAACAGTTTATCTTTAATTTTTACCTGCTTACACTGTGTATAGGAGAAATACTTTCTGTCACCTGTATGTACGCTTAGAACCTTTAAACTAGGTAACGGATTTTAATGCAACTTCATCAATGTATATGAAGTAATTCAATAAAAAGGAAGGTTCATACGTATAGTCTGATAACCCGTGCGAAGACGGGGCGGGTCGCGTTAATTATAAAGGCGAAGTGAAAGAAACAGAACTACAAAAAACAGGTGAACAACAACGTTTTGTCGGATAAAGAAACCAAATTGCGTAATCATCATAAACGTCTCAATCACCATACAACGCCGTATAAAAAGCATAACGAATTCAATAGAATCGATTACACGGTGTCGTGAGAGTATTCGACTCAACAAACATTGCCACACGGTAGCTGATAACAGATGTAGGGCGGTACATAAACCATAACCACTTTTTATGTAGTAGTTTATACAGCGCAGTCGGCTTGTAGACTATAAAGACAGATTGGGTAATCTTAACCTGAAATTTACACACTAATCTTATTAAGAGCGTTAAGAAGTATGGAAGGTGTAACACTAAAAGATAGAATAAGGAATAGTGTGGTAAGACTGATAAGAGAACGTGCTGGTGTGAAAGAAGATTATAGTGACTAGGATAGAAAAGGTATACTTAGTTGGTTAATTTGGTCTCGTATAGAGGATGGATTATTAACTAAACAGATCTATATGGGGAGTGTGAATGAATGCGTTGGGAGGTCAGCCTAGAAGGTTTCAGGACCAAATAGGAGACGTTTTGCAAAATGGTCAGGTCAGGAGTACCCGAAACCGACGTATGAAGAGATTTATGAATGAGGATAAAATGTAAGAGGTATGTTAGGATCTTAGCAAGTGGAACAAAGTAGTCTCTCTCTGCCTAGCCCTGTGAGAAAGAAGCGTGACGGTATATATGTATGCACGTATGTATCTTAGTCAATGCACGAAAAAGTAAAAAACCTGTTGCATGAATACAGGACTGATATAGAACTTATTTAAGTCATTTCTCTAATATGCAACGATAAATTGCCTGGACCCATTATTCACACTTACAACAGGTCATTTTACATCTATACAGGTATGTTCAGTTACAACGTCGCGTTCCACAGCAAATTATATCTAATATCTATATGCAATAGTACTGTAAAACTCGTGAATACAGTATGGCTTAGTGTGCGTGACTGACGGTGCTGACAGCGACTAAAATCGCATTCATCTCACGCACACACAGAAGTGTTGTGCAGAGACAAACCGATTATTCGACCCACGAAATGAGTAGGGACGCCCCTTCGCGTGTGATGCGAACGGATTTGTTCGTTACGGTAGACAGACAGATAGGATAAAGTTAAGCTGTAATCTAAAAGGTAACGTTAGTCAACGACCGAGATAAAAGTACTTGACACAACAGATAAACTTAATATACTCAGCGGCACAAAATTTGGCCCGGTGTCCATACATAATTACCTACCTACGCCAAGCATATAATAATCTAACACTAAAAATAATTCGAAATTAAAAAAACAACTAAGTGATGGTACAGGTAGGAAATACTGAGCGCAGACAAGATTTATGCAAATTGCAATTTGTTCACTAGGTCAGATGATTGTTAAGTCTATGGTGCAATATTGAGAGAACATAATTGATTTAGAAAGCATAGTTTTTAGACGAAAACGTAATCTTAATCTTATAGGTTAACCCTCCGCAAGCTTAGTGCAAATAAGGTTTATTTTACACAATTTTACTAGCTATATCCACTGTAAAATTAATTGTGCTTCACCAGAAATCAGCGATATCATGTCTGATCTTATCAGTGACATACGTGAACTTTGTACGACGACGTTTCTTTCAGGTGTATGGTATCAAGTTCAAACGCGGCTATGCGAAGGAATTACCGAATCTTCTTTGACCTTGCTTATACCTACGGCTCTTCTAGCCTCAACCAAAAACAGATGACTATCGGCGTTTCATGAGCATTTCCAATTGGCAATTGTAGTCCGAAGATGTCCGCCCCACTTACGCCAATCTTCATAATTCTAGGTGATTGCGCCCAATCCGTGTTTGAATTGCCTTAATTCTTATCTATACTGTAGAAAGTAGCGGTAACTAGGTCAGGGGTACATCTTAGGAGACTAATAGTGTTAATGAACTGGTATTAGGAGGTTAAGCAACTTTATATTTAGCAGCAAAGAAAAAAGTTAAGAACGGGGAAACATTCATTGTAATTGTGTCAATTTGAACAGGAGTTTGGGTTGGATTTGACAGTATTTCATTGACGCTAAAGAACAAGTTTTATAAATTAACTTTATAGGTCAAACTATGAAGTCATCATATTTGCATCATCAGTTTTAATAATAAACCAATCAATTCGTCATTAATCTTCGAAATTGAATATTTATAAAATCGTTGGACACAACGTCTGGACCTGCAATCAAAGGTGCAGATAAGCCTATCAGCAATTAGTCAGTTCATTAATCATTAAATATAAAAAAAAACACTATTAGAAGCCGATTTTCTTCAATGGATTTACTTGTCTGACCTACCGTTACAATGAATTTAAATGGTAAGTGGACTTGAAATAGTCTTCTGTATACACATACCAGCGGATTAGAAAACGAATTTAGCTTAAACTCCGTAATATAAATCTGCGATGATCGTGCTAGGCCCAAGGTGCCAATAATTAGGCCTCCAGTTGCACAAAAAACAATTCCAAGTAACAAATGGCTTTTCAGTGTTCAACTGTCGACCGCCTTGATTGAATAACAGTAGCCATCTAACTCAACTGGTTAATTATATCGTTCCATTGACCCCAAAATTCGAGGTTCGGCAATTTTACTTTCTTACAGAACCAGTATGGCCGTGTCGTTTGCGAATCTCAAGTTAATATTGTATGAAACCATACTTTTTGTTGTACAAGACTCACGATTTCGTCATTAACTTTTTACTTATAAAAATAATTGATTTAACGTTTGACCAGACAATTTTTTACTTTCAATAGTTTATTAAGAGAATCTCTTCTCTTATAAGGTTTATTTTTAACGCTCATTTTAGCTAAATATTTTGAGAGAAGGCGTAGCCGTCGATCAGCAATAGTTAAAGCGAATAGATCAAAACAAACACAAAACTCCCTGTTATTAAATAAACTAAGTGCGAGTTAAAAACAATTGTGATGTAAACAACGACCTTCTGAGAATACTATTCAAACTTTTGATGGAAGAGAAAAAGTAGACAGTAGTATTGATGATACCAAAATGACACAACGAAAAATAAATATTGTCACTTATTTTAATTTACGTTGAACCAACAGATCAAATAATTCTGATCCATAGAACTTTTAAGCCCGACCTCCCATTACAAAAGCCATCTTTGTAGCATGATGCACAACATGACACAGAGGATGATGATGGTTGTGCAGTTGAAAGTGAAATGGAAAGTTCAAGTGTTGACCGATAGAAGCTATAGTGAGTTCATCAACGCCCCTTCAATGTTGAATAGGCAGCTAAAGAATTGGAAAAAGGTAGCGATAACATCGGGCATGGCTGTAAAATTTAGGGTACAGTATAAAGAAGTAGTGTTTCTCTTAAATTTAAATGAAATGTTTTGATAATAGGCTCAGGGCATTGGTAAATTCGATAACCTGATGTAAATAAACGTGTTGTTTGCTGTAAAGTAGAAATGAATATGTGCGATTCGGACCTGTACACGAAGGGTTCTGTACCATCGCACACTTACAATTGCCCTGAAGAACACGCTTCTTCAATGGGGGATAGCTTCTCAACTTTTATTTATTTATGATATTTTGTTGCTTGAAAATATAATAGTAAAAAGGCAAAGCGCGCTTATAACACGATCGCTATTTGTAACTTTGAAAATAAAATGCATTTATTGTTTGAAAGAATTCAGATAAAAATCTGAACAGAAAAAACCTTAATTCTTGAGCGAAACAACTGCAAGTGTGTCCGTCTTGAGCTTGAAAAATTCCTTACATAAACCCTGCGCGCGTGCATTCGCAACGAGTCCATTATGTTATGCGTGTTAAAGCCCAAAATGGCCTGCAAATCGTTTTGGAAAGTGCAAAATAAATAGTTCCAGATGCGAACAATGTATTACGCGAACAATATGGCGAAGTGTCTTGCTGTGAACAATATCCTCGCGAAAATTATTTATTATTTAAAGCCGGATCCACTTTCGCCGTCGCACGCGCAGCGATGGCCGCCACAGATTAGGATGCAACGAGGAAATGAGTGATGGTGCGAGTAACGTTAGTTAGCTAACAATGCTGTTGCTAAATATTTGATCAGCTTTAACAGTAATGGATGTGCTTATGGCCAATCGAGGGACACGGTCATATGTTATAGTGGGTTTCCTTGATACAAATACCAAAAGATTATTGATCATCAAGTTTATGTTTGACAACACAACAGAAAAAAAATTGCAAGTCCACCTTCCAAAATCTTCTTGCCAGTCAATTAACAAACTATGAGCTTTATTTGCATCATCTGTGGCAAACTTTGTTATATAATATATATTCGTGTATAATATAATATTCCTATTTAATTAAATAAGTCCAAGTTATTACAGTAACGATCAACGACGACGATCGTCAACGAGTACGGTAGAGATCGCTCTGTAGCGATAAGTCCGCCTATTGTTACCTTGTAATATTCTGTATACCGTGTTTCTGTTTTGGTTGTTATATGTGGTGTTCAATAAAGAGTTATTCTATTGTGCCACACACGCTGAAGTGACCGTGATTCTTATTTAGGTTAATTTTAATAAATTTTCGCGCCTTCGTGGTTAGCACTATCTACACACACAATTACACAGATACTGAAAGCATGTTTGTAGTCAGTAGATGTTGGCTTCACAATTCTTGCTGCTTTGGAGCTCTTATCGAGTCACCACGAGCCCTACTTCTTGTCATTCTTCGCTGCCTATTTTGTTTACTCTCGCACCTTGATGATTGAGTAAATTAATTACGCACGATCGCTGAGAAGTTATTACGTTGAGCAAATTTCCATCAAGTGAAAGTAATAATTCACTTTCTCGGCGTTTCGGACTATCTTCAGGAGGTAAACTGGTATTGCATTAATTGCTCTGATGATGTCTGATGGATTGATTTATTGCATATGTAAATGAGACACCTCTCTATTACCATCAACTCGTTGTAACGTGTTTCTGACTTAATATTTGCGCGGCTATTAACACTCGTATGAATTTGTTGGCAAATAAACACGTTATCAATTAACGGTTAGCTCTAGGCAAGGCAAATAAAGCAAAAAATCGGAAGTTGGTAATGTTATTAAGGTCTGATGTTTTTACGTTGCTTTCTTCTAAGGCACTAAAACTATAGGAATATTGAGTGGCACTAAAAATCAATTAAGTATGATAATGATTAACTCTTACTCCCACACCATTTCTGCAAAGAAGAGATTAATATAGGTAGACTAGCTCTGTCTAGAAGAAGACCCTCAAGTCCGGTGGATAGAAGCTACCAGCAGCTAACTGCACCTTTCCTTTATTTTAGTTCTTAAACACGACAAATCAGTTCAAGACTCAGGCTTCTCCACCGCCTTCTCGCAATCAATCACAATAACCAACGAAAGTGTTCTCATTCGTTTTTTAATCTAAAGTCGATCTAATCTCATGGCTATAAAATATAAAACAGTATGTTAGCCGTCACGTAAGCTGTGTAATCTAGAAATCCATCTCCTGAAAGGTCACAGACCGAATCGCCGCAGGCCCGAAGAAAGATGGACAGTCAACATTAGATATATCTACACTAACGAAGTCTTCATTCAGCTTGTCGATGGCTGTACGCGTGGACCTTTTTAAAGAAAATTGGCTACGCTAGCCACACATGAGGGCGCTTGATCGGAGGTGAAGCAGTCGCCGTAGCCCGATGCGACCTGGAGGTGTACGTCGATGACGTCGTATAAATCGATGAACACCGGCTGCACGCACGAAAAAGTGTCACGTTGTCGCGTTCTGCGTGACGTCAGAACTAGAAGTTTTCATCAATGTTTGTTTGTGACGTTATCACGTAAAACTATCGTCCGTAATCCGACTTAACAGACATTACAGGTTTTTTTACAATTATTTTTTTAACGCAAAGTTTTTGTGGTCCTTATACTTGATATGCCTTCTGCAAATTCATACGGCTTTTTCAGCTCTCCAACAAAAGTATTTACAAACAGAGGTCCTACCATGACGTCTTAATGCGATTCAATTCCGATTCAGTTTAGGTTCGCTCGCTGTCAGATCCATACTAAAAATTTCAGTAAAAAGATGGTGTTTGGAGAAATTGAAAGTAGCGTTGATTGATTATATTTGATTCAGTTCCGGGTATTCTGAATATGTACCTACTCGTACATACATGATTATTCTTGTAGAATAGAAAAAAAACAAGACCGTGTGAAGATATACTGGCTAAAGCAGCGAAGTGGAAAGAAACGATAGTAATTTAGAATTATTAACTGTGCTTGAAGGATGCTTCAAGGCGCGCTGTAAAACTAAGTTATTAATCAACTTATTCTTCTTGTACGGTATGGTAGAAATGGTGATTGCGGTTGCAAGCACGTGATAAAACAATATGCCTAAAGCTACGTTAGTTTCTTCAGAGCCAGTTCGCCGCTTGTTATTGCGCTATTTTGAGTCTTCTAATCTTCTGGATTCCCTTTGAGAAAGTTGTACCGTATCAACATAACTATGTGGTCATTTTCACAATTAATTCCATCGGCATTTGTATGGGGTTTATTGTGACAAGCTCCTACAGCAGCTAATTCTGATTGGTTGACTGCGTCGACTCGTAGTACTACGTAATATTGACGCGCTCTAATGAACACATCCCGCGGATGCGCGTGCGGCGGACTTTGAGCCGTTCGCACGTCCATTGCACTTACAAGGTTGGATTGGTTGCTAAGCTATGCAACGAGCTTGATTCGCATAAGCGACACATTCATATGGCAATGACAATCGGTATAAATCGCATAATTGAAAAGTTTTTTGTTTAACAAGGCTTATATTGGCCTGAACAAAATAGCCTAAAATACTTACATGCACAGCTGCTAAATGTTAGGTTTGTCTTTTTCCCTAAGACTGTACAAAGTAAGGAATGCAGAGTGGTTATCATTTACGTACCTATTTAATTCTATGTTTATGTTCATTGATAAATTAAATAGTTTGTAACGACTTATTTATGTATAGTTGTGTTCTAACAAATGTTAAGTAATGTTTGTATAAAAACCATTTACGAACTTTTACAACCATAGATAGACAGACTGCTTATTTAAGCACAGGTGGTAGATAAAAGACATCGTGTGTAGATTACATATAATATGTTATCTTGAGTAGGTTCTAGCGTACAACTTTGACCTACTTGCCTAGTCATAATTACACTGTGACATGGCACAAGCAAAAAGTAAACTTGTTATAATTTATTACTCTAAAACAATAGGCTTGTTTAATAACGGTGAACACTATTGATTAATTTACTTACCATCTGCGCTTGCGTCACATTTTAATCAAAATGCTTGCTATTAATCACACTTGAGTAACGAGCTTACCTGAAAACAAGAAAACGAATGATCAATCATCTTACACATACAACGTTCATAATTTAAGCAATGATTATGGCCTACTTAATATTCAATGTGTTCAGACGATAACTATTGCAAAAACGTCGATGTCGATGTCTTCAATATGTTTGTAGGAGTAAGACTTTTTATAATATTAACCGCTTGTTTCCCGTACATAACTATTTTACATTACCAAGGATATTCGAAGGTAAAATAAAGACTATTTATAAATTAAATTAATCATCCTACATTGGTTTTACCAGTGCCAGTTATGTAACTTGGTTATGTACGGGGAACAAGCTAAATTAACGCATACAAAGTTCTCATGAGGCGCGCGCAAAACAAAATTTTGAATTTTCACTAGCATTTTTCCGATTGTACTTTTTCTCGACTTAACTTACATTTTCATGAACCTTAAGGCACACACCGTATTCCAAGTCACTTCAACCAATACTAAAAGTGTAACAAAATTCACTTGCGATATTTTTTCTTAAACAAACAATTATACGGAGTCAAATAAAAGCTTGTATCAATAAAGAAAACACAGCCAGTCTGACAGATAGGTAACTAACCACTTTCGCAAACATTAGATATATAAATTCCTAAAGGCTAGAATGTCCAACAGGGGACGTCCTATGGCTGATATGATGATGATACAAAACCGCACAAACACAAACAAAAGCATTAAATTCTAAGTTCCAACTTGTTAATCGCAAAAGTTTTACCTTTAGACAGTCTTTAGATCTCAACACACGATATCGTAACTCAAATGACAGAGGTTGAAAAGCTTGAATGAAGCGCGAGTAGGCCATGATTTCCACGACCCCGAAAAAGTGATGCCCATTCATGCGCAGGCGACGACGGTCGCCTCAAATTATACCGAGATAAGTGCACGGACTTTTAAGGTGATGATTTTGAGGGAGGAGTTTGTTCACCGAGCGAGACAGCGCTACTTAATACACGTGTCAATTGAGAGGTCTTATCTTACCGAATTAAAAACTTAAGTTCCTATTGGTGTAATAATGCCAAAGGCCTGATGAAAAATAATTTTGACGAGAATTTTGTTAACAAATTATATTTTAGTCGTTGACGTATTCAAGAGAAGTTTTAAATCACGAGTTGTGAATTAATCTTTAATTTCAAATATTAAAGTCGAAAACGAACATGCCACAGCTCTTGCCGCCCCTTAAGATTTTAAAACTTTACAGTGTAAAGATATGAACAGCTCATAATAATGAACGGATAAGAATTTAAGAGCTATGCTTAATTGATTTTACGAAGGCTGCATTGGACTTCATAAAAGCCTGTACAAACTTGGTATTGGTAAAAATGAAAGTCATCGTTGCCTGCGTTGTTTTTTACGCGTAAAGTCTAGGCCAGTGCCGATTGAATTATGTGGGACCAATATTCTCGAGCACTTAGAATTTATAATAAGCGAGACGAGGAAGTGGGACACAAGTAAGGAGAAAATAAAAGACGACGCGCAGACTTGTTAGTTAGACTTTGCTGTGACATTGAGTTACCTCCTTTAATTACTACACTCAAGTTAATGAATGAAAGTTTTTAATATCTTGAATTATTTTGTAATGTACTTGTCTTCCGGGAAATTCCTTCACGTAGAAGGTATTATTAGTTTACATTCTTTAATCTTGACCTACATACAAGTACTTTCCGGTACTCAGCGTCTGCATCATAATTATTTTTGATGAGAAACAATAAAATTGCTGTGTACTTTAAGTAAATTAATTGCGTCGATAAATAAACTTGCCACTCTCGTCTTCAAACCATTACATCGGGTCTAGTTTTCCAGCATTTCCTTCAGAATTTCCCATGCTTTCCAAACCGGCTAGCTTTAATTAATTGATCGTTTGTAGAGATATCGGTGCGATAAGTGGACTGGACCACACAGATACTGAGTGGCAATGTGTATTACATCACGAACCACTTATGACAGAAATATTTTGGAATACTTATGATTATGGTATCAGCAGAATCTTTACAACACATCTACCTATTCTCGAGATCAGATAATTAAAACGGTTAACAAGTTAACATATGCAGTCATTAAAGTATTAATTAAAAGCATAATGAAATGAGTAACTTCATAGTATAACTCTGTATAATCCCTGACTCAGCGAAGTTTTAGACACACACCATTTAAAAAACGCTATCACCAATTAAACAAAAGAATATCGCATCGCATTCACTCTCAGCCTTTCGTAATCCTCGTAATATTATTCGAGTCACTGGACCAGCTACTTCTCAGTAACTAATCGCTGCTGCTAGCTCAGTTACTCGTTCCAATTACTGAATCAATTGCATGAACAGAGCGTGCCAATTATCTAAGAGAAGTTAGCAGTTTTTAGTCCAAAAAATCAAGACTCTTACCATGAGGAGGTTTACCATAAAAGGTTGCAACACACGGTAATGAGAGCTAATTGGAGATTTCACACGGTCCGCAGATTAACCGGTACAAATACCGTGTTACCTGTTACTAGTTTCAAACGAGTTGCTGTGACATCACTGACACATTTACTTGTTGAATCTCGCGTGCAGACAGCTTACTTTACCGTTTTTCTCAAGGATGTTAATCTAATTGGAGAAAATATGAGTTATGTAGCAAAGTATTCACGCGAGATAGCTAGGTTTAATAGATTCATTAAACTGTGAGAAGGATATAGAAAGTGACAAAGTGAAAGAAACGACAATATTGCAAATATCTTAATGCAGCTATCACTAAGTATCAATTACGTGATCAAATGAAATCAAGTAAAAGTAATATCCTTTACATTTAAACTGATAAAAAGATTTCTAAAGAATTGGTTCCACTAAAGAACCAACTTTAAGTCAAAGCAGCTGATAAGAATAATTGAGTAAAAGCAAACACGCTCGACGCATTAAGGCAGTAGTAATAAGTAACAGAATAGAAGGTCAGACGAACAATAGTTAATCCTTAAGCACAAATCGAGAGCAGTCGATCGCAGACTAAATATGTATGGGAAAGATCGCTTGAGTCGATAAACTCAGACAATAGTCGGCGTGCATGTGTCATATATATAAAAGTATTTTATTTCGCACTCCAAGGCAAAATTCAAAATTGAGAAACTGTTGAAGAATATGAAGTATTCGTTAAAACATAAAATACTTAATAATGAAGTAAATAAATTCAAATTTTATCAATGTTTTTGAACTTGAAACGTGTAATATAGATATCTTATCGTAAAGTCTGAAATAAGTCATGTTCGTCCTTACAAATTGATGTCAAGTTCACATTTGGCATCTTATCAATAATCGAAATGATCTCGATAAAGAACAATAGCTTAGTCTTAGATTAAGTTGCATTCATCCATGAATTTAAAACTACTGAAACTCTTTCTTAAACTTATTTAAACCAAAATAAAAATCAATAAATCTGTTAAACGTGAGATGGAGTAACAAGATTTAATGTCCAATGAAATAATATTACATAATCTTACTACCGCAGCAGACGCCTTAAGGGAATCTCCAACGATCTATTACAAAATCATGGTAATTATAAAGGACATAAATCTATACAGTTTGGAGCATAAATCTAAAAGAACAATTACAGTAGTAATAAAATAAGAGCATAAAACATAGGGGTTACGAAATTTAAGGGCCCATTTGACATGCTAACTACAAGTGCTGTAATCAGAATAAAATATACGCGTTACGTACGCTATCCCACAAGTGATTCACATGATGTACACCGATGCATGAAATTCTGCCATCAGATAAGAGGTATCTCGTATTAGGGTCGCAGACACCTGCGCTGGCGGCTGTACACTAATTACTGGGAAGCCAGCGGCAATTACGACAAAGGAAATTGCCTCGCACAATACTCAGTGCCTACATAAATCATCAAAGAAAGTGAAGTGAACCTGCGTCTTAAAATTGACCCGTGTCATTATGATAATCAAATCCCAACATCTATAAATAAAAGACGCTTATTGTAGAAAACAAACTTACAGGTAATAATACTAATAATGTAACCATCAATGTAACAGTCGATATTAATTTAAATGCAATGAAGTCAAAAGTGCAAACTTTCGATGATGTAAATGAGATCAAAATTACAATTTAGTTACATTTGAATTGAAGTGGGCGTCTTAAAAGCAAACTAGTTAAGTGATTAAACGATATGCATTCTATTACAGCTCATAAACTGCTGCCAGAGTTAATTCCAGTGATTATTCGATTACGGGCCAATCTAAATCAGAGAATTTAATTATTTTAGACTTCCCGTCTAATATTTAATATTCTAAGGCCCAAAGTCTATTATTGCATATAAATTTAAGTTCTTAAGTCCGCCAAGACTTATGCAAGTTTAACGAAATTATAATATTGACATAGCAAGTTTAAAACCATATTTTGTCAGCGCCATTTGGAACAGCATAAACCATAGCCATCATTTGAGGGTTTATTTGAAACTAGCAACCCGCTCCAGCTTTGCAGGCAACCTTTCTCTTGAATCATCTCTATCTATTGATGTAAATTGCATTAAAATCCGTTGCGTAGTTTATAAGTTCGAAGTGACTTTGCTTTATACTACGTAAACCTTCTTCTTCAACAGTTAATACATTTCTACCTTCAGCCAATCACGTGTCCAGGAGTTTGCAAACACTCCAACGTTTTCGCATCAACAAATGCGCACGCACCGGAAGAAGGGCGCGTCGGTTGAACTCTATAAAGGTTCTCCTACACCGTACAATGCCACGGGTTACATTCACTTGAGAATTTTTAGCAGTTCAATGGTCAATCTGATTCCGTTGTAAAAGTAGATATTTCCTAAGACCGCAAAAAAATACGAATATTTACTCTGAACAGCTAGCACAAAATAATCATCGCAGCAATTTCAAATATCAAATTCTGCGACCAGTGGCCCGATTTTTGAAAGCACAGTATGAAAATGCCACTCGAAAGTGGTGAAAAATTGTGCTGAATTTGAAATGTGCGTAGATTAGAAGTAATGCAAATTTTAATTTGTGCCGTAGTTTTGTAGAAATACACAGATTTATACAACTTTCGAGTGATGTGCTTTAGAAAATCGGTTCCTAGTAGAAGTTGTGAATGAATACTTAACATAATTGATTGAATCAGGCGTTACTTTACGGAGGTGCATACCAGTGCACAAAAAGCATTAGACTTCCTTGCTACTCCACTACTAACGTAAATTCTGAGAAAATGTATTTTGTGCATTGACACTTACATTGTCATTACTTCAATGTTTATTCAGACAAATGTTGCTACCAATTACGCAAAAACGTCAGCAATCGTTGGCGCTTAGTGGGAATTGCTGATCACGCTAGAAAAAGCTAAAATATTAGGCAACTTTACGGTTTATACCTATCGACCTACGATTTTTAAAGGTTTTGTCCAAGTTCAGAGACTAAGCGGTTAGTGTGGACCCGGTTAATGGCGACAGTTTGTGTTGCGTGTCGCACGGCGCATTCGCATCAACGATTATAAGCCGGGCAGAAGACTAGGGACGCCAGGAGGGACTACTCCTAAATTGCGGATGGACCTAAAAGTGTACGAAACGCGTCGGTGTTTTGTGTAGGGGTCAGTTATATTTGCGGAACTTATGGATGTTTAAGTGGAGCAGATTAGGGTGGGTCAATAAGTAGTAAATATACATCCATGTCTGACATGTGTGTGCGGAATAGCAAAGTAGTAACACTACGATAGCATTTAAAACGACCATCGGGTCCGTCTTGCTGTCTCACTCACTCTAATGGGTTTGATACTTGAATCGGCCGATGGTACCCGAAACCCGAATGTCGTTCTAAGTCTCGGACTGTGTTTTTGTTCAGTCTTATCATACCGTCCGGTCCGGTCACTCATATTAATGACTGCTCATTAATCGCTACTATCATTAGCTCCGTGTTCAACTTATATAGTTTTATCGGAATCGGAAATCCTAGTTTCGATTCACGATTTAATTCACCTGTATCGTACAGTATCAATGACAACCCTAGTGATGATATGACTCACAGGATGTCCAGTGTCGGGATTCTAATGGACATAATTCATGGCGTTTGTATGATGCACGCGCTAATATGACGGCGGACAGTGAATGTAAATCACAATTCAGATACACAGAAATGAAACACGATATCCTTACTACCAATTCCCCATACGATGGGTCGATCCAGGCGCAGCTGTTTTGCACTTCTGGTTGTGGAATAGCAACTGTTTTAAGTCCCTTAATCAGAAAGAGAATTAAGTAAACAAAAACAATTTAATGTGTATCAAAGCTGAGGGAAACGCGGCGGCATCCTGCATTGCGCAAAGCGGACTTAATAAAGCAATTAGTATGATCTTCCGTCTCGCTCTGGCAGCTATTACGCCTCTCTTAAGTAATTGGAAACCGTTGTCTGATAATTTTTTGAGTCAACCGCTGACCACAGACGCTTATTGATGTTTATATCACAAAAAATGTCGTCAAATTCAACCTCCGTGCAGCTTGGCAAGATTTTTTCTTCGAACATAAACCCAAAATGTTCTTTTCTTAAAGTCGTCGCAAAATAAAAGGCCCGTTTTGACATTTGTCTTTGCGACGTAACTAGTGATGTAACCATACGACTCGGTACTCGATACTCACGATAAATCGATTCCAGTTTGCATGAGTACTTGATCGATTTGAATATATATTGTAAAGTGCATTGAATTAAAGTTCTTTTTAGAAAAATTAACTTACACTGATGTTGTAGATTTTGAAATGATACATCAGTAATTAATTGATGTTGAAATTCAGTGAAATTCAGTAATTAATTGATTGATGAACACTAGTATTTAAATAAATAAAACCGGCCAAGTGCGAGTCGGCCTTAAAAAAATATCTTGATCGATTTATTTTTTTCTTGAACCGACTATTATTAGTCTGTGGACAATATGAAAAAATCGTTATGCACAGCACTTAGCCGAGTGGGCGGTACCCATCAATGAAAAATGTAATTACCTTCAGAACATTTCGATCGGTAAAAAATAGAGAACTTCATAGGCGTGAACTGTCAAAACGGGCCTATTATTTTGCGACGACTTTAATAAGACATTCCCTTTACCGTTTTTCGAGAATTCAAAAAAAATTTTACAGCTTTTTCTACAAAGACATTCAGAACGCATTTCTAGCAAGCGCAACAAAGAAAAATCAGACACTATTCTCTCAAGGCTACGTTAGAAGTAAAAAAAAGTAGCAACATCACACTAATTTTGACCTTCGCTTTTTCAGCACACAGTGCGCTAGCATTTCCAGATAAGTAAATTAGATGTAGCAGACATTAGGACAAGATTGTTTAATCAAAATAGATTACTATAATACCACAATCGATTCTAAAGTTACCAACACGAAAGCATCGAATCCTGACACTGTATCAGTCGTTGACCCAAATTAAAAAAATCGAAGCAACTTACTCGACTATACATGTAGCAGACATTAGGACAAGGTTGTTTAATCAAAATAGATTACCATACACCACAATCGATACTAAAGATACCAACACGAAAGCATCGAGTAATCGACAAGTCATCATGCAGTCTATAATTACGGCTAAGGCGAGCGAGGGGAGGGCGTACCAGGATATAAGGAGTACCCTGGGAACACATTCCAGGATATTATTACCAAAGGAATATAATGGAATATTACTAGGGTATTACGTGAACAAACGCTCTGACACGTATTAATTTAATAGCAATGGAACGCGGTGTGTTAAAGCTAGAATGATGGATAGTTGGGGTGTTTCCTACAAATTGATGATCAACCGTTACGTTGGAATCAATAGAATATGTAAAATGAGGTTGGAGGGTATTTAAGTGAAAAGGAAAGCCAGTGTAAGCGGAGGAATACAAGTACTAAAAACGCTGATGCAAAGAGAAATGTGGCAAGAAGTTATTTAAATGAAAATAAAGTAAACACTAGTAGGACATGTAAGACTAATGAGTATTGTGATTAGCGATTTCATTGTGATAATATTGATGGATTGATTATTTTATACGACAAGGAAGGCAAACGAGCAATAAGCCAAAGGGGATTAAAATAGAGGAGCACAATGAAACCCGTGTGTCAAATAAACGATAGAGTTTATTTTGAAAACAGCCAAAAAAAACGAACAAGAGCGAGACATAATATACCCATTGTACCTGAGAATAAAACTGATCAGACTATGTAATTCCCATTCATTTTAATTAAAAAAACTGTTCTTAAGCGGCCTCGGTGCCATGAAATGCGCAGTTTTTGTATCCAATGGCGATATTGTCTAGCCGAGTATCTAATTACGAAAAACTTGCCTTTAATGTGGTTTTTGTTTGGATTTACGATTTCCGGAGCGACTTGTTTGGTGGTTTTATAAAACGTTTCACTAGGTTACTTTACTCCATATTTATACAAAAATATTGCGAGTTTATTCATAATGGTCGTGATATTATCAAATGGAGTGAATTTTAATTTTAAAGTTATGCTTATCTCAGTTAGTGTTGTTACGGCACAAGTAGAACTAGGTGACCATTACAATGTTGCAAGCATGGCCAAGGGTAGCGTACAATGAGGTGCTTAGCGGTAATTAAGCAACGGGGTAATAAAAACTTACTGTTTACATTTCGTGCGATAAAATCTAAAGTTACTACAATTCCGATGTGGTAATGGGGATGTACTTATTTAAACAAAATACCAACTTATCGTTACGCTTGAACTAAACTAACTAGTTCACAACTTTTCCTGACAAAGTGGGAACGAATTGACTGCCTAAAACCACTCCAAAACTCAATTAAGTTGTTTCCAAATAAAATAACCACAGAACAGCTGAGGAAGTGCAGACACTCAACAGGCTCATTCTTGCATCTTAATAAATCGAGCGCAAGCCTGAACAATAGCTCATTTTATTTCCAGTCCCACAACTCGCACGAAAAACAATTGAAATCCCAAAGTCGGACGTAAAGTAAATACGGCTTCAGCAGCCAAGTTAAAGATAACTTTGATTTACCGTCTCCGAGTCATACGCAGCTTTCCACGGTAACCGGTAATTGTTTACGGTTCAGTTGTTTTATAAATCGCCTTAAGTGTAAATGAGAACATGATTATTCGCCTCAGCGTGTAGAATATAAGAATACAACTCCGGCGCAAGAACCAGAACGGTTTGAAATTTCAATTTATGATGTTGCTAGCTTCCTTTTAATTACCTAGTCATTAGAACCAAAAGTGTACGGCAAATGTTATGTTTCTTTATCTTTAAACATCTTTATAAAACTATCCAATAGCATAAATAAGGATAAAGCTAAACACATTTTAAAGATGAACAATCCAACAACATGCAACTTTCTTAAGAATTTCGTAAACGTCATTGTCACGTTTACTTTATACTGAAACCGGTAAAGAACATCGCTGATACCGCGATAGCAATATCAAGGGCAGCCGATAATTTAGCTCGATGAGTCGGAGCCGAATCAAAGTCGATCGTGACCGAGGTTCTAACCAAGAAAATAACGTAATAAACGGCGGCGCCGGCGCTGATCCGCGCGATCTAAGTTCCTAGCGTTTATCTGATATCAGCCACTAGCCAGTCTGCTTCTAACCACAGATGGAAAAGGACGCACGCTCTGAAAGCAGGGATAAAGTTAATCCTGTTTGCGGCTTCGATGATGGTTGTGCAAAGGGCTAAAGCGTTGGGCGATAGGATCATTGCTACGGAATTATAATGTAATGAAATGGCGGTTTGAAAGATGAGATTAGATTAATAATTTTACGACAGCGTATTTTACAACTATAAGCCAATAACCGCATGCAAAGGCAAAAGGGGAGTCAAACATACTCGTAAACATTGAATGAAAATATTAATAGAAAGTCAAATATATCAATGAATATACAAACAAAGCGCACGATTCTCAATATTTCGCGGTGCTCGTGATACAGGGGTCATGGGGCGAGCTGGAATGGCTGCCGATGTGACTATTTAAGCCTAGAAATTCAATCTATGCCTAGGTCAAACTCTCTAGGGCACTGTTTTAACAACAAGACCGACCGTTAACAGTCTGATTATTCCGAACAAAAGACTGTTCTGCCCTTTCTGAACTGGAAAGTGGTGTTGTCTTTGGAGTATATGTTTCCATATTTTTTGTTGTAACTTGTAACTGTGGGTGGCATTATGGTAATGCACTAAAATATGGATGGTCTTCACGCACAATATGGAGTTAATTTACTATAAGACATTCGTCAAGATTGTAAAGTGAACGGAAACCATCGAGTTCCAGTTTATTTCGCATACAATGGCGGTCCCACTTGTTCGGAATAATTCGCAATTAATAAACGGTTTGACCTACTGTAGCCAGAATTTGTCGAATCATTCTTACATTCGTATTAATTAATCTCAAATCTAGTGTGAGTTTTTACGATCTCCGGTTTCTCGTGATGGATGTCACTTTCTTCTCGGCTCAATTCAATGTCACTGTCAAAACACCCAATGTATATCGGTTTTTACCTCCAGCGGAGTTCTCCGAGTGTTTTATGTCTGTTACGAATAAACCGGTGTAAATGTTTCATTGATAGCTATCGATCTTAGACGAGTCCCGCCGCGTCGCTCGACAAACAAGTTCTGTTGATGAAGGTCTCCAATGTCCATCTCTGAATTAATAATTGACTTTACTTAAATGTTGATGAATTATGACCTTAGTAATTCCGTCAACCACTTCCTCATTCTACATCCTTATAGGTCTAATAATAGCCAGTATAGACGGGAACTTTTTACATGATTACATTTATAGGCAATGCGGTGCATCCAATGACTTACCATAAATCAATCCGTACGAAGGGGGAAAGCACGGCGTATCAATCCAGCATTCACGTGAACTCGATCACAAAACAGCTTTTTGTATCGCGTTCAGTGAAACGTATCCTAAGTCTCGAACACACAATTAGCACTTTCCACAAAACACATGCTCCAATTCCACCACACTGAACTTATTCAACACAAATGCTGGGTCCACACTTAAGGCTTGCGCGGTAAGACACAGCAAGAGTGAAAAGTATTCGCACTTCTGAATTCGCGGCGCGAATTCACGTGGAGTCGCTTGGGTATTCAAAACTGATAGTCAAACCGACTTTACCGGTTGGAAACGTTCAAAATTCATATCGCAAAGTCGGTTCACATAGTGACGGACGCGGGTTCGGTACGAGCGCGCGGCGCGAGGAGCGCGAGCAAACTAAAGGCCGTCGCGGACACCACGCGGCGCTACCCGACTTTTACCCAGCCATATTAAACCGCTATCGGTAACGCACTATCATTGTAGTACTCTGTTACTTTTAAATCAGAAGGCTTGCTTGCAAACAAACCTGCGCGACATACATGGCCAAGTGTAGTGAGGCTCTGAAATGGCATTCACACGAGCTTAACGCGATTACGCAGTAGGGGTTTAATCGAGTACTGCACGGTGAATGAGGAATTACTATTACCGTCTGGTCAACATACTCGAGATAGCAGTGGTGCACATCTTACTTCCTAATCACAATTTCAATTTTAATGAGCAGACCATCACCGACTTCCTGCATGAATTTTCTTTTTGCGCTGTCGACTCAAAACGCGACGCGATTAGAAATATTAATGATCTGGAAAAATTATGTGCACAATCAGAGTAATATTTTGGTCGTCATTAGGACTAATACAAATTGTTTTAGTAAAAAAACCTATTGGTAACCTGAATTGTTCCGTACCGAAATCGGAATCCGTATCAATTATCAACCGTGAATGGCGCATTCCTATCCCAAAAACACAGCCCTGACTAATTTGCGGGTGCAAGCCTTGAGTAAGATCCTTCAGAATGGGTAGCATCTTCTCGCTAATCCTGATGCCATAAATAACTCTGTTCGAAACAGATTACACTCTGTACACTCACTATTCAACTATAACTTATCGTTTTTTTCTCGGTTTACGTTGCTTCTATCAAATTACAGTTCCATGAAATCAAGAGTGAAATCACACTCGCGTACAAAAAATTACGATTCAAATCTTGAAACGAATTCCTGCATTCGGGCTCTACTGACTACAAAATAAACAACGAGAATTAAAATGGCGATAAGCGACCAAAAAACAAAAACAAAACAGTCTCGAGAATTCGAATGTAGACTCGTACACTGAACAGGTATCCGTATCCCAGAGATAAAAATAAATTGCACAAATTATCATAGCTTGTCGTGCTGTTTTCCGAACTTAAACACATATACAGCGATCTTTATGACTATGGTAACCTAAAATGAAGCTCATAACATCTGCACATTAATGGAATAGATAGGCTGTAAAACACACTACCCTCCTTTACGTCCCGCAGTCGGATACTAACTAAAATAGAAAAGCAATCGCCGTATGAAAGTCGTAAAATTAGTAGCGATGCTTTGACAATTTTATTCCTAACTCGTTTTAATAAATCTAAAGCTTAGTTTACATAAAGGAAAAAAACCGACAAATTATTTCCGTTGCATTTTCACGTAATCTAGATCTTTTATTTTTATAATTCCCAAAACTACAGGCTTAGTGGTTTCGGAAATAACGTTGAAATGTGGTATATAACCAAAAAACTAAATAACATGGAAATATTTGAGACCGTCACCACAAGCCGTTTGACAATTCATTTATCACGCGGTAGTTTAGTAAAATTTTTTTTTTTCGGACTCCGCAATTTATGGTCAAACATAAGGTTTTCCTTGCATGTGTAAACTGAACTTAATCATTATTTACTTAAATTTAATATCGAGGTGTGTCACAAATCGCATATAAGTATCAGGTGTTAATTTGATGATGTTTATATTACAAGGTTAATAAAACGAGTTAAGCAAGTAATTAGACGCAATTCCCAACACGAATATGTTTCACGCACACAAGCAAATATATTACATATAGGTACAGAAATATTGTAAAAAAAACTTAAATACCAGGAAGAGGTTTGCATGCGTATACCTTTTATCGATTTAATGAGAGAAAATATATGAGAATTACCAAACAATACGTACTGGTAGCGTAAAGAAGTTTAGAGCCATTTCACAGGTACATGTGTTCCGGTGTGGAGAGTAAGACAGCCGGGGAAATTATGGGCACAAGAGGCATTTCATCTTAGTTCTCTAGGTTGGCAACGCATCTGCAATCCCTCCGGGGTTGCGGGTGTCTATGGGCAGTGGTGATCACTTACCATCAGGTGACCCACTTGCTCGTTTGCCTTCCTATTCATATAAAAAAAAAAAAAAACATTTTATTGAAACATTTCAATCTGACATGCGACAATTCAATGCACCGTGTTTCAACGTGTTTAAAGTTTCGTCCGATTTTTGGCCGAAACTGAAACTTGTCCAGATTATTTTGTCAAACTTATTGCAGCCAAAACTGATCCTTCTGACACTATTTTTGCTTGGTTATTGCTAATGTATAGTCGGTCGGCTAAGGTCTTACCAATAGAACCAATTCAATGCTACGAACTGTTATAAATGCTAGAGCACTTACTTAGTCAACTAAGTACTTCCATTCCAGCAATGACCAGCACAACAAGCGTAACAATAAAACTAAAAGCAGAACCAGTCGAGCCCTAGGTCGTAGAATTGTTACAGGGCGTGGAACCTAACTAGTTTGAAAGCAATTTACCATAAAACGATGTTATGGGTTTAAATTAAACTAAATCTGAATAATCCTCATGGCGTTATGCTAGTAATAATGGCCAAGGTAATGGTAGGGGTAAAAGAATACTTGTTTTTTAAATTGCAAGGCTATAGTAAGACCAGTTGATTTACTTTTACTGACTACTACGCTTACTTTCAGTTTTCTGATGATTTTTCGGATAGTTTGTTTGTACTGCAAAAGTTAAAGAGTACTCCATCGTCGCTTCGAAATTTGTTCACTTATTTGTGATTCCACAAATAGGTACTTACGTAAAAAAAATTGCAGTCACTAACTAGAATTTAAAAACAAGCAGCCGCTTCGGCATTTTCTCTCACATTTACTATGCGGTAGGTATGTACTTAACATCTCGACGGAATATCGTTCGTAGTTTGATCTGTGTTGTAAAATACCTTAACGGCAACAACACTTGGCATAACTTGTAATTAAGCACAAAAAGCAGCCATTACAGAAAGCACTCAAGTCTACAATAGCAGTGCACTCGGAACTAAAGAAACCAATGCTATCTAACGGCAACTTGAAGGATGCAGTCACACGTTATCAGATACTGGTGTAGTAACAGTTAGAACGTGTTACATCAAACAATAGGTGGAACAAATGGATGTGAGACAGGCGGTGCAGCCTCGCCAACACTTCCCGAAGCGACGGTGATAAGTTTTTTGCTGACGGAAGCTTTGTGTTTGGATTTGATCGCACCTTGCGGCAAATGAAGGTGAGGTCTGAAATGGAGCAAGTTTACTCGGATATAAATTTAGTCTAGCTAGGCAAAATACAGTACAGTAAACGTCATGGCAGTAGAGAGATTAAAAGCGTCATTTGTATAATTTACAGTACTTAGATGATAAAAAAATAAGGAGCTCTCTAATGTAAATAAGAAAGGTTGGTAAGAATTAATAAAATTTCTAAACGATACTGAAAACTAGAACACAGAAAAATCCAAAGAGGCCTTGGCCGGGAATCGAACAAAGAAGGATTACCCTACGGAAGAAGTTAAGCGTTGATTTAATAATTTAATAGGGCAGTTTACTGACTTATATTTATATACCTTTTATAGAAAAATATGTACTTATTTTGAGAGGTATCTTTACTTGAAACCACAAAAAGGGGCGTCCTTGCACTTCTAATAGTACGTACAAGCCAAATCACAACACTTAATCAAGCAGTCCCACGCGCGTCTTAAACCTAATTCATTGTTATCACCGACACCTTGTCTGGATTGAACAACACACATTAGCGTTTCACGTTTACGTAAACTAAACATCGCCTTCCTTAGAAGACTACAAGGAACTTGCGAAACCCATTCCTTACCTTAAGACCGCTCGAGATGCGGTTTGCGCTCTTCCTGACCACAATCTTGTAAAGTTGCATGGCACCGAGAAATTAGATACCCTTTTCGTTTTATGTAGATTCAATTTGTGTTTTCTTTTAATACTCAGATGGAAAGTTCATCGTGTTGTAATCAGATGGTTTCATATTTAAGTTTAAAGAAAATTTAATTCCAAAACTTTTAATACATTAAAAAGTGTCTGTTATGAAATTTACAGTCTGTTAAAAAAACAGATAATTACCTACCCGTAAAATAGAAATTGTTAACGTTCCTCTTTGTCTGCTAAATTATAGACTTTAAACCTAAATAAACACAACGGTTAGTGAATAACGGCATTACCATTTATTCCAAGTCATCCAGAATAAGTAACAACTTCTAATGTGTGTCGCACATCGAGGTCGATTTCATTTCACATCGGTAATCCCTTAATCACCGCGCCGCACAGAATTTCACCAAAAATGGTAACATCTTGATTCAATTCCGATAGAAACGATAATTTTTCACGGTCAACTTGTGTGGATTTGTGGTTACGGTTAGTTAGAGATGTGATCTTTATCCGGTACATTTATGTTACTTTCACGAGATAGTTTACTAACCTTGTGTTACGCAGATTCTTGCTTCCGGCGACGATGAAGTCCTCAGTCGTGAGAAAGTGTTTATTATACGGCGCGATATTTGCATTATCCTCTAGCAATAAAATTCTATGTTTTGTGGAACCCGCTAGCCACAACTTAACTTCTATTGTCTTTTACTGCCCACAACATGCTGTTGTTTCTATAACCTTGACTTTGAATATAGTGACACCGTTTGTATTGTTTTCACAATTCAATTAGTCAATTCCTACGTAATTGTGAGCATCTCAGCAATTATAAGCACGTTTTCATTGAAATAAAATTGAAGCGGTCACCATAGTACTTCAATACCATTTAAGTATGTGTTTATAGTTTATTTTATGCGTCGCTAAAATAGTGAACATGTCGCAGCTGCATGAATTTAATTTTAGATCATCATCTCCGGTTGATATATGTGCATTCTCTTTAGAAAAAGCTGTATTTTACCACCTGCTTGCATTTATAAATTATTGCATTACCTACATTTTCAACTACAGTAATACAACATGTGAACTCTGTAATATAGACTTCTGAATATATACCTATTGAATATAATATCCTGCTTTTGTTATATTGTTGTTATGCGGTGTGGAGAGTAAGACAGCCGGGGAAATTACGGGCACAAGAGGCATTTCATCTTAGTCCTCTAGGTTGGCAACGCATCTGCAATCCCTCCGGGGTTGCGGGTGTCTATGGGCAGTGGTGATCACTTACCATCAGGTGACCCACTTGCTCGTTTGCCTTCCTATTCACATAAAAAAAAAAAAAAAAAAAAAAAAATTTCGTTGTATAATGTGGAATAAGACAACAAATGAATAAATATGATGCATTTGGCAATGCTTGGAGAGTTACCTGGTGTTATTTAATTTCCATCTGTCAAGACTTAGTTATTAGATTAGTTTTTAGACGCCCACAACTCCGAGAATGAACAAAATGGACCATAATATGTATACCAGTATGTTTATGGCTAGCTTTTTATTCAATTAGTCGTTCGTCCAGCTTGAGAGCATTTTAACTCGATAAGTTAATTTGCAGTTTATATTCCATTTAACGACAACGTACCTGAGGGTAAAAAGATGGTGATATCAAAGAAACGTATAAAAGTATGAAGATGGTAGACCGCATAAAACAGGTAATGTTACTGGTAATGTTACTGATAAAACTGGTCCATTGAACGCGGGAATATTGTTAAGAAAGATGTTGCAACTGAAAGTAAATATCATTCATAATAACATATACAAATTTGACCGGTGATCAAATTTTAGACTTCGACAATATAAAACTGTTTACAAATAGAACCACAATAGGTAGGTAAAGATAAATAGTACGTAATTGCTCTTAATGTCTTAATAAAATCTTCAAATCTTCATCCCACACACACAGTACCTAAAACAAGACTTTTAATTAAATATAAGAGGTGTTATGTTTGTATTTACACGAGGGAGCGTATCGAACCGCGCGATCTCGCCACTTATTACATAAACCGATGAGGTTTTCAATAGTGGCTCAATTTGTAAAAACCTTATTGTAAAACTTGAAATAAATTATGAATAAAAAAAAATAAAAAAAAAAAGTCGTCATTAAAATTTATATTCAATCGCATATCAAAATACGGATAGTTACAAAAAATCACCTTGCATAAGACTTCTGCGGCAAGTTCAAGAAAATACATACCAGCGTCATCATTATCATCATCAGCCAAAAGACGTTCGTTGCTAAACATATATATTAGGCTCCCTCTAATAACATGGTTGTATTAAATTTGTAGGATATGGGATAAAATAAATGATGGTGCAACCTAAAAGATAGGGCTAAAGAGGATAGAAACGCGAAGCAAGGTTATCCACTTGTCACGACGTTCTAGCTTTTTTGCGTCTGCGCAGAACGGCTCAAACTATTATTAAATAACCATATAAGATCCATAAAGAGTTAAACAGCTCCCTGTTCCTTTAATCAAGAAAGATCATTTATTTTATGTGAAAATGATTATGATGGAAGAAACAGATAAACATACAGAAAATAAACTACATGAAGTACCTAGATTGAAAAAAATACTTTTGGACTGTAAAAAATACGTTACTAATACTGCTGACAGTTACAATAGTTATTAGGGTAACCAAAAGTAAGTAAAGTAGTATTTTTAGCACTTTAAAGTACCGATGCAGACCTTTGGTAGATGAACCAAAAAAAAACAGTTACCTGCTACTTCTGTCATTTTATAAGATACTAGATTTAGTAATTTCATAACCGTGAATGACCCAGTAGGCATAGCGCATGATAACGACATTCTAATAAACCATAAAGCAGCAGTTGACAAAACCTTATCACATTAAACGCGACTATCGCAGATTGCTGCATCGCCGTGTCGCAAACCGTAACGAATCTGCCTCATTGTTTGTCATAATGTCAAAACTATGAAGACTCGTATATCCCATTCACCTTTTGCAATAGGTAAGGGACTCAAAACAATCGACAGTGAATTTTATAATGTAATAACCGGTCATGTTTTGCATGAATGGTTTACATAGGTTCAGAACTACCAGTGCGACTTACATAAAGTTAACTTAATTATGCTGGGAATGTTAGCAGTAAGACTCTAAGTACTATTTACTGAGTAGTTAGAGTCGACAAATGACTCCAATTATGCTAAACATCATTCTTAACTCAAATATATAGATAGAGATATTATAACGTCGGAGCTGTAAAGCGTTTTTCAAGTATTAAATACGCGTACGACGATCATCTATGTATGGTAACATAGATAAATTTTCAAGTTATCAAGCGAACACGCTGAGGCAAATTTTCAGAACGATCCTATAACAAAAAACATTTATTTCGGTATACTAATTCTAAAGAACCTCTTGTAGATAATGAATATCACTCTAAATGCAATCTTTACATGCTATAAAATTACTGACAAGATTTGAGGTAAAACTTTTCGAAAGGACTTAAGACCCCGAAATGTTTTAAATTTTAGACTCTAAGGGTATACATCGCTAAGTTCACAATAAAAGTTATAGATGTAGAGATAGGACCTGTTTTCAGATCCTCGGTTATTTTAAAAGTAAACAAACGAAAACTTCAGAGATAGCGGTTGCATTATCATAGGTGTTGCAATGTCCTCAAACAAGACTTGTTTAAATAAAATTACGAAAGAATTACTATGCCCCTCTTCTGCTCCACCAACCTAAACTCCAAGTCTGGGCCAAGGCTCAATAATACTCAAATCGCGAGTATGGGTGGTGATTAAAATGATACGAAATCGAAAACCTACGCGAATCTTAAACAATATAGCAAGTATGATTGATTACTATGATTATTCTTTGAAAGCAAAGCATCCGTATAAGTAGGATCAAAATCATCTTCTCGTAACAGTTACACCAGCAAAGGTTTAGAAAAGCAATATTTGCTTATATGACTATGGTCCTCTTTGAACTAGTCTGCTGTTAGGTAACTAAAGATACTACTTTCAAAGGTTATTTTAAACCATCAACTGTAACAAGCCTATATCGTACCCGACTGACAAGTTTTTATTTTACTGTGTTTTTGAAAACTCCATTCGTTTCGTAAGTCATTTTCAGTACTTAAGTAATAAAATTGAATACCAAGAGCATGATTAACATAATCAAAGTAAACAAAAAGTTGGCGATGCTATAAACATTATTAAGGAAATCATCAGTACTAAACACGATTGGATTAGAATGCGTGCCACAAAGATTATTCTTCTAGTTATGATAATTTGTATGGCACAATCCTTCTGTAGTCGTTATGTCAACCGCTGATTGGTAGAACGTTTGACATCAAGGATAACTACGGCAATGACGATGACACGAGTGACGGAGACATGTTTTAGATAGTCAGTTACATTATTGGCTCCTTGCATAATTTATGAAAGCCATTAATTAGTTTAATAAGTGCATGTTTGTGCCAATTTCAATTGTAATGGTATAGTTAGCGGTAAATCATTCTTAACCTATTCTAATGGTATGTTAGTTTTTATAGGTAGGTATAAGGGTAAAGGGTTATATCTAAAAAGGTTGAACCTATTCTAAAAGTTCTTTCTCTAATAGTGAGCTACGCCTTTTTTGGCCAAGTAACATAGGCTGCTGTTACTCCAGCGCCGAAAGACAGAGACGAAGAATTTAGATTTAGAGTACCGTATGTAAGTAATTTCCTACACTTGGTTATTTATTGTTAAACAAGTTAAGTGAAACCTTTCTAAAATACCTTTAATTCGTAACAACCAATAAATTACAATTGTAATGTAAATACGGTTAAGAAACTTCCTGAAAGCAACAAAATATCTTTGATTGCGCAACATACATTTTCTAACGACATTGTTGTATTATCTAACACTGACGTCTTCGCTCAATGGGCCCGTCTTGTCAGATTCGTCACACTTTTTAGGGCATAAGTTTCTTTTGCTTGTAGTATTGTATTATGTCTCAACTCGTGCGAGTCGCCAAAATCATTGAGCAGTCATCTTTACACACCGTAGTAAGCACGAGAAGCAAGTTACCAAACGATTTTGAATCGTGAATCAACTATGCAAGGATAACTTTCAATGAAGTCTTATGTTCTGTGAATAACTTCCATTCATACGTAAGTACTAGTGCACAGGGTTGCACCTGTAGTCCACACATTTACTCTCAACTTTAAGGACGTTACTACAAAGCTGATAATACTTTGTGGATTTTAAACATGAGCTTTAACTAAGAGTGATGTTTACGCTCGGACCGTATTTGGACGATCGAGTAATTAATCAAGTTCAGAGAAAACGAAAGTTTTAAATGACTCCGAATGCTTCTCAGGATTGACCATTTATCCTTCGACACGGCCATTAAAACAATAAGATATTGACATACTCGTTAATTAAATATTTCATTATTTCAATCAATAACATCTCGCTCTAGGTACATAGTTCTGCTTTGACTTTTCTATTCTTTCTAGTTCTCTCTATTCTAATCCACGTTTTATGAATTAATTTTCCATACCATAACAAAGATATGCCTCCAAAATTTCTAATGCAGATCTGATTTGCCAAGCTGTGAACAGATCGAGCATTCACCAATACCTGCAGCTTATCGATAGCTATCGCGGCCCGAGGATAGCTAACATGCCAGTTAGTCCGCTTTCCACTACCACTACAGTATTATCTAAAATCGAAGAAGATTAATGGATAATGTGCACTCAACTCGTTGTGATTTACATTGAGGAAAAACTGTCTGTGACATTTTAGGTCTGAGATATCAACCAAGTGTAATAAAACAAAATATGGCATGCCGTACAGCCTGGATTTATTAAACAACCAAATTTCAGAGACGACTAGTATGACCTTCATGGATCTAAGAGTAGGTACGTAATGCAGATTGGCGGAAAACCAGTGATTTCTACATAAATGTTTATATTTTCATTGACCACACCTGACAAAACAGAAACTGGTCGTATACCAGTAAATTATCGAAGACACAAGCGCAGAAAATATCTAACATGCTATTTCTAAATTGCAAATGCAGACAAAGCCATGTGACAGAAAGCAGTTAGCCCATAAAACGATCTTGTCGGCTCCTTGACGGGATATATCGGCTAAGTACAACTAGTTGTCTGATCGGTTGGCGGATAATGCCTCGAAAGTTGTGCCTGTGCTATAAATTATCTCAAAGTACACAGGGATAGTTAGTTGGACAATTGACCGTTTTACAGAAAACGTATCAAGAATATATCCACGGACCATTAAGATCTAAGAGGGGATAATTTAACGCTATGGTATGGTATTTTCTATAGAAGTTCGTTCTCCAAATAAACTACTTGAAGCAAGTTTAAACGTTTTATGTACCTACAGAGGCCGCTTTTTGGTCCATCCATCCGTCCCCTACTTCATTTCGATGTTAACTTAGGTAGGTAATTACTGCTAGGAAAGTTAGTGATCGACATACATATTTATATTACATATAGATGACATCACTCACGTTTTTACTACACATGATATTACAGTATCAAAATTCAAGTGGTTTTGTCAAACTCCCACATACTCTGATAAAGGAAACGGAAATCAACAAAACAGTTTCTTAAGACTATTTACAATATTATAATATATACAAGAATAAAGCAGTCGCCACATCAGCCCCCCCGGAGACCTTTACGGTCGATAAAACTGCGGGAAACGCACCTGGCGACCAGCACGAATCACGTCGGGGTCACCACTTATAGGAATCGTTTTGTGATAGATTAAAAATCACACAGTACACTATATATACAATTTATTTACACACAATATTTACAAATAACAATATTAAAACGGAGCGACATAGGAAAGCAACTATATGCACGCAAGTCTAATTAGAAGAGACACGCGCATGCGTGAGTTTTGTCAAACTCCCACATACTCTGATAAAGGAAACGGAAATCAACAAAACAGTTTCTTAAGACTATTTACAATATTATAATATATACAAGAATAAAGCAGTCGCCACACCCCTATTTTCTTTTAAGTTTGATAGAGACAACATGCTAAACCTTTGAGACGGTGCAAGGAATGCTGTGAAAAATTTATAAACGAGAACAGAAGGCAGCTACAACCATCAAACCGTACAATCTTCTGCGATTAGTGTAACCGTAACCTCCTCGGTTAATAGACAAGTGTTACTGTCCCCGATACGATCACTCTCCATTTATAGACCCATGATTGTAAAGGTAAATATTTAGGCCATCACTGTTACATAGGAATTCTCGAGATTTTTCTAATCGATAGAACAAAATTAAAAGAATGTTGATGAATTTCAGACGATGTTAACATTCTTTTGACTAAAACCAACAGAGCCAAGGACAATACAATGCGGATGTGATTATAACTAAAAGCTATAAGAGCTTTACTATTTCACTGCACTCGTCAATGTTGTTTCAAGAGTCCGAATAAACGGAATGCAATTAAAATGACTGCTTTTAAAGAAGCGGGATGATTTTATTTTCTTAAGGAAAATATTTATTCTGGTAAAGAATAAGGAAATCTATAAAATTTTCTGTTCCCGTCTTCAAATATTCTACTGCGTGCGTTCCAGTTAACGCAATACAGAAAATAATTTAAAATCATGTTAAATGTTTCAAAGTAAAAACCTTTCAGTTTCAGGAAGCAATTAAAGTCGTGATATGAAAGACGGCCGATCAAAACGATCCATAAAAGATATAAAAACAGAAATAGAATCAATTAAAGAATGCGGAAGACATAAAACAGTTGCAGCGTGGTTTGGCATATCCAAGCTCAACACATCAGAGGCTATGGTTGAGGCGGCGCCGCGATAAATTTCAAAATCGTGACTTAGACGGTTTTGGCCATAAGTCTCTGGTGACGAGGGCACATAAATCTTAGGACACTTTGATGGGTCTGCCTCAAAAGTCGGGCTCTGTAATTGACACCACGCTTCTGCTGCGCTACGTGTTATGTTTATCAAAGAGGTTATAAATATATCCCTACGCAGCCTAGTTAGCTGAGCTTTCTTTACATTGGAAAGTTTTACCTTTTATTTTCTTCTCTTCCCGTAATTTATTAATCTACTGCATTCAAGCGCAGTAATTGCCAGTCAGCTCAGTCCAAGTATATGTATGCCTCGGAAAATTGAAACTAAGAATTGATTGACATTCAATTAAGAATGGATTATTTACCTGACATATTCAGCATTTCTAGTACAGTCTATCTAAATACTGTATTGTACCATACATAAAAAAATTACAATCTTGTATGTATAATAAACAATTACAACTACAACTACTTGAGAATTTTTTCCGTCTATCTCCAAACGCCCAACCTCAACTCCCAAAACATGTCCACTTTTCAAGACAGTTTGAATACCTAGTTGGAAACCAACAATTCCAATTAACTTGTAACCCATTTCGTAACGTCCACAAGAAAGAATCTCCAAGCTTTCCTGTAATTCAATCCACTGGCAACACCAACCAAATTTCCACGATTCTGACGTGCGTTCAGTGAAATAAATTATCTCTAGTAGGGGTCAAACTGAGAAATACGATTAACCTATTACATGTATGAAATAACATTCCTTTATACGATTGAATAATTTATAGATCTAAAGCTGCTTTGTTTAATGACAAGATAATGAAAGTAAGTGAAATTGCAAATGCACGTTTGAAAAACTATTAATCATCCGATGGTGTTGCTTGTGTAACTTTTAATGAGACCGTTTTGAAAAATGATAGGATTACGTGATCGATATAAGTAAACATTTATAAAGCTTCGAAAGAAACTAATAGAATAATAAGAAGTTTTAATTGAAATCTCATTCTTTTTAAATTAGTGAATAAAAGGCATGAAATTAAAGGAGACACTCCAATTATATTTTAGATACATGGAATTTCTTTTCAAAGGGATTGTATTATTAGGTAACATGACACTGTCGAAACTTCCTTAGCATTTATCACCACCAATTAACTGTCGAGTTCATCTGGGTCAGCAGTCGAACGGACAGGGAGACGCGAGCGCAGAATTTCCGCTTCCTGGTGACTTTTTATAAAATAAAAAATATTTAGGTAACGTTTCCTGTTACCACAATGCTTGCTTAATTAGTTGCGTGAGGTTTTTTTTGAGGGTTTTTAAAAGTATTTGTGGTGAAAACGACTTGTTTTCTTACCTTTCGTGAATTTATCAAGACTTTCCAAATTGGTAAAAATCCCACAAAAAATGGTCATTTTACACACTATTTGTTACTTGACCACAGCTACAATCTGTCTCTTAGTACTCACAATCGAAATTCAAGAATCACTACTGTTTTATTATGGCCAGAAATGAGGACGTTTATATTTCAATAAATCGCTGTTGCAGTCTCAACATCTCCATTCCACACCCAGAATAGAGATGACGCAGCAAAAGGGTGAGGTTCAATATGAATATACGCAAATGGATTTCCGTGAAACTACATTATTGTATCTTACTTAATGGACTCCACAAAATTTGTGTAGAAATTCGGCGATGTTTCTAAAAAAAATCTGACTGTTTTTGTTTCTGCTTCAACTGTCACTTATCTTTAAGACTTAACATAAGGTATGGTTCGTAATATGCTGCTTAAAATTGAAACGTAAGCTTTTTTTGCTTTTTATGGAACGTAATCATTAAAATCACCACAACCATAATATAATCATGCGAAAACTTAACTTTCATTGGCGACAAGTGAATAACTTCATACGTAACCAGCCCATTTGCAGACCCGTATTTACAAACCGAGGACAATGTGACTTTCAAAATCATCCGTATCGTTTTCATTTTAGGCAACCATGTAATCACGAATGGCAGTTCATGCGAGCAAATATGACAGCTGCCAGCCACAACTACATTACATTTGCCATTAAACAATCCCTGTTTCATCAATCTCGGTGTTTACCACTTTATAAATAAAGCCTAAATCAATGCTACACTGTTTTGACAACCGCATGAGCATGTTTGTTATTATTACAAATTGATTGAAGAGATGACACCTGATACGACTGATGTTTTCCGAAAGAAAGCTCCAGCGTGTGCAACGAAACCGCTGAGTTATCGCTAATCGATCTACAAATATTGGTTTTATAATCAATCATTGCGTAATGTGAGGCAAATTCGGTGGAAGATATTAACTAATATTCTAATTATGTAATTCAACCTTTATAATTCCATCAACAAAGGATTATACAAAGTAAATATCAAGCGACACGACACTGCAGACGACGTACAAAGCCTCTTTAAAAATACACACTAAAAACTCAAATTTATTCACAGCCCTTTTAGTGCAAGAGCGAAGTCTCAAAAGCATGCGCAAACGCAACCTTCACCGTAACTAATGACAGGTGAGAACGCTATCCTTGTTCCTGACGCGGTAAAAAACGCGCACGTGTTACTTAACTTGTCATTAACGCGACAGATGTCGCAGGTGTGTCAAAGTTAAATGTCAAACGCTGCGCGCGTCGATAAATATTCATACGGACAATTATACTTCAGCGTTAATACATGGAGAAATGCTGTACTGTTCCTTGTGGAGCATTATGAGTGCTGACATTATGTGTATTATAGGATGACTTAACATAGGTAGTGGTTAACCTTTTGGAGGTAATGTGTGGACATTTCTTCCTTTAAGTTGGTGCGGATAAGTTGTATGCCGAAAAATTTACCTACAGCTGAGCAAATAAATACGAACAAAAGACTTATTACAAAAACAATAATGGTCAAAGCTAAACAGTGTCGCGAAGCTCGCGAGCCATGACCCACGGGTAAGTTTATTATCTATGCCTTTTCTGACTTTGGCAACACTGTGAACCTTCTTGTACTTATGAATTCTCACTTTGACAGATCGCAACGGTTTAGCGCGGCAAACCGAGTAAGAGAGTGAGTTGAGAGTAGGAGGCGAGCGATCTGGCAGCCACAGGTGAGTCCTGATTTATATTATGACCAATGATCACAACCATTAAATGTTACTACCAAAGATGGACTCATGTCCTTTCGTGTGGGATAGTGATCCTGAGACAGTGACTATAGGAGATGATGATGATGCCGGTGAATAAAGGCATAAAGCATAAGTGATCTCAGAGGCATACAGAAGTTGTGTATGCTAAGCGTAGTCAGTAGCTTGCAGAAGTTGTGCATGCTACAGAAGTGAAGACAATTTATGGGTCTAAGCAGTCAGTCTAAGTGGTCAGGGTTGGACTGTAGGGGTGTTGTGGAGGTCCTTCAAGGGACTTCGGTCCCGCTCGGTGCTTAGGAGAGGGTGCAGTAGTTTCGCCTCTCTGAGACTCTATGCGTGCATAAGTTTCTGGAAGTCCACCCATAATTGTCGAGGGTTGCATAAGTTTAAAGGGGGCCCTCATGTATAAGTTCTACCCCGTATGAGAGATGGAGACCATGGTCTCATGTTGCATAAGTAAAGCTAAAGTTCAACAGACTTAAATGTAAAGATTATGAAATTATAGTCATTATGTCACGGGATCGCTATCCATCTGTATTTATGTGGTTCTAGAGAAATATGTCGCCACAAGAGTTCAAAACATGTAAGTTCTTTCCGAATAAGTTGGCCTTCGTGCGCCTCCTCGCACTGCATATTCGCTGTAGTTTGTTTTGAATAAAATAAGTTATGATATTACTGCGTGCCTATTTATAAACTTTATACTGTACGGCTGAATGCATCAGGTTTACCGCATAACTTAACCACTAAAAACCAAGGAGTAAGTACAAGTAGAATTCATAACCATGATCGATGATCCAGTCAGTCTAGTTTGTTTCCCCACATCTAGGTACTTGATCAAGAGAAAAACACGACAGGAAACGCGGTGGTTTTGTTTTTGTAGAAAATAATTTAATTACAAATTTAAATTACAAGTTCCATGGTTCTTACAAAGTAATAGATGGGTTTTTGATGAACCAGTAATCAACGATTAGATTAACTTTTATAAGGGACTGATGAGTATAGTTCAGTGTTATAGCTTGGTTTGATGAGATGAGATTTCAATCTTCAGTTATTATAATTTTCGGCTGCATAATTTAATTAAAGAATGCTGTTTTTGGATTCGTCAGAAGCAATAAAGCTGCGCAATAACGTGGGATTGTTTTAGGGAATCTTCTGGTTGCTGATTCTCTTTGTCATACTAATCAATCTCTATCGTGAGATTGTATAGAAATATGTAATCTAACAATCGAGATTCAGGACTAATAATAGAGTTAAGACTAAAATGAATGGCATCAGTAACAGCGTGTTTAATAGCAAAGAGTATAGCCAATTTTAGTTTTAGCTATATGAATTTAAAAGTTAGAACAAAACAACATCGCTTCTCACACTAGCCATCATGTACGACTATGTTCCACAAGGACTGGTGGACAGCATTCCAGGCTGTGGCTATAGATAGGCGCGGGCGCTCGCTCTGGCCTTATTAATGAATGGGGCATGCAAATGCTGGCGGCTGCATTCCCGTTTAAAGTACTATAATGCTCGAATGTAATTGTAGGGTAGTAGTAAAGGCGATATTTTCAATGATGGGCTAACAATACACTCTTCTTTACTATATCACGTTTCTGTATCAGCTTAAAAATATTCCGAATATAATAATCACCAAAACGGACGCCATAACCGTTCAGCTTGCAAGTATTCTGTTGTGGTATGTTTTAAGAACTTTTTTTACCATATACGAGTATGAAGACAAATCAAGTGTAAACTCGTAACACTGGCTTATATACCTTAACTAGTATTTCGCGTGGGGGCCGCGGGCCCCAAGGGCCCCGCGGAGGTCCCGTGCCACCCTGTTTTGTTTTAATAATCCTAACCTTTTTTATTTTATTCTTAGGCCGCAATTTCGAATCCGCCATCTTGTGAAAAGCGTTTCGCGTGGGGGCCGCGGGCCCCGCGGGACCCGCGGAGTCACCCTGCCACCCTGTTCTTTTTTCAAATATTTCTGACCTTTTTTTACTTTATTCTTTGGCCGCAATTTCGAATCCGCCATCTCGGGAAAAGCGTTTCGCGTGGGGGCCGCGGGACCCGCGGAGTCACCCTGCCACCCTGTTATTTTTCAAATATTTCTGACCTTTTTTTACTTTATTCTTTGGCTGCAATTTCGAATCCGCCATCTCGGGAAAAGCGTTTCGCGTGGGGGCCGCGGGCCCCGCGGGACCCGCGGAGTCACCCTGCCACCCTGTTTTTCTTTCAAATATTTCTGACCTTTTTTTACTTTATTCTTTGGCCGCAATTTCGAATCCGCCCTCTCGGGAAAAGCATTTCGCATGCGGGCCGCGGGCCCCACGGGACCCGCGGAGGGTACCCTGCCAGCCTGTTGTATTTTCAAATATTACTACCTTGGAAAAAGTACTTCACATGGGGGCCGCGGGCCCCACGGGACCCGCGGAGGGTACCCTGCCAGCCTGTTGTATTTTCAAATATTACTACATTCTTTGGCCGTCATTTTGAAACCACTACCTTGGAAAAAGTATTTCGCGTGGGGGCCGCGGCCCCCGCGGGGACCGCGGAGGGTAACCTACCACCCTGTATTTTTTTCAAATATTTCTAACGTTTTTTACTACATTCTTTGGCCGTCATTTTTAGACCACCATCTTGAAAAAAGTATTTCGCGTGGGGGCCGCGGCCCCCGCGGGGACCGCGGAGGGTAACCTACCACCCTGTATGTCACTTAGTCGAGCACAACCCATCCATCTCGACTGGCCTCTGAGATATTCGCGTTTCAATTTTGTATGGCGGCCATCTTGTTTTCGCAATTTTGAAAAAAAAATACCAGTTCACCCATAGGCTGGCTGTTCTGAGCGACTTTAGTTCCAGGCAAGCTCCATAGGGCAAGTCGTTGCGGAGAGCTGGCCCATGTGTCAAGTCAGTTTCCACGTTAAGGTCGGATTTGCATTTTTTTTGTACTTGTGATAAAATTTCTTATGCAATCGTATATAAAGTCGAACCGCATTTCTAAAAACTGCTATACAACACAAGTGAGTCTATGAGTCTGACATAACTTTGTATGGCGGCCATCTTGGAAAATGGCGGAATCGAAAAATTAAGTATGGCGTTTGAATTTGTGGTCTCGAAGAGCCCCGGATGCAAAATTTCAATCGGATCGGAGTAAAAGAAACTTTGGCTGCCATTTTGAATCCGCCATTTTGGAAAAAAAATTAGGTTTATTAAATTACTCCGCTCACTTTGAACGATATTTGTTTGAGCACCACCCACCTGTTGCGACTGGCCTCTGAGATATTGGTGTTTCAATTTTGTATGGCGGCCATTTTGTTTTTGCAATTTTGAAAAAAAAATACTGGTTCACCTATTGACTGGCTGTTCTGAGTGACTTTTGTTCCGGGCAAACTTGATAGGTCGAGCCGTCGCGGAGAGCTGCCCCATGTGTCAAGTCAGTTTCCACGTTCAGGTCAATTTTTCTTTTACTTGTATTTTTGATAAAATTTTTGATGCGATAGTGTATAAAGTCGAACCCCACCTCTTATGGGCTCCTCAAAACAACAGGTGAAAGAAACAGAAATTACTTTGTATGGCGGCCATCTTGGAAAATGGCGGAATCGAAAAATAAAGTATGACGTTTGAATCTGTGGCCTCGAAGAGCCCCGGATGCAAAATTTCAATCGGATCGGATAAAAAAAAAATTTAGCCGCCATTTTGAATCCGCCATCTTGGAAAAAAAATTACTTAGTCGGATTTCCCCCTCAACTCTGAATGACATTTGGTCGAGCACCACCCGTCTATCTCAACTGGCTTCTGAGATATTCGCGTTTCAATTTTGTATGGCGGCCATCTTGTTTTCGCCATTTTGAAAAAACTTTGACCGGCTTACCCATTGGCTGGCTGTTCTAAGCATTTTTAGTTTCGGGCAAACTCGATAGGCCGAGCCGTTGCGGAGAACCGCCCCATGTGTCAAGTCAGTTTCCACGTTCAGGTCGATTTCGTATTTTTCTGGTGGTCGGGCAAGCATTTTTGATACGAAGATGTATAGAGTAAAACCCCACCTCTTACCAGTTCTTCCAAACAACTCTGGGGTGAGTCAGTGAGTGAGTCAGTGAGTGGGTATTCAGCTATATATATTATAATAGCTTAAATATTAAATGAGTGAAGGAAGAATCCGTACAAGTTTCAATGCTTAATTATGACGGGTGTTATTCTTAATTTACATTAAGAATAGTGTTTTTATTGGTTACCAAGTTGCACACATTAAGATAGTTAATTTCCCAGTATACAGTTGTTACATGGCATGTTAAAACGATATTGGCCCTAACTGATGGCGCAAGCTGCAACTCAATCTAATCACTTTTAATTTGCTACAAATGAACACTTTATTCGCTTTCTCCGTCTCCTACATCAATTAAGTATATACTATTTCCTTAATAAACACTTCGAGTTCCAACTGTAATCTCAGTTGCAGTAGCTGCCGTATCCACCTTTACTTCCTGTTTATGCGTCCAAGTTTCATTGTTAAGGTCCCCATCCATTCCGTTGTGTCAGAATCTATCACGGGATTTGTAGCTTGTATAGAAATACAGATTAGCTACCATTTGAATTTAACGAGACCAGGTACAGTAGGCAGCGAATACGCTTACCATAAATTAAATTATAAAGAATCAAACGCGTGTGGAGGCGCGGGAGAGGCCTATGTCCAGCAGTGGACTGACACGGGCTGATGATGATGATGATGATGATGAAACGCGTGTGAACATTTATAGTAGCAATCGCACCATTAAGTCGGTATCTTTGAAGTTAGTAATAATGTCGCAGTAAACTTTGATTCGGTCAATCGGGCGACCGCATGGAAACATGCGCAAAACACGCTAGACTCGGCTAGACTTACCGTCCGTCTCGTATAATACTATCACTCTCACTGTCCTGACAGACACTATTAGTGTGAGCGGGACGGCACAATACGAAGATCGAATAAAACCTGAAATCGCAGGTAGTGAAAGACATCATACAGCACCAAAATAATAGCCCATGCATACGTTTTGCACGGCCATCGCTGCATTGAAAGAAAGAAAAAAAAAACGTTTATTTATGACAAACACAATTGGTTAAAGAAAACAAAGAACAATTTAAAAAATCTTCATATAAATAGTTTGTCACAAAATGGTCCCAACTCACCATACAGCCCGCGCTGGTCTTCCGTTGGGGCCATCGGGTGATACAAACAATTAAAAATACAATAGATATACATATAAAACGACAATAGAAAACAAACACAATTATAATAATACACTTCGATGCGGTTGTGTGCTATTGGTTGGATTCATTGCTATTTCTTACGCGTCAGAATCGATTGTTCATCTGCAATTGTCCGCCATCATGCGCCATTGGCCTTTGTACCCAATGAGGATGACCTGTGTCCTTAGTGTCTAACGGAGTTGGAATCCCCATTGCATTCACCGTGTCTTTCTCTCAAACGATTTAGATACTGTGGTAGAAAGAGATGGTGAATACGACCGCGAGTGCCCGTGTGTTAAACAAACAATACAACCTATGTACTGGTGTCCTACCATTACGTCTTACTGCGATACAATTACACATTTTACCTGTAATTTTTGACACTTCTAGAATGAATCTGACACCGAGCGATCCAACTTTGGTTCGGGATTGAATCGCATTAAGACGTCATGATAAGGTCCCTGGGCCATTGTGAACTAGGACCATAAACTAGCACTACTTCTAGTGGTCATTACAGGTGTCCTCCGAATGGAGAGAAGAGGGGAAGTGTTATTTTGCATGGAGGCATGCAAAATAAAACTTCCCTCCTCTCTCCATTCCTTAAAATGAGCACCACGTGATTCTTCGAGTATGGTTGTCTAATTTGTCTATTGGGGATGGTTTTACTATCTAACTACATATTTACACTGACGAAATACGAATTGTTTTTCATAAAACTTCAAATGGAAAGTGACCCGTTAATTTTGCTCGTCAGTGTGACTGACCAAGTGGGTCGTTGTCCTTAAAGGATTAATTCTTAAAAAAAACTGTTCAATACTTAGAGAGACTAGTGTTAAATATTTGCTGCCGCCTGTACCTACTCGAAGTCTATATAGAAATGGAAATCGGATTTATGTGCGTTAGATGGTTGAGTTATGTTGTTTTGGTTGTATGGAACTGGCGGGTGACATAGTGAAATATTTTGTTCTTGTAATGTGGCGTGTAAACTGCAGCGATCGGATGAAAATGAGATCTCTAAACACAAATATATGTTACGTTCACTTATCAAATCTTAGCAAAACTCTTCATGTGACAATAATGTCATCATCCATGTAGAATACAATACCTCAATGAATTACCAAACAAGGAAGTATTGCACAACTGATCGCGATCCAGATAGCTGAGCCCATTCAAAATTCACTTTCGCACCACCCACTCGCATTGTGACTTATTAGTCCTTAAACTGCTGAGGCCGTTTGTCTCCCGATCACTTTCCCGATGCTAAATGACCAATTGAACATGAGAAAGCCTGGATTAACGTTGGACTGTAAAGTAATAAACATATTGGAAGTGCCTCGCTAAATAGTGTCAAGCTTAATTACTGGGGTTAAGCTAGAGACTACAACTGAAAGTTGCTCATAAAATTCCATAGGTTTGTTTTCATATTACTGACTTTAGAATACACTTTTGACTTTGAAATCATAGTATTTATTTAATTGCTTTTTAATGACGACTGGTATGATTATATTTTCAGGAAATATACAGATGATATTGGACATGTTTTACTCCAAGCATCAAGCATTCTTGAATTATGATACCCCTGATTTAATTGCTATACAGTCACGAGCTAACGTGGAGATATTTAAGTAATAACAGTGTATTCACAAGAATTAGACCACGGCTTATGTATGCATTGTGGGGCTAACTGGAAAAATCAACGACAGCAAAGCCAGCCCTTGTTGCAAAAGCATTTTTATAGGGCTCCCAAAGTACGTTTTCAGTTGTGTAATCAGAAAATACAATTGTATTTCTTGAGATGCCCACTCCAAGCTTCGTCGCTTCGACTGCATACTGACAAGCTGCACTTTGATAACAGCGTGGGCTGATACGGAGCTAATTCTCTATGATTATAGTGCTTCTCACTCATTTCGGTATTAACCTGTCGTAAGTGTAATGCTTATCATTTCATTTTCACTTGTTTCATTGTCAGTGTTCTTGTTTTCGTTTATATATATTTCTCGTATCCAATGCTTTCTAGTCATCATTCAGTCAAAATTGATCACATTATCACATGTCGAAAATAAATTACATATTATAAAACAAAATCCTCCGCCGCGTCAGTCTACTGTCTGTCTGTTCGCTATATACACAAAAACTACTAAGATTGTCTATCATGGGGTTTTCATCAATAGATAGAGTGATTCAGTTCATGTTTAGGAATATAACATACCAAGTTTTTGTGAAAATTCGTCATCTAACGATACTTGTTGAAAGTGACGGAGAAAGTCAAGCTATGTAGGATACAAATTTTAATTCTACGCGGACGAAGTCCCGGACAACAGCTAGTAAGGAATAAAACCTAATTTGATGGACGCTCATCCCAAGGGAAACACCGTCTTCTGCGGGAGAGACGACGTGGCCATTGGGTTCTTTACCGCCTTGTTGTTGTCCCGTTATCACTTTTAAATGTAATTATGTCAGCTGTTACGTTCAGCTCATGCTCACCATGTCTGATGCAATTCATAACACATACATAATCGTCTTGTTCTTATGATATCATGTCGGAGATAGGGATCTTTATCAGAATGATTATTCTAACAAGCTTTACTTACGTTATCATGTTAATCAATGATCATAGTTTTTGTAACTCGTTTTCGCCGGAAATTGCTTATTAAAATAAAAACTCACTAGTTTGTTTTTAGTGAGACGGCATTTTCTGGTTAACTAGATACGTTTGCTTGTTATATTTATGCAGTCAGGCCACATCATTTTGCTTCATGGGTTTTAATTATGCATCTCCTTTCCTATCTATATACGGCATATTGGGGTGTCATTATTTTACGCAAGCACATTCGAAATCAGACCCTTTATCGCAAAACAGCAAGATAATTTGGTTAAATTATGTTCTCAAATTGAGCTTTGTCAACCCATTGTGTCCTGTGTCAACTAGTTCTTACAATTTGCCAGCAAGTCAATTTAGCCATCAAGCTAATGTAGGAGTGATCGCTATGACAGTCTGTGCCTGGGCTCGAGAAAGTTATTGTCTAACTGAGATCACGACTCGTGTGCTCTTACTTAATGCGATATGCTTGGATATGGGTCTTAAGCGTTTTCTTATTGCGGAGCTTTCTTTGATCGTGATCGCTAAATGATTATTGGATGGAAATGGCTCGTATAGGAAGATTATTACCGTTGTGGTGAGTTGATGCTTTATCTGGGAATTCAGTACTGTAGGTACTTTACGCTTCGCCAAATAGGAGTTAAACTTCACTCTCGAGCAAAAATAACGGGTCAGTTACCATAAAAAGTTGCATGAAAAGCGACACAATATTTTTACTCGTCAGTATACTGTTCTACCGTCGGGGCCGTATGGTTCTAGCTAGAGTGGCGACCGCATACCAGAAGGCGAAATGTCGGTAGCCCTCCAGCAAGGTGGACGGACGATTTGGTTAAAATCGAGGGAAGTCATTGGCTATGGGTTGCACGAAACCGATCGTCGTGGAGGTCTTTGGGAAAGGCCTATGTCCAGCAGTGGGCGTCTCCCGGGTTATATGATGATGATAGTTTTCTTCGATCATCCAAAGTGATCTCACCTTATTTAATTTGACAATTGAATGGACCCACTGAGATAACCTAACCGTCTTCTAATTAATTGCAAATCGAAAATTCAAGCAAAAAGTGCAATAGCTTTGTTTAATTTGGGACTAGTTCAATTGATGTAATTTGCCCCATGGTATTTATTTATTTACTAATCAAACTCCGTGATTTTATATTGTGCACCCATTCACATGTGACGGCGCCTAGTCCCCACACACTTCCCTAAACATAACCATTTACGTAACCCAACTACCAAATAGGATAGAATTTCCGAACCATTATTTCAATAACCACTATTATGAAAATGGGGAGCGTAATGTTCAAACGCTAGACACGTCTGACAGTAGTTAAGTATATATACTTACATAGTGTGGGTACGTATATGTTTGGTAGACACTAGTAGTGGCCATAATAGCATCATTAGCGTGGGGTATCAGGAAAGTAACAATGCGAACCCGTTTGTATGACATGTAGGTAGAATTCGGGCACACGGAAAGACATAATTCATAGCTTTGTTAATATTAATAGAATTCAGTTACTCACGTATTGTGATTTTTTTGCATGCATTATCAATTGTGACGAGAACAAATTATAAGAATTATGAAATAAACTTATTTGTTCTATTTTTGTTGCCAGACAGCCTGGCATCGTTATGTCCTGTTTAATTCCAAAAAAGAAGGCGCATAAAGTAATGTATAGTGATATAACATAAGAGTTACCGCGTTACCTGTAACCTTGTTTGTTGTGTTTAGGTTTTGTAAGGGATAAACCTGGAGCTATAAAAAAAAATATAAGGGCATCTAGACACGCGGGTTCTAAGTAAAGGAACTTAGGGCTAGTTCAAAGTAATTGAACTGGTGACGCACGTTACACGAACCATTTCAAGTTACTCTTGACCCCTAAATATTATACAGACAACGAAACATTATCTTTGAATCTTTGACGCATTTGAATGTACCGATTCGAGAACTGATATTCAATCTGTTATTTTGACTAACAGACCTAAATCCGCCTCTATATCACCGGTATAACACTAAATACAGTATACTGTCCAAAACATTTTCACTCTCGAGCACACCCCAGCGACCCATAAAGCTACACTGTTAGACACTGAACAATCAGCGAAATGATTGGGTCCATTAACCGTTCCGCGAAACTCGAGAAGCGTTTAGACGCTCGAGTTGGCAGCGAACGGGGGCGGCGCGCGCGCATGGACGCGGGACATGGGCTAGGCGTCGAGTACTCGTATCCTTGCGTTTACAACATGGACACTTGAGATAGAATTTTTGTACCCCCACTAAGAGTTTGATGTTTGGCAGTGGCGAGCACTGGCGGGGTCACGGGGTCACCAGGATAGGAAGTGGGAGGGTAACGCGTCATAATTTGTATAAGCTGACTACCCTGGCGACCTCCAACTGCAAGCCCTTGCGAATAGGAAGCAAGCACATTGTTTCTTCGTGTCGCTTTCGCCGACACTCGCGGGAATGATGATCCTGGTATGTCATGTACTGTATTGTATTACAGTGAGTCTGCATTACTTGAATGCTACAATCTCACAATCTTAAATGTTGGGTTACGTTATGTAAGGGTTAAGCGTGCTCCATCATACGTCACATCTTCACTTACTGCTGTTGATTACAAAAATAAAAACCGTTTATTATTGTCTGCGGCCTAAACTACTAGAAATATGAAGTTAAAATCCTGTTTTGCACCAATATGGAGTTAAATTATAGTAATTAATGAGATTCATAATACGTAACAAAATAGCTTCATTACAAGTCCATCAAGCTTGAATCAAACGCACGCTAATTATAGGCGTAGATATACCTCTAGATTACAGTAAGTGCATCGAAACGCATTAACAACGCATTGCTTCCGTTCGGGGGGAGAAGGGAGGGAGCTGCAGTCAAATGGACCTTAATGTCTTCAGCGACTGGAGCTTATGCTAAGCCTGTACAAATTTTGTGTATTTTATGACAAAAGAGCAAATGGGTCACTTGATGCAGGTTACCAACCAAAGATACTTCCAACGCCAGAGAATTGCAGATGCGTTGCCAGTCTAGAAAGCTAAGATAGAATAGAATACTCATGTCTCATTAATTTCACTGGCGGTCTTCAATCTACACCGAAACACAACACAGGGTTAGACTAAAGAAAGAAAGAAAGAAACAAAAGAAGACATATTCGTTATTGCATGTCACACAAATATAAGAGCATACATACAATTTTATAGAAAAGAAACAAAACATACAGACATGAAAAAGATTACGTTAACGATCTGCATTGCTCAAGTACCAAAATCTGTGAAACTAAAACTACAAACAATCAAACCACGGTGTGTAGCTTCTTAAGCAACATTGGATTTGAAACAATCGACCACACGTGGTCTCGTCAACGTCTGTAATCGGACACCTACGGAAGCGGCCATCCATATTCATACCAACCGGTTCAGGAAGCACTCACTCCCCATTCGGCCGAGGAAGTGAATTGTGTGATGTCATTGTAACTTTACGAGTAAGATTGAAGCTTTATAGGCGTAGGCTTTCGACAATTTTGTTTAGGAAACTTGCTACAAGGGCGGAGTTCACCAATCATAAAAAGTCGCCCTTTTATGATCACGGCTCACTAAGGGATTGCTTTTTTCTGTAAATAACTGTATGATCAAGTAAGTTATCACGTTGATTCGGATTTGCCGACATTTCCAATAGACCCATCCTGAAGTATTCAATCCGAAGCTTCTAGTAATCCTGCGTAGTAATATGATAATTTCTTAGAAAATCCCTTGTCAATAGAACACGAAACGGCGATTAGTTTTAGATTAAACAAAGCACAATACTGTCGGCCTTGTGTCAAACCGCGGTGGTTCGTTGACCCCGCCGAATGCGGACTGGATTCCAACGTTTACGAATATAGCGTAGACAAACTTAGCAACGCGGAGTATAGCCATTTGGCGATCAAGTATGATGGTGAATTAATTAAAGTTTCACCAAATGTAAACGTTTTGGTTGACGGCTTATTTTCTTTTAACGTTTGCTTTGATTCCTTACAAAGCATCGATATGATCATTCAAACGAATAGCTTTAAATAACTTGTCAAAACATAAATTATGCGAAATTACTTAGATGTAATGTAATCATGACTGAACGCGAAATTGCAAGAATGTAATGTGATTTCTGTCTTTTAGTTTATGATATTTTGTGATCAATGATCATTTTTGTCGAGGCGTGATACATTTTGAAAATTTAGATCGTAATTCTTCTTATTTTATTTGTTTTAGTAAACTTGTTTCTAAAGTATTGATCCAAATAAAGACTGTTATGTTTGTCAACACAAAATACAGCTAGAAATGGTTACTTTATGTGTAAACGTTTGAAAACAAGCGAAGTTAAAAGCTTTTCGTTGTAGCCGGCGTTTGAAGTCGAACGCACGAGTTGTACGTACTAAGTAAGTGCTTACTATTAACCTTTTCAGTGGGGTTTTATCTTGCTAAATGGGTCTCTATTGTAACTTAGTAAAGCATCATTAAAGGTCAGTGGTGATTTTAGAACAATGTGAATTAGGAACTGGCCCAGTCTGTAGAGTAGGTGACCTGACTGCAATGCCCATCAGGTAGCACGTGTTGATTTGTTAATTCTAAATTACATATATGTAGCATATTATTCTAATTCTTCTTCCATGCTGGTCTGGGAGTAAAGAAAAAACATAGAATGTACCAGTTGCTTCTCGTCCCGCGCAGATGGTGAAAGCCCATCGAGGGAATGACCGAAATTCTTAGGAATCATGTTATAGGCGATGCGGCTAGCAACCCTTTCCACCTATACGCCTTTAATCATGCTAAACGTGGCCTTAAGGTTTTGTTACCCGGTCTACGTAAATAAAGACGTGATATATGTATGTATAATTCTAAAAGTCGTCAACTATCCCCTAGCCATATCTTAATCCTCACTAACATTATAAATGCGAATGTGACTTTGTTACGTTTCAACTCCACCGTAATAAAATAGAGTACGAAGATTCTTTGCGACCCTGGGAAAGGATAGGTTCCCTCCCGCAGGCGCTCAATACTCGTAAAAGAACGCAGACGTAGTCTCGGGCATCAACTAGTATAAGTACCTATAGAGGACAAGATCTTAGGTTCACCGGAGAAGTACGCGCACGTTCCATGTTCCTAATGTATGGCATGTATGTATATAACTGTGTCCGAATACCACAATGGTCTACTTAATTCTGTTGAAAATTTGCCTATTATACTTTATTGCTTACGAGTCTTGGAGTAGAAGTTATTTTTATTTCCCAGTTCAAGTATTAATAATAAGCACGGCTTATTTAACGCCATAAGCACAATAATGAGAAAGCAGATTGCCTAAGTAATATCGCTAAGGGGGCAGTCACGGAGCGTAAAATGACTTCCGAAGAGCATCGAGTTTCTACAAAAGTCCAGTGACCTGCGATGTCTTAATCCAGAGGGTATATTAAATAAAGATGATCAATTTCATCAGGAAGTCTAGCGCGCTCAGTGTCCTAGCATTTCTTCAGTGTATCCGTCTCAGTATTGATCCAGTACACGCTAGCCATCACGTCTGATGTGTGTTCTATTTCTCAGTTGTGTTAAATTCGGTCGCTTTTTGGTGCGTGTTTTGAACATACCTGTTGTCACTCCATTTTATGTTGTCGCTGGTTATTTACCTGAAAACAACAATTTACAAAATCAGTGTTCCATAAGATTATTTGTCTGTAATAGTTTCCTTAAAATACGTGAAGAAACTGCAAAATGTAGCCGCCTAACAAAGCCATGCTGACATGTACTTGTCAGAAACAGTAAAGTTAAAAATATCCAATAAGACTCCTCACTCGACGCCGAGACATCAACAGTCTCCAGCCATACTTCAAGCCGTAATGTGAAAAGCAAGGCGTTAACATATTCCGAATATCCTCTAGTTTATATTTTGATTATTATGCTTTATTTAAATGCCTACTTTATCACTAGGGCTCGTTTTAGAAGATGACCGCACGCCTGGCCGGCTGCCAACTGCAAGTGTATTTCAGGACATCCTTTTATGTGTTTTATTAAGCTTCAAAGTTATTTTCTACGCTACGAGATCACTCCGTCTAAGATAGTACGCTTTTTATGGGTATAAGTAGCCACCACAGTTTGAATGAAGACGTGACAGCTAGTAGATGAGCCTAAGTAAATTATAGTTTGATTGGTTACGATAATGCGATATGCACTAATAATAGCATTGTTTACTTGAAAATGTTATCATATCAAAACAATGTTTATTAACGTACTACGTTAGGTACAGTTAGATACAGGATTAATCTTAAAACTTCATCACTTTAGCGAATTATCGGACCACTCTGTCTCGTCTTTCTTGTCGTCGCTATTCGATCTCCGGCACCCATAAACTTCCAAACTTACGACACGAGCTCAAACTGAAGCTTCAGAATATTTCCCACAAATTGTCGAACAATAGTAACTTTTAACCTCAATATCATTTTAAAAACACTCCATTTAGTTCGCGGGGTCTCTAGATTGCGATACTAGTGCCGGTAAAATAATATAAGTATTTAGCGCCATGATCGTGATGTATCGGCCGATAGCCCTGGGAACTACTCTAATTACCGCCGGATAACAGTTAACAGTTGCGCAACCAGAGACATTTTAGCTGCGCCCGAATGTACTAACGGTTTTCGTCGTCTTGTCATCTCACTTCTCCGACGATTTTTAGGGTTCCGTACCCAAAGGGTAAAAAAGGGACCCTATTACTAAGACTTCACTGTCCGTCCGTCTGTCTGCCTGTCCGTCTGTCAACAGGCTATATCTCATGAACCGTGATAGTGTTGCCATAACAACAAATACTAAAAACAGAATATTTTTAAGTCTGTGTGCCTGTCTCAGTAACCAATATAGAATGACCTCACACTGCATACATTTTTCTTAAGAGCAGGGCTCTGCTAACACTGGATTTTTAATAACTTGCCGAATATGTACGGACACAGACTTGGCCGGTTTTTTCCATAAGTGATACCTTTTAAGTGATTTATATCCGACTAGCTTTTGCCCGCGGCTTCGCACGCGTGAACCATGAGCATTTCAAAGAAGCTAGCAATCAAGCAAGTGAACACCCAAACCCATGCAAGCAGGCAAGCAAGCATGCAAGCAAGCATGCATGCAAGTAAGCTCGCAAGCATGCATGCATGCAAGCAAGCATGCATGAAAGCAAGTATGCAATCAAGCATGCAAAGCAAGGCTCAAGCAAGCATGCAAGCAAGCGTGCAAGCAAGCATGCATGCAAGTAAGCATGCATGCATGCAAGCATGCATGAAAGCAAGTATGCAATCAAGCATGCAAAGCAAGGACTCAAGCAAGCATGCAAGCAAGCCCCCGCATTGCCCCGCTGCCTTAATTTTTCTGAAACTGTAAATATTACAGGATTTTTATAAAACAAACCTAACCTAACCTAAAGGGCTGTCCTAAAATATACCTACCCCAAATAGCTTTTGCCCGCGACTTCGTACGCGCTAAGATGTAAAACGAAAAAATAAGTTTTTTCCCGTTCCCGTAAAAATTTTGGGGAGTGCTTTCGGAGTACACTTAAAGCCTTTAAAGAAACACACGTTATAAATGTTAAGTCTCTTTCTTCCGCTGTTTCGTCTGGAAACGTAAAATCCCGGTTTTTCCCGTTCCCGTAAAAATGTTAGGAAATCCTTTGTTAATGCTTCCTTACACTCCCTAAGGAAGCTAAATGCTAAATGCTAAATTTCATCTTTCTATAACCAGTAAAACGAAAAACCCCGTTTTTCCTGTTCTCATGGGAATTTCTGGAAACCCTTTCTTAGTGCTCCCATACACTCATCAAGGAAGGTTCTTACCAATTTCTACGACCAGTAAAACAAAAAATCCCGTTTTTTCCCTATCCCGTGGGAATTTCGAAAAATACCTTCTTAGTGCACCTCTAGGATACTCAAGGTATATGTGTGCCAAATTTCAATTTTCTAGCCATATTATGCCTACCGCAGTATTTCTTTGTAAACAAATATTTTTCCCGTTCCCGTAAAAATGTTACGAAATCCTTTGTTAATGCTGCCTTACTCTCCCTAAGGAAGCTAAATGCTAAATTTCATCTTTCTACGACCAGTAAACGAAAAACCCCGTTTTTCCTGTTCTCGTGGGAATTTCTGGAAATCCTTTCTTAGTGCTCCCATACACTCATCAAGGAAGGCTCTTACCAAATTACAGCTTTCTACGACCAGTATAACAAAAAATCCCGTTTTTTCCCTATCCCGTGGGAATTTCGAAAAATACCTTCTTAGTGCACCTCTAGGATACTCAAGGTATATGTGTGCCAAATTTCAAGTTTCTAGCCATATTATGCCTACCGCAGTATTTCTTTGTAAACAAATATTTTTCCCATTCCCGTGGGAATTTGGGAAAGTACTCTCTTAATGCTCCTCTGCACTCCAGAAGCAACCTACATGCCGAATTTCAGCTTTCTGCAACCAGTAAAACGAAAAGTCCCGTTTTTCCGGTTCCCGTGGGAATTTCGGGAAATCCTTTTTTTATTGTTTACACTCCCCAAGGGAACTTGAAGGCCAAATTTCAGTTTTATACGACCAGTAAAACGAAAAATCGATCCCGTAGAACTGAAAATATAAATCCCGTTTTTTTCCTTATCCCGTGGGAATTTCCAAAAATCATTAAGACATTATTTTACTATTATAATCACCTACTTCTATGCCAAATTTGAACAGTCTAGTAATTATAGTTCATAGGATTTCGTTTAACTGAATATATAAATCCCGTTTTTTTCCTTATCCCGTGGGAATTTCCAAAAATCCTGAAATTAGTTTCTTCGTTTTGTAATCACCTACTTTTGTATCAAATTTGAAGAGTCTAGTTATTATAGTTACTGAGATAGCGTCACTCGGAGTCGAATATATAATTCCCGTTTTTTCCTTATCCCGTGGGAATTTCCAAAAATCCTTCCTTAGTGGATGCCTACATTGTATAAGGTATCTATGTGCAAAATTTCAAGTCTCTAAGTCCAGTGGTTTGGGCTGTGCGTTGATATATAGTTAAGTCAGTCAGTCAGTCAGTCAGTCAGTCAGGACTTTGAATTTTATATGTATAGATGATATGCGAGTGGTTCCTAGTAACTAATCGTTAATGCCGCCGCAAAGCAGCACTGCGTGGAAAGTAAGACGGCGGCAAATTTACTGACACATGCAGTATTCCAGATCCCTCTAGGTTAGTGGAGTAGTAGTAAGTTTGAAATCTGAACCTTCAGTCTAAAATGGTATAAAACCAATAGTGTATCGAGAACCAGTGATAGGAGAGCAACTCGTGCGTGAGTTCAGCGACATAATGAGTTCGAAGCATTTACTTTAGCAATTGAGACCTGATAATTGTCAATAGCTTGCACCAGTCAGGGTTACCATACCTCCAACCGCAATATATCCGTATTTAAGGCATTTTTTTAACTTAGTGCAAAAAGGCATGCATTTCACTCCTCCGCAAGAGAATCCGTTAGATTACACCAAATTTGCCAACAGATGGCATTGCCTTGCCGCATCTTTAATCTCGTGTAAATTATGCTTTTGAAGATTTGGCCTTTTCCGTTCACGAATTTAAAAAGCTCAACAAGGTGACAATTACAGACAAATCGCAATTGCAATGCCCAAAATGAAGCGGCCACTTTTCCAAAACGTAGGTACTTAATTTCTGCACTTTTAAAAGTTGTTTTGTTTATCAATTAATAATCACCACTGCTTATAAACATCCGCAACATCGGAGCACTACAGATGCGTGGCTAGCCCAGAGGGCTAAGATAAAATACTTTTATGTGCCAAAAATGTCACAGACGGTTTTGCTCTCCACGGTAACACAGCAGTGCAAGCAGTGCTGTTTGGCCACACTCTTGGGACAGAGCCTGCAAATTCGCGTTTTTCCGGATTATTCTAATTTTGCAATGGCAACCCTAGCTCCAATTGCAACTTATTAGCAGCACGCCCGCGTTTGCTTCAGTTGTCGGGTGAGTGTTTGATATATATCGGGACAGTATCGGGTATGATCAAGACATTCAATATATTTAATGAGGCAGCAAAGCCTTGGTGGAGTAATATTTGATAGAGGTACCAGTACACCCGCAACTCACCTTTGATACGCATTTTTAAATCTCCTATCCAGTTTTTTTCTGAGACTTTTTTAAAACTAAAAACTCACGGGATACAATGGCCGCGGAGCAGCAAGGCTTGGCATAGTGTATAGCTTATAGATTTGGCAGCAGTCTTTTTAAATGATTTCGCAAATATTTCGAAATCTTCACTATGCCTTGACGATTCAACCTAGTATAGTATCCGACGAAAGGCCACATTAGTAGTCTAATTAGCGAAGGTAGTGACTGTCCAAGTAGCCAGCCACAATGCTATCGAACTGGCCCATCGGCCGACATCATCCTGTAGATTATCCTAAACGGTGTTACTGGCACTTAAATGGTCTAAATCTTAATTGATTTAGTCACGCTACAGGAACTTCTCAATGGTTCGTGTTAGAAATGCCTCTTAGCTTAGTTTTTCAACAAGATTATTATTAACAGTTCCATGTTGGTTGAAATAATGAGGGTACAGAAACAACCTCAATGGCAACAACGTTAAATATTATATTGCACTTATCCTGCTGTTACTATAATACTTACATAGTAATAAAATAATCCAGAAAATTTTAAGTGTTACCCTCCAGAATTCAGATTGAAAAAAGCTGCGGCTGTCGGCGACATATACAGGGTGTCCCAGAAACCGACGATAACCCGTTAAGGGCTGATAGGCGTACTAATTACCTACCAAAATATCATATTTTAGGTTTAGTAAAAATCTTTTAGTCTTCGAGATATTGTAATTTTTGCAAAAATCAATTTTTTTCTCCCTCAGTTGAGTTTTTCTTCTGCCACAGCCTCAAATGACCGAATTTAGTAAATCTGATTACTGATAAATATTGCGGAAAACATGGGCTTTTAAACATGATATTATTTTATTTTATTATTCAGTCAAACTTGGAGGAAAAACGACTTAAGAGACAGTTTTTAGATATTTTACTGTTTGATCCCTTAACTTTGGTCCTCCATGGTATAAAAAAAAATGACTACGCTAAAGTGGCACTGCATATTAAAAACATGTCTAGCTAATGTAGTTTACAAAATGGTATAACACTTACTTATTTGTTTAACAATTTCAGATTTATTGCTATTTTCATTACAGAAGAAGCTCAAATAAAATTGAAGTCACTACCAACTACAAATTAAAATAAGATGAAATATTTTTAGCAACCCAATTTTACACAGCCATTTTGTCACAGAAAATGTTCGAATTGCCTGCCACCAGCCCTAATACACGCATAACATCTTCTTAAAAATGCCCGGGAGATGCGTCGAGCACTATTAGATACATTTTCTTGAGCTGCTGTCGTAATGCGTTCTTTGAGGTCTATTAGACTTTCCACTGGTTTTGCTTACCCTTTTTCTTTTAGATAGGCCCAGTAATTAAAATCCAAAGTATTTAAATCCGGTGACCGTGGAGGCCACAAGATAGGTCCAAGACGCCCGATCCATGTTTTTGGATACCTAAGTCTTGTTTAAGTAATCACGCACGAATTCGAATTTAAATTTTTTAAACTTTATTCGAAATTTGAATTCAACTTTACCAGCCTTATTTAAAAACAACAATTCTGCCGTCCTCAGACTAAATGGTGGCTCACTTGATTGGCTTCTTCAGTAATGAAAATAGCAATAAATTTGAAATTATTAAACAAATAAGTAAGTGTTATACCATTTTGTAAACTACATTAGCTAGACATGTTTTTAATATGCAGTGCCACTTTAGCGTAGTTATTTTTTTTATACCATGGAGGACCAAAGTTAAGGGATGAAACAGTAATATATCTAAAAACTGTCTCTTAAGTCGTTTTTCCTCCGAGTTTGACTGAATAATAAAATAAAATAATATCACGTTTAAAAGCCCATGTTTTCCGCAATATTTATCAGTAATCAGATTTACTAAATTCGGTCATTTGAGGCTGTGGTAGACGAAAAACTCAACTGAGGGAGAAAAATCGAGATTTTTTCAAAAATGACAATATCTCGAAAACTAAAAGATTTTTACTATACCTAAAAATATGATATTCTGGTAGGTAATTAGTGCGCCTATAAGTCTTTAACGGGTTATCGTCGGTTTCTGGGACACCCTGTATAATAATTCGAAATGCAATGCGTAGGCAATATGAATCCAACCGGCATAGATACTGGTCGAGTTAGAAATGTAAACAGAATTGTGGCTTCTCACCGTCAATTGTCATCTTGGTGAAATAGGCGCCTGGCGTAGATGTCACGTCAATACAAATGGTACGATATCTTATTGTCCAAGAAAAAACTACATATTACTGGTTTATTGACAATGTTTAACAAAAATAAACAAGATTAAAGTAAGGGAAAACGTAGCAACTTTATTTTGACGACACTCCTCATTAATTATGTACCTGCAAGGCTAAGAAAACCTTGTCAATGTCGTGCGAGTTGAATATTTAATGTACTGCTTACGAAGGGGGTTGCGGCACGCAAGGTTAGCCAACCCCTGTAAAATTTAATAAATTAATTCCTATCTGATTTGTGAGACAAAGGGAAAAATATTAACGATGGCTTAATCCAACAGTTACTTTTAAAGGTATTTTATTATGGGCCTCATTTATCGCATCATACTTAGAATAAGTTTGACTTTTACGCTGTTCTCCTTAATAAATAAATTATCAGGTCAAAGGCAAAATGTAAAAGATTTTAGGCACAATCCTAAACGATTTGATTCCGAAAGTTTCTTAGGTAAAATACTCCTTATTCGTCAAAGTATCTAAACTGTGTAAACCCTCTTAGGCTGTAAATTATCTGTTTTAGAACAAAACAACATGCTCCTATATTCAGAGCGGTCAAGTTTGACCCGCTCACGTCCCACATCTCGTTTATAGAGAAAACTTTCCTACACGACCCAAGAACTTATCCATAACATGTACTTTCAACGTCTACAATTTAAGTCGTTCCACTTGCCAGTGCTAGCTAATATACTAAGCTAGTCATTACCAACTAGATGTATGGACAGACTGACACAGTATGCAAACTGTAGACGTAGACCCCCATAGCGATAGGTCGACACGAAATTTCTAAAGTCGTGGTGTCATAAATAATCATTACAGTGGTTTCTAATGACATATTGACGCCATTTTGTTTGATGCCTTTGGCAAATATGGCGGTAATGCTAACCATAAACATAACATGGTCGCGTTCGAAAATAGTTCTTGCTGAGGAAATTTACAGCAAATGCGGCTGAATCGATAAGGAATCGATGGTTTGGTTCTATGTTTAACTTGATCGAAGATAGTTTCACATGCCTTCACATTCTCATCAAATGTTTATAGACTATTATTTAAGTTTACATAACAAAGTGATCAAAATACGACAACTGTCTTTGGAACGTGTATTTTACCGTATTAGGTGAACTGTTAGGCTTATGAATTACAGTGTCAGTGTAGGTAAATACAATTTTCTCATTGCATTTAAAATCTTATAATATTTACTGAATGCAAATTGTAGACATACAAGCCCGCTATCTTCAAATAAGTACTTTATTCAAATGTGATCAGATTAGTAATATTTTCTTTATCCAAAAATCAAGTACCACTGGATTTCATATATTATACATATTTTCTTTAAAAAATCTCCGGAATTATGTATAATCCACTGAATTATGGAGGCATCTCATTAAGAGTCATATTTTTATCCACATTTAACTGACTTTGTGTCATAATAATCCACGCACATTACACACCCGTAACCTACAAGTATAGGCTTAAAAATACCTACCTATTTAATAACTTAAAAAAATAAAATAAAGAATTTATAACTTGACAAACTTATTGCAACATGCCCACCATTTCAAGCATTCGTAGTAGAATTTTACATTGTTAGGGGCGTTAGTTTCTATCATCTTTCTTTGAAATTCAAACGTAACGTTTTCGTTTTATTAAAATTAACCAACGATCCTTTCCCGACGAACTTTACTGGTACTTACCTAATTACGTTTAAACTCGGCCTTTTTTGAACAATTCAATTTTACGGCTTCTCGAATAGTTAGCCGTGGGCTTGCCTAATCAGTTGACACTATTCATTACTTTCCAACATTCGTACGACAACCGGTATCGACTCTTAACATCGATACCGCGTAAAGGGCTTTCCACAAGCTTGTAACTGTACTGGCTATTGGCCATAACCTTTAATGTCGATTCGACCTGCCATTAGCGGCGGGAAACGATGACCCAATGGAACACTGTTTTTAGGTTTGAATGTAACAGTGAGTGTATTAAGTGACGCTTAAAATTTTGTGGGACGGTCGCCGGTCACAGTCGTACTTCGTTGGGTGTTACAATGCGTTGATAAAAAATTGATAGTTAAATACGTAAACGCTTTAGGTAGTGTTATTGTATGTAAGTATTCAACAGTAAGCGCCAGCCTGAGCCCTAAGTTAAGTAAATATTTAAATTTGAATGGCAGACTAGGAGTCAGCGCGACATTTAATTGTCAAAAAAAAAAAACAAGTTAGTAATTCCGTTAGTAATTCCTAAGGTGTCTAATAGACAAACTACCGCAATACCTTACTTCGCTATTTAGGCAAACTGCTATTACTGGCAGTAAAGTGGAATCATACCCAAACAAACAAAATGCTTTTAAAATAACCGCGAATTACTTTGTTTTATGATTCTAGCTGTAGCTATTCCATTTATCGTTTGCCTTCCTATATTTTCAATAAAAAGTAGTTTGAACGTCGGAGGACAACCTTTACATTCAAGATGTTTTTTTAATATAATGTTAGAACCGTACCGTTAAACGCAGAGTATTTGCGATCATACATACATTAAAGCAGCTAAGAGAATCTAATTAACTCAGTATTGCCAACGTTATGGGCGTAATTTATAGCTAGCCCTGTTAACTGTTTGACTATAATAGTCATAGTAGTCATAATATTTATAACCTACCAGTTTAGATACTAAATTATAAAATCCGTTAATCTCATAATGATAAACACCTTATCAAGTTCCACTTGTGCCCAGTATTGAGGTTAACATTAACCGTGGTAACCAGGTTATATTTACATACGAGCATTATATTGATAATACACTAATAAATTTTACACGTTCAGTTTTTAATCAAAACGCCGATTAACGATACTTTAAGAAGACAAAATAAGGCCTAAGGTTAACTGCCCAACGCCTCTCTGCATAATTTTCGAATAGAGAAACAATATTCACTTAGTAAGCATGACATAAGAAGCGTCCAGAAACACGTATTTAACATGATAATATACGGTAACCGCTGGGCTAAATACATTATTCAAGAATTTCGAGTAATTCCGAGTTAAATGGTACTAAGATTTTTAAAAGTTACCAATACTGAAACCGTGAGTACCGTAACAGTGAACCTTCGCGTCTTCCACAATGCAGTGACGCAACATTTTCAAAACAACTGTGAAAGTATTCCAAGTTATGGAATGACAGGAGATGGACAACTCAATCATTCTGTTCGTGTGAAATCTATGGCTGTTTAGTCAGACACGTCGGACTTGAAATATAACAGTTTCAGAAGCATAAAAGAAAAACTGGCCACAATAGTTCAGAGGGAAACTTCTAGAGATCTCTGTTGGTTTGAACAGGTGTCATTTTTCTTCATTACGAATACATGTCGGTGAAGACGTGAAAAGCTATAACAATCTAGAGCTGTACTCGTACCTAAACCACTTAAACGTTTTCACTTATTATTTAGATCGATTTCAGTCACATTCATGATTGGGTACTTTATCTTCATGTTCTGATTAGATGACCACTAATTTAAAAACCTGGTAGCAATTAATTTTAAATGCTTCCGATTCAGATGACTAAACTGCATTCAATTTAAATTTTGTTTATTCATCTCATCATTTCAAACTAGGACAACCTCGCCCTCTTCGTAATTTACACAAGAACATAAATTTTTCATTCACAACAGGTAGAGCTACTCGTAATGTAGGTAACCTTAATTCATTCTACACTATATTAGACAATTGGGCAACACAATCCAGCGCTTTTACATCTCTTCATTGGCCACGCGGTAACTGTTTTCGCAAATACTTCGTTGCTCTTAAGTGTGAACGTCCTGAAAACATTGTGAAACATTGTTCCGTAGATGTGTTTGTACATCTGCCTCTAACATTAATGAAATGAGCATAGGCAATTGTTTCGACTCCTAAAGAGGGCAACTTCAAACGCATTGTTTTCAGTGCTGAAACCGTAGATCTAAACAACTGTGTAAACCAGAGTTCAATGGATGGGTTAGATAAATGTTCTAAATATTATTCTTTTCAAATTTACACGGATTTCCGCGGCTCGCTTGTAAATCCAAAATTTTAAAAGACCGGCTTTTAACTCGCTCTGAATACATATTCTCACAATTTATTTAACGATTTATTTCATAGAGCACGTGTAAAACAAGTTGTGTTACGTATACTGATCGCTTCATCAAACACAAGTAACAAATAACCCACATCATTCGTGACATAGAAACAAATGAAAAACGGACGAAATATTTACCAACTAATGGAGTCCCTTATTACCCCTATTTGACGACGTTTATACAGGAACACACTACGCGGCATGGGAGGCGACAACGCGACCCCTCGAGATTTGGATGTCGATAATCTACCACCAGGGTTCGGACACTCGAACCAATTTGGAGGTGCGGCCACACCACGGTAATAGAAAAAGGGACGGAAATTGTAGATTTACTAGCCAGTAATAACACAATTACGATCCAAATTTGAAACCCAAATAACGGCCACGATTTTTCCACGACGTTCAAAGATTTTTCGGATTCATCTGATAAGGTTACTTCGTGCAGGTTTAATGTAACTTCATCTAATTTTAGACCTATTGCAACATGCATTCTTTGTTTTATCTGAGACGGTATCGCACGCTGTATTATAGCTAAACATCCCAAATTTCAATTCGAGTGTCATTAAATAATCCATCTTGATCAAAGTTCCTTAGATAATTGCCTAACGTTTTTTTCTTCGTCACGATTCTACGATAACTTGACGACCACAAATTCTTTTTACTGCGTTAATAGCGTTTAATGGTGGCTCTTCTTCTAATGCGTTTAATTCTAGGCAAAACATTATCAAAACGTTAAGTGAATTGTGATCGCGTATTATAATTTCATTGATCGTTGAACTTGCGTCCTCGTTTAGTGGCGGGCTAGTTACAGTGGGCGTCGATAATAACAGGTTGTCGGGCGGATCACGGCGGTAATGGCTTTTATTAATAAAGATTAAGCCATTAAAGGTCATTAGGCAAAATAGAAACACTGTGTAAACAATGCAAACTACGAATGGGTGAACTTAAATGGTACTTCAATTATTTTGCTTGTTTTAAGCGAGGCTTACATATAGGTATAGGTATTATTTCCTCTTGAAGTATTATCTACACACGCAGTAGTACTTATGCCTATGCTCATCATCAAACTGAACATATTGTAAATGAAAATCTTCATAAGCTTTCCAATCATGTTTACCCTGATTAACAAGGTGCCGCTATTACGTCAAACTTTTTTCATCACACTTGCTCGTAATCGGTATCAAAACATACAGGTTATCTTGGCCGCAATGCCAAAAATATCAAACCCTCGGGCTTTTTTCTTCCCATGAAACCCTAGGGCGGTAAGTAACGCACCCGCGACGCCCGCAGCGCCCGCGGACCCGCCGCCCGCGCAGCAGCCTACCACCGCTACGACAGCCCCCCCCCCCCCCCCCCCCCCCCCCCGCAACACGCGCGCCGCCTGGCCAAACGCCGCGTCTCCAGCACGCAGTTTTTCTGCCCTATCATTTTATTTATTTACTCGCAAATGTGATGAAAAACATTGTATGTTTCACGGGCGGTACGGGAATTACGAACCTTAACTCCGAAAGCCCTTCGTCTTCGGGGTTCTGCTGAGCCTCGATCGTAATTCTTTGCATCCTAATTACCTTGCATCGTTAAAAGCCTAAGGTACAGAATTGCCTCCCTATTTGAGAAACTCAAAATATTGCTTTTAAATACCTATGTTTTATCACACTGGTCTTCGCCGACATTAGCGTTTGTAGAGTAATGGCTGACACTGCCAGCATTGACACTCGGCTGGGCAGGGCCGTACCAATGGTCATTATTTCTTCGATTTATACAAACCTAACGACCGCACATTCCACTTTCGCCGTCATGCCCTGCTCCCTGTTGCTTTCTTCTGTCAATCTTCATGGTTACATTTAATTGGTACAATATTGTTACATCCAGCTACGATGTTTTACTACACATTTCGCAATCTGATTGATTTCTTTTGACGATTGACTCGGAGCACGACCCTAATAAAACACGGCAATGTTTATTGATACTCCAAGACGTATTTGTTATAGTATACACAATTAAACCACCTACACATGTTTTCCTAACTGTGATCTCAAATCTCGAACGGCAGATGAGTTTACCAAACATTGTGACGTGTCAAACCTCAAACATTCGTACTTGAATATATGTTTACAGTCTTGTGTAACATCCTAGCGAGTTTACCAACCTTCAAATAGAGTCCGCAACGACGTGTTAACTTCTGTTTACTATTCATAATGTTACGGCGGTAAATTTTTGAACGTTGTTATGATAAATAATACAGATTTAAACTGAGCGTAGGACTCCCGCAGAGCTCCGCCAAGCATAACAGTTTGTGAGCGGGCTATACAAAATTATAAAGACCTCCTGCCTTAGCCAAAACAATTGCTTAAAAAGAGAAACTGTATCGGTTTTCTAGAAGTACTTGAGCTCTTTAATCTTTGGTTTTTATCAAGATTTCGTCGTGGGAATTCGAAGCTCACTTGACTCTATTACATTTTTGCCTTGACTGATTTTCTTAATGCGATTTGTAATGAGGTAACTTGAAGAAGCAAAGACGATAATGAGTTGATACATTACAAATCACGTTAGCAAGATGAGTTTCCATATTTTGTAACATAAATTAACACACTTATATTGGCATTAAGCAATTCGATACGGACTTGGTTTCAATAGCAATTGAATTAATTTAAAGGTCCTAGATAGATACACACGTAACGAAAATGTATTTTTACTTAAAAATCACTTGACTGACCGATCTAACAACGCACAACCAAATCTACTACTTCTAGAAAGCTGGGACCAAGGATTCCTTTATTGCGTTAACGCGTACATATATGTAAAAAAAAATGCGTGCGTGATAAATCTAGCATGCATTTGAAATACTTGACACTGTGTGTGCTTGATAAGCAACAGATGCATTGTGTTGTACTGTTTATACTGTTCCTCCCAAGGAAAGTTCCCAAATAAGAAGGAAGCTCCCAAAGTTACCGATAATAATAATACTATAAATGCATAAATCATTCAGTTTTCTCTACAGCCACAGAGAAAGTAAAGTAAAAAAAAGTCAATCGCAGCAATTCAATTCAACAGATGTGGCGACCGCAGCACGTGCTTGTATTCGCACGAGGGTATCGATTCAGCATTAATGCGCGGCCTTGGCAGTTTGTTGCTTTTTCTTTACCATTTACTGGCATTAGTCTCTTAGAACAATGCATTCAAGGCAGTCAATAGATTAGGTCATATATACGTCGTGATAAAGCGGTCATAATCATTATAGGTTTTTCTTACAAGTATTCTACTTATTGTTAGCGTGTTTGATGATTTGCTGTGACCTGTGACACCATTGAATTTCAGCTTACGTCATGGATTCAAACGAGAGATCTATCTATCCCATCTGTGTGGCATCAGTGAAAGACATCTCCAAAATCTTCGAGACAAAAACAAAACAGCGCACAAAAGCAAACGCAATCGCCATCTCACATGATCGCATAGAAATAGCCGCTAACCCTTACAAGGAACTAGAAAGCTCAGTCGTGCGCGATGTCAGATTGCGCGCGACATCAAAACGAAGCACCGTGTGCGCTGCGCCCGCGCACCTGTGACGTTTGTATTTGTACAGACCGACCCAAGTCTAGAAAATTTGTTGCTAGGTATAAGTTACAAAAAGTTGCGAGTATTAATCGAAAGTTTTATGGCTATACCGCAAAAATTTTTTTTTATAAACTATACTTAATCTAGAACACAGAAAAATCCAAAAGTAATCTATAGTCGGGAATCGAACCCGGTTCCTCATCATTCCGTGAGCGCTCCTTTGTACTAAGGCAATACCTGTACAAGACCTGCAATGGGTAGTGTAGGGGGTATAGAATGCACGGAATGATGAGGAACCGAGTTCGATTCCCGGCCAGTTTTACTTTTTGGATATTTCTGTGTTCTAGCTGCATTATAGTTAAAAAACTTTAAGCTACGTTAAAAACGTATAGGTTTCCTCATTTAATATCTTCTGATTTTGACTTGGTTGCGCGGCAGGTGCGGTCTAAAATTTTGCATATATCAGTATTGTACGATTTGCAGACATCATTATACTGCAGAAGTATACTAATAGTTATGTAAAATTATATTAATGACGCTATTAAATATGATACTGACTGTTGTTACGATCTTACGGTACACGTCATAAATCTTTAACAGATGCAGTTTGATCTGCAATCATAAATGTAGGTACAGTAAGCAGTAATATATATTACTGCGATTTGTATTGGTTAATATTTACCCTTTTTTTGCCACTTCATTCTTTGTTCATATTGGAAGAAATTGTGTAAATTTAGACATACAGATAATTGATATCTAGCTAGGTATTTGACCGCGATAACGTTAAACGAGCTCTTCATATATCTGATGCAACTGCCTCGAAATATTTTAAGGTAAAGATTTCTCACACAAAATAATATGCCAACAGTAGGTATTGTAGACATTTCACAGCGTATTACGTATCCCAGGACACAGGAAATCAATTTATTACACCTAAAAAGTCCAATTACATGTGAAATGATTGAGTCGTAAATGGCACGTCAATCAAACCAAAACTTCCACCCATCATGAATGCAGTTCCATAAATTCGATTTCAATCGTTTTATTGGACCCCATGGGATCTTTCATGATATAACACGAGTAACCGTGGCGTTTTGCAATCTGTGCCATGACTTCCCATAGATCACCTAAATATCAAATCAAGATCAGAGACATAATGATTAAATCATTGTAACAATGGTCTTGCGTCACACCTGACCCCGAATTGAATTAGGTAAGACCATTGAAGTAACCAGTTTAGAAGACTACGCCCGGCTTTACGGGCACAAAAAGTATGAAAGAGATTAGTCCATAAATGCGAAGCTGTATCTGTATGTCTGATGTTGATGCTAAACCGCTGAACTGATTTAGTTGGAATTTGGTATGGTTTCAGTCCCGGTGAAGGACAAAGGATAGTTCTCGCGGGATAGCGAATTTTGCTGTTATGCTGTGTTGCTTGGTGGAGAGTAAGACACCTGATCAAATTACTAGCTAATAAGTTATTCTATATCAGCCTCCAAGGCTGGCAACGTATCTGCAACTCTCTGGTGTTTTGTTTAGTCATGAGTGGTTCTGATGGTGCTCACCTGTCATTAATCCACTAGTTCGTTTTCCACCCAATTTTAAATAAATAAAAAAACAGAATTATATATATACCTACCACAAAATAGACGATGCAAAAATATGCTTAATTAGATCTTGCAATCCAATGCCAACTTCGTCCGAGCTGACTCCAATGAAAATAGAAGATACAGTTTACGTTATTTTCATGCTCGCAGTAAATGCGTAGGCGCTTACATTAAAGTATGAATTGTACATTATAACTGTTGTATTACCATCTGCGTCTACACATATCACCAAAACGGCACACAATAACAAAATAAACTAAAAGCCCACATACTTTTGTTTCAATATAAAGTCGCAATTTTATTGTATGTCGAAATCATTATGAAAAATACTGCAACATAGCGTCTTAACGCCTGGATCACTGGAGAATCAATGCTACATATTATGGTGTTCTTATCGTATTAAATATATTGCAACACGCCATGGAAAATACCGCGCCACAAGATAAATACAACATTTACGTAATCTTAACTAAAGTGAACACACCCTCTGCCATGAACTAAAATATTTAAGTCCTATGATTGCCTACGGTGTACAAATGCATTTCAGTTTAACTAACAATACTGATGGTATTCCAAGATCCGTTATTAGGTACGTGCGAGTTTCAGCCTTTCAAGATTCAAAAGTAGATACGGTAGTATATCCCGGTTTAATACGAATTCCCAATGCAGTCAGGTCTGTAGGAAACAACGAAAGCAACCCCTAATGAACCACCCTCAACTTAGTTACCCCAACATCACAAAATATTTACGGCATATAAACATGCGAGCGGAACGACACACGAAAATTGAAATCATAAGAACTTCATGTAATTAAATACGCCCTGCTGTGAAAAGACATTCAATGTAAGTGTGGATACGGGAACATAAATGGCTATAACTTTTTAAATTAATAAGTGACTCGCGCTGTATGCCGACTGTCTTGTGTGAAACTAAAAGAATCCTACATGACTATAACTTAATGACCCTTTTATAGTTTAATTTGCCTTTAACCGGCACGAATTTGCACCTGATTCGTAGGACAGAACGGATGGACTAAGTATTAAAATAAAGAGAATTATTTTACGTTTGATACAATTACTATACGATACATTCTTTGAATCGTCGAACATTCGACACTATAGCCTTCCTTACCATATAAGACGTCGTGCTGCGACCCTGTACCGTGTGGCATACATCAGCGGAGAAGCTATGGCATAATAATTTAAAATCAATTTGTGTCTACAACAATTGAGTCGCCTATTACACAATATCCATTAGAATTACCTAATTATCGTTTAATTGTTAATACGGCTTGCCCTTGGGAGAGATAAGCTTCAATCAAGTTTGTCTAACGAACATGACCGAGGTAATATTTTAATGGTGCCGTGCTATTATCTCGACAACTTCCATTGATATAGGTTGAGCAATTCAATCAAATTTTATAGTTTAGGGCTTGAGGCTTTAAAATGACCGTTGGTAACCATCATGGCCTTGAAAAGGGCATAGAGGTTAGAATTACAACTAAACGCTTTAATCCACAGCTGGGGGTCTTAACAGAACTGTTTATTTTTATCTGGCGAATAAAATAATATAATACATACATACAATAACAGCGAAAGTTCAAAGTTTAAGGTCCTATTCTTTCAATACAGTTTTTTAACTTCACTGCATTTCTTTGCATAAATATAAGTACTGCGAATGTTACATAATATGCACGCTATGCTAATGGTAAGAACGCTCTCATTAAGCCTCGTTTCACATATTTAATATTCCTTGGACAAGTTCGATGACCTTAAGCAACGGTAAGCACGTTAAAACAAAAAACAGCGTATTTATTCAAGGTTCTAAATTATAAAATAATGACGCTAATCAGCTTAGCGACTACAATATTATTTATTATTTAGTGTAGATGAAATTTCATTAACGTAGGCCCTACGTCGTAGGGTATATCTATCAACCCGTTAATCTAGTGTGTTTTTTTTTAAATGTAGAACCTATAATGCTGCACACAGACCGTAATCATTACATTCTTGAAGAACCAATGCCACAAGTAGTTCTCTCTTTACATTAAGTTAGTTCAATAAGACTCCGCGTACTGAACCACCTCTGGGTGCTTCGCGAGTTATATTCAAAATCTTAATGTGACTAAACGTTCTTCACTTTTCTGGCAACTGTAGCGGTCAATTATTATGCTATGGTTCTAAACTAGTCAACAATTTTATTGACATTTGTTGACCTGGGATTGTTTCGCCGTAATAGATTTCCTCGCTTACTACTTACTTAGTATTCACTTCGGTACCATTTTGGTCATAGCAGCGTTTTGGCTGGCCAAAGTGGCCAAGCACCATAGAACAAGATAATCCAAATATTGATTAAAAGAATCTTAAGCATCATTTTAGTCGCATACGATGAGGTTGCGTGAGTATGCGTGCGCGCCGCTTTGTGGGCAGCGATCTAGCGGTGAGTCAACACTTGTATTGATTGCTTACGGAGATGCACCTTTTGTTAGGAACGCAATCTTTGTAGTAATTAGACGGTAATTTCTTTGTTTTGGTCGGTGTTGGCTAATCCGTACGGTAACAAATCTTTGTATTGGTGCCACTGCGTGCAGAGATGGGCTGTCTTTGAAAGCGTGGGACGCAACAGCTTTGAATCTGCGTTTCTTTTTTTGTTTTTCCGTTTACCCTATGGGCACTTTGGCACCTTGCTTGGGGCCCTGTCCTTACAGAGGCCTCGAAATTTTAATACCTAAATAGAGAATTATTATTGATACATATTTTCTCTTTTTATATGCTTATTTTGATTTCCAATAAAGCTCCAAATTCCTGTGTGGCCCAAAAATTTTATCTGCGGAAATGAAATGAAAAATATATTTAAGTATAATGAAATACTTAGATATGTTTTGGAATGTTGTAAATAATTGTCTAAAGGCCCATTTTTAAAACCACTGATATGCACTTATCTAATACTCTATGGATATTTTGTTGGTACGAAAATAAAGAATTTGAATGGAAATTGATTGTCATATACCTATTAGTCAAATAGCACCTATCTAACGACTGAAAAATTGGCCCTAAAACTTGTAAATTATTTCGAAGTTTCAGTAGTTCGTGCATAAATGTGATCAGTCAATAGGATATAGTAATTTCGCAGCGACAGACAACGTTTCCGTAGTGTAGCGGTTATCACGTGTGCTTCACACGCACAAGGCCCCCGGTTCGATCCCGGGCGGAAACAAGTGTCTTTTTGCATTTTCAATTTTGCTTAACATGCAAGTGTATAAACAAATTAAACATTACATCTAATTGATCTTCACTAACAAAATAATATAAATACAATTGCTGAATATTTAAGAATTCTAGCTGGCTGTGGTTAAAAATGAGATGAAACTGGGTTAGGGGCGACAGCACACATTTTGACATTTTATAATCATAACCCAGGGACGTTAGTACTATTACTTATTCTGTGCCCAGGGTTAGCAGTTAACTCGGGAGGAATGTGTTATGTATATATATACCCTGATCCGCGCAATCCCAATTAAAAAATGTTTAGGACATTCTTATGCCTTATGCAGCCACATTACCCCGTTATACCACAACAACAGACATTATTGTGTGGCATCGTTGAGAATAGAACTTGTGATGACTTGCTTTCTTCTATCTAGTCTAGTCAGCTACACAGGGCCAAGCGATCGGTTGGTCGGTATTTTAGATCTATGCTAAAATCTTCAAGCTAAATGTACACTCGCAGTTAAAAGGAAATGGTATAAACGTTTCTAGCTGCGATAATGACGCGGAAGAACGTTGACAATGTGGAGTACCAAACAAGAGCTGGAAAAGGCAGGTAATTAAAGTTAGAAAGTGTACCAACTGGTAGAGCACGGGATCGGATAATTTCTAAATTGACCACTGCGACGCGGAAGGTCGCTGAACTGTAGCCGACTAATTGTTTTACCGCCATTTTATACGTCAATTTCAATACTTTTTTATTCGCACAATTACAAGTACAGGCAAAAGTTCTAAGACCATACTGCCAATGAAAGGTTAAAACCGGATTATTTAGGGCAGTCAAGGAAAAATAAATCTTGAAGTATATCTAGGTATGCAATTCCTGCTCACGTAGTGTCAGATTTCAGATATATGGGTTTATTTAACTAAATCAATTAAGTAGGTATCATCTATGTGTATTTTTGTTGAGTAAATATAGGTACCTATATAAATCTAAATCTAATAATTTAGTAAAAGTTGTAACCAGTCATCATTGCTCAGACAAAACTTGTCGTGATATTTAAACTTAAGTATTACTTAATTCCTGGCTTACTTTTACTTTTTCGTTATTAAATTCGTTCATACACTTAAGGAAATTGTAGATCATTAACGGAATTTTAATCAACCTCCTTTTTTGGAAGCGACACGGACTACAACACTACCATTAAAAGACTTCAGTCAACTTCAACATATTAAGCTGTTGCCCGCAACTTCGTTCCCGAGGGAACTTTGTACTTTTCCGGAATAGAAATGGCTCAAGTTGATCAAGGATAGTGTAGCTTCTCATTATTGAAATAATTTTCGGAACCGATTCTATGGTTCTAGGGATGGCCCGCTACAACCAAAACAGTTCAGTACGAACAACAAATCAAATTCGGTAACTAAAAAACATACAAGCAAATTTTAAATACGAAATTGTTGCCATGTTCAACATTGTAGGTGTATTATCATACTTCAAAAATGAGAGATAGATGATAGGCGACGTCATTTATTTTTACTAATACTTTGGCTGTGACTGCTGTCTCACTATAAAACAGTGAACGACGTCCAGGATATCTAGGTAGGTAGTTAGGTACCACAATTTCTCCGTTCTACATTTTGATGACTGTGTTCTACTACTTTTATAACACCACTTTGTTTTCATCGCCTTCCGGTTTCATAAGCCGCACGTGTAAGGTGCTCCATCAAAGCACGACAAGGTTATTCCCGGAACTGGCTTACGTATGTAATGGAGGTAGTTTAGTTTTTACGGGACGAGTGCACTCGGATTTAGTTTATGGCGACGATGTGGCAATAAAACTGTGGGTCTATAAAATTCTATATTTTTGATTGGTACTTAGTGTTAAGAATTAATATGGTATATCACACGTAAATCATAAATAAATAATACGCACTATACACACATAATATTAATGATAAAAACGGATAAATAAGTTAATTAAAGTTCGTAAAGGTGAGTACCATATAGGTGTAGATGAAATGTAGGTACCTACCTATTTAAGCGAACCCTGTAGGTACACATAGTGTGGATCCAATGTGTGACAATCTTCATTGAAATACTACCAAAATCTAGTTAGGTATACAGAATTTTTGCGAAATTAATTAGTTTTAACAAAAAACAAACGACAGGGGTAATATTCATTTTAGGCTTTAGCTATATATATACATTAGCTCAACTTTTGTCGCCGAACTAACTTTACTATCAAACTTTTATTTTTGTTTGTCATATTCCCAAATTTCCTGTCTGCCTTGTCAGTCGTAATTTCCTGATAGTTACTGCAAACGAGCTATGCGCCGAGGGATTATCGGTCAACGACCCCGGCCTAAGCTCATTTGTATGACGAAATTATGGCGTCCTGTAAAACATCCTGATAATCCTGTAACTGAAATAGCTAAAGGTACTCACATTCCACAACTATGTTAACAGAACTATGACATAATTGTAACCTACTTATTAGGAACTTTTTTTTTATTAACCTTGTTACAGTCAAAAAACAGGCCTTACCTTTTTTATTACTTAGCTAATTTAAATGTGTTTCTTTTTATTACAAAATATTTTTGTAATAGATTTTTTTAGCTTGAAAATTGATCCAATAAACAAGAGATCTACAATTTTTCTTATTGGAATGGAATCTACCTCAAAACATTTTTGAATGGTATGATAACTATAAATTAAATGTCTCAACTCAGAATTATAAGTCAGGAACAGGAATGATCTAACTAGCATTAATCCCTTCAGGAGACCTTCAGAATGAGTAGTTTGAGATGCTTAATTCTTAGTTTAATTTTTAGTAATTTTAAGTACTATCTCACAAGAGTACCTATGGATGTGAGCTTTAGCATGTCATTGATATGGTACAGCACACAGCGAATACATAAAGTAAGTTTATGTGGAAATTTGTTACTTTAACTGTATCTCATAAACTCGAGAGCTCATGATGCGGAAACTAGTAACCTGTTAAATTATATTGCCCTTAAAAGATTAGTTCTAGAATTAGCTAGCCAATGTATTTTCCATAGTTTAGGAGTTTCATGCAACTATTATGTTAAAGATGCATATTTATTATGTCTCCACTTCATGACTTATAATCTGATAACATGGTTAGTAGTTGGAATAGTCATAAGAGTTAATGAAATAATAATTAACATTAACAACTGAACAACATTCAAACACTGTCATATGTACATATGTGGAAACAAAAATGAAAAAAAAGGAAATATTCATCAGTGAATGTAACCATATTGATGGTTCTTCTGTAACTATAACAACATCTTATGATATTTTTAATATGCAACTCCTCCAGCAACGGCTCCAGCTCAGGGCTTGTAGCTTGTAGAAAACTTTTTTTGCATGTGTAAGTATTTAAGAGAACCATCAACATGTTGCTCACGAAGTTTTATTTTCCATCTCTACAAAACATATAACAATTTTTTAAATTTATTTTTAGAAATATAATTGAGAAATTGTAAGTCTGTGACGGAATGAAGTAAGGATAGATGGGTAGATTGGAGTTCAGTCTAATAGACAGTCCAACTAAAAACTTTTAAATGCTACTAGTAATCAAACACAGTATCATCTTTATCAGGATAAATTGGTGAGACATAGACCTCAAAAACAGGTACACAAACCCACTGTGTTCCGTAATTAAGTTTTATTACGAACCAAGGTTTGGTTAAAAGTTACTAAATGCTCTTGAAAATAGAATTGAAAGTTTATTAATGAGCTCTGCCATTGTAGATTTATCCTGAAAGTAAATTTGCTATTGTGACCTGTGCCTGAGTTTGACTAGTAACATCACAAAGTTTTGACAGTCTGTTAGTCCTCATAAGCAGGATGGTTCTTGGCAGGGTAGCGGGATGCTGAAAGGATAAGGAATAAGTAGGTTAGTTACAAAATATTTATGTTCAATAGTAATTTCAGACATGTAAAGACACCTCCAATACAGTAATCAAGTACTGTCTGTAAAAAACTTGTGTTAATTAATTAATTTCTCAATAAAAACTTATTTACTTCATTTTAAACTTGGATTAAAAGTAAATTAACTCTTTTTTTCTAATGTAAGGTTCTGATCTTCCTATATTTTAAAATTCTACATGCATAGTAGCTACTAACTACAAGTACAATTTTATATCTTCTTATTGTATTTTGTGTCTCTGACAAACGAGAAAAATGCTATTTTCCAATTAGTGTGGAAATAGCAATGAAATGCCATTAAAGTGACGTCTGTAATATTAAGTAGGTAACCTAAGTTACCATGAATCAGCTTTCAGGGTGCAAAAGTGCAAGATGCAACGCAAAGTGGATAAAAACCATTTTCTTCTTTAATAATTAAGAGTACATAAAAGGCGTCAACATAACGGTGGTCACTTACTGGCCGGTAACAGTGACGCATAATCAATAAAGCAAGTATACAACTGCAGTCGCAAATTTATGACACGAGAAGTCGCACTACGTGTAAATGTTGCAAAACATGACCAGTTTTATAAGAAAAAACTTTTGATTTATATGTGCTAAAGAAAGTTAATTTACAAGTTTCAAATGTAAACTATCTTTTTGATGCAGCAGCGTATTTAGTGCATAAACAATTACTTACCCGGCGACAAATAAACGATTGTAACTTCGGATCCAACTTAGGAACACATAAACTTGAGCACTTCACTGGTCACTTGCGAAAACTTAGTTACACTGTTCTTTCGACAACTTATAGGATTTTCTTGTATTGCTATCGGAATACTGTATGAAAAGTGCATCCAAGTGCAACGAATGAACTTCCTTTGCTATGCGCCGTACGTCAGTCACGCAAAGCAAGGAGAACAAACTTGCAACATGCATGCGATGCACGCAAAAGCAACAACGGGTGAACCAAACGAAAACGAAAATTTACTTGAACTGTAACGCCATCTATGGAACAACTTAAAAGCTATTTGACGTGTGAAGTTTTGTGTTTAGTTACTCCTACTTGTTTCGACTTCCATTTAAGCCAGTAGATTAATTTCAACTTATTTAGTATTCGCAAAGTAACAAATGCACTTTTACCAATAGCATTATTTATAATTAAAATTTTGCACGGAAATTATTATTTCTTTTATTAGTTTTCTTCAAAAAGTTTGGTGGCAAGTTATCGCCGAAAACAAAACGCATGGGCGGGGTTGCTACCTTAGTAAATAATAATCAAAGTGGGTCAATCACGGACCTTGTATATATATAAATTAAGTATAAGCTTGGGTTAATGAAAGAAACCAAGACACTATTTTAATGTTTTTAATTGATTTGAAAATCTATAAACTATTTATCGACACAAGTCAACTTATCCAAGCTGCGGTTTCGGAGTGCTTAGTGTGCGTTTCCTATACGTCTTCTTCCGCGTTATTTGTAATTGATGCAACTGATTATAAACTTCACCCCAAACTTCATTTTGATCTTCTTCAGGAATTGTTTTTCTGAAAAAACATTTGATTAATATTTCAGACATTCATAATTTTAAAGACATCCTTAATTAATAAGTAAAGTAAATGAGCAAGAAAGAAAGCATGTAGAAATTAATTTATATTTTTTTACCTGTATTGTTTCATCAAATCATATTTTTCCCAAGGAGTCTTTCTAAGTTCTCTCCTAACCCTATCCTTCTCTTTCAAGTGTTCTTCAATGTTGGACACACCTTTTAGCTCCTGCCTCTCCCATCTTTCTAGCCATGGTCTTGGTTTAAGTTTCACCTAGAAACCAAAATTGTAACAGCACAACTGAATATATTTATTTGAAAAGCATATAGAATGATAATTATTATTTGTTCTACATGGCTACCTGCACAGGATTCAGAGGGACAGGTGTCCCTTCCGGCAGTATCTCAGGGTCCATGTCCACAGGGAATGTGCTGTACTCTGGTAGGGCATCCCTCAAGTAGTACAATTTATCATCAAGCCGTTTCTCAAGCCTTAGCACTTGTATTCTATTTATGGTTGGATCATACAGCTCATATCGCACCTGGAAAATTAATTGGCTTTATTGAAAAATAAATGTTTTTATCACAACTCTTTGAGATAAAGTAGAGCAATAATGTTTTATTAGCTGAAACGAAAGTCAATCTTAAAATTAGGTTGACTATTTTCTATCAAACTTCATAATCAGAGGTTTTTCAAGAATAAAATTAGAAATAACTACTTTTCTGCTTTAATTAACAATTATTTATAACCTCAATGCCCTGGTGGTCGATTACATTCCTCAATATGAACTCTGCTCGGAGTCCACAGCCCTTCCTGTCTATGCAGATGCCAACAAACCGGTTGATCTTGCCTTGGGCATGAGGATCTGCGATGGTCACTGCCAGTATTGATCCTGTTTATAAAATAATTGGGTTCAATGACATTTTGGTCCCCTTTTCGTGAAGCATATAAAGGCCTGGATTACTTAAGAATAATACAGATAATCACATTCTTACATAAAGTAACTAAGAAATGCATTAACTACATTATGATTGGAAAGTACAGCAGGGTAAGTGGTTAAAAGGAATGTTAACTGCAACATACTTTTTCATTTTCATTTTTTTTTTCAGTTTTCAACTCTATGCTTACGTACCAACATAAAACTCTGGGATATCAATCTGGTTCCTCCTTCTTAGCATGTCAGCTCTCTCCAGTTTTTCACGAAGGCTGTTCCTCCATTTAGGGTTAGGATCGGGCAGAAACTCGGGGTAAACGTGACGGAATTCCAAGGCGGGGTTACGGTTGTTGGGCCGTCGCCCCGACCTTTTAGGAGTCTCTTCTGGAGTCTCTTCAGCTTTCTCCGGTAAGGTGGAGAGAAACCGGCAGTCTACGGGAAAAACAAATGTCGCATTTGAACAAGTTATTATGGAGAACGCAATATGTATTGGAATTGTATGGAAATTAAATAATAACCTCTCCGAGCAAACCATTTTACCGCAGCCAATAAATCAGTTGTGGTCCTTCTAATGGCAAGAGCCATAACAGAATTAGATTTAAATCGTTTTAGAAACTATGATCGTGAAAGTATCTTTCAGAAATTTAAGCAAAATGTTCCACAAATATTGCAGTTTTATTTTATTTTTTGACTTTAACTTGACAGATATTTTTTTTAAATCATCAATCACCATAGACAAGACAAAACTTTGATTGTTTGAGATACTTTTAAAACCACTATATTTACTATCTGCGAAAATGAAAATTTTGACATAAGAAGCAGAATGATCTAGACAATCCAGAGCCTGATGCTGGAAAAAAAACCGAAATGGCAATCAAATGTCAAAATTTGACAACTATACCTATCGATTTTTTTGTTTAACGTTGCACCTTTTTCTCTGTATGTAAATAATAAGTGTTACGAAGTTTTGCAGTTCAAGTTTCAATACAAAAATGTCGTCAACTGTGCAGAAATGTAATGATGACAACATTCCCTTAGCGGACGATGACCCGCAAGTGATTATAACGGATGATGTCGAAAACAATCATTTGGATCATGGTCGTTCGATGGACTCATTGCCTAGTTCGTACACTGGCGGTTCCTCTAGCCCTGGCCTGAATGGCCCACAGAGCTTTGAGCCTGATTGTGGTTTGGATGAGCAGGAGGAGAAAGCTCGGTTGATCTCACAAGTATTGGAGTTACAAAACACTTTGGATGGTATGACACGTTTTAATTTCTTGAAATACTTGTTTGTTTATTTTATCGTGAAAATTAAAAAAAAAATACGCTTACTTTGTAGTTTATCACACAAATCATGAATGGTGAAAATTTGATCAAGTTATTCTTTAACTCTGTTCTTATTAGTGTTCTTTCATCTTGTATAGGTATATGGATTTTAGTATCTAGACAATTTACGTAGTTATATTATAATATTTAATATTGTATTCACAGATCTATCTCAAAGGGTGGACTCAGTAAAGGAAGAAAATTTGAAGCTGCGCTCAGAAAATCAAGTTCTCGGCCAGTACATTGAGAATCTCATGTCTGCCTCCTCAGTATTCCAATCTACCACACCTAATGTTCATAAGAAGTAAACACAATAATCTGAATATATGTTAAAAAAAAAAAACTGAAAGTTAGGCTTGCTGGCCACTGAGGGTTAACAGGAAAAATTCAACGAATTGTGTTTCGCTTGACTCAGTGATCCTCATATTTGTCTCTAGTGAACAGTTGACCTAAGCTTGCCTATACACTGCCTGTAATGCAAGTTTAAGAGAATGGAACAGACATATGTGACACAAGTATAGCAGCAGCTGCTGCAACTATACCACATTTAGATAAATAGTAACAACTAAGCTCGCACAATTTGTGCGGGTTAATCACAATTTTCAGTAAAAATAATAAGATTCAAGTTCAGTTATGATTAACTTTCATGGAATACAGTTTCTGCCACTACAACTGTTTTGGTTTCTCGCAGGCATTTACTTCAGTCCCTTACGATACAGTGCATAGCAAGCATTTCACTGTATTTTTGGTTGTCTCTATAAGACACCTGGCCAACGGTCGGCAACAGGTGGACTGCGGTCCGTTTGCGGACTGCGAAAGGCACCACCAAATATTGTAACGTATTGTATACCGATATCTATTAATAGGTAGCAAAGGTATACTTGTTTTTTTCTGGATCTCGTTTAAGTTTTTTTTCACTGTGTCCAGACCCCATCTAAAACTATTGGCTGACCCCTGCACTAGGCTGTAGGTTTGGTTAATTATTGTAATGTGGACTCATAAACTGATTGATTTGTTAATGAATCATACTCCATATATTTAACTTATAATCATAGTAGTTGGTTATACGACACTTGCTGTGCACCTGTTGCAGCCTTCATGTGTAAATGATTCACAAATAATTAGTGAGTAATGATATTTTAAGTAATTTGATTAATTTATACTGCCCCTATAAATCATGATTTTAATAAATATGAGTAATTGCTATTTTATTTTTTATTTTGGCAAGAATTTTTGGCTTTAGATGATGCCTTATTATAACATCTAAGCAGTGGTTGTCTGTATTTGTAGTGCTTTATACTTCTTCTTTTTTTAATATGGCCCCATCGATCGATGCGATGATTTCGCCAATGTCAAAGTCATAAATACAGTATTCAAAAATCTTGTGATAAAAATGTCGGCAACGTTGTACGGTAGAACACGGTCAAAAGACCATCCCCCTGGTCAGGCTCTTAGCCAACGGATAATGATATCCCTCAGAGTCTGCCAGGAAATCATTAATCGATGCCCAGGGTGCACTGGACCAAGCACTGCTCTTGCCTTGGACGGATCCAAAAACGAACCGCAGCTCTTGACCACACGCGGAGGTAACCTGACTCGCACCCCTGGTGCTTTATAGTTTTTCATATTTGTGTGTACCTATATCCTGTCACTAAGTATAAACATAATGACAATTAATATAAGACAAATTGACACCAATTGAGCTAGTACTCCAAGCTATCACTCGCATTAATTTCTATATTATAATGTTCAGCTAAGAAGCTGAAATGCTAATTGTACACTACCATTAATAATCCTATGTATAACAAGCAAAAACAACCAGTTGTTGCAAACTTGTTGGAATAGCTGCTCCTATGTATTTCTTATAGACATTGTTAAGTAACGGACGACGTGACGATCTATTTAACATCAGTTAGTTTCCTATTATCATCTGTGGTGTTTCATGTGAGGAGACTCAATGAAAAAATATTTTATATAAGTATACCTTGCCTGCTATATCTATTAATTAATAATGCAATTTCAGTTAACCTAATTTACTCAACAGCATACTAATAGAAAGTGTAAAGTTACATTCCATGCACTTAATTTATTATTAAAAAACGCTGCTATATTTTGCGACAAAAAATATTACCTACTTAAATTAAATTGCTTTCGCTTTTGCAAAATAATCTCAATAATTTCGTATATGTTAGCTATAAAATATAAATGTATATTTACGTTTGTTAAGCTTATAAAGTTTTTAAGCCCATTGCTGTTTTATTTCTCCTGGCCGTGGGACGATGTCTTTGACCCGAGTAGCTATTTATAAATCAGTCAGATTCTGAGGCCCGATTTTCGAAAGCACTTCACTCGTAAGTGGCATAAATCAGCTTATATCTCCAAAACTACGGCTCTAATCAAAGTTTTGACTAGTTCACAAGATTAATGAGAGCCGTAAAAGATCTAAGCTACTCGTGTTTAATATCAGCACAATTTTTCACCACTTTCGAGTGGTATTGTCGCACGTGCTTCCAAAAATCGGGCCCCAGGCTTTAAATGTACAGTGAAAGCTCCGTGTGAGGCAAATCCAGAAAAAAGCAAAGGCAGACTTCAGACGGCAAAGTGACGCCGATAAAATTACACCCTACCGTGTGCATACTCGAAGATATACAGTCGCACCCGCGCACGTGCTAACTAGATACCAAATTTTTGTTCTTTTTTTACTACGTAACTTTTGATTTTATTTATTGAATCAGGCGTTACTTTATGGAGATCCATATAAATTAACAAAAACCTTTACCTTGCTGCTCCGCTACCACACGTGCAAGACAGCTAAGCCTGTGCGAATGCGAAATATATATATTACATGCAAACCCACGAACGTATCTTCAAAAGGCCCTAATTTGATATACTTATTTCCTACACATATGCTATGGCTATGGGCTATGTTCCTGTGTAAAGCATCAAAAGCGGGCCCTAAAGATGCCGAATCGATAAAATAATGCTCATCGAATCAGCTGAGAACAACGTGCCTTGACTCGCGCCTCATGCTACGCTACTTTTCCCGAAGTCAATGACTAGAGCATGTTCATAAATAATTTACAATTCCCGCAAAAAATTGGTGGCGCAGGCGTAGCCGCACGTTGCGTGGCGACGACGTGATCGCGGCGTGCGCGCCGTTACGTGTGACGTCATAGCAACTGCAACTTTTTACCTCTTTTAACCTGTTTCCTTGTTTGATAAGAAAATGCATTTGTTATTCGTAAAACAGAACAGTAAGAGAGAAATAGGTACTATCCAAAGGTTTTTAGTGGGTATACTACCTACCTACCTACCTATGTAAGGAGGTGCCTATACATCTATTTATTACTCCCAGCTGCCTGCCAGAAGTGGCGGTACTTCTAGCACTTTTAAAAGTTTTGGTTTGGAGAATAAATTGCTTATGTTTGTTTCAAGTCCAAAAAAGTCTCATTTTTTAAAACGCTGAACCAAATTTTAATGAATAAACGCAGTGGATAGTTCTAGCTAAACGCGCAGTGGATAGGTCTCATTCTGTTTGGAATCAATTCCATCTTAAAAGTGTACCTATGCTGCAATATCGGGAAGCTGCAATGCATCCAATATGTAATACAGTGGGTAGGATTTTAAGTAGCATTTGGCGGCAACCATGGGCGAAGGCGGAACGGCAGAAGTGCATCCAGAAAGTTTTTATTTAGGTATGTAGTTAGTTAAAATATTAACTTAATTGATCTGGCGAATACTTACTGAAGAAACTTTTCCAATGGAAATAGACAGAGTGAATCATTCATTGCTAGGCTGATTGAATGGTGCAAGCGGTGTGATTTCTGGCTGACGGATTAGTCACGTCTGTGCCTCGTCCGTAAAACGGAACGGAATATAACGCAACGGTATAAAAAAAGTTAGTCGTTCCGTGACAGTCGTGAGAAGTGAACGTCGCTTGTGCATAAATAATAAACGAAGTGAACTGAATTTAAACAAAATGCCGAAGAAATTAAAAGTTGTAGTGAAATCGCTGTACTCGCACGAGATTCGCAAGGACGTAAGCTTGGAGAGCTTGAAGTCACTGAAGCTTGAAGATGCGTGGCCATTTATCAGAGACGAAATTGAAATAGAAATCGGCAGCAGCCAGTTGGTCTGTATTCCGCATATTACGGAAGCAGACCTTTACAAATGCTCGTCTCTTTTCGTACCAAACGAGAAAGAAACAAACGGTAAAATGTTTACGCCACTCGGCGAATTGGTTCAGAATATAAATAAGGCGAAATCAAATGGCGACTACGTGAAATGGTTGGAAGCGGGCGATTTTCAAGAGGCGGACTTTAAATTTCCCCACGAGAGCGTCAAGGTGAGGCTTAAATATTGTACATAACTTAAAGTTTTAATATTTTTCAGGCTTGTACTTGTGACCTTGACCTGTCCTTTGGAACTGACACATTGCGACGCATTTTAAAAGCTCACACTTTAGTATCCTAGAAAAAACTTCGCATCGATTGCGTAAAAAATGTTCATGTAAATTGAGAAAAATGCTAGTAATAAATTAGATATTTCAAAATTGTGGCACTCTTGGTAAAATTTAATTTGTATCTTCAAGAATATCTAATTTAATTAATACTAAACTGGACCAAGTCTTCACTATTATCATAAGTCTTGGTAATAGTGTTGCAACAGCCTGGGTTTACAAAAGACATAATTTAATTTAAATTCCTTGATACCTAAGTACTCATTGCTGATGTTTAATGTATGTTCAGTTAAATCAAGTTATTCTACATTATTGTTTGCTTTTTATTCATAATTATACTTATATTTCCCTAGCTTATATTTCACATTACTGAAAAATGGTCAACAGGACCTAAATATCTAATCTTTGGTAAAGATGTATCGCTGAAAGTAATTATAAAAATCGAATTTATATATCCAGTGCATGTGTGAGATGAATGCATTGTGCAATTATTATTATTGTTAACTTTTAATATGTTAATATGTTGAACCCATTAAATCCAGTATTCATGTCTGTAAATGTTGATTTGAAATCATTGTGCTACACATGTCACTTTATTTTGAATGTAACATATTTCCCTAAAATTCGTATTAAAATCGTAAAACACACAGTCAAGACTTTTTATCAGCACATGATCAAGTATAGTATAATCAACTTGGGTGCTCCCAGTTAGTGTAAATATTTATAAGACCACTTTCCGGGTATCAGTTGTTGAACCTGAGTCATGCTCGAGTTTCGCAGTAGCCCAAGTTTCGCAGAAGCCCGCTTCTCTGTAAATATGTAACTCACTTTTGGTGACTGATTATATGCATTTACTTTGTCACAATATTTGGGTAAAGTGTGTATTTAGGTCCCATGGAAATAAAACAATTAGTTTTGTTGTTGGGTACATTGTGGCAAGCAACAATGTTAAGCTGTAATTCAAATTTAAAAAGGAATTGCAAACATAAACTTCCAATTTGAAATTTACTCATCAAACAGGCGAGTCACTGCAATTGAGATTCTTTCCGCTATATTATTAGAACATATCCCCAGGTCACTAATTGTGTCTACTTTCAGATCACATTGCAAGATGAGACCATCAAGAACAAAGTGCGTGTTATCATGGTCAACTTCAGTCGTACCAGCATTCCCAAAGACAAAAACTTAGAGAGCAACATCTATTTGGATATCAACAACAAAGGTAAATATCCCAATTACTATAATTCTGCGCCACGGAAATTTGCTAGTGTTGTATTGAGAGTACATTCAACCATCTTTGCTACCACAGAACCTTGTCATAATGACATACACATAATTGAATATGCACTATCATAGACAAAATTACGGTCATGGACCCCATTCAAAATTTCAAAAAGTCCATGGCCCCTGTCCAAGCTTATTATAGCACAGAAAACAAAATCTATCGTTAAAAAAAACACTAAATAAATATTTAAAGGTTAATTGGTTGTTATGAACCCCTGGCATACATCTCCCCCCACTTTAAGAAACTCAGTTGTAATGAAATGAATGTCTTTGTGGCAGTTAAGAAAACAAACTGACAGGGCACTCATTAATGTTATAACAAGTTACACAATCCTTTCACTACTTTTATTTACCCATAGTTTTCCACCATCTCCGATCTATTAAACTATAGACTGTTCTTGGCTGGGCTCCCATATTGGAATGTGAAATCAATTAGACCCATTCAGTCCAAGAATAAGAGTATCTAGCAGCCAAAACAAATGACAAGCACTTTATTATACCAACTGGTAGATAAATAACCTACTTCATGGGCATGGGTAGCTCTATCTCAATAGCCATAGGGTGGAACGCGAACAGACAGAACGGTGTTAACGCGAACAGACAGAAAGACGCGGCGTGGGACTTATTTTTATTATATGTAGTGAAGAAACCCATGATGACTTTGTCTCGGGCTCCGCCCCAGTCGTTATAGTTACGCCATTACTCTATCTGTAATATTTGAATCTTTTTCAGATCTGAAAGGCAAGAAATCTGTGTACATGATCACAAATGTCCTGATGGCGAAGACGATCGAGTTCCGAGTGACGCGCGGCACTTCGTCTCGCATCTTCCATCTCGGGAACTGGTCGCCGCTCGTCTTCGGCCTTGAAGAGTTCCTGATTGGCGATTATGGGAAACTCACCAAGAAGGTAAGGAGAAAATCGATTGTAGACGCATATGCAGGCTGAACTGAACTTTATTCGTTCTTAGTTTGAATAAGAATCTGGTTGGTGGATGAAGCGTTTTCTTTTTCTTCATAATCTTTTCAGTCAACATTGTTAAAGAAATAATACTTTGAACAGAATAACCTTTTTATTATGAAGAAACAAAACTAGGGACAGTACCGGCGCGTAGTCTACTTTGTTCAAAACTTGTTGTGTGTGACGTGTTCTTCCGTTGTGGTACTTGTGGTAATCGTGGAAGAATAATTGACTCGAGCCGTCAAAACGCCTGAACACTTACATATTTATTCCATTGTTTTATGCGACTTCTATCACTTCCTAGACAGGGCAATAAGACTCTTCTTTCTTTAGTCTGAAACCTACTAATATTACACATGCGAACGTTTGTAAGGATGGATGGATGGATGTGATGATGTGTTTGTATGTTTGTTCCTTCACGCTGAAACGGCTGGATGGATTTGAATAAAATCTGGAACGGGATAGCCATAAACATGTCAAAGGTCGTAGCTGCCTAGAGTCGCGACGTTAATAATTATTGCAAAATATTACTATCAAGTATCAACATCAGTTCTTAAATCTAATTTTACGCAGACGAAATCGCGGGCAGAAGCTAGTATACTTAATGTTACTGGCCGTCCTCTTGCTCTTTTTCTTTATCATTTATGCTTTTCGATTTGCGATCGGTATTATGCTTTTGGGCCTGCATGGGAGCTAGATCCCAAGCCCTGTCTTTCTCAGAGAAAGCAATCTACAGTTGTACGTAGGCTAAGCTAGAGACGAGTTTATTAAATCTGTGTGCTTTTCGGGAAGCGGTGTAGGTACCTATCTGTACAAAATGGATATCGTGTAAAATGCAGCCAAAGTCATAAAAACCTGTTCGTAAATTACAAATCATATATATATACATAATATTGACGTCCGCGTCCCTATCAGCATATTACATCAAGGTAATGGCTATTTTATTTACATACAGCTACGCTATTCTTTCACTATACGTTATATTATAACATAATGCGCAGTTTTTATACGTATGCAATTTTTGAAATAATACCTATTCTCTTTTTTATAAAACGAATATATACAGTGTGATCATGTTGTTCGAAATCAATTTAGGGGTACTCTATGGGTGTTGGCACTTGTGTAGACCTTGGACTTACACGTCACCTTAATCATTCATAGGTAATCGACGAGTGTTAAAGCATACACAAGTGTTTCAGCTTTGTATTATAGGTGTATTAATTATGATGAGGTGGAAAAGGAATCAAAATAGTTGTGGGTTGCTAGCCACATCGCCTATAACACGATTCTAAAGGTTTTCGCCCATTCCCTCGATGGACTTTTACCATGTGCGCGGGAAGAGAAGCAACTGGTGCTTTTTATGTTTTTTCGTTGCTCCCAGACCAGCATAGAAGAGAACAAATTACCTGCAATATCTGCATGCATTTTAAAAGGGCATAAATATTGGTAGCTACTAGCTATCTAGCAGTGGCGTGGCGTCCATAGATCGATTCCCATCGACTTGCCTATTTTAAGGCAGTGGGCACTTTTATTGTGCATAATTAGAGGAAAAGGCTAGTTAAATTCCCTTCGGCTTGCCTTCTGATATACTTGAAGCCACGCAACTGCTATCTCGTAGGAGTATTCTGCTGTGTAAGTAGCATTCGATTTTACTTCTATTTCTGCCAACTGAATGTTAGACTACAGGCCCACGTACAAAAAATGTGGGTCATATGAACCACCAGGTGACGTATATAGGACGATATAAGAGCATAAAATAATAAGATTCAGCACTATGGACTATGGACATTAATACACTGTAACATCAGTTTTACTTTTGTTTATGCAAATAAAAATTATCTTATCTTATCTTATCTTATCTTATGCCGTCACTTGTAAGCTGTCCAACTGGGTGCTGGTGAGAATTCAAAAGTGCAACCCTCGATTTTATCCCCTTGTCGCATGATTTTTGTACGGCGTTGCGGAATAATGGATTAGAAACTGTATTGAAACAGTATGAAACTGATGCCGTACAGAATCAAATGACCAAATTTACCCTGGAAATGGTCAGAAAATCAAAAAAAATTACCGACTTTGTGGCGCACCATTTGTACGGCGTCAGTTTCATACTGTTTCAATACAGTTCAAGTGACGGCATAGTGCTGAATCTTATTATTTTATGCTCTTATATCGTCCTATATACGTCACCTGGTGGTTCATATGACCCACATTTTTTGTACGTGGGCCTGTAGTCTATGTGATCATACCATATATTGTTTAACTAATACAAACCCAAACAGTGCATGGGCTGGTAAAGAGTACTCAAACCTTTAAAATGTCTAGGTATACATACATAGACCTTGTAGAAGTAGTCGGCCTGCATAAAGCCCCTTCCGCGCAAAACAATTGCAAATAGTCGTCATTAAAATGATAATTGCATTAGAACAAATCACTAACCAACTACGTGATTATTCTGTGGTGGCTGCCACACAATGGTGTATTTACCTGCTATAGGTACATTACATAGGTAATTTACAGCTGTAGGTAGGTATTAAAATTGGTCGTTGGTAATTATTAACCACGATTTTGCATGCTATTAAATATACAACTTGAAACACGTAGTTATGTGTTGCATTGCATCTGTGTGAATTTTGTGTGATTTTCTCCTGCCTGAGACCAATGATGTAACGAATTGATGACATTACGTTTAACTGAATCGGAAATAGTCGGGGTAAATAAAAAGTTTGGGAAAAGTTAGGTTTATGATAACCAATTTAATAAAAACAACTGCAGTCTAGAAAATGCATTCTTTACGCATCGATATAAAAAAAAAAAACTAGGTGCGTAAAAGAAAATAAGGAATTCAGTGTCGCACTAAGGTATATAGACTGAAACGGATCGATGTTATCTTTGATAAAACAATATTATTCATGTTGATTTGAAGTAAATTCAAGGAATTTCAAAGAATTCCAAGGAATTTCAAAGACCCGAAATACAACATCACGCGATGCGTAGGCAGTGCTCTCAAAAGTAGGTATTTGTCGTAGTCAACTATGACGCAACAATCTGACGTTACAAATGAATTTATTGTGAAAAGGGCGCCCTAGTTTTCCGTGCTGCGCGCCGGGAAACTCGCTGCCTTCTCTATTGTGCAGTAGATAAGTACTGAACTGCTATATAAATAGGTATATGTATTTTTTATCAACAGGAACTCGTGAAACCACTCTGCTAACCTTCATTATTATGATAATACTAACTCTTTTATTTAGATACTGAAATGAGTTAGTAATTTAGAGCTTTTAAATTGCAAAATAGTTTTTTTTTTTTAATCTTAGTAAGAGGTCGTTTCTAACATAGGTTTACACTAACATAGATTACACATGTTACATAGACCTCAACATGCAATATTTCCAAATAGGATGATTGAAGGCCAGTCAGAGTATTGAACTATGGAGTCTTGCCATTGAAATGTTCCGCCTTTTTTCGTTTAACAAGTAATTATATTATAACTTTGAACTTTTGCAAATAATACGACGTTGCGTAGGGTGTGCGTGTAGCGTGTACTGCATTTTGGATGCAGCTCTTCTAAGTACCTACTAAGTGGGTTGGGTAGGTAAAATTTACGAATAGGCACGGGCCTTACGTTGTATCTCGTAACCTACGTATACGATGACTAATTTTATTTAATATATTTATGTATATAATGCGAATGGAATTAGCCAAGATTAGTCATAGATTATTATTAGATTGCTATTAAATGTTCCTAGTATTTTGATTACGTATAAATTCTAAAATGAATTGAAATACACGTTTAATGCACGTGATGATTCGCAAAAATGTAACGTTCTGCGCGTGCTAAATTGAAATGAAACCCAAACGAAATATCGACATTGTTTAATCAAAATTTCATTTTGCGTACACAACTCTCCCATGCTAACCCTTTTTTTTTAATGGAGAGGAAATCTTTTTGCCTAGGGATATGTGGGAGTCCCCCCCGAAGGGGTATACCCAATACTCGATCCGGTGTGATGGGAACGCAGTGGGATGCTACTAGGGTTTCACCACAAACGCCCCCCCGGTGGCCCCGAATTCAGCCAGGACCGATCCCAGCTAACCCATGATAGACATGATGACTTGTAACCTAATTAGTTCAAGGTTAATCTGTTTTACGACAGTTTTCAATAGATTTCGTAATCCATATGAATCATTCAACGGAAACTGCCGTCTGTCTGTATTCATTTAACACATATGTATGTTGTGTAATGCCTGGCACTCACACACTAACATAGCTAATTACCACGTTTTAAATTACTACCATGATATCTATATCGAAGCACACACATACCTATATAATATATTATAATACATTTTTATTGTTAAATTGTAAAAGTGATCTAGCGCATCGCAACCTTATAAGGAGTAGTCATTGCGCCGGTTAGCGACCAGGGGGGCGATTTTTGAAAGCAAATGTATGAAAATACCACTCGAAAGTTGTGAAAAATTGCGCTGAATTTGAAATACGTGTAGCTTAGAAGACAATCACAGGTCTCATTGATCTTGTGAACTAATCAAAACTTTAATTAGAGCTGTAGTTTTGGAGATATAAGCTGATTTATACCACTTTCGTGTGGTACTTTCGAGTGATGTGCTTTCAAAAATCAGGCCCCTGGGCCATCACTCGAAAGTGGTATAAATCAGCTTATATCTCCAAAAGTACAGCTCTAATCAAAGTTTTGACTAGTTCACAAGTTTAATGAGAGCTGTGATTGTCTTCTATGCTACTCTTATTTCAAATTCAGCACAATTTTTCACCACTTTCGACTGGTATTTTCACACATGTGCTTTCAAAAATCTGGCCCCAGTTAGCTGGGTTGCATTGCCCACTTCAGATGAGTAAAATAAAATGTTATCTATTCTATTTTCTATTTAGGACAAGCCGGTTCGGGCCTTGTAGAGCTAGAGGCCCGTGGCATTTTCCCATTCCTGCCACCCTATAGTTACAGACCTACGCCATTGTGGCAAGATTGGCTTTGTTCAACGTTGTATTAAACATTTCCACATTTTATACGAACAATCGTCTGTAAATAGGTATATCGAATAAAAAAAAGCGCTCAAAACCATCTTAGTTACGTAACTCTATTTTTATACCTAGCCGTCAGAGAGCGTATCAGATTTTGAGTCAAGTGTTTTCCAGTTAATAATTTCCATGTCGTTACGCGTATCCAACCCAACCTTGCCTGTTAAGAACTATAAGTACATCGAATTAGTCTTGGTGATCTCATTACCATAGATAAGTCAACCGGAATTTATAGATAGGTTACTAGGTATACTTTGTCAACTCAGTTAAATATAACAATGGGGCTTTGTTAATGTGGTTTTGCAGTTTACCTTGACTAAATTTACCTGTAAATGGTCTGACCCGTCAGTGTAAAATATATGCGTCAATTTTCTCAAATTTTATACAGGGATAAAGACGTGATTTATGTATGTATGTATGTATTTAAACAGGAATTGGCCCAACAACGCAAAATTACAGCACTGACTGTTCTTTCAAATTCATTTAGGATTATTTTACTACGGAAAGAATACATACCTAAGTGATATTTTTGATACATTTATTCACACATACATTATCTGGACATGGCTGTATTGATTGAATAAGTGCGTGTTCAGAGGTTTTTTAACAACTAGCCACCTACCCTACAACGTACCTAACGGCGTCTGTACCTTGCTTAAAATTAATTAAGACTACGCTGACTATAAGGATAGCTTTCTCGGGGGGAAATGTGTAGGTATGTCGAGCACTCCGGTTCCAAAACGATATAAGACTTAATGTTCTTCGCTAGAGTGGTTTCTGTCCCGTGATTTAAGAATCTGCTGTAGATACTTGTAATAGCAATAAAACAAACAATCCAGGATCATTCCTGATTTGTTAAGTGCGATTTGTTATGTGAATAAATGCGTCTAACCTAATTCACGATTCCCGTAAGCCACTCGTAATCCACAATTGAGACTCTTCTTCTTCTCTCCTTAATGGCGGCCGTAAGGCTTGGGCCAATGTCAGTGCGGTAAAAATATAATTCAAAAATCTTGTGACAAAATGTCGGCAATGTTGTACTGTAATGGTCAAAGACCCCCCTCCCCCCCTGTCGGGCTCTTAGCCAACGGTTAATGATATCCGTCGGAAACTGCCAGGAAATCATTAGCCGATGCCCAGGGTGCACCGGACCAAGCACTGCTTTTCCCCCTGGACGGATCCAAAAACGAACCGCAGCTCTTGACCACACGTGGAGGTAACCCGACTCGCACCCCCAATTGAGACTCATTAAGCGTTTTAATGTCACACCACTGACGTCAGTGTGACATTAAATGTTTCCATTATAGTTCTCTACTCTAGAAACCGTGTAATTTCACACTAAATTTAGACGTCGCTTTTGAACTTCATTTTCTGTTTGGCAACTCTCCAGTTATAAAGTATGCCATTATATAATTTAGTATCTTCGAGCTTAGATAGATATTAGATAGATAACTCTGACTTCAAAGAATTTTCTGGCATAAAACTTTTTACTGCCGCAATTCGTAAAGTAGGTACTGGCGGAACTGGAGCCCGATTCTTGAAAGCCCATATGTGAAAATATCACTCGAAAGTGATATAAATCAGGCAATTCAGCTTATCTTCTAAACTACAACTCTTATCAAAGTTTTCACTAGTTCACAAGATCAATGAGAGCTTGAAGTGTCTTCTTAGCTACTCGTATTTCAAATCCAGCACAATTTTTCACCACTTTCGAGTGGTATTTTCACATGTGCTTTCAAAAATCGGGCCCCAGGCAGCTATTCCAATGTTCAACTCATTCACTGGCTGTGTTAGGTAGGTGTCTGTTACAAGTTACAGTTAATTTTGAAGCAGATATCTTCAACCGATTGAGCTGAAATTTTGCATATGTGTATATAATAAATAGTCTGTTGGTAGAGTTTCGGTGACCCAGCCAGGACCGTCCCCGATGGAGGGAACTGTTCAACGGTTGGTCCGATTGACTTGAAATTTGGTACACATATGTAGGAGGGATGGCAACGCACAGTTAGCAAAAAAAGCTTGTATTAAAAATGGTTTTTTGACAGAAACTTATTTTTTGTACAATCTTAGATTCAGTGATACTTCATAAAGCGGTTGCAATGTACAGGGGACCTATATTTAAAAGAAAATCACTCGAAACTACTGCAATTCTAAAGTGGTAAACGTGGTGTGTGGTGTCGTTGAATTTAAAATAGGTACGAGTATAGTAAAAAACAATTGCAGCTCTACGAGTTATTAATCTTGTCAACTAGTCGAAAATTCAATATGAGTTGCTGTTTTGTAAATTGCTTCATACATTTTTACCACTTTCTTTACTGAGGTATTTACAAAAATCAGGTCCCAGGTGATTTTTTATCTGCCTTTGTAATGCTCGTAATTATTATTCTTAGTCTAATACTTACAACAATTATTGAGAACCAATAATACCAATATCCTCAAGTAATCCTTGAAAATCACACGTAAGTATATAGATAAGATAACATTTTGTTAGTGCCCTTGATTTGTGCTTTCTACGCTACATTTATGGACAGATTTTTATTGCCATTTTAAACATGCGGTTTATTTTCCTGTACCTACATGATTGATTTGATTATAGTGATGTAACTGTAACATTCCTGTTAAAGCAGGTACCCCAGTAACGATGGGACTACATACATCGAGTGAACTTTTAATTTAGGTACCTCGACTTTTCTGGCAATCGACAATCCGCACAAAAAAATATATAAAAAGGATAGGTATTTTTTTTTAGACAATGCCAATTGCCATTGCTAAAATGTTATTTTTTGAATTGATTAATTTTAACCTCTTTTCTCTAATTGATTTATATTGTACATAAAGAACTAGACCATGCCTGCGAGTTTGTCTGCGAAGGCTTACGAATAGCTATTTCTATAGACTTACAAGATTTAAAAGAATATTTTATCGTAAATACCTCTTATTTGGCTTTGAGGTAGGTATACTAATCGTCTATAGACCGGTAGTGCGCTATAAGTTCAAACATTGATTTTTTATCTACTCCACGGACTTTACACAATGCTGCACAGATAACAAAAACGTCCCTTAATCAGCCAGTTGGAGTGTTTTCTTTTGATAAGGATTTGCGTCTTTGTTTATTTGCCTTGTGGAACGAATGAATTTTAATCATTAGAATCTATTTTAAACGGAGGTGTGTCCACCCAAGCATGCACGGGTTGGCTGCCTGCCACATGTATTCGTCACATGACGCCGCGACTCGTATGTTTTACGTGTAATAAGTCTTATGGCGTGATTATAGAAGCAGTTGCTTAAAAATAAAACTAAAACTACGATGACAAATTGCGTAATATAAATTATACGAGGGCGCCACTTTCTTCGCAACTGTCGCATAACAATTTTTAGTTCCATTTTCAGCCGTTTTGTGCTTTTGGTCGCTGGAGTCCACTAACCCGAATCGAATGTTAAAAATGTGTGTTGGATATTAAAAAAAAGATACTCTCCCACATCAATACGATATTCCACCGAATGAACTAAACCTATCCTCCATGTATAAAAGTGCCATTTCTATCGCAATGATATGGATCCGCAAAGTAACACGTTATAAATTATTTACAATCAAATCAAATATAACATCTATTGTTTTTGTTCCAGATACCAGTGACGATCAAATCCAAGGCTTTGCACTGGAAGAAGATGGATTCTTCTGACCACCTTTTCATCGTCGGCAAAGATGAGGCCTGCAGCGCTTAAACTGTATTTTTTAGTAGTTTTTAGTAGAAAAACGCCTATAATTGAGCTGGTTACAGTAAGCTGCCGCAAGATGGCGTTGTATCAACATTTGCTAATATAACAAGCACATGAAGCGCTATTTGCCTTGTTTACGTGGAAATCGCGTATTTAAAAAAATAGGCTTTGTCAAGGTCACACATTGCTGTGACTATTCCTTTGGGAATTAGAACTAATAGCATATCTATGTTGACTATAGTAAAATGCAACAATAAAAGGCATATATTTAATGAGGGCGCCACTTTCTATGAAATTATCTCATTTTTGACGAACAATTATGAATGAAAATAATTAGGTCAGTAGTAATTGCTTTCGGACTATAGAATGAGTTTTAGGACAAACTTGTTTAAGGGTGCATTGGGGTAAATTCCAAATTGGGGGAATTACGAAAATCGTGGATACTCACTAAACGGGGAACAATTCCATAAACTGGCAACGCTTATCTAGAAGCCAATGACATTGGAGCTTCCAGGTAAGTGTTGCTATATTATGCAGGGTTGACATGATTTAAATCACTTGATTTAAATCAGTGATTTAAATCGTGATTTTAATCAAGGGATTTTTTCAAAAAAATCATTGATTTAAATCATTAAATTTTTACTACGACCAAATCGGCCCAAAATTGTTTAGGGAATTCCCCGGACCACTACGGCACGCACACATGTGCAAGCGAGTCATAGCGTAACAGTTTCGGGGAAACCCCGAAACTATAGTACGTGACGCATGGTACCAAAACGGTTCCAGGATTCCCCGAAACTAAAACACGAGACGCATTTCGCTTTTCGCCCGGTCATTCGTAATTGACTAGTGAAAGAGTGAATACAACAAAAAGATGTCTGGAAGAAAAAAAGATGCTGTGTGGGTTTATTTCGATGAAAAATGGCTATTTAATTAATAAAAAAAGACAAGAAAATCAAAAAATCAAAAAAATCTGATTTTAATCAAATAAATCCGATTTAAATCAAATTAATCGGATTATTATGATATTTTTATAATAATCATGATTTTTATCAACCCTGATATTATGCAAATGTTCCCCGTGTAGTGGATATCCACGAGTTCCGAAATTCCCCCAATTTCGAATTTACCCCAATGCACTTATATCATAGATTTCCGATCCAGCAGGAACGTTAAATTTCAGTCAGGAATACAAAATATTTTGAACTTAATGCCCACAAATAGGTAAATATTATGTTTAGTACACATCACACATAACCACATTAGATCGCGTAAAATCACATTTCGAAATCTCTCAATGGATTTCTTTACTTAAATGTTAGGATATTAGTTAATAACTATCAGTTTTAATACGGTATTCTTTATGCTTTAGTTGCTATGGTATTAGGAGGTTTCCTATTTAGTATTATCACGTGGCCAAGCCATGACCTATTTTTGTGATAATTAACCCGTCGAGCGTCCTGTGGACACACGTGTGGACACAACGTTATGCGCCCTGTGCACACGGGACGCTCGACGGGTTAATCACTAGGCTTAGATTAGATTTTATCTCGTCTCAGATAAAATAGTTGTTTTGAGAACATTATGAAACTGTGTGCATAAACTTACGGCGTTTATTTACCAATAATTAGACAGATTCAAAGGAACATTCGACATTACATTATACACCTATTTGACATTCCAAAGTGCAAGTCTGGTACTTCGCACTTTCTAAAATTGACATAATAATGCCTTGACGTAGATTTTGTCCATTATTTGTCATGTTATAGGCGATGCGGCTAGCAGCCTATCGCTATTTTAATTTCCCTTTCCACCTATACGCCCACAATCATGCTAAACCTGGCCTTTGGGTCTTGTTACCTTAAGCTCTGTCTTCCCCGTAAGGGATACGTGGATTGTGTATGTATTAAATTTTCATGTTGAATGTTTAAAATTTAAATGGCAGGATGTTTCAACCCAGCACGTAGTTAAATCACGTTCAGTATTGCAATATGATAGCCTTGGTATGAGAACCGTTACCCTACATTACAGTGTGTTAATAGTATATTGTGTATTAAGGGCGGTAAGTAAGGAATTACGATCGAGGCTCTAGTAGTCTTTTTGAGTCGAGGTTCGTAATTCCCGTACCGCCCGTGAAACATACAATGGCTTTTCATCACATTTGCGAGTGAATAAATAAAATTGCAGGGCAGAAAAACCGCGTGCCGGTGACGCGGCGCTTAGCCAGACGGGGGGGGCGTTGCGGGCGCGGGCGTTGCTTACCGCCTTAGGGTTTCATAACGAAAAAAGCCCGAGGGTTTTATATGGGGCATTACGGCCAAGTTAACCTGTATGTTTTGATACCGTTTACGAGCCAGTGTGATAAAAAAAAGGAGCAGCTGTAGAAGGCAGAGTTGTTAAGGGGTATCCCAATTAGGCGCTTACTAGGTGGGAAAGGTCTATGAACGTTATGATCACGGTTTTACACAAAGATCTGAAAACGGAAAATTTACAAATTGTGACGCTGTGGCCTTTGGATAGTTTTGTTTTATTTACACATCCTTAATAATTAAATATGAAATGACAACGTCCCGAGAGCGAAAACGTGTAGGTCTTTTTAAAGATGAGAATGCCACGGATATTAAAAATAACCTATTAATTACACATTTTGGACATATGTATTTAATTGAAAATGGGCATAGTAATTTTCAACTTGATTTACTGTTCAGTATAGTTAATTAAGTAACCCTTGTACCAGTTTTTGTATTGATAATTTTGACACCACCTTATTTGTGATATTTTTAGATACTTACACAGTTTAAAGATAAAAGTTTTTTTTATGGAGATTTGTTTTATGGACCGTCTATTCAGTCTAGACGGAAGATAAGACAAGTTAAACAATAAAACTTTAATTTACTTAAGGATAAGTTTTATCATGCGACTTATTTATTGTGATTATTATAATTAAGTTCATCTTTTTGTATTGTAATTCAGCATTGTGATAACAGGATATATTGAGTGCAAAGGTAATTTTCATTTATCAACCCCCATTCAAAATTGTATTGTTAAATTAATATATAAGTGAGGAAATATCATTATAATTTAATTAAATAAATTGTGTGTTGATGATATCTTGTTCTTTTCTAAACCTTTCCAACCAAGCACGTGTAGTCGTTCAAGTAAGTGTTGTATCATTTTTTTTAAGCGCTCTACATCAGAAAAAACAACAAGGCTGAATGTCACATTGAATTTTAAGAGAAAATAGTCTACTTGAGCAATACAAATTCATTGAATACATTGCGTTTTGGGGTTTCAAATTCAGACACTTTTCTGAGGTTAATGTAAAGTGGTTGATAGCGCCATCTTTTGCGGAGTAGACTCATTACATTAGTAATATCCACTTGACAATAGATGTCTCTGCTCGATACACCCAATCATGGATAAACTCTGCCTGCACTACTAAACTTGATCGCACAGGTTTTGCACTAAATACAATACAGTGGCGGTCGTACCCCAAAAATTGTAGGGGTCAGTTTTTCAGTTTGAATAAGGGCATCGTAACGGGTGAATACGACTCCATCCCTCGCACTACCAGTCACAAATTACAATATTATAAATAAATATTTTAAGCTATGTAAGTTTTTAAATTTATTTCATGATAATGTAACAGATTATAGAAGTGTAACCAGGATCTCAGAAAAACAATTTATCCTTATAAAACACATTTATTCAGAACAGTCTCACACCATACACTTAGCCTAGCCTAATATAAATTGTTCCAATTTTCCCTTATTTAAATGACCGCTATTCTGCTTAAGACTGATCATATCTAGTCTCATCATTAACTTCATCAATGAACCACGATTTGACTGAGTGAGCTGTGAAGCAACTGCATCTGGCACGACTTTAATCTTGGCCATACAATCTTGTGCCTCATGGTATTGTGGCCTTTGTACAAGCAAGAAAGCCAAACGAGCAGTGGTTCCCTTGAAGACAACTATCCACCACTGCCATTTTAACGATTTTGTTAACAAAAGTACCCCAAAGTTCATATAACATTTTAATATCATAGTATAATTGCTATAAAATGTCATTAGGTATCAAGTAGGTGATGCTAACTGCTTAAATTTAGATGAAATTCGTTTCTTTATTAAGGTGTCAAAATGGATTGGAATGGATAATAGTTTAACCAGCTTCTCTTTGCCGTTTGCAGAACTCAGTCTTGACTTTTTATTTCATCGGAGATCTCATTATGATATACACTAATTTGATAAAATCTACACAGTTAGGGGTCCCAGTTTTTATGCACCATGGCCCCTAGCTATGCCTAGGCTCGCTCAGTCACTAGTCAGCTAATGAATAACTAATATTTCTTGATAGTCTTCCGTATGAGCGTCATGCGTTGTTTGTGGGCCTCAGTAACGGCTGCGCGTTTGTATGGACGCAGCTCGTCGTTCCCAAAGCCAGGTATCCACATGTTCCATTGTCGCTCTGAAGATACAAGAACACAGATTAAGTTATATACCTCAGTCCTAGTCACAGAACTTACCAATGGGAAAAGTAGAAAAAGTAGAATATTTGGCAAGCGTTTTCCATCATTATAACCTTATAATAAACTTCTTATTTAATCCTTGCAATCTTCAATACTAGTCTCAACAATTAAAAACATTGCGCATTTTGAGATATTGCGCAATACATGAAATAGTTGAACATTAACATCTGGCCTTAATCTTTTGGATATTTGTACAGCTCATTTTGTAAAAAGTAATTGATGTTCTTGGTAACACAATAAAATATAGTTACCCATAACAGTAAAATATGTCGAACCACTTCTAAAATTGCGCATTTTGAGATATTGCACAATACATGAAATAGTTGAACATTAACATCTGGCCTTAATCTTTTGGATATTTGTACAGCTCATTTTGTAAAAAGTAATTGATGTTCTTGGTAACATAATAAAATATAGTTACCCATAACAGTAAAATATGCCGAAGGACTTCTAAAATTAGTTTTATTTTATTTTATTTTTCACAAGGAGTGCACATGTGTGACTATGCCAGCCTCATTGATGGTCTCTCCCTACCCTGCCGCAGGTAAGATTACTTGTTGAATGTTACAATCAAATACAAAAATACAAAGAAACATAAAAAATATCAGTGTAACAATCAAACATTTCTTCATAAATAGACATTGGAACCAGAAAACCATAAGACACAACAGCAAAGCAATAAATACCCTTGGACTTATTGAGACAGTGACATTTAAATGTGTAACTAGATGGCAGTAAGCTAACTTTTTATTATAAATTAATCTCACCTAAATGCAATTGTACATCTCGTAACTCCACACTGGGAGCGTGTCTGTGTTTAGCAAGAGCGCACGCAGCATTCAACGAGGTGTCAATGAAGTCATCAGCTAACTGTAGCAGCATCTCTTCCACTTCCTCGTCCAGCTGTACTGTGGGGTCCACTTCTCTCACTAGCTCTTGAAGCCTCGGTCTACTGAGGAGCTGTGGACAGTAAAAGTTTAGTAGTATTAAAAGTCTTAGTAACATGATTTAAATGAAAGGATATGAAGTGCATACATTTTTAGCAACAAAATTGATTCAAATGTGCACAAGAAAAAGCAAAATAACTTAAAAAAACATTCAGTATTATGCTGCGACAAACAATTGCCACATGCAACATGATCTTTCATATCTGGGTGAATTGTCACTCAAAGCCCACAATAAGCATTTAATACAACTACAATCAAGACAAAAGAATATCAAATTACCTAACAACATCTTACAACTACTATAATATGTACTTCCTGTTAAGCATTACCGCAAATGCGCAATCTATGATTAGATTAGATTAGATTAGATTATTTATTCATTCAATAAAAATTACATCATAAATTGTACATTGTCAAGTTAGAAGAATTTAGATTGAAATCGTCAAGAGTAAATAAGACGAAATTAAATAATACAAATCAATTGAATATTACAAAAAATGTCAAAATCAAAAACAATAATAATTTATTTATACAATTAGGTACAATTTAATTAAATTAATTCTCCGCTAGGGATCGTCACTGCTTACAGGTAAATAATTAAATATAATAAAGGGTTTGAATTAATCAAATGTCAAAAGGAATCGAAAAAAACAATGCAATTAAATAAATAAATCAAAATGTCATAGTCAGAAACTCATTAACAGAATAAAATGGATTTTTTAACAAAAGGACTTTCAGTCGACGCTCAAATGTTTCGTCATTTTGTTCATTTTTAAGATCTGGGGGTAGGTGTTCATAATATTTGGGGCCAATAACACGCGGGTTTTTTCCCGCTAACGCCATTCGGTGGGGTACTGCGCTTAAGCGACCTGTGCTACGAGTTGTTTTGCCATTACGTCCTTTAATATATTAATTGAATAGCAAAACGGCTTTACACTACATACCTAAAATTTTAGGTCAATCGTAAAGACATTAAAATGTTACCCACCTGTGTAGTTTGGTCGCCACCGCCGCTTTGGTTTATTTTCGCGCCCACCTGCGACTGCGTGCCCATAGGACTGTGCTGTGAGGGCGAGCTCTGTATAGAACTAGACTGAAGCTGCGGACTCTGCAGCGGGTTATTAGTATACTGAATCGCTCCCGAAGGATTCATGGATCCTATAGTTGGCATATTCGATCCTTGGTTCATGTTGGACATAATTCGCTTACGCTAACCGAGCAATGTTTCGCGAAACAAAACTGTAATCTCTGTTAAATTGATTAACACATTTCACTACGCAATTTAACTGTTTTATGTTTTTCAAGATTACAAATTAACATAAGAATGTGGTCTTTGTTTGACAACTAATCGAACGAATTGACAGAACGGAACGGTACCACAGATTACTAAAAATATGTAAGATATTTTAACGGCACTGACATTGACAGTTTATAAAAATCTGTATTGCAAGTAAAAAAAAAAACAGAGTATAATCGACATATCAATAAGTGCCCAGAGCTCTAGGTGCTCAAAAATAACTGAACCGCCTGTATTGGCAATCTTGCAAGGGCCTTAGGTGTCTTGCGCGTCAATTTCATATCATTTAAAAAGGAAAAAATCTGGCATATTTCAACTTTTCGTCGTAAAGTACTGTCAAGTTGCTTAAATGTGGCAACATTACAATTATGCATTTACCTTACATTAATGTTTTGCTTTTGCGCGGTTTCATTTAATTTAAATTAATCTATTCGTCTGCGTCCTGTGAAAAGTTTATATTTTCTCCTCCATGCAACTAAAAACAAACTCAAAATTACCTCTTTAGCTCTTTACTACGTATATGTATATCACATCATATCAAATCAAATTAATTCAATGATTAAAATGACTACGTCTTGTCAGTCTCGTCGTTTGGGTTGCATTTAATCCCTAGTAGACGCGGAGACAGATAAAAATTATAGGTAGGTAGGTAACCGATCTAACAGGATGTAATCCTACTCCTACTTAATATTATAAATGCGAAAGTTTGTGTGGATGTATGGATGTTTGCTACTCTCTTATGCCAGAATGGCTGAACGGATCTGGATGAAATTTAGAACAGAGATAGGTTATGGTCTGGAATAACACATAGGCTACTTTTTATTCCGTAAAATTATGTATTTATGCCATTTGGTCAAGGACCCATAGCATGCGTCGGAGAACGGCTTGCATGCATTCGATGGCTGGCCTGGCAACACTACTCAGGTAATTTAGAGATATAAGATATCTAAGAACAATTGAGGATTCAATTGTGGATCCGGTGCTGTGTCGCCAAATTTATCAAATGTGGGCTGCCTGTAACTCGTCTCAAGGAAGAAAAACTAATAAATATCCCTTATGGTGCTAATTATCTAAATAAATGAGGGTATTTATGGGAATACAGTAACTTAAGTTAATCAGGGATGTAGCTTTTGTAGTTCCAGAGATTACTCTGTTACATATAAAAGCAGACAAACAAAATTTACCTTTTTATTATTTTATTAAACAATATAGATTTATATTGCTTTTGACCTTCTCTGTGCCATACTAGCGCGATACTCCATATAAGCGTTAAAGTTTTGTAGGCGTTGTTTAAATTAGTTAACTTCGTCATCTATCAGTGACGAAGTATCAGAGAAATCGTCGTAATCATTTTGTATAAACTTGTCGGGAGTTATTTTGTTTTTACTCATTTCGGTGAAAAATTCTTTGGTTGCTTTATGAATGTCCCAGCTGTGGATTTTGAGTCGCCTGTAACAATTGAATTATTATTAATTACATGCTTTATCTACATCTACATACCATACTTAAAATAATACGCCTTGCTATAGAGTCTATAGTATAGACCGACCGCTTAATAGAGTCCTCGTCCACGCGGTGCAGACGCGCGGGGTGGGACGACCGCGGGGGCCGAGAGAGGTGCGGGCGGCAGGCGCACTACCCGCCCGCACCGAGAGAGGTCCCTGCGGTCGTCACACTCCACGCCCCTTTGCCGCGCGGGCGAGGACTCATTTAAGTGGTCGGTCTAAAATACATACATACATTACATACATACACAAATCACGTCTTTATCCCTTACGAGGTAGACAGAGCCTAAGGTAACAGATATCTACAGGCTACATTTAGCAAGATTGTGGGCGTATAGGTGAAAAATGAAATCAAAATAGTGATGGGTTGCTAGCCTCATCGCCTATAACATGATTCCTATGATTTTCGCTCATTCCCTCGATGGGCTTTTACCATCTGCGCGGGTAGAGAAGCAATAATTCTATGTTTTTTCTTTGCTCCCAGACCAGCATGGAAGAATATAGCCATAAAATACAGCCAGGGTAAAAGCCTTTTAAAAAAGACACCCACGTTTTCTACTTTTATAATGTACACCATCTTTCTAAATTACATATTATTATCTACAGTATATTACAGAAAGTTATATCATGGAACAGTAAAAACAACTGGAAATAGTAAGCAAGTCAAAGAGACATGCCGACGGTCGTCGCGTCGTTTCGATCATTTATTTATTTTTGTATGTATTTTGTTATCTTTAGATTTTAATTTTAATTTTACTAACAATACCAACAATAGTTGAGTCGTTTAAAAAAAACATTACATAGTTAAGGGCTTTTATTAAAACAAAAGTTAATTATTCCTTTACAATAAGGGCGAAAAGGTCGTTGCACAAAGAAATCAATTAACTTTTGTTGTAATTAAGCCCTCAACTATGTAATTTTTTTTAAACCAACTCATCTACCTAAATATTTTCTGTCAAAATTGGATTTAATTGCCTGAATAAAAAAAAACATTAATTTTAATAGCAACACTGGTAGTTTTTTGAAATTTAATTATGACGACAAGTATAGGCCTTTATAATCTTTATTAGTAGTTAAGTAATATTTCTAGTTGTCATTATCACATTATTTATAACTGTCCTGATCCAATCCTATTCAAAATCCCGTATTTCTTTTTAATTCCACCCCGTTTCCCCACTTCGAAATTGGCACAGTCACCATCCTTGATTGTGTATATTGCCATAAAAAAAAAAGTATAGGCCTAATGGCTACTTTCAACTAACTGTTCAACAACTTACAATTCCACTTCAGTCTTTTTAAGCTGAGTGAGGTATGCAAACGCTCTGCTGACGGCCTCAGTTTCTTCTGGTTCTGGATCGATGAGTGCCATGGAATTCAAATTTCTTATTTGAGACTGAAAAATAACAACATACTATTAATATAAATAAACAGTAAAAGTATAGAATAGGGTAGTTAACAGTACGCCTGAATTGTTTTGAACCAATCTGTGGCCCATTGTCAAGGTGTGCTCTATCAGGTATCTAGTCTAGAGGCTCTATTATCAAACACACACTGAACCGCGTAAGCGTCCTCGCTAAAGGCAAATATGGGATCTTTGCTCGATTGCGGATTACTATCCGCTTAAGGAAACTTTGCAAATGGACCGCAGATCAGTGCGACTAATGTCGATTTACGTGGCAGTTTTTTTTTGCATGAAGACATAAGGGTCACAGAGAGGTTCTCTAACATTTTTGAGCGGCAAACGATCGACAAATGTGTCCTTTTGACAACCAATTCATTGGAAAACCCTTTATTTTCTGCTAACATAGTAACTTATCCGAAAAACAATAAAAAAAAATATATATATATAGTTAAGGTAGTAAAAGTATAGTTCTCCAAAGAGGTCGCGGGAAATGGCTAATAATGAACAATACCTTAAAGCTGTTCGCTATTTGCTCCTTAGTGGCGAATGACACGGTGAATATCTCGTTGGTGATGTGGTATACAGAGTTAGAGCTTAGCACGTATATGCTGAACACGAATGTGCGCCGGAACTGGTAGTAGCGTTCTGGCATATTCATATCAAAGGTTTTCTCTCTGTACACGCCGTCTACCACCAGGATTAGGGTCTTTTTCTGTAACATTGGCAGAATTTAAGAATAAGTTTATCATAAAAGCAATATCTCCACTGGAAAACCGTCATTCAACAAAGAGCGGCTATTGTCAATGACTGGAGACTCTAGCCGGCTGGACCCGGTGTCTTTGCGGATGGATGTTGAGTCCATGTGTCTTGTACCGCATTTATTTTTTATTTATTTGGCAGGACAGCGTCCTGAATGGCGCAGGTTGGTGCAGGACAAAGTTAAGTAAAGGAGGAGCAGCGTTTAGTCGACCTCGACGCTAAGCGCGATACATTGAAGACTCGCCAGCCGGTAGCCATTCGCTACCATTATGTCAACGGTGTGCTCACGTACATTCATTGTGCGCGAGGTTTCAGCGCTAAGATCGGCTGTATAAGCCATCTTCGGGCGCATGAGCTGAGCGTCATACTAACTAGGCTAACTCTGTTGCTACCCTGCGCAATCGCTTGAAGGCGTATTGGCTCGATGGATCCTCTTAAATGAATGTGTTGTGTTTTGTAACTTGTGTGTGTATTTATATATTTATATATTATGTAGTATATTTTATTTATTGTGTACTAGTTTATCGTATTTATCTATTATGTGTAGTTTATTATTATATCTTACATTTTTTAAAATTTAGACATTTAGGATTATTTTAAGTTTCGATCGGTTCTTTTACTTTTTCTGTGTGTCTACTCTTGCTTCATACTTATGTCCTGTCAATCGTTCAAAGGTTAACTGGAAGAGATCCCTTTTAGGGATAAGTTCGCCTTTGTGCATGTGTGTTATCCTGTATTCATCTTTTTCTTGTGTTTTATGTACAATAAAGAGTTATACATACATACATACATACATACTAGGAGTCGAAGTGGTCGCCATGCCCGAAATCGGTCGGGAGGATCATCATCATTATTATGGAGAGTGCTCTGAGGAATTGTGTGGTTTATTGGCTTCTGCTAAATTTTTCTATCCTAACCGACAAGTCTGGCGTCAGATTTTTTAAAGAATATTACAGCTCTTATGAATTTTGACAGCTAAAAAATCGAGCCCGGTACCATTCCTCGACTACTATGTCATCGAAGCTATGCTCCTAGTACCCCAGGGCCGGATTATCCACTAGGCACTTTAGGCAACCGCCTCAGGACCATTAGCGGCCAAAAAAAAATGAGAAAAAATTCATCAAGTCTAATTTTAGAAAGTTAGAAATTGAGAGATGTGTCTCGAGAATTGTAGTATTGCTTACGGGTTTCAATATAGTAAATCCCCTGGCCGGCACACACATTGAAGTAGTTATTACAATACAACATAAACACGTAAGATATGTGTACTTACATCATGTCTCAGCACATCTATGCAGAAGGTTGTGGGGTCGTGCTCGGACTTTGGAAGTTGCGAGAGCACCGCCAGAGCGGTGTCGCGGCTTCGGTACAGTTTTTGGTGGCTCCACACCAAATTACGCTTGACCGGGTGCATGATGTTCCGCGAATGGGACGAGTAAGAGACGAGTTCTTTGTCTTCCGCATCTGAAACATTTTGCTTAGTTATAGTTAACGTGACCATTTAATTATTTTGTCAGACCGGGACACATCTGCGAAAATATATAATAAAAAAAAGTTTTGTGTTTTACAAGTATTTTACTATAGAAGATAGAATAACACAAAATAATTAAAGCTCTAAACACAAAATAGTTAAATTGGCACGATTTACTAACTAAGCCCCCAGTAGTGGCGTGACTTCTAAGTCGTATTTTTGTATTTGACGACTGAACAAATTTTTTTTAAAATATCGGATCGTTTTTAGATACGTGTACGTATAATTTTAAACTATCGTGGGGTCTGCTCGCAAAACCGGGACGAAGTTGGCTTCGCTGGGGACACCGGGACAGACTGCCTGAAACCGGGACTGTCCCGTCCAAAACGGGACGTATGGTCACGTTAGTTATAGTGTAGGGTTACCAGATACAAATTTCAAAAGTCCTGACAAAATTCCTGATTTTCGGCCAAAATTCCTGACACGAGCTTCACGCGCTCGCGCTCGCGGCGTGTTGTTATTACTTGTGAAGCTAAGAGCCTACTATTTTTACTTAGAAGTTATTTATTTGTTGATTTTTTAAATTTTTAATTTGTCAATCATGATTGATAAAAATATAATTACGATTATTTATAAGTTACAATTTATGAAACTCCAAAGTACTTGTGCTTTAACCTTTTTTGTTGTTGTGATTAAAAATTTTCATTTATTTGCCGAAAATTCCTGACATTTCCCTTTGCCGGCCGCATTCCTGACATAATGTCTAAAATTCCTGACTTGTCAGGAAATTTCCTGACATCTGGTCACCCTATTATAGTGGGACTGAGAGCTCTCAAATATTATTTCGAGACTAGCTTTTACCCGCTCCATACTTACCAGTAAACGACGTGTTCAAAGTCAACGTACACTTGTCGTCGTAGAAAGTGCTAATTTTGGGTCGCGTAGAATCGTAGTAAGCGAAGTATAAAGTCAAAAACTTCTCGACCAGCATTTTTGTCCGTTTGTCCGGTGTTTCCAGAAAGTTCCTGAAGAATGGCAACATTACGCCATGCTGGTTTAGGGTAACACCATCCTGAGACAGAAACAAGATTATTGCGAGTCAAACTGCCGCACAAAGAAGCGCATAAACAGGAGGAAACAACTGATAGTGGAAATGCCATGTGCCAACCCCGTGTGGCGATTGCTGCACTTATTGACCAGCCGAAGGTCAAGCATGTCAATGGAGTTGAGCAAGGAGCGATTCTGATAAATATTGACAGTTAATGCTTTTTTTGTTGTCCCATAATGAATGAAACTCAATTATTTTTTATAAAAACCAAAAAGTAGATATCAACGTATTTATTTTGATTATACACTTAATCGTTTTGGAAAAAGGTCAGGTCAGGAGTACCCGAAACCAACGAGCATGTATGAAGAGATTGATGACTGTGGATGAAGCGAAAGAAATATGTCAGGATCGTAGCAAGTGGAATAAAGTAGTCTCTGCCTACCCCTGTGGGAAAGAGGCGTGACGGTATGTATGTATGTATGTATGTATGCATTTAATCGAATCTTTTATCTCCTGAACAATCTTTCTTCCATTTGGAGAAGAAAAACAATTGCGATCTCTTTTTTTTTTTATGGTATACTAGCTTCTGCCCGCGACTTCGTCTGCATAGAATTATACACAAAAACCTTCCTCTTGAATCACTCTATCAATTAAAAAAAACCGCATCAAAATCCGTTGTGTAGTTTTGAAGATATAAGCATACATAGGGACATAGGGACATAGGGACAGAGAAAGCGACTTTGTTTTATATTATGTAGTAAAGTGTAAAAGCACTAATGTGGTATATAAATGGACAGCCCCTATTACCATACTGTCCACACTATTTCATTGTTTCCCTGATGACAAAATATCACTCACAAGTTCTGTAACCCTAGGGAACCTCATGACAATCTGCTTGACATATGCCAGGGGGTCTATCTCCTCGCACAATGGGTTGCCTTCGATCCATAGCTTCTCAATCTTGCTGCTGATTCTTTGTAACTCTGACAGTGATGGAATCTGAAATTATTTATGCAAAGATAGGTACCTAGGTATATGAAAATAGTATAAATTATACTGTGGGAAAATATACACCAACTTACATTGCTTGTATAAAGGTATTAGACAAATAAATACATACAACATCCACCACTGCTCATTCATGTGTCTGCCTCTACCAGAATTTAAATCCGGGACTTTAGTGTATAACAGTCAGGGTCAGTAATCACTTGGCTATTTATCTATTGTCTACAGTCACAGACAGAATAAAATAAAATAAATATCTAGGGACATTTAACACTAATTGATCAAGACCAAGATGGCAAAGATTGGACACTAGTCAAAGGCACAAGAAATGTATTTTTTTTGATGCATTTATTGAATACTCACATTATTGTTGCTAAGGTTGATTTCAATCAAGTCTCCCTTTATGAAGAAGTTTAGGATATCCACTGGTACTGTACTGCAAAACAAACAAAATAAGTAAATTTTACTTATTATTATTAGTATACTTTATACTTGGTTCTACCCTACCAAATATTTCTATTCATTACCTTAAATTATTATTACTTAAGTCTAGGCATCTGGTGTCCCTTCCCATCCTTAACATGAGGATTTTGTAATGAGACAGCAGACTGAGCTTGTAGAAATGGATCTTTTTCTCAGCAAATTCTGAAACATTGCAAATTTTAAACTTACATCATTTAATTTTATCCTCCAAAATTACTTTGATATTAGCACAAAATTGGAGCTCTTATTTGGCTTTGATTTGGCAAATTTTAGTCTTGACCATAGTCAAGACCATCCCAAAAAAAAGGTACCCCAGCAAGTCCAAAAAACACATAATTACAGAGAATGTTTTATTTATCTCCAGTCAATGCAACTGTTTATTTTCAATGAAGAACATACCTGGATCATTACAGAAGTTTGACAAATTTAACACCATTTTGTCATTCAGTCTACTGCTGACCACACCGGCAACCACATCGTCTACAGTTATCCGGCTGCCAAAACAATCCGTGGATATCCGATCATTAAACAGCAGATCTAAGTTAAACATGCTCCTTTTGTACGGGAACATAAAGTCAAACTTTATAACCTTTGTTATAAACTTCAGGCTGCTGGTGTAAAATGTAGTTATATCTCCCTGAGATGTATAGTTTACGGGGATCACAGATGTCTGGAAGTATTCGCTTATGGTGTCAAAGAGCGCAATATCAGTATCAGGCCAGTTGTGAACCTGAAAGTTACAAAAAATGGTAGTGTAATTCATATTGGTAATAATCAAAAATCTATTAAATTATTTGTACCGAAATTAATTGCTTAACTTACCATAACTTTATGAAACGAATGTTTAGCGGCTTCATCTTCGGTAACTACACAGTTCTCGATATACGCTGCGACAGTGGACGATGCTGTGTTTCGGTTCAGTAAATACTTCTTATAGCTTTCTAATCGCAGCGTTTGTCTCTGTGTATTCATTTTCACTTTAGTTTTTAATCAATCAATGCCTGTTTGATTAAATAAATAGATAACATCCGATTATTTTGTTTGATACATATACAAGCTGTCATCTGTCATTGTCAAGTCAAGTTAGTTGTAATGTCAAACAATGGAGATAGCTTATTCGAGGTTGCGTTTCGGAGGATTTCCTTTGTCATGCGTTCATTTCATAACCTAACCGTATGGTAAAAATAAGAGCTGCTTTATATTTTTTCAACTTTAAATAATTTCACAAAAAACATTATTAAAATTATCGAGAAAAAAAAATAGTTTGGGCAGTTTTTTTACTGACTCGAGTAAAATCCCACGTCAATCAATCCAAATTCAATCAATCGGTGTTCGTGTGTGTTGTGTTTGGTTTTCACGTTTCGGCACTTGCGGCTGTTTATAATAATAGCAATACAGTGTAGCAATTAAAACTAAAATATAAATTTGAATGAATCCACCATGAATTCCGCTGTAGCAACCGTCTGCAAGATACTGCTGTTTGTTTTAGTATTAATGAGCATCATTTCCCATGTTGTCATAGCAAATTCTGCACCAAAGAAATTACAAATTGGAGTCAAGAAAAGGCCTGCAGAGTGTCCCGTCAAAAGCAGAAAAGGAGATTTGCTTCATATGCATTACACAGTAAGTTAGACCGACGTAATTCATCTTTATGTTACTAGCCGACCTATAAACGTATTGTGCCATTAATCTTTAGGATCAGCCTCAGAACGTCACATAAAATTTCCTATTTTTTTATTAGAACCTCGACTCACATTTATTGCACCAACTATGCAAACAGTTAATAATCGCTTTTTTATTTCAGGGTACATTAGATGATGGCACTGAGTTTGACAGCTCAATTCCAAGGGGCAATCCTTTAACATTCACACTGGGGTCAGGTCAGGTCATCAAAGGATGGGACCAAGGCCTTATGGGCATGTGTGAAGGAGAACAAAGAAAGCTGGTCATTCCACCAGAACTAGCATACGGGGAAGCTGGTGCACCACCAAAAATACCCAAGTCTGCTACTCTTACATTCCATGTAGATTTAGTGAAGATTGAACGAAAAGATGAATTGTAAAACATTTTCAATTTTGTTGATAGTATGTTATTATGTATTCAGTTTCATTTGATTCTAGTGCTTGTAACTTCAAGTAATACTCAAGTAGAATAATGAACAAATTATTATCATTTTACAGATTAAAAAATGATTCTAAAATGATGTTGTTTTCTTTCCCACTAATATAATACACACACTAATAGTGTTTTACTTGAATTTTTAAGATTAGCTGATTGATAATCATTATTTCTTGATTATAAATTTATTCATCCATATCCTAATAATGTAATCTTAGGTTACTGTATTTACGGTGTTGACATATAGACCAGGCTAAAATGGGATTAGGCTGGCCACGTCTGCCGCATGCACCCAGAGCGGTGGGGACGTTTTACCCCTCAGTGGATGCCCCAGGATGGCTATCGGTACTGCGGTAGGCCGAAACAGAGATGACGGAATGACCTAAACGCGTTCTCGAGCGACTGACCAGACATAAATGTGGACAGCACACGTTGGAAATCTAGGAGAGAGCCTTCGCCCAGCAGTGGGACACTATGGGCTAATAAAAAAAAAAACTGTATTAAGTTAGTAACCAAAATGAAAAGTAAAGACTGAGTTCTATGAACCGTTCATAGAACTCTTCCAAAACAACTACCACTGTGCTGCCATTAATTAAATTCAAGACTTATCGTACAGCCCGCTCACACTAATGGGATTTAATAGGAGAGTGAGAAGAGTATGATACGAACTTCAAATTTCGTAGCAGAGCCCCGCTTTACCTACCGTAAGCCAAATTCTTTACAACATGACAAACTTTAATTCACGTAATAAATAAGGTCGAAAATAAAAAAAGCATATTGGAGTTTTATTCCTCACTGCATGGACCTCAACCTCAAGTTCATGAATATTTTTAATGCAGAAGAATAGTTTTCGAACGCATCTGATGTCAAAGTAAGAAAAAAATATTGGCGTACTCAAAGCAAATTCAACCGAAACTTGGGTACAGAAAGCTGACAATCCAAACTAGAAACAAATCGTCAATATTTCTTTTTGACAGTTCATCCGTGGCGCACTCACTGTGGTTCGATCTAAAAAAAATCAGTTTCTCGCTTACTCACTCACATTTTATTTTTATTCACAATATAGCGTGTGATAAATGAGATTGCTTTGTCGTTTTAAAATGATGCAAGTGTAGTGTTTAGAAGTTCCAATGCGATAGATCTATCTGGTTTATTTACTGGGTGACATTAGAACTTTATAAAATGGTCAAGATATTATTCCTGCACCCGGACTTGGGCATCGGAGGAGCCGAGCGGTTGGTTTTGGATGCCGCATTGGCGTTCAGAAATAAAGGACACCAGGTTTCCTTCTATACAAACCACCACGATCCCACACACTGCTTCGCGGAGACTAGAGATGGTAGTTTTCCCGTTACTGTTGTCGGAGATTGGATACCACGTTCTATTTTCGGTCGGTTTAAAGCGGCGTGTGCTTACGCTCGCATGGTCTACGCTGCCGTGTATCTAGCTTGGTATGTAATCCCAGTAGAAGAACCAACACTCATTTTCTGTGACCTGATATCACTATGCATTCCGTTTTTGAAAATGGCGAGAGGCCCGTTCAGAGTGGTATTCTACTGTCATCACCCTGACAAGCTACTGTCTTCAGAAGGGGGACTTCTGAAGAAATTATATAGGGCTCCACTGAATTGGCTAGAAGAATTGACAACAGCAAAAGCTGATCAAGTGCTGGTAAATAGCAAGTACACTGCTCGAGTGTACAAAGATGCATTTAAGAATATAAAGGAACTGCCTGATATCTGTTACCCATCTATCAATACAGAGTTCTTCAGAACTACATCTCCCATGCCTTTGAAAGAAGTAGTCCCTATTGGCACAGATAAGTTCATCTTCTTATCTATCAATAGATATGAAAGGAAAAAGAATCTACAACTGGCTTTGAGAGCCTTTGAGAATTTGAAACATATTGTTCCTGATGCTGACTGGAATAGGGCACAACTAATAATGGCTGGTGGCTTTGATCCAATAAATTTGGAAAATATGGAGCACTATATTGAATTGACGGACTTAGCTGCAGAACTAGACATTGAAGACAAGGTGATATTTCTGAAATCGCCAAAAGACATTGAGAAGGTGTCATTATTGTATCATTGCAAGGCCCTAGTCTACACCCCATCTAACGAGCACTTTGGTATTGTTCCGTTAGAAGCTATGTACTACTGTAAACCTGTTATAGCAGTTAACAGTGGTGGTCCGATGGAGACTGTAGTAAATGACATCACAGGTTTCCTTTGCGAGCCAACGAGTGAAGCATTTGCTCATGCGATGAGTACCTTGATGTTAACACACGATTTGGGAGAGAGGTTAGGTGAAGCTGGAAGAAAGAGATTTGAAACCAAATTTTCATTTGATGCATTTACGGAGCAGCTAGATGGCATCCTGACCAGGGAACGGCAAATTGTCTCTGAAGCTAGGGCTGTAGATTATGAGCAGAAGAAACGTAAATAACAGTCTGCCAACACTCATACAATATTTGATCTTGTATGAGTGTTCTAACCAAAGAAATTAACCTTAATAGGAGAATAACAGATTGTCGAATTAATATGTGCTTATAATTTGTGTGATATATTTTCTATTTGTGTTAATCATATTTCCGTTGTAACAATGTTAGTCTTACATCTCATATGCACAATGAATCCATTGCATTATATCCAAATTGTGTCCTGTGTTGTGCTTACAAGGTAGTCGTTGTTTTTCCAAAAAGTATTGAATTTCAAATGTTTAGCAAAATGTTAGTAATGTTAGCTTTCTCATATAGCCAAATTGTCCTGATAATAAATAAATTTTAAATCATATACATTTCCAGCCATATCGTTATAGGGTTTTATACATGTTAGTTTAAAAATAGGGAATAATTTTATATTTGTTTAACTGGGTCAATAAACCATTTGATTTTAGAACACGAGGAGTCAAAAACCTGAGAAAGACGTAAAGAAAAAAAAAACTGTGTTTGGTTTGTACAATCTGCCTATAAAAATGGCTATTAACTGTCATTCCACAGATTTAATAATGTTATGCGAATGTGGTGGTGATGGTAGCTTTGTGAGGTCTCAGAATCCCAGATTTGATTCTCTACCTGGGATCAACTGTATTGATTATGAATATGTATGTGGATGCATGTATGTTTACAAATACTATACAGATACAGGCCACTTAAACCGCGTCTCTCACATGCAAAAATGTCCCAATTTATTTTTATAAATAAACAGTTTAATCATTTTGCATTTGCACTATACTTGGCACTATTAACTACTTAATAGATATATTCCATGTAATAATTTTAGAATGCTTCCGATAATTTCATGTAGACATGTAATGACTGATTGCAGTAAGCAAATTGTCTATTTTTGTTATTGCTTTTGAATTGTAAACAAATCTCATTGTTGTAAATATTGAAATAAATGTATGAGCAGTTCTTTTGTTTTCATTTGTGACTTGCCTGTGTTCTTAGGGTTCTGTAGCCGATATGTCAAAAATGGAACCTTTAAAGTTTTGCTCTGTCCGTTCTTCTATGTTGTATGAATTTAACTAAATTATAAGGACTATGTGAATGAAATTTTCCAGGCACTAGTGCTTGTGCTGCTGTGTTCCAGCGAGGAGCGAGGAGAGTAAGACATTCGGTGAAATTACTGGCACAATGAGGTATTCTATCTTAGCCCTCTAGGCTGACAACACATCTGCAACCCGCCCAAACTGCACTACCCCAAAACACTTCCACAAAAAAAAGAACAATATTCAAAATAATTTATTTATACATATTTATATTTGTACATACTTATAACTTTTATTCAATAATAGTTTTGTCTATGTTATCATAGATTCGGTCCACTCGTTCTTCGGGTAAGGGATCAACCAGCTCAAATTGCAGATCAAATTGTTGGTCCAATCCCATATACGAATCGCTCATCAAATACAACGTGTAAATAATGCGCCCTGCGAACAAAAAAAAAGAATTAATACTAAACGATAAACATACTAACCTAAAATTACAAAATTGTACAAAAATAATGACGCCTGGTATATATGAATTTACCTAAGTTTGTCGTTCACCATACAATTCATCATCTTTTTTTATAAGACATGGAAGGCAAATGAGCTAATGGGTCACCTGATCTCCTCGCCAGGCTAGAGGGCTAAGAGAGAATAACTCGTGTGCCAGTAATCTCACTGTCCACGCCGGACACAGCAAAGCAGGCACTGCTGCTTGGGGGTAGGATTAGCGAGCAAGATGGTGGTAGTGATCGGACCCTGCACAAGGCCCACTAATAATCTACTTATAAGTTGTATATTTGCATGCTATTTAACGATAACCTATGAACCTTTGCATTTTCTATTGAACGTAAAATGATAACAGGGCCAATTTAACATTAGCTGCCGCACTCAGAGAATAATAAATTCGATAATAAACATTAGCAATTAATACCCGAAAAAAATATGTTTACGTGACGAACCAGCCCTCGTTCTTGCCGCGGGGGAAGCGCGGGCACAGAACCGTGTTAGACTAGGTTATTTACCTCTGTAAGCGGGCGTGTAGAAGGTGACCAGAGCAGTCCCCCTAGCTGGGACCCTTTTCAGAGCGTGCAGTTCGCCGTGCTCCACGGTGCCGAGCGTGACGAACCAGCCCTCGTTCTTGCCGCGGGGGAAGCGCGGGCACAGCACCGTGTTAGATTAGGTTATTTACCTCTGTAAGCGGGCGTGTAGAAGGTGACCAGGGCAGTCCCCCTAGCTGGGACCCTTTTCAGAGCGTGCAGTTCGCCGTGCTCCACGGTGCCGAGCGTGACGAACCAGCCCTCGTTCTTGCCGCGGGGGAAGCGCGGACACAGCACCGTGTTAGATTAGGCTGTAAGCGGGCGTGTAGAAGGTGACCAGAGCAGTCCCCCTAGCTGGGACCCTTTTCAGAGCGTGCAGTTCGCCGTGCTCCACGGTGCCGAGCGTGACGAACCAGCCCTCGTTCTTGCCGCGGGGGAAGCGCGGACACAGCACCGTGTTAGATTAGGTTATTTACCTCTGTAAGCGGGCGTGTAGAAGGTGACCAGAGCAGTCCCCCTAGCTGGGACCCTTTTCAGAGCGTGCAGTTCACCGTGCTCCACGGTGCCGAGCGTGACGAACCAGCCCTCGTTCTTGCCGCGGGGGAAGCGCGGGCACAGCACCGTGTTAGGGTTGCCGCCGCGACGCTGCATGTCTATTAGTAGGGTGTATTCCTGAAGAAGAATAAAACCTTATGATGCTAGAACTTTTCCATCATGAGTGCTTATTGAATCGTAAAGGATTTGAGGAGTGTCTTTTGAAAAGGTCTTATTTCCACTTTGAACTTTTTTTGGGAAATTGGGAAAAACATAAATCCACGGTTTCCATTTCGAAATAATTGCTTTTTTCTCGATATTATATTAAATTAAGTTGCTATAAATGTTATGGCACTACATACATTGCTTAATCTACCTACTTAATTATGTTAATTAACATATCTTTTTCAGAGTTAAGTCCTTTTGATGCGAACTTTTGGAATTAAGCCGTTTTGTTGCGGCCTTGTGAGAAATAAACCTTTTTGATTTGTACATCACAGAAATAAACAGCAAATAGCTAACTTAAGTTCAAGCAGAATACATTTACACGTGAACTTCTTCTGCATCATCTTCGCAACAATCGCATTCGACTTCGTCTCGACTTTCTTCTGCTGATAGATTACATTTATCTAATACGGTTCTATACCAAACCAGCTCCGGTAACCTAACCCAGTCGTCTCCAAACTGTTTTTAAGCAAACTTTTCTACATCCTTTTTTTTATTCGTTGAAAGAGGCCGAGTTGTATAGTTACAAAAAGTTCTGATTCAACGTAGATAAAAAAAAAAGTATAATACACACTTATAAAAAGCCCTATTTGTTTCTCATATTATGAGAGAGAAATAAGGCCTTTTGATCCGGACTTTGATTTTTGAATTAGTTTTTTTTGAGGACAAGAAGACTTATTAGAACTTGAAACTCAAAGTATGTATGTATTTCTCTACTTTTAGCAAAACTACATTCATAGTTTAAAAAAAGTTGAAAGTGGAAATAAGCCCTTTTGAAAAGACACTCCTCATTTATAACTTTTATCGACTCGGGTAATCTACCAATGTCTAAACCAGCTTTGGCAATGTTGGAGTCAGGTGGCAAAGTTGCACTAGCAGTTTACGGTTTACATACATACATACATACACAAATCACCTCTTCACCCCTTGCGGGGTAGACAGAGCCTAAGGTAACAAGTCCTACAGGACACGTTTAGCAAGATACCTATACGCCTAGATAGGTGGAAAATGGAATCAAAATAGTAATGTGTTGCTAGCTGCATCGCCTATAACATGATTCCTATGATTTCGCCCATTTGGGCTTTTGCCATCTATGTTTTTTTTGCTCCCAGACCAGCACAGTACTGTATGTAAATTTACCAGAGCCAAATTATTTACCAACTTTTATGGCACACATCGACTAAATCGATTAACTATCCATATTGATCATAATAGCTGCTTGCTCATCAGCTGGCCAATCAGAATGCAGTTGTCCCATGGTGGCAGATCACATTGTACTGGTACCTGTTCGGCGTGTAGAGGCAGCCACTGGTCCCGCTGCGGCGGCTGCCTGACCGGCTTGTCGTGCTCGCCGTCGCTGTCGAACCACAGGCCGCGCACTTTGAGCTTCAGGTCCAGAGTCGGCAAATCACATATCGCCTGTTGAACAATCGTTTATTAAGTTTTTCAAGGAGTTTATTTAAGATATTTTTATGAAACAAGGCTGTTGATCGCGGCTTCGCAGCTATTCTAGTTTTTTTCTAAACAATATTATCTCACCTTTTAAAAATTCCCTGGACTTTGAAACTGGTTTTAGCGAAAGTATCCATACGTACACAAATCACGTCTTTATCCCTTACGGGGTCGACAGAGCCTAAGGTAACAAGACCTAAAGGCCACGTTTAGCATGATTATGGGCGTATAGATGGTAAATGGAATCAAAATTGTGATGGGTCGCTAGCCGCGTCGCCTGTAACATGATTCCTATGATTTTCGCCCATCCCCTCGACGGGCTTTTACCATTTACCATCTGCGCGGGAAGATAAGCAACTGGTACATTCTATGTATTTTCTTTGCTCCCAGACCAGCATGGAAGTATTACTCTACAATACTATATAATTAACCACCCGTACCAAACGTAAACTGAATTGTCATCAAGTTAAACCATCAACTCACCCTATGTATCTGCTCAATCTGATTAGTCTCGAACTCCCTCCTCATATGTTTCGCCAGCGCCTCATAATTCCTCGAACAGCTGACTTTCAGCCCGTTGAGCACTGTGCAAGGCTTCTTCAACTCGTTAGCCATTTGCGTGAACATGTAGAGGTGGTGCGACTCTACGTGGGGCAGGGTTGTGAGCGGCGAGTCGGAAGGCCAGCGGGCTTGGATGATGCACTGCATCAGCATCTGGCAGGAGAGGCAGACTGAGAGCCAGCCGTTTTCCGCTGACGTATCTATCATTGCCTGAAAAAAAAAGAAGTACGTGACAAAGCGGAATTAAAAAATAGAGTGACGTGGATTATCGTCTAATAAATTGTTGAGTGACATCTTTCGGGAACATTTATAGTTAACTTCGGGTGGTCGAATTTTTTTTTTATAAAAAACTCCCTGAGAAGTCGATTACTTAGCCTTAAAGCTGCCTCTAGCCTCTAGCCCAGGGGTAGCGGACCTTTTTTTGGTGGACGTGCCATTTTTTTCACAAATAAAACAATATTTGGCTCTGGGCTGTCATCAAAGACCTTGTCGCCTAATGTGTTGCTCTTTTACCATCAGATGACCACGTTGCTCGTTTGCCACTCTGTTTCACAAAATAATCTTGACTTGATGATTTAATAGACAATTATAAACCTGAACACTTCTTTTTATTATTGGCGTGTCCTAATTATTTTGAAGAGTGCCACCACTGGCACCATTGGTTCGCCATACCTGCTCTAGCCTATAGACATAGACATCTCCCTTTACTGGGCACACTCTTCCTCTCAAAATGAGAGTACATGGTCGTGACAAAATATTTTCTATTTGAAAAGTCCGCTCATCGGATTGGTCTCACCTGTAAAATCCTAATAGTTTGGTCGAGCACGGACTTGGTGTCCGTCAGGTAGTCGGCGTTGGGCAGAGTGAGTCGCGACATGTGTGCTTGCAGGAGCAAGAAGGCTTTGACGTTGGAAGAGTCCAGCGACAGGGGGTCGACGGGTAAGCGACATTGTTGTGACAGCTCGCTGGGGAAGATAGGTAAAAATTTCAAGGTCATTCGAGTCTGATGCGGCTTAAAAAAATCTGAGTTAGTGAATGAATTTAAAACTTACACATACGAGTAGGTACGTCCCGCCTCTCCCGGCAGAGACTTTCCCCCTTATTCATAAACGCTCTATAGGCTTCTGCTAACTTAGCAATCGTTTGTCCTTATCTGTGAAAGGTAAATGTCAAATTGACAGATAAGGACAAACGATTGCTAAGTTAGCAGAGGCCTACATAGCGTTTATGAATAAGGGGGTTAGTTTCTGTATCTCTTTCGCTTCATTCTCATTCATCAATCACACTTAAAGCATTGGTACGTGGTGTACACTGCCATTTTAATTTTACCATCCTAGGACTGTAATGTAGCATTTCTCACCCATTCAACACATCCTCATTATGCCGCACCGGCAGAGTGGCGTATTCCTCGCTGTCGCTAAGCACCCGCAGAAGCGAATCCAAGTCCAAGTTCCCTTGCAAGTTGCGACTAAAGTGGGCCATGGTTTTGTGGGACAGGTAGTAGTAGGACGCTATGCGGCCCATCCAAGTGGTCTGCAGTGTGCGTTGGTCCTAAACGTAAACAGTAATAGTATAAGTAAGATAGCAAGAGACAAGCGGTGCTGTCATTTATGGATATAAGACATGTCATGTCCAGCCTATATACCTCCCGCTACCGGACACTAGTCTACTCTCAAAATAAGCTTTATTTCCTACGCAGACCCAGTGCACATTGGGCGCTTCATACGTCATTGAATTGCTTTGCAGGTGTATGTAGAAATTCTCACAATGTTTTTCTTCAGCGAAAAGCTGATGGTAAATTTCAAATGTCACTTTGCGCATACATTTCGAGAACTCAGAAGTACGAGCTCGGGTTCCCACGCGGGTGTTCACAGGCGGGTTGGCTCATTACCATCGGTAGAACCATTGATAGTTTGCCACCTTATTTTATAAAAAAATGATAAGCTAAGTATAACCTCAAGAGGCCTCAAATACATTTACCCTAGGCCTATGTCCTTCAGTGGTTCTTACCTCTTCGATCTCCACGCAATTGGCACTGCTCAAGGCGTCCAATGAAGTCTGGACCAGGTTGGACAAGTAGTAGTTGATGTCCTGAGGCTCTAGGCTTTCTAGATTGTAGTACGAAGGGTTCTTCAGCAGACGCCGGAAGAAATACGTCCATGTCAGGTAGTCCAGAATGTCTTGTTTCGATTGGACGGTGCCTGTTTAGTGTTATAACGTTAGTAGGTTAGACAAAGACGATGAGATGTTCGAGACGTAATGCCTTTATCATCATTCTCTAGCATGTATACGTCCCACTTTTGGGCCCAGGCTAGTCGTAACGCATTTAAAGAGGCGTATTAAAAAAATCCCATCGAGGGAACGGGATGCGGCTAGCAACCCATCACTATTTTGATTCCACTCTCCACCTACACGCCCACAATCATGCTAAACGTGGTCTTTAGGTTTTGTTACTTTAGGCTCTGTCTACCCCATAAGGGATATAGCCGTGATTTGTGTGTGTATTAAAAAAATGGATTTGCATTTATTTTACACTAGCTTCTGCCCGCGACTTCGTCTACATAGAATTATACATAAAACCTTCCTCTTGAATCACTCTATCTATTAAAAAAAACCGCATCAAAATCCGTTGTGTAGTTTTGAAGATATAAGCATACATAGGGACATAAGGACAGAGGAAGCGACTTTGTTTTATACTATGTAGGTAGTGATAGTGATAACAATTTTTAATATAGGCAAAAACTTAAAATTAAACAAATATGCAAAATGACCTGCTTTTATAATCCCATGGTGACAGATCACACCATTTACCTATGAAAACATTATGATATTAATCGTTTTACAGAAAAGTCAGTCTATTTACTACGGTTTATAGCAATGAGGGCGTTTTACAGACCAAGTCGTTTTGCTACCTGGACAACTTAGTTGCTCTCCTCGCCAAGGGCTCGCTCGTCAAATTTATAACACCCTTCTTTGTGCGGGAGGAGGGGGGGGGGGGGGGGGGGTGTTTAATTAAGAAGTATATATATTATTATACCTAGTATGCAGGGAACGACCTATTAACTGCAATCAGTCGATCAGCGCGCAGTTCGGGTCACACACATAACGTCTGCTTGTTAGATATAATTTAAAGTTAAAATAATAACATTAAAACCAACAACATTAAATTAAAAAAATTAAAAACACCCCTCGCATTAATCGAGTAATATGTAAATAAAAAAAAAAACAAATTTATGTCACATCATTTTGGAAAAGTGATAATTTTGAAACTGCTGGACCGATTTTTACCAAACATGGCTAAGAACAACCGCAAGGAAAGTGGCTTTCGGATAAAAAAAATTACATGAACCTCCAAAAAGTAATGCTCGATTCAGTCACTTAATTGAAATATGTACACTAAACTCAAAATTTGATATCATTAAATAAAAGTAACATTAATAAAAATAAACTTTATTCGCATAACTTTTGACATAGGTACCTAATATTGCAATACAAAATAAGTAAAAATTTTACACGTTTAGGCACTAGGATGATCCTGTATTTCTGGAAAGCAAATGTGGTATCATTATTTTGTAAAATGACATTTGGATGTGTCAATCTACTGCAGTGATATATCTGTCGAACTGTACTCGTCGACAGGACTGGACTTTATCGAATATTTCTCTATCTGACTATGCCCTAACGCTAGAGTTTGATGAGGCATGTCAGGAATGAGGAATCTCTTATCATCATAATTCCTTAACGCTATTTTATTAATGGTTTGCGTATAAATCTTATGATGCTTGCTACGTATTACATTCATTTGCCTGTATTGATCCGGGGCACCCATTACACAGTCGTAGTAATGCTTGCCACTTATTTCTTTGGCTACAACTTCTGTTTTTATGCCCTTAATTTTCTTAATGACATCACCTCCTGCTTTCTCCACATAATAACATTTCGACCTAACCCCTATAAATTTTGATATTATCGTGCCACTGCATTCGTCTTTCATTTTTCCCAACACTTTTTTGTTGACTCTGGGCAACTTGTAAATATTATCCTCATCAAAATCTGACGTATCGAACTTGTCAGTTAAATCCGGTGCTATGTCGCTATAAAAATCTTCCGTCGCAATATTATAAATAAGCGAGTCAGTATCTGTATATAATAGTTGTATGTTGTCTCCATATTTGGGTAGCATGTAATCATAATGAAAATCAAACATGAGCGTTTTACTTAGTTCTAATACAGAAAACCCTATGTAGGTTGGCTTATCGTATTTAACCTCGGTTCGCCGCATCTGTATTATCACAATATTCTCTTCCAGTATAGCTAAACTATGGAAGTTTAACCGGCTTATAAGCGCCCTCGCACCTAACAATTTACCTCGACTCTCCCAACAACTTACGATCTTAACATCTACTCGCTTGTCAATATTCTCCATTGTCTTACCATACACCGAGTTGTTCATTAATTTGTAAAAGTCTTTCTCAAATGCATTCTTGGCAGATGTCCTTTTTTCTGTGTTGAGGTCGATATACGGTTTAAGCCATGGTCGTTGGGCGAATTCCAGGACGCGATGAATTTTTTTCACTATTAAACCGTGTCTTACAGCCTGCTGTAGATTCGTATAATGTATAATATAGTTACTTTTCTCTTCTAACGTAGCCAATAATTTACACATCTTGTATTTGCTCATCGATGGGATTTTACTCTCAAAGCAAAACGGGAGGTCATTATGCAGATTATGTAAGTGCTCAGGATACTCTAGATCGACTTCTAAGAAATACCCCTTGTCGTCGTCCGGACGCAACTTGTTCACATCTAAATTAACAATTTCATCTTCGGATAACCAACGAAAATTTCCTACAGGCAAATACTGTGACATAGCCCATCCATATAAATTATTAGCATCCAAATAAACGATATAGTTGGAAGGTTTATCCGGCTTATAATCGTCCATGTATTTATTGTTAGCTTCAGCGTATCTCCCACAACATTGACTCAGCCCCCCCCGTGTACCTTTGGATATGAACTTTAGCATAGATATATCAGTGAGCAACTCCAACTCGATCTCTGTATATTTCAGCATAGCATCCCAACTCAACCCAGGGCCCGTGAAATAATGAGCGGGATCAAGCTGATAGGTATTAGCGCACACCTCTCGGAAATTTTCAAAAACATCTGCTAATAGGAGGACATCTGTCTTTAAATAAATGTCACTATATTCTCCTAGAGTTTTAACGTTGAAGGCGTCCCACACGTTCTGAGCGTGGGCATAGTCATCATCAGAAATATCGCTCTTTGATAGGGAGCTGTGAAATGCTTTCATAGGTGGTAACGATTTCTCTTCAAGTTTCTCCCAACAATCTACGTAGTCGTAAGGGAATATACCTTTGCGACATAATAAGTCTAATTTATCAGAGGGAAAATGTGAGTTTATGTTGTTTAATTTACATTTTGAGAGATTGGTCACTAATTTATCTAATGAGGAGGACATAAATTTGAATGAATCTACAAATCTGAGATATACACCCAAAGCAGAGCTCTTTTTAGTGAATGACACAAAGTTCTCCTTGTTTTTGGGTATAACTTTTACACTGTCGTACTTTTGAAACGATTTAATTATGAAATGCGAATCGTAACCGCTGAGATTATGCATGAATATCGGGATTACCTTAGAATGTTTAAAATTTAAGTTGCAGTTTGCATGAGCCGCTCCCCTGAACGCTCCCGTTAAATGATCGTGATCGTGAACTCTATCCTGAAGCAGTATCTTGCCACATATACTGCAATTTATCGCTGATTGATAATCTGCATGCTGTTGCGGTGTGAGCTCACGCATTGGTATTATCTTTTTCAATGTTTCAACGTAGGGTTTTAACTCTTTCTCCAGAGATGCTAGGAATTCTTTACCGCAATTTTTACCGCGATATGTAACGAATTTAGACTGCGAGAAGGTGCACTTGATGAAATAACCAAAGCTATACGGCTCATGCGCCTGATAGTTTGTTGTATATGAAGAAGATTGGCTCGGCGAACAGGCGGCTATCGGTGTCAAAAAAGCCTCAAAATCAGCATACACGACTACCGGTGCTCGCAACTGATTACGAAATTGTCTAAATTTCAAAATATTATCCTCCGGACTCGGCATATTTGTTCTAACATGTGAACAGTCATGCTTGATATGGTCTTTAAATTTAATCCTGTTCGAAAATGTTAGTAAGCACCCATCGCAGATCCACATTTGACCTTCATGCTTCGAAATCTGACTTCTTATTAGTCTGCTTATATTTTTTATCCAGCAATAGTGGCGCTTCTCGCCATTTTCGATGACAAGTAGGTTAATGTGTTTTTTTCTTCGTTGCTTCGTGTGATATACGGGACCGGAAATGGTGTCATTGGCGATATCAAAAACATTTACGCTAATATCATTCAATGCTTCAAAATCTCTGATCCCTTTCAGAGTCATGGGGAATGATAGCCCCTCCAGATTTAAGACTTCCTTATAGTCAGGATAAGATGACGTCCTTATAGCATTTTTCTTTACAGGATAGAGAGCGCTCACGATCGCCCAAGCGAAGCATGCGTCATCAGCGTTGTGTACATTAACACAGGCCTTTTTATTCCGAACCCACTCGGGTAGCGGTATGTAGTTGGATCCTTTGAGCGGTGAAAATTTGTTGATGTTGATATCTAGCCACAGCACTTCACTTATAGCCCATCCGCTACCTTTTTCCTGGAACTCATCGGCCTTGGTGCAAATCTCTTCAATATATGAATCGTATATCTTATTCAAGTCGTCAACTTCAGCGTTTATCACCTTATTCTTTGTGTTGAATGATTTTTGAACCCTTACCTCTTCACCATCACCTTCACATTCTTTTGTCCATTTGCAATACATACCGAAAAGTTCTAAATTCACTTTAACATCACTTTGCACCTGTAACATTTTCTTTTTGACAAGGTTTATAAACCGCTGGCGAACATTGTCCATAAAATCTTTAGGAATGAGATGTTTATCACATGTTGACAGTCTGTATGAAATTATCCTGCTTGTAAAAGCTGACGCCACTATCTGCGTCAGGTCGTCGTACATCTCACATTTCTGATTTTGTCCATGCTCAGCACTCTTCAAGTGATTGTGCAGAGATTTCACATCAATATTGCACACATCACATCTCTGTTTTTTGTTCGACGGCTTGCTATCGCTGTCACAGCCACGTTTCGCGCCTGATCGCTCAACCACCAACGACATGTTCTTAAATGACGAATAACAGAATCATCAAGCGAAAACGCTTTATCAGTTAGGACACTTTGACTCAGTAAGCTGCAAGTCTTTCGGTCGTTTGTTGCAACAGTTTATATGATGCTTCTCGACAAATGTCTGCTCACAATATTCGCAAACAAATATTTTTTAATTCATGGGAAGTGACTCATGAACTATTAAATAGGTGTTAGCACTGCGTGAAGTCCTCGCTAAATGAACGCCAGGGTTGCCAACAGCAATATGTTAAAATCCCCAAATGCTTTGTCGCCATTCCCCACGTTTGGGGATCTGGCCATCTATAAAAACATAAATTCCTGTTTTGAGTTATGAAATGTAAAAAATCAAACAATACTAGCAGAAATTTGATGTTAAATATGAGTTCTTACTTAAAATCCCCGCATTTTCCCCGAATTGAAGCTTTCCCAACACATTCCCCAATCAGCTTCGCTTTCCCCGCAGTCCGCAGTTGGGGAATTTCGCACAGATTGGCAACCCTGTCATTTTGTACTATCGAAGAAGCGCTATTGGTTGAACTAACATTACTTGTCAATACTATCCTCATTGGTTACAGATATGAGTCATGCCGTGATAATGTATAAAGCATTCCAAATTGTATAATTTTTGAATTTCGTTCTTTCCGTTTATCACTTTTTCGTAGAGTAAATTTTTTTCGAGTTCAATATTTGGGTCAGGGGGGCTTACCATGACGTCTCAATGCGCTTCAATTCCGAACCAAAGTTGGATCGAACGCTGTTAGAATCGGAATAGAATAGTATTCAAGGCCAGGCGGCGAAGCTTATCAAATCAACCACCTTATCTTTATGTTACTAATATCTCTGATTTTGTCGACTAACATCAATTACATAAACATAACATAAGTCTCTATTTCGCAACAGGTGGGTGTGGTCGGCTCCGTAGCTTAAGTACATTATTTTATGGGGCGGTTGAAACGCTTCGTGGCCTGAGCCATTTATAAATAAACGTACCTACTAACAAGACTGCGTGGGAACTGTTTTGATAATGACTTGTTAACATTCAGCCCATGCCGCTGTTTATCGCGCTGCCGGAAAGGAGAACGTTAGTAGGTATCAGTGGCGAGTCGACCTAACAAACCGATTCCCACCGAGTTTCTTTATCTATACTAATATTATAAAGAGGAAAGATTTGTATCTATTTTTGTATGTTTGTATGTTTGTAATGAATAGGCTCAAAAAGTACTGGGCCGATCTGGATGAAATTTGGAACATAGATAGATTACAGTCTGGAATAACACATAGGCTACTTTTTATTCCGGAAAATTGCGTGATTCCCGCGGGATAGCGATAAACGAATTCTATGCAGACGAAGTTGCGGGCAAACGGCTAGTCAAATATATATTCGCTCCTTCATTCTTTCCTCATGAAGGATAGGGTAGGAAGAAGATAGGAAAATACTTAGGTGTTTTTTTGACCTCGGGTTGTCTAACGGGTTGGGAGTAAAGAAAAATCATCGAATTTAGGGGCCGTCCATTAATCACGTGATCTTTTTTTAAGCATTTTTTAACCCCCCCTCCCCCTTGGTGATACATGGTGAGGTTTAAGACTACCCCCCCACCAACCCCATCCAACATCACGTGTATTTTTCGTATCTACAAAAAATCTTAAATTTTTTAGAACTAGAATTGTCTTTCGCGCGCAAGCGCGCGTGTTGAATTTATATATTAATTTGGTATCGTATATGTCATGATATATTTTTGTGTCATTTTACTATAATACATGTAACTGTAATTTAAAAATCGCGCGTTTGAAAAAATAATGAAAAAATAAATACACGTGATATCTTACTACACCCCCCCTCCCCCCTTGTGACATTTCGTGATTTTTGTCAAACCCCTCCCCCCCCTTTCAAGCCTCACGTGATTAATGGACGGCCCCTTACCAGTTGCTTCTCTCCCCGCGCTGATGGTAAAAGTCCATCGAGGGAATGGACGAAAGTCTTTGGAATCGTGTTATAGGCGATGCGGCTAGCAACCCATCACTATTTTGATTTCCTTTTCTAGCTATACGCCCTTAATCCTGCTAAATGTGGCCTTAAGGTTTTGTTACCTTATTCTCTGTCTACCCCGTAAGGGATAAAGACGTGATATATGTATGTTGTATAACTGAAACTTTCACGTAACGCCACTGGTAGGTATGCAACATTGCTCGAAGCTTTGCTACTATTTGCGAGTTATTTTGTGTGATTCTTAGGTTAGTTAGCCTGCTGTATTGAATTCGAAGGAAATTCTGTTGTCAGAGTTCCAGGGCTTGTTTTTCTTTTCAGTTAAATGTTTTAAATTTCTAAACGACACTGAAAATTAGAACACATAAAAAAAACCGAAAAGTAAAGCTATGGTCGGGAATCGAACCCGGATCCTCGTCATTCCGTGACGCGTGCTATACCCCTTCACCACCCATAGCAGGTGAGTAAAGCCTTCAAAAAAATGTTAAATAAAAAAAAAATATATATACATAAATTAAATGTTTTTGCAATATGGCAATTTGTTTTTAAATAATTCAGTTTCTTTTAATCTTTTTATCAAATCGAAACTTTTCCTTAAAGTAATCTATGCCCATCTATACAATCTTCGCCCCGATATCGTGCGAAACTCTAACGACAGATGCCACCTGCAAAATCTTATTCACAGAGCCCCTTTTTCAGTTAAATTAACAGACAAGCGGACAGGATAAAAGAGAAAACTATGGCCAGGAATGGAGCCCGTATCCTCATCAAACCGTGATACGTGCCGTACCGCTACACCACCCACAGCAGGCCAAAGCTTTACCCTTCGGAGTTTTTCACGTGTTCCAATTTTCTGTATAGTATCTCTTCTTCAGCGCATTAGCAACCACCGTTGGGCGTACGCCTCTCCAATTTACCTCCACTGAGCCTGATTTGCCGCGGCTCTCCTCCAGATTGGTACATACACATACACACAAATCACGTCTTTATCCCTTACGGGGTAGACAGAGCCTAAGGTAACAGATACCTACAGGCCAAATTTAGCAAGATTGTGGGCGTATAGGTGAAAAATGAAATCAAAATAGTGATGGGTTGCTAGCCTCATCGCCTATAACGTGATTCCTATGATTTTCGCCCATTCCCTCGATGGGCTTTTACCATCTGCGCGGGAAGAGAAGCAACTGGTACATTCTATGTTTTTTCTTTGCTCCCAGACCAGCGTGGAAGAAGTATAAGTGTTCAGTTTTTCCATTTTGGCTATGAAACTACTAAAACACCAACGACAAGTATAGTCCATTGGCGTGCAGTGGGAGCTCGCCAGGGTAGGCATCGCATACAAAGTGGAGTGGCACCCTCCCGCAGCGCAGGTATAGTTCGTTCCAATCCATTTTAACACTTTTGTAAACAAACAAGCCCTCCCTAGTATAAAACAAAGTCGCTTTCCGCTGTCTGTCTGTCCCTATGTATGCTTAGATCTTTAATACTACGCAACGGATTTTGATACGTTTTTTTTATAATAGAGTGATTCAAGAGGAAGGTTTATGTGTAATTCTACGCAGACGAAGTTGCGGTCGGAAGCTATCATAGTATAATTGTTATAAAATGTGGGATATCAAGTAATAATCCTTCAACATTCCGGTGGGCGTGATGCAAAATGCATAGAATGAGTGATTGTGCGGGATTTTAGATGAAATTGGTTTGTTTATAAATGCGAGTTGATTGAAATAGAGAATAGTCTTCATTGAATTATAAGCATTATAATAATTACCTGCAACAATTTCGGCGTTCAAATGATCAGCCAACACATCGAGCAAGCTCGACTCGACCGGGAATGGCTCGTAGAGGAACTTCTTATAGAAATTCTTCTTCTGGTCGTGGACCAACACGACCGCCACACCTTCGTTGTCGTACTAAAATAAGTTACGTGTTGTTATAAAATAATAACCATAGACATAGTCTATCCTAACGACCATTTGATAAGATCGGTGATGAAATATCAGAAACGAGACCAGAATTTTCGTAGGCGTGTCAAAAGAAAATAAACTTTACTCCAATCATTTACGAGTGTCAGCGAAGCCACTTAGATCCATAGCCGTGTAAGAAAGCTGGTCTCGTCCATTTGTCTCGGTCTGACATATTTATGTTCTGTCTATTACTATATTCTATAGTACATAGTTATTTATGTGGCTGGTGCATAGAGAAAGCTGAGTTTCATAAAGATTGCACGAGTATTTTAATGCCTAATTATGTACAGTCGCTTTTTTATCTACATTCATATCATAAGTTTTCTATAATAAACGTTTTCACACCAAAATACGCAGGTAACATTATTTTCCATTCTTCGAAAGTTCGAAACAGATCAAACGACTGACATTTATATTTTTTTCTTAATTTTTAAGACAATAGACATAGAGATTTTGTTATTTAAGATTTTCGAAGTTTGAATCTAATTAGAGTATCGATATTGATACTCTAATGTAAACATTATAATACAACCACAGATACAGGTTTCTTAATGTAGGCCATTTGCTAATCGTTCCTGAACGTATTGTAGGCAAGTTATGATATGGATGTAGATAAAAATTATAATATATTCTTATCTATGTTAATGCCACGAATGATCGATTATCCATGTGGAAAAAGAATCGATAATAGAGTTTATCGGTATAGTAACTCTGCCCTCTGGATTCCTTTGTCTGGTTATACATACATGTAGTAGCGTGTGTATTTGTGTAATCATTCGCTTTCAAATCAATTCCGTTAAATTTATACATGAAAAAAATCCGAGTTTCGGACGGTCTTATAATAAAAAAAACCTGGTTTCTGGAGCTGGCGTGCTGCTATACAAATAAACAAATAACAGCTCTATAGATGCCTTATACCGTTCGTTTCTTGCCATTCTGCTCACACTAATAATCATCAATATACGAGTGAGAAGGACAATATGACACGAGCTTAGAATTACGGAGTACCTAGCCTCCAAGTACTGTATCGCCGTTAGACATTGTAGAGTTACCTGCGGGCGGCCGGCTCGTCCCATCATCTGCAGGACATCAGTGATGGGCATATCTACGTATCGCTTTTGTTTGCCGTCGAAATACTCGGTGCCTTTGATCACCACGAGATGGGCGGGAAAGTTCACGCCCCACGCCAGCGTCGCGGTGCAGATGAGGACCTATCGAACCCAGTGCATTTCAATCAATAAAAAGACTTTACGGTATGCCACAGCTATTATTTTATCAAAATCAGGTTGAAATTAGATAAAAGTTACCTTTTGAACTATGTTTTCGATAAGGCTAATGTATATATGACATCCTACTAATATAATAAACGCGAAGTTTATAAGTATGGATGGATGGATGAATGGATGTGTGTTACTCTTTCACGCCAGATCGGCTTGACGGATCTGGTTGAAATTTGGAACATAGAGATTATAGTCTGGAATAACACATAGGCTACTTTTTATCCCGGAAAATTGCGTGATTCCTGCGGGATAGCGATAAACGATTCTATGCAGACGAAGTACGTAAGTAAGAAATATAGTTGAAAATATGTTAATATTGCCTAAAAGTTAATGTTTATCGAAATTAAAACACCATTGTAAAATTAAATTATAACAAGAAAAATTAGGCCGATTTGACGGAGCACCACTAAGCGGAGCTTCTATTCTGCGTACTTTCAGCGCCTTGACGACCGCAAAATCTATTTTTACTTCTCTCGAATATATATATTATTTTTCTCAAAAATGTCCGGTAAAGTCGTCATTGTTAACTACATATCAGAACAGGAAGTTAATTGTTGCCGGTCAGTCCAAAATTAAAAAAAAAAACATTACTATCGCGCTAAACTCGACAGTACTGTTGCATACAAATTCCATTACTGTCTAGTTATTAACTTTTTAAAAATGCAAATCACCATTATAAAAGAAAGGCACAAGACTTAAATCATCAAATTAAAAAAAAAAAAGCTAGTATGACAACGTGTTTATCTGTGTCTGAAATAGCTTAAGGTGTTCTGGGTAGAAAAATACACTCTTCAAATGCCATTGATAGAAAAAGGCGGCAAAGCAAAACAATTTTCACTATTTTATTTTCATTTATTTTTGTTGTTGTTATATTTTAGATTTTTGAGAAAAGCACTATACTTGCCTCGGCCAGAATAGCATTGCTGGCTTCGTATTATTAAACGGACTCGCAAGCTCGTCCGTTCAAACCAATACTCAGCCAGCAATTGCCTACTTCCTGGCCTAGACAGTAATGTACTATTGTTGGGGACTCTTAAAGTCCCAATTTTTTTTATTACTTACCTGGATCTTCTGATTAACAAACAGCTCCTCAACGGTGTTCCTGTCTCTTTCATGTAAGCCAGCGTGATGTATGCCGATACCGAAGGCCAGGGTTAGCTTCAGGTTGGTCTCCCGAATGTTGGAGAGGATCAGCTCCATCTCCGACTCCTGCATGTGCAGCCACTGTTTGGGGTTGTCTTCAGCTGCTAGATATGCTATGAGGTCCAGGGCTGTTAACCTGAGTAAAAAACAAAATATGCACGCCGATAAAAAGCCGTGGTGGCTTAGTGGTTCGACCGATGGCCTGTCAAGCAGGCCTTTGAATTTTTCGGAATGTGTGGGAAATTAAATTACAATACATATTATCATGAGCTTTTCGGTGAAGGAAAACATCCACGTGTGAATCCACAACAAATGTGTGTGAAGTTTCCAATCCGCACTGGGCCTGCGTGGGAACTATAGCCCACGCCCTCACAATCTGAGAAGAAAGCCTGCGCCCAGCGATACAAGATCTGCAAATTATTTTTTCTTCCATGCTGGTCTGGGAGCAAAGAAAAAAACATAGAATTTACCAGTTCCCGCGCATCGGGGGAATGGGCGAAAGTCTTACGAATCATGTTATAGGCGATGCGGCTAGCAACCTGTAGGGACACAGTGCAGTGTCAGCTCATATTCAAGTGCAGCCGCACTAGGACATGAGCTGACGTGGCAGAGCGCACCTCCCGGGTGCGGGACGCGCTAGCTAAGCCGTCGTAGCGCCAGTAGTCTCTCGCCCGCCATTGTAAATTAACGTACTACTTGTAAATTCAGCTCATATATTGTGACGGATATTTTCAGCCCATTTCGTGTACATTATGTAATTTGTGTCTTTATTCATTATACAACAGTTCAGTACATTCAGTATATTACTTCCGCTCATCTCCCCTCGGCAACCTAGTGACCCACAGCGACCAGCATATAGAGATCCAACACAACAGCATCTCTACAAACCCATCACTATTTTGATTCGCCTTTCCACCTATACGCTCTACCTATGCTAAACGTGGCCTTTAGGTTGTTACCTTGGGCCCTGTCTACCCCGTATGGGAAAAAGACGTGATCTTTATATGTATGTGTAGTACGAATTATTCTGGAAATATGTAGCAGGTGGTCGGTTCAGTTTGACTCAACATCTCTGTAAATATTTTTCAGGATTTTTAACTTATGGTTTTCTTTATCTTTATATTTTTTGATGTTCCTTCTAAGTATTATACAATTTTATTAACATAAGAATTAACTACTTACATTATAGGTGTATAATATACAAACACTAATCCTAAAAACCTACATATCTATCGTAAAAATGACTATAAAAACCAGTCATGGTTGACAAATCTTTCCGTACATTGATCTATGGTCAAAGTGGCAACTTAATTTCAAATCAAAATCACGATGAAAAATCTTCACGGGAGTGTTCCAACAAACGAAGCCAACCATCTTCTGCGGTATTCCCGAACAATTTTAATACACCTTTGGAGATGATCTTGTTGTTTTTGGACCCGGCGACTCGACTTACCGGGTCTGCCTGCGGCTAGAGACGAAGACCAGCGCCGGAGCGGCGGGGGAGTGCGTGCGGATAGCTTGGAAGGTCGGCTTGTTCATGGTCATCATGCGCGGGCAGTAGTGCCGGCCGGGGTGGCCCGATATATGGACCTGCACGAATATACATACTTGTACACTAAGGGAAATGTACTCACGTAGCACCGTAGGATCCTAACGCAATAAGGTGACATATCACTCGAGTTTGAGTGACGGCGGTCTGTGAATTGAGACAGGGTTCTACAGTGGCAAGTGAGTTCCCTCACTGTACGGTCAAGTGCAAAAATAAGTATCGATCCGAACTTCTCAAAAATTTGTCCCACGACCTTATTACGCCGGCGGAAGAGCGTATGGTACTTACTTTTGAAACTTTGACTTGATACATATTATTACACTTGACTGTACATACTCATACATTACGTTTACGTGGTATTTATTATTCCAAGAGCTGGTACATATTTTAGAATAGGTATTTCGGGTCATGTAAAAACTTGTACAATATTTCCTTTATGATATCTAGGCATGAAACACTGACCGGTTCGGCCGAGATGTAGGGCCTTCGAATCCGAGATTTTGTTTAATTGATACCATTATCACAAGAAGAATGGGCAATAAACAAATTTTTGACATTAATTTGAATAGTAGTAGTAACCTATTTTTAATTCTTATTAAATTTAGTATTTTTTTTCTTGCATTAGTGGTCAAGCAGAATGTAGTCTCTAAATTTTGTTTTGAAATTTGTTAAATTGCTTTCTGTCAAGTTTCTTGCATTCTTCTAGGTAATTATGGTCTTCCCGGAAGTGCTAGTAGTTTCAATAAAGTACAAGTGAAAGAGTTCTTAGCGGCCTTCTGCGTTATTCTAATTTTAGAATTCGTTAGACATATAAAAAAAAGCATGAAAATAAGCAAAAAAGTAGAATGAATGCAGTAGAAATGAGAGCGTTAAGAAGTATGGAAAGGGTATCACTGAAAGATAGAATAAGGAATAGTGTGATAAGGGAACGTGCTGGTGTGAAAGAAGATATAGTGACTAGGATAGAAAAAAGTATGCTTAGTTGGTTTGGTCACGTAGAGCGGATGGATGAAAGTAGACTAACTAAACAGATCTATAGGGGGAGTGTGAATGGTTACGTTGGGAGGAGAAGGCCTAGACGGACGTTCCGAGACCAAATAGGAGACGTTTTGGAAAAAGGTCAGGTCAGGAGTACCCGAAACCGACGAGCATGTATGAAGAGATTGATGAGTGTGGATGAAGCGAAAGAAGTATGTCAGAATCGTAGCTAGTGAAACAAAGTAGTCTCTGCCTACCCCTGTGGGAAAGAGGCGTGACGGTATGTATGTATGTATGTATGTATTAGACATATTTTTAAATTCTAGAAAATTATTAAAAAAAAACTATACCTCCAAAGGAACAGGTCGCACGGAAGGCCTGAAGTTGTAAAGTCCAATCTCTCCGATGTTCAGCCAGTTGGCCAGATCCTTGGCGTTGGCCAGAGCCGTGGACAGCCCTATGATGCGGAGCCTTCGCGATGTGTGCGACTCGATGAAATTTGTCCTGGGGGAGACATTCCACTTTTAATATTAGTATCTAACCCCCTTATTCCTAAACGCTCTATAGGCTTCTGCTAACTTAGCAACCGTTTGTCCTTATCTGTGAAAGGTAAATGTCAAAGTGACAGATAAGGACAACCGATTGCTAAGTTAGGAGAAGCCTACAGAGCGTTTATGAATAAATAAATAAAATAAATAAATATCTTGGGACAAATTACACCAATTGACCCAGACCCAAACTAAGCAAAGCTTGTACTATGGGTACCAGGCAACGGTTAACATACTTATATAATGTAGATAAATACATACTTATATACATACAACATCCATGACTCGGGCACAAACATTCGTATTCATCATACAACTGTCTGCCCCTACCGGGATTCGAACCCGGGACCTCTAGCTTCATAGTCAGGGTCACTAACCACTAGGCTATAATAAGGGGGTAAAACTACAATACGTCTTTACGGTTTTATCGCAAGTCAAAAATAAGATGCTGTATGTTGCTTCCATGCTGGTCTGTAAAACAGAATGTACCAGTTGCTCCTCTTTCCGCGCAGATGGTAAAAACCCATCGAGTCCATTATAGGCGATGCGGCTAGCAACCCAATACTATTTTAGTTCCCCTTTTCCACCTATACGCGTCCACAAGTCTTTAGGTTTCCCCGTAAGGGATAAAAACGGTATCAATGTATGCACACATACACACACATAAATCACGTCTTTATCCCTTATGGGGTAGACAGAGCCTAAGGTAAAAAGACCTAAAGGCCACGTTTAGCATGATTGTGGGCGTATAGGTGGAAAGGGGAATCAAAATAGTGATGGGTTGCTAGACGCGTCGCATGTAATATATTTAAATAGTCTGTCCAGGATTTTTTTAGCCAACCCATTTTTAACATATTTTCTAATATACTAAATTTATTATTAAATATGTTTCATTCTATTATCAGCTCGGTGCAGGTCGACGTTATATTCGGATCTTACACTAATATTAGTGTTACCTGGACACGATGACTTCCAGCACTGGCCCCCTGTCCTCGCCCAGCAGGTGTATCTCGTCTATGACTATCAGCGCCACGTCCCGCACGTAGTTCCGCGTCTGCCACGAGCGACTAATACCGTCCCACTTCTCAGGAGTTGTCACTATCACGTGCGAGCTGCGAATGGCCCTTATGTCCGGTGACACGTCGCCTGGAAAAACAACGGGTTTCACTCCGGGAGTGCCGGGAGTAGTGAAAACTACACGCACGCACACTCGCGCAAGAAACTCTCCCTCTGTCTTACGAATTTTCGATCACGTCACGTGCTCTGACGGTCACGTGACCTGACGCGAGTTTAATATTTTTTCCCGTCCCAAAAAAAAGCACAACGCCGCTAAAAAAGTTTTCACTTCAAAAAGAACACGGGCTTTAGGACTCTGGGCAGTATGATCCTACTAATATTATGGATGTATGGATATTAGCACTCTTCCACGCCATAATGGCTGAACAGATCTTGATGAAATTTGACACAGAGATAGATTACAGTCTGGTAGGTTGACAGATAGGCTACTTTTATGATGGAAAATTGTTTTACTCCCGCGGAATAGCACTAAGTGGGTTCTTTGCAGAGGAAGACTATTTGCATACATACATAAATCACGTCTTTATCCTCTACGGGGTAGACAGAGCCTAAGTTAACAAGACTTAAGGGGCTACGTTTAGCATAATTGTGGGCGTATAAGTATCTTTCCTTTTCTGAGTGAGCAACTAGTTAGTGCATTCCATGTGTTTTCTTTATTCCCAGACCCCAGAAAAATATGAGACCGTCCCCATTACAAATGAAGGGGGCTACTCTGAAATTCAAAGTTCGTCTCTCTCACTTTCCTAATAATGACTATTAATGCAAGCGGAAAGGCAAGAATCGAACTTCGAATATTTAACTTCGGATTAAGCCTGCTGGAGTGACGGACATTGCTCGAAGAACTATGGATCCGAGTTAAAGTGCCAATGGCCTGGCCACTTCACTCGTAGAACAGATAATAGTTTTCCCAGTGGGGTTCTGTATACTAGAGATCAGTAATTTAACGTTACGTGAAGTATACGAACGTACCTGTCAATTCGACAACTTTCTTCCCCATTTTCTCTTCCAATCGTACCTTCCAGTCTTTGATTCGCTCTTTTACTAGAGCTTTGAGCGGTGCAATGTACACGACCTGAAAATTAGAAGTTAATTATAGCCACATTTTCAAAATTGTGTCCGTGGATACTTTAGCAAGTTAGGGTCTATGAAACATCATTCAAAATGTTCACGTCTCAAAATTAATATTTGAGTAGGCGGGGCAAAATTTTTAATGAAAAATTTAAATGAAAATTCTTTGTGGTGTTTAGTAAGACTAACCAAACAATCTGCCGAGTTATTGCTGAAGAATTTTGAAACACCTCGCATACACACCTTGCAATTTGGATACTGATTGAACACTCTAAACATGGCGACCTCAGCGACTATGGTCTTCCCGGAACCAGTGGGCGCGCCGAGCAGCACGTTGTTATCCGTGTGGTACAGACAGTGGAATATTTGCGTCTGTATCGGGTTGAAGTGGCTGAAGTTGTACAGCATTTCGTACGAGGGATTGTTGAGCGCCGTCACTGGTAGTGGTTGGAGCTCCAGCAAGTCTGTAAAGGATGGTTTACGTTTAGGGTTTGCGTTTGGGTAGCATTTGGTTAAAAATATTAAGTGATTTTGCTGTGGGAATATCTAGGACCGAAGTCCGCGGGAAAAGGGTAAGTTTGGTTTATTTTATGCATCCTCGTTAAGTAACTTTGTTGGCGTAAAACATTGTTTGTAGAACATTGTGTGGCGTCATTGGCGCAAGACTCGTGCGTCTTAGCCTACGAATAATAATAAGTCAAGAAGCGTAATTCCCTAACAGTTGCCGCTTCGATTGTCATTCCACTTACGCACACAAACTAACAGCAATGCAAACGTAACACTCTCACTCCGATAGACAATACTTGCACGCGATTAGTCCGAGCGTCGTGATCGTGTTCGCCTACTTGCGGTAAGGGAAGGGTGCGTGGATCGCATGCATCCAGAGTCGTCAAGTATGGTGTCCTAAAATATTTATTTACATACATATGAAAGGTGAGTTCTCTATTTTTCATATCTGAATAGCTTCTACACCACTTCACACAATACGATGGCATATTTTTCTAATGTACTAGCGCAAAAATACAATGATAACGTCACGATAACGGCTCGAGCGTCCCGGCCGAACTAATTCGCCGCGCGGTACATATTTTAAGCCTCGCCCCCTGCGGTTCACTTCGCGTGGAATAAGTTTTCGGGCTTAGTTACGCTTCTTGACTTATTATTATGCGTAGGTCGTAGCAGTTAATGTAGTCTATGTCTAGGTGGCGCTAGGGTTCCAACCGAAGTAACTAAGCTGTATAATTTCCGACACGAACAAAGTAGCATTTATTTATTTCGTCTACGTTACAGGAGTCACTTTGGCAATAAACTCAGAAGGTTAGAAATGTTACGAGTAGTTACTAAAAAGCTTTTTTACCCGATATTAGTCCGTAATCAAATCTTCCAAGAGAAATTTGAAAAACTTCTAGTTGTCGAACTTATTAGAAATGACGTCAACAGAACAGACAGCAAACAATTTTTTTTACCAAATAAATAGTGCACGAGTATCAAAAGGACTACGTTCTAAGAATTTGCATAAGTAGATTGTTTTCTCTATTCATTGTTATTTGACTTTACTGGAAAACAAACGTGAAATCAAAACTCTGTATTTAAAAGCTGTTGTTGATGTTGCTCTCCTATGGTACCCCAGTGGTACAGAGGGCCTTCGTGAGACGTCTCCATCCGCTCCTATCTTGTGCCTCTCGCTCCGTGTCCCTCCCACTCAGCCCAGCCCGCAGCTATTTAAAAGCTAGCATATTTTTTTTTTTGTCAGTTTACCTGTGTGTGGTGGATGAGTTTCAGGCAGAATCAAATGTTGGAATGTCAGCGGCAGAACGCTTTCAGAGCCCAGCCACCTGAAAATACAACATACACATATACAAATCACGTCTTTATCCCTTACGGGCTAGACGGAGCCTAAGGTGACAAGACCACGTTTAGCAAGATTGTGGGCGTATAGATGGAAAATGGAATCAAAATAATGATGGGTTGCTAGCCTCATCGCCTATAACATGTTTCCTATGTCGCCTATTCCCTCGATGGGCTTTTACCATCTGCGCGGGAAAAGATGCAACTAGTACATTCTATGTTTTTTCTTTGCTCCCAGACCAGCGTGGAAGCAAAAATGACAATACAAAATGCAAATGACGTAAACATCACAGAAGCCACGGACAACTTGCAACTTTAACTCCATTTATTAAGGTTCTATATTTACCTTTCGGACGTCGCTCTGATGTAATATTGCGGCGGCAAAGGTTCCGTGATGGGAATCGTTATTATAAGTTCTTGTGGCTCATTTGTTATAACCTAAAAAACAAAGATATAAATTTCAGCATAATATTTATTATTCAGCAAATATTTTTTACTCTTGTAATGCACTTTTTTTTCTTAACTATGTTTGAGAAAAGAACTACCCTTATAAACTTAAATCAGCACGATGCCTGACTTGTATAATAGAGGGCCTCGCATGTGCTCGACCTTCTAAGGCATACTCATCCAGCAATCTGGTATGTGCAATGTTCAACCATACCTGTTTCTTGGTGATCAGGAAGAACTCATTATAGTACATAATATCGTTGTCTGGATCCTCCACCCATATCCAAAACGCCTCGGGCGCTTTACCGTGATATTTGTCACTCCATCTAGGATTAAAATAAGTATGTATAAGTATCAAAATTTGTTTAATATTTTGTTCGATGTTTTCAGCTAAGATTCTGCCCTGGTCTTTAAATGAATCCCTGAATTACGCCCTGTACTTAAAGGTAGACTCGTTATGGAAACTGTTGGAATCTCAATTGACAACATGAAATTTTTTAAACACCTGAAAATTTATATCCAATTAGGAAAGAATTTTGCCTCCTGAACACAGCATTTTGTATATACTTTTTAAACAATGTAAAAATTGCAAAATTTTATTCATTCTACGACACAATAGGTAGAATGCCTTTACCTTTTAGACGAGAAAAAATTAGCGATCATAATTTTATAGACCACTCTGAAGCGACAAGGCCGCCTAATGCTAACGTAATAATTTTCTCTACGTACCTACCCATTTTCTGTAATGTTTATCATGTGGTGTTCAATAAAGAGTATTGTATTGTATTGTATTGTCTTACTTGAAGTTAGGCGTGATGGTCAGCCGTATCCTGAGAACAGTCCTCGTGATGGGATGCAGACTGGCCTCCATTTCGAGGAGTGGGAACTCATCAGCGCACTTCTTGAGATGTCTCGCCGCATTTGGATTTCTTAGTAGATCGCCTAAATAGATGTAATATAAGTAATAGACTACAGGCCCACGTACAAAAAATGTGGGTCATATGAACCACCAGGTGACGTATATAGGACGATATAAGAGCATAAAATAATAAGATTCAGCACTATGCCGTCACTTGTAAGCTGTCCAACTGGGTGCTGGTGAGAATTCAAAAGTGCAACCCTCGATTTTTTCCCCTTGTCGCATGATTTTTGTACGGCGTTGCGGAATAATGGATTAGAAGCTGTATTGAAACAGTATGAAACTGATGCCGTACAAATGGTGCGCCACAGTCGGTATTTTTTTTTGATTTTCTGACCATTTCCAGGGTAAATTTGGTCATTTCATTCTGTACGATTATACACTTACCAACTTCCTTCCAATCCATGTCCCTAATCTGATCAGGTTTCAGCATAGGGTATTCGATCCTCTTCAGCACCTCAATAGGGAAGCAGTTGAACTGGCGCATGTCGCTGTAGAAGTCCCACTGTTGCAGTTCCAACATCTTCGCCATCTTCAGGTATAGTGCTGCCATGTAGGCATTGTTCTTGCGCAGTGTCATCTCGAATAGGGCACGTATTATGCGGACTGCGTTCTGGAAGTTAGTAAAATAAACTATGTTTATGAAGAAAACTTCGCCACGTTATTATCTGAAAGATGAATTAACGGACATAATACTTTTGTAATTATAACATATTAAGGGCTTATGTTATGTAACACAAGCTGTTGCCTGCGACGTCTTCTGCACAGAATGAAATATAGCCTATGACACACACATAATCTGGCTTTCTATTGGTAAAAGAATTTCCAAATTCGGTTCAGTAGATCCAGAGGTTACCCCCTACAACCTAACAAACTCACAAGCTTCCCTCTTCATAATATTAGTATAGCTGAACAAGAAGTAGTTCGATGATGTGTGTACGGTCAAGTGCAAAAATATGTCCCACGACTTTATTACGCTGGTGTAAGAGCGTATGGTACTTATTTTTGAAACTTTGTCTAGATACATATTATTATACTTACAATACCACGCAATAACAGCCCATACCTTCTTTAATCCGTCAAATTTTGTGCCCGGCACGTTAGTTTTTGTCGTGCATCCCTTTTTAAGCAATAATGGGGCAATTACACTAAGTCGCTCGCCGAATGCAGTTGCCGAACTTGTTTCAAACTACTTCGCCCAACCGGCGTCGTCCTTCACATTCCGAGTCCGGCAGACAAGGTATCATATTGCTCACATTAGTCTCGATCGAACCATGCGGCGATCCACTCGAGTGTAATAGATCCATAAGCGTGTACGTACGTGACGGATGCTTTACGTACGCAATGAACGTTAGCGTGCTCTTAAACAGTAACCTCTCTTTCATTCCTCTACACGCATCACTCTTTAACCCTAGCCTACCTGACTAATGTAATTCAAGTCTGACTGCAGCGACGACCCGCTGACACGCCCCCTCGACAAATACGTCTGCAGAAGTATATTTATCTTCCAATGTATGTCCTCCGGCGCATCGTCTATACGCAACTCGCAATATTGGTCCTTCAGGTTCCATAGCTCGGTCAATTCTTCTTTACGAATCTATATGAACGTTAAAATATCGAAGTTCATAAATAAAATCAACACGAAGAATACGCCGCAAGAACCTTGGCAGAAAATAATTGTTTCAAAATAAAATACATTTACAATAATTAAATTCTACTTAAATAATAAGTCCCCAAGCTGGTCAAAGTGAATCAAAATATATTAAACTAGCCTTCCGTCCGCAGCATCGCCCGCGATAAATTAATTTTCCCGTAGGAATAGGTATTATTTTCCCGCGGTAAAAAGTAGCCTATGTCACTCAGTGATAATGTAGTTTTCTAACGGCAAAAGAATTTTTGAAATCGGTCCAGTAGTTTCGGAGCCTATTCAATGCAAACAAACAAACAAATTTTTCCTCTTTATAATATATTAGTATAGAAGTATAGATAAAAGAAAAAAAACTAAGAAAAATAATCTAAGTTCAGATTATTAATAAGTGAAACCGATTATATTTTTTACTCTTAGAAGTTTCTAGCTCTTCTTTCTTTTTCATTGTTTAGGCTGGTTAGCCTATAACTCCGATAATAAATATGTATTCAATGAAGAGCAGGCCGAAAATAAGTCTCATCTCTCGTTTAATTAAAATGTATGTAATTGATAAAGGACTTACCTTTAGTTGTTGGAAGTCCGAGCAGCGCGTGAGCATTTCCAAAACGTAACCCTGAGTCATAGACTTGCGAACCATAGAGTTGAAAACCTCCATAGTCTCGCAAGTTATGTAGTAATGACTCGCTGTACGCCCCAAATCTACGAAATACGACACATTACAATCGACAATAGATGTATGGATGTTTGTTACTATTTCTTGCCAGATAGATTATAATCTGGAATAATACAGACTCTTTTTATCCCTGAAAATTGCGTAATTCTCGCGGGATAGCGATAAGCGAATTCTGCACAAACGGAGTCGCGGTCGACTGTTAGTAATTTGTATTCGGTCACGAAACAGATGAGACGAGGACTAGCACAGTCTTTGCCACGGAATAAGGTTTGAAACTTCTATTGCAGCAGTGTAGCGTTGTGGAATTCTACCGTGGTAGCTTTTAGCTTTAATTTTGTAAACAACATGTAAAGGAGCGACCACACCGCCGCGTATAGTATACACAGTGACGTGCCATAGGCATCACCCAGCCGTTTTTTCATACATTTTGTTGCGTAAACGCACCATCAACGCTTTCACGCACCGGTGTGGTCGCACCTTAATCTATACAGTAATCTAACGTAGCAAGCGTCAGAATCAGGAGAGGAGAGACACAACTAGTAGGCTATACATACAGGGTGTCCCAGAAACCGACGATAACCCGTTAAAGGCTGATAGACCTACTAATTACCTGCCAGAATATCATATTTTAGGTTTAGTAAAAATCTTTTAGTTTTCGAGATATGGTCATTTTTGCAAAAATCACGATTTTTCTCCCTCAGTTGAGTTTTTCGTCTGCCACACCCCTCAAATGACCGAATTTAGTTAATCTGATTACTGATAAATATTGCAGAATACATGGGCTTTTAAACGTGATATTATTTTCTTTTATTATTTATTCAAACTTGGATGAAAAACGACTTAAGAGACAGTTTTCAGATATTTTACTGTTTCATCCCGTAACTTTGGTCCTCCATGGTATAAAAAAAATAACTACGCTAAAGTGGCACTGGATATTAAAAACATGTCTAGCTAATGTAGTTTACAAAATGGTATAACACTTACTTATTTGTTTAATAATTTCAAATTTACTGCTATTTCATTACAGAAGAAGCTCAAAGAAAATTGAAGTCACTACCAACTACAAATTAAAATAAAATGAAATATTTTTAGCAACCCAATTTTACACAGCCATTTGACAAAAACAAAGCAAATTCGATTTTCAAATTCGAATTTAAAAATTTCAAACTTTATTCGAAATTTGAATTCAACTTTACCAGCCTTATAAAAACAATTATTTTGCCGTCCTCAGACTAAATGGCTGCTCACTTGATTAGCTTCTTCAGTAATGAAATAGCAATAAATTTGAAATTATTGAACAAATAAGTAAGTGTTATACCATTTTGTAATCTACATTAGCTAGGCATATTTTTAGTATCCAGTGCCACTTCAGTGAAGTTATTTTTTTTATTCCACGGAGGACCGAAGTTACGGGATGAAACAGTAAAATATCTGAAAACTGTCTCTTAGGTCGTTTTTCATCCAAATTTGACTAAATATTAAAATTAAATAATATCACGTTTAAAAGCCTATGTTTTCAGCAATATTTATCAGTAATCAGATTTACTAAATTCGGTCATTTGAGGCTGTGGCAGACGAAAAACTCAACTGAGGGAGAAAAATCGTGATTTTTGCAAAAATGACCATATCTCGAAAACTAAAAGATTTTTACTAAACCTAAAATATGATATTCTGGCAGGTAATTAGTAGGTCTATCAGCCTTTAACGGGTTATCGTCGGTTTCTGGGACACCCTGTATATAAGGGATCTTAGAAATACTTTGGATTATTTTAAAAGATAGTTGGGTTAGTATCTCTAAACCCCCCTGTGAATGTTTATCGGGATTTTTCAATGGGGGCTTCGCGTGTGAATTTGGCGCTAGTGTCGCGTGAGGTCCAATAACATTCACTTTTCACTGGTTTTGGCGGGCTTCGTGACACAAATTATAATTTCTTTCATTTGCCTGTTCAAAAGTGATCTCCTTCGTGAAATTATCGCTAATATGGATTATTTGACGATGAATGTGAACGCTTTGAAAGCGGTTTTTTCCCGAACAAAACGGAACTGCACAACTTTGCGGCACAGCTACTCAATATGATAATAGTTATTTATAATGAATAAATTTAATGACATTCAAGATTTAAAACTTTGTTTCAGCGCCGATCTTATAAAGTCGCCTTTGACAGCTATACCTCAGGACCTTAGTCAACAGTGGCGCCAACTGGTGAGCGAAACGATAGTCCCCATTGTGCTTGGCAAATGTCTCCATACATTCGTCGATGATCAAAGGGCGGTAACAGCCTGATGAAATATTTCGGAACAATTTTAAGAGAGCTTCTATGACGTTATGTTACGTATGGTAGTACTAAGAGGCAAAGTATATACCACTAAGTATTTACCAGTGATATTCAGGTCGCCTGTCCGTTCGTTGTACCGTATCATGTGAGTACGATCGAGTGTCATAGCCGCCGCTGTGATGAGTTCTCGCCTCTTTGTCTCCAACATCGGCTCTTCTTGCACGTCTCCGTACGTCAGACCATATACCTGAGAGAAATTATCTTTGATTGATTGGGAAGATTAGTTTTGTTTTTACGATCGATTCACTGATTGAAATCAGCGCCATCTCTGGTTCTGGGTGAGCTGTACATGTTGTATTGACATGTTCTCATAAAATGTACACACAGATGGCGTTGGCAACGAAAATTAGCTAAATAATTGAAAATAAACTGTTATCGGAAACACGTAGAAAAAAAAATCTGGTTTTGATTCTCAGCCTTACCTTTACTACTCTGTTTTCCGAGTTCTAGTTTTCATTAACATCTTTATTTTAGTGCGGTAATGTTTATTTTTCACTGTCCCATAATCTGACATCGTAACCGGCGCATTTTTTTTTATTTTACTAACTTTTAACGCACGTTGTGTAAGTCTTCCTTGGAACCAGTTAAGAACTAGCAGCTTACGGATAATAGTAGGGCAGAAGTGATTTGTTTGTTTTTCGAAAATATAAAAAACACTTACCTGTGGATTGATCCGCATACGAACGAATAGGTACGTGTAGCTCAACCACTCGACTGCTTCGGCTATGTTTGTCACAGTTCCCAACGCCACCTATGATCAGAATTCGGTAAGAATGAGTTAGTGCTTCACCATTACTGCGCATGGGCACAGGCATGATCCAAATGCAGCCTTTACGATTGGATTCTTGCGTGTTTTGTTGTGTGCCAGTGTTTTCTTCAAACGTAAAATTGACATTTGAAACTAAAATCGGTGGGCATTGTTATCTAAAACTGTTTTTTTTTCATAATAAGAGTAAATTACTAGAACCGTTATCCCAGTAATAAGAAAATGGTTCAGTACTTAGTTTACATAAAAGTAAAATACAGACTTTTTTTTCAATTTTCTCAAAAACTTTTAGCCATTTAGAGTTAAAATATCTGCACAATTATAAAGACATTCAATTTAACATGTGGGGCCGATTCTAAACTTAGGTAAACGACGGCTATACCCTTTTACGGTGTACCTATTAACTTACCTCAGCATTCAAATTGTCAGCCAGTAGATTGATGAAGTTGCTCTCGATCGGGAACTGATTGGTCATAGACTTGAGATAGTGCGACAATTTGTCGTGGGATGTTATTATGATGCCAGTGCCGGACTTGTCGAACTGGGGACGGCCCGCGCGACCGAATATTTGCAGTACATCCAGTATGCTCAGATCGACGAAGGTGCCGTGGCTTTGGTCGTAGATCTCTGTGCCCTTGGAAATAAAGATACGTATGATATATTATGATTGCTTCCATGCTGATGGGAGTAAAGAAAAAACATAGAATATACCAGTTGCTTCTCTTCCCGCGCAGATGGTAAAAGCCCATCGAGGGAATGGGCGAAAACCATAGGAATCATGTTATAGGCGATGCGGCTAGCAAGTCTAGCAACCCATCACTATTTTGATTCCTCTTTTTCCACCTTTATGCCCACAATCTTGCTAAACGTGTAGGTCTTGCCTTAGGCTCTGTCTACCCCGTCAGGGATAAAGACGTGATTTGTGTATATACGTATGTATTGTTGCACTTACCCTTATAACGACCGCGTGGGCGGGCAAGTTGACTCCCCAAGCCAAAGTAGAAGTACACACTAGCACTTTAATATAGCCTTCAGCGAAGTATTTCTCAACCATGTTTCTGAAAAAAAAAACAATACTCAATCACATTGACCACACCCAGTCATCTCGTGGAAAGTAATTAAAAAGTTTGTCAATTTAAGGATTAAACTCTAGCATAAGCTCATTTGTACTTTGATGACTTAGTTGCCTGGTGTAGCAATACCGAAGCGCAAAGATTCTGGTTCTAATTCTGGTCAGGCAATGAATTTTATTAAAGGACACAAATTTCTATTTGAATCATGGATATTAAGAACCTGTTACCACCCATGGCAGAAAATTTAACTACTTCGAGACTAGATCGTTTGGGGTAAATTGTCCCACAATATTAAATTATATTAAAATTGTTCTGTACAGTCAAGGAATTTAATTAACCCACGATGGAAGTATTTTCCTTGTTAAGTAACGCGATGTCACTATGACGTTTTATGTGAAGAGGTTCCTCGATGGGTCAGGAATTATATTCCTTGACTGTACTAACTTCGATAATTTATACTCTGGATATAACATTGCGTCCAATTATTATTACTATATATTTTGAGATATCGTTTCGCATCGGTGGTCGACGAGAACTGCTCCCAAAACGCCATTAGGAATATTTTGCCGTCATACTTTCGAGCGGCTAATGTAATTAAAATCTCTTTTGACCTGGGGACCGATTTTTGAAAGCACATGTGTGAAAATACCACTCGAACGTGGTGAAAAATTGGTTAAGCTTTCGAGTGATATTTTCACACATGTGCTTTCAAAAATCGGGTCCCAGGAGCCAATTTAAATCACTCACCTATCACTCCTCAGCATGCCAGCATGATGGCACGCGAAGCCAGAAGCAAAGAGCTCCGCCAGCACCTTATTAGGGCTGCTAGATATAGACTTTTTAGCCTTCAGGTAGGCGCCAGTATCTTCAGGTTGAAAGTCTTTGAGATGGCCCTTTTTCTGGGCCAATTCTTTCAGTACCATAGCGGTTGTGTGCGTCGCGTTACGAGCATGCACGAACACCATGACTTGATGGCCCTTTTTGACCATTTCGGCGGTTTTGTCGTAACATATGTCATTCATCATTTGTATCTGTGAATGGATATTCGATAGTTCAAGGTAGAGATGTGAAGAGGATGTTTTTGACTGAGTTTATTGTAATTAATTTCACTTACGAGTGAGCAAGGTTTTGTAGTCATTTGTTCACTAGTATTTGTTTTGTAAGGTTATATTTCTTTTTGCAAGACACACAAATATAAGAGAATATACACAATTTTATAGAAAAAAAAAAACAACCCAAAAAACACAGACATGATAAATAGATCATCAGCATTGTGTGTGCCTTCGCAAAAGTGAAACGGTCGCTGCCTCAGCATTACGCTGAGGTGTTAGACACCTGCAGCACTGATTTTCAGCCAGAACCGTCGATTCACAACCGTGGAACTGAGGTTTTCAGCCAAAAACTACTTTTTTTTTAAATAACACCCAAATTAGCTTTACTTATTTATAGGTAAAAAAAACTTCCTAGTCACTGGTTTAATTCACTTGAAATTTAGTATGCATAACGCATATATGTGGTTTGGACGACAATTCAAGTACAGTTAGGAATAAGCTCTTGTTAATAAAAGTTTATAACACAAGCTTTCTTTGCTTACTGTACTTTTTGTTGTCTCCACTAGAAGACTAACATTGACATCTAGAAATTGGATGCATTTACCTAGTTCTTTTTTTAAACTAAGTTAATATCAAGTAAATGTGTGTGTGTTAATATGTAAGTTAATAATGCTAAACGTGGTCATCAGATGTTACCCTAGGCTCTGTCTACCCCGTAAGGGATAAAGACGTGATTTATATATGTATGTATGTAAGTTAACGTCACCTGTCTGAGGTGTGCCCCGCCACCGCTCCCCACTTCCTTGACTCCAATGAACTGCTGCTCCAAAGGCACCGGCCGGAAGCGCGAGTCGAAGAAAAACAGCCCAATGTTGGGGTTTACCCTCAAGAATCTGAAAATAACATGAGCTCAAGCTTTATCTTGGTTTGTTATATCATGTTATATCATTAAATAATTCAAGCTAAAAAAAAAAATTTTATTTTTCACAAACACTAGCCCTTTTTACCCACGACGGACAGTACGGAACGGTATATACGTTTGGGGTTTGATATCGTGTTTGTGTCGGTATGTGTTACTATTTACCTCGAAAACTACTAAACTGTTTATGATGCAGTTTTAAGCAATGTATTGGTATTGTATCAGCGCTATTCTTAGATAAAGTTTACGCTTGTATACCTTCAGGGGGCCCTACAGTAGCCATTATTTTCACTTACGAGTTTTTCTACCATGCTGGTCTGGGAGCAAAGAAAAAACATAGAATATACCAGTTGCTTCTCTACCCGCGCAGATGGTAAAAGGCCATCGAGGGAATGGGCGAAAATCATAGGAATCATGTTATAGGCGATGAGGCTAGCAACCCATCACTATTTTGATTTCATTTTTCACCTATACGCCCACAATCTTGCTAAATGTGGCCTGTAGGTATCTGTTACCTAAGGCTCTGTCTACCCCGTAAGGGATAAAGACGTGATTTGTGTATGTATGTATGTATGTACGAGTTTTTCATCGTGGGTTTTTATCTTTTTTATTTCTTACCTGGCAACATCTAAATAGTTAGGTAGCGTCGCCGACAGCCCAACGATCCTGATCATATTCTGACTGGACTCGACTTGTCGCAACGTGCGCGCAACTATGGCTTCTACCACGGGCCCCCGGTCGCCGTGCAAGAGATGCACCTCGTCTATAATAAGCAGCTTTACTATGGAGGCTAGCTCTGTATCACCTGGAAAATTTATGTTAGTTCACTCTAATGCCTGGGGTAGTGCCGAGAAAATGAGACAGACATCTCTTTCCCTCTCGTTACGAGAGACAAGGAAGGGCGATATTGCGGTAGTGACAGCCGGGGAAATTACGGGCACAAGAGGCATTTCATCTTAGTCCTCTAGGTTGGCAACGCATCTGCAATCCTTCCGGGGTTGCGGGTATCTATGGGCAGTGGTGATCACTTACCATCAGGTGACCCACTTGCTCGTTTGCCTTCCTATTCATATAAAAAAAAAAAAGTGAGAGGAGCATTGTTTCCTGTCCTTTCCTAGAAGCTGACCCTAGCCTCGACACAAGCCATTGGCGCCCAACGTGGGGCCCGAACCCACGTCCCTGAGACAAGATGCAAGATCTTTTATTTATTTTGTGAAATAGAAGGGAGAGCGTGCCGGTTATCTCTTGATGGTAACACCACCACCCATGTTTCTGGATTAAACAAACTATGACAAAGTAAATAAAATAATGCAACTTACTCGCTCCTTTTCTGGTAACCACGTCCCACTTCTCCGGCGTAGTCACGATCATCTGCGTCTGCTGTACTTCCGTCTTGGTCAGCTTCATGTCCCCAGTCAGCTCCCTTACGGCTATGCCTAAACCGCGCAGCCGCTTGCCGAAGCTAGCCGTCATTTCAGCCGCCAAAGCTTTCATTGGGGCTATGTAGATGATCTGAGAATAAAATTCAAGTATGGCTTAACAAAACTAACCCACACACAGCAGGTCAGGTTTACTTTTTGAAGGCGTACCTTAAATTGGTTCTTCATGATAACATTGTTCTCTATATGCTGCTTAATCTGATGTACAACAGTTAATAGAGCTATATTGGTCTTCCCGGCGCCAGTAGGCGCGCAAATAAGCAGGTTCTCGTTCGTATTGTACGCCGTTTGATACACTACGGACTGAATGCGATTCAGTTCCTTGATGTTCTCGAATGCCATTTGACCGATCTGAAGAGGAAAATACACCTTATTTAAAATTAAAGCAATAAAATGTAATTTTTAACACAAAAAGAGATGGTGAATGAAATCGCAAGCGCACACGCGTTGGACAATAAGGGCTCAGTAGGCTTATTACCTAACTCACTCGCAATCGCCATCTCGTTCATTTTGACATTTCATGTATGGGCTGACAATTGGCATCGGAATCAGCTAGCTGTCACATTCATACAAGAACTGTCAAAATGAATACGATGGCGATTGCGAGCGAGTTAGGTAATGTCTGCAATGAAAACAATAGAAATTGGACATTAACAGGGTGGTGTGTGATCCATTGTGTACCTCATCCATATCCGAAATAGGAACGCGATTGTTGCCCACAGCCAATGGCCCCTGGTCGTGCTTCGGTATTATGACCTCTTCATACTCCTTGCAATCCTTACGCACCGCATTTTCGGGAAGCAGGAGCTTCATGCCAGACACAAATCCTAAAAAAGGGAATTCAAATGTAAATACCTCGAAATGTTACAGAATACGATTCATAAAAAGATTCTTGTAGGTACGTACTATTGAACAAATGAAATTATTCCTGATCCACTGTGGACCCCTTTCAGTTTTAATTCAAATTCAAATATTATAAAAAAGAAACGATATCTTATCTACATTTGTGTATATAAAACTTACCAGCCGCATTCTTGGCATCAATAGACGAGTCGTATACGTTTGGATATTGCACTTTTGTTTGAAAGTAGGATATCTTTTGCAAAACTGGGTCGACTTCCCTTTTAGACGTCGAGAACGGTACCACTGGTTTTGTTAACTCTGATATTCTGTGAAAGTATACACGACTTTTATAAATTGCATTATTAACGAGCGCATCCCCATAATTCCCAGAATTTGCGAGCGGACTTTCTTTTAATTACAACTTCCTTTATCAAGTAGCAAATTAAATTTATGGGTTGCAACTAGCATTATCCTGCTGATCTTTTAAATGCGAAAGTTTGTTAGTATGGATGTATGTTTATATGGATGGATGTTTGTTACTCGTTCACGCGAGAACGGCTGAACAGATCTGGATGATATTTAGAGCATAGATAAATTATGGTCTGGAATAACACAAAGGCTACGTTTTATCCCGGAAAATTGCGTAGTTCCCGCGGGGTAGCGATAAAAGAATTCTTTGCAAACGAAGTCGCGGGTAACAGCTAGTAATAATATAACATAGCTTAATAATTACCTTTTAGCCCTCATTTGAGCAATATTTAACTCCTGCTCTTCGTCTTCTTCGTCGACTTTCTTCGAATTCTTAGTCTTTTTGCCTTCCTTTCTCACTAGCTTGGCAATCATCTTTTCCTGTTCCGATTGCACCGACACTTGACAGAGGTACTGAGGCATTTTGTTCTCGGGTAGGATAGCCGCAACTGTTTTGAACAAAGATTAACCACATTACACAACACATTTTGATAGAGCGTTACTAGTCAAGTAAAGGACGGGAAATAAAAAGCTAAAGATGGCTCCAATCTATAAGTTAAGTATGAAAAGCATTAGGTTATCATGACCTACTACAAGCCATCGCCATTGTGTACTATAATGCGACGATGTACAATTGGAAGTAGTCAATGGATCGTGGCGTGCTATGGCGGTTTTTCCACACAAAGAATTGAGGTGCATTGTACCCTGTGGTGTTCACACAGCACAGTAGCCTATTCAGTTCGCGATCGCCCGCAAATTTTAAAAGGCAGATGCACCGGGATTCGAAACTGTAACGTCCAATTTTGCAGTCAGGGGCACTAACAACTAGCGAGGCTAGGCAATTTGGTCATCAAACGAGCACCAAGTATTTCTAGACAGGTAACTTACTCTCAGCCAGAGAAGGCTGCGGCGGCGGCGCCCTCAAACTATTTACCACATCTTGCCTATGTACCAATAACTCCTGAATGAACTCGAACTTATCAAAACCGAGCAACTCAAACAGATCGTTCTGCATGTCATCATTGGTCATCGTTGAGTTGAGTAAAGTGATTATTGACTGCATGATGTCAGCGCTAGATATATCCGGTGTGTTCTTGGATAGCTCTGTCACTTTGTTTTCCAGCCAGGTCTTGCCAAACTGAAATAAAATCTATGGTTATTAAATGCAGATAAAGTAATAGTGCTAAAGTATCTGTTTACAGTGACTCCGTGCGCGCAGAATTAAAATTTGCAGCGATGCTCCTTTAACCGCCTTAGTCTAGCCTTGTCGCCAAATTATTTCTTCTATAACTATCTGTGTGGTAAATTTCAGCGCAGTACATGCAGTGGTTTCAAGTGTGCGTTGATCGATCAGTCAGTCACGGTTGCCTTTATTATATACATACAATAAACAAGAAAACTGAAAAAAAGCATAATGATTTCCTACTACAAAATTATAGAGAGAATATTTTTACCTTAGAGACTGGTGCCGGTTTAGCAACATTATTTTCATTACTTTGCACACTGTACTTCATAGAGAAATCTGTCACAAAATTGCTGTCTGTTGCCGGCTTCTTTGTTAACTTAGCCAGAGGTTTCTTAGCAGGCTTGTAAGGAATATAATGGCATTGTATGTGATCACCCCAAAGTTTGATATTTTCTTTATTCTCTTCGCTCATTTCTTTTCTGATGTATTCTTTAGTATCTTCTGATATCTCTGTTGATATCTCAGAGACAATCTGTAGTAAAAAGTTACTTATAATTTCAGTACTCATTAATTTTTGGATTTTTTGACAAATAAACATGACATTGTACATTTTTGTTTATAATTACAGTGTGCATGGCGTCAGTACACAATGGATCACAACGGTTCACTGTGTACATGGTGGCGCGTGATTGCGGACAATTGCTAGTGGTAAATGGTGGTGAAGCGATGGCCGTAATTGCGTGTGATTACGGGATCAAATACAAGCACAGAAAACGAACGCACATTTACAAAAATAATAGTTAAGAATGAAATACATTGAAACATATTCTTCCAAACCAAAACCTGGAATAAACGGGTACTCAAAAATTAATAAGATTATCAAATAACTAACCTCACAGATTTTGTTAGCGGTTGATGACGTCACGCTTCCAAAGGTCTGCCGCAGCGAAGTGAGATGCTTCAGCATCACAATGTCTTGATCAAGGAACATTCTAAGTGACAGCACAGCAGCATCCTCCGTCACCTCATCAGGCTGGTCTCCGGTGAGGAGTTTGCATGATTCCTTGAGGTTACCAAGGAGTTTGAGAATGTCTGCATTGGACTCATTTGTTTTTATATAGTGGCAGATGTCTGTGAAGGACTTAAATCTGAAAAATGTTATTTACAAGTTTTAGTCACATAAAAAAATCTTGTGATTTAACCTAGAACTTCTTTACTGAGTGGGTAAATGAGAAACCATTAACTGGAGAAACTAATTGGTGAGAAATAATTACAAAACATAACATAATAATTGGTTGACCGGAAGAGATCCCTTTTAGGGATAAGTTCGCCTTTGTGCATGTGTGTTGTCCTGTATTCATCTTTTTCTTGTGTTTTATGTACAATAAATCGTTCCGGACACATCCCTACTAACAAGTTTTTATCTATGATGGGAATCAAACCTTCACCATTGTGTGAGGATTGCTTGAAAATCGATGACTTGTCCCATTTGCTGATAGAGTGTGCCCGGAATTCGGACTTAAGAAGCAGAGTTTTAGGGGGTTTTGGCCCCATGCATAACGGCCAGGTGAATTGCTGGCTAGCGGAGCCATTATCAGATAAGGCAATTAGTATGTACCATTTCATTGATTTGTCCCTCAAATAGGGAATTGTGTGGGTACCCATGAGGCTGACATGATCACCTGGAGTGACCAAAGCCTTGTCAAAAATCAGAATTAGAAAAAAAAAAAAAAAGTACAATAAAAAGTTATACATACATACATGCAAACATACATGCATACAATAGATACTTGCAACTCTTGCAAGGTTCTTAATTGATCTTAACCAACTTTGTTACAGAATATTTAATCTGTTGCATGGCTTGAGGCTGGTTTTAGTCTCACGTCGACGGCTCGCGCTCCGTCAGCGCTGATAGCTACGCGTCATTCAAAAACGCTTCCTAGAAGTTCATATATCTCGGCCATCAGCGCTGACGGCGCGCGTGCCGTCGGCGGGAGACTAAAACCAGCCTGAGAGATAGTGCTTAGCGTAAATAAAGACGACTTTGTTTACTATGAAGAGATAATGGAGGAATTCCCTTGAAACATTTGTGAATTATTAATAATAAAGATAAGTTTGATTGTGTTGGTTCTGAGAAAAAATAGAACTTCCTTTACCTCAATAAGGTCCAATGTTAGTTGTGTACACAAGTACATTAAAGTTTAGTTACACTTAATCTATACATATAAAATTCAAAGTCCTGACTGACTGACTGACTGACTGACTGACTGACTGACTGACTTAACTATATATCAACGCACAGCCCAAACCACTGGACTTAGAGACTTGAAATTTTGCACATAGATACCTTATACAATGTAGGCATCCACTAAGGAAGGATTTTTGGAAATTCCCACGGGATAAGGAAAAAACGGGAATTATATATTCGACTCCGAGTGACGCTATTTCAGTAACTATAATAACTAGACTCTTCAAATTTGATACAAAAGTAGGTGATTACAAAACGAAGAAACTAATTTCAGCATATTTGGAAATTCCCACGAGATAAGGAAAAAAACGGGATTTATATATTCAGTTAAACGAAATCCTATCTATATATATATAATTCAAAGGTGACTGACTGACTGACTGACATAGTGATCTATCAACGCACAGCCCAAACCACTGGACGGATCGGGCTGAAATTTGGCATGCAGGTAGATCTTATGACGTAGGCATCCGCTAAGAAAGGATTTTTGGAAATTCCCACGGGATAAGGAAAAAACGGGAATTATATATTCGATTCCGAGTGACGCTATCTCAGTAACTATAAAAGTAGACTCTTCAAATTTGATACAAAAGTAGGTGATTACAAAACTAAGAAACTTATTTCAGGATTTTTGGAAATTCCCACGGGATAAGGAAAAAAACAGGATTTATATATTCAGTTTAACGAAATCCTATGAACTATAATTACTAGACTCTTAAAATTTGGCATAGAAGTAGGTGATTATAATAGTAAAATAATGTTTTAATGCTTTTTGGAAATTCCCACGGGATAAAAACGGGATTTATGTATTCAGTTCTACGGGATCGATTTTTCGTTTTACTGGTCGTATAAAATTGAAATTTGGCCTTCAATTTCCCTTGGGGAGTGTAGGGGAGCGCTACAAAAGGATTTCCCGAAATTCCCATGGGAACGGGAAAAACGGGACTTTTCGTTTTCTGGTTGCAGATAGCTGAAATTCGGCATGTATGTTGCTTCGGGAGTGTAGAGGAGCATTAAGAGAGTACCTACTTTCCAAAATTCCCATGGGAACGGGAAAAAAACAGGATTTTAAATCGTAGGATTTTAGGTCGTAGAAAGCTGAAATTTGGCAAGTGGGTTCCTTGGGGAGTGTAGGGGAGCATTATGAGATAATTTCCCAAAATTCTTCTTCTTCGTTCCCGTAAGAATTTCGGGAAATGCTTTATTTGGCGAAATTCTTACGGAAACGGGAAAAACGAAAAGCGGGGGAAAGTTGAAATTTGTCACGTAGGTTTATTCGGGAGTGTAGGGGAACACTAAGAAAGTATTTTCCGAAACGCCCACAGGGACGGGAAAAAACCGGATTTTACGTTTCCAGACGAAACAGCGAAAGAAAGAGACTTAACATTTATAACGTGTGTTTCTTTAAAGGCTTTAAGTGTATTCCGAAAAAACTCCCCAAAATTTCCACGGGAACGGGAAAAAACTTATTTTTTCATTTTACAACTTAGCGCGTACGAAGTCGCGGGCAAAAGCTATTTAGGATGTATTTTAGGACAGCCCTATAGGTTAGGTTAGGTTTGTTTTATAAAAATCCTGCAATATTTACAGTTTCAGAAAAATTAAGGCAGCGGGGCAATGCGGGGGCTGGCTTGCATGCTTGCTTGAGTCCTTGCTTTGCATGCTTGCTTGCATGGGTGCTTACTTGCATACATGCTTGCTTGCACGCTTGCTTGCATGCATGCTTGCATGCTTGCTTGCATGGGTGCTTACTTGCATGCATGCTTGCTTGCACACTTGCTTGCATGCTTGCTTGCTTACTTGCTTGCATGCTTGCTTGCACACTTGCTTGCATGCTTGCTTGCCTGCTTGCATGCCTGCTTGCATGCATGCTTGCATGCTTGCTTGCATGGGTGCTTACTTGCATGCATGCTTGCTTGCCTGCTTGCATGCCTGCTTGCATGGCTGCTTGCATACTTACATGCTTGCATGCCTGTTTGCATGCCTGCTTGCATGCCTGCTTGCATACTTACATGCTTGAAGGCTTGCATGCCTGCTTGCATACTTGCATGCATGCTTGAAAGCTTGCAGGTTTGGTTGCTCGCTTGCTTAATTGCTAGCTTCTTTGAAATGCTCATGGTTCACGCGTGCGAAGCCGCGGGCAAAAGCTAGTATCTAATATTAATCATTTGTTTCATGTCATCAACTCGATCCTCTTGCTCTCCGCAGAGATGTTGGCTCCCTTTGCGTGTTTTATAAGCTCTACAACGGGGAATGCTCTGAGGAACTCTTTGACCTCATTCCAGCTGCGGGGTTCCATTACAAATCTACCCGTCGCAAGCGCTCATTCCATCGATATCATGTTGATGAATGGCAGTCTTCGACGGTGCGGTTTAATCGATCTTTTTTGCCACGAACTTGCAAAATCTGGAACGAGCTTCCCGCTGAGGTCTTCCCATCGAGTTACGACCTGAGTGCCTTTAAGAGGCGAGTGTACAATTTTCTGCAGGGCCGACAACGCACTGGCATCGCGTAAAGCGCTGCGGGTGTCTATGGACAGTGGTGATCATTTACCATCAGGTGACCCACTAGTTTGTTTGTCTGGCCTCTCTAACATAAAAAAAAAAATGTACATTTTTACTGACTTAATTTAAATTTTCTACAATAAACCTTATGATTTAAGAACCCCAGAATTCCCTTAAGAGCCACCTTCACTGATCCCGTAAACAGATAAAGATAACATGTGATATACCGCAATTGGGTTCGTAAACTTCTCTACCTAGAAAATGGTCTTATAAAAATTATAAACTTACTTCTGCTTATTCTTCCTCTTAGCTAGGAGAGGTTTTGTAGGGTCCACAACGGGCTTTAAGCATCTTGGTTTATCTAGCTGCGTGTGCGCCCTCAGAGCCCGCGTTATGCGAGGCAGCTCTATCATTGTGATGACACTCTAAAACCTGTAGATAAAAAAAAAACGGTCAAGTGCAAGTCAGACTCACGCACCGAGGGTTTCGTACAAATTCAGCAAGTGATTATAAAATTCATTGTTAGCAGAGCCGTGCTCTTAAAAAAATGTTGGCAGTGTAAGCAGTGGCGTAACTATAGGGTGGCAGGGGTGGCAAAATGCCACGGGCCCCTAGCTCTACGGGGCCCCGAACTGGCTTGGTTTAGAGCACAGAAGGGACGCTGATGCACTTCTTTATATTGAGGAAGGAGCCCCATCTGATGAATTTGCCACGGGCCCCAGACTTTATAGTTACGCCACTGAGTGTAAGGCCATTTTTTTAATATTAAAGCTGACAAATGGGCATGCGGTTCACCTGATGTTAAGTGATTGATTTCTATAGTGGTTACTTACATAGACAGAGCAAAAAAAAAGATTTTTAGTCTGTTGTTATAGCGGCAACAGAAATAGACACAGAGAGGCAAACGGACATTGCCATTTTTACCTTTTGGGTGTGAAACCCTTAAATTAACAGGTTGTCTAGGTATTAAAAAAATTGTCTAGCTATAAATAAATTTAGACGCGTATTAGATACCTATTTGAAAATATTTTTACATCTGACATTCAGATGAATTTTGAACAAGATTATTATGTATTTATTTAGTCACAGTAATGTAGAAGGAATGACCAAAAAGGCAAAAATCATGGCAATCATGTTGTATAGGCAATGGGGCTAGCAACCCTATTCGCCTTACACATACTAAGCACACAATCTTACTAAATGTGGCCTTTAGGTATTGTTACCTTAGGCCTAGGCTCTGTCTACCCCATAAGGGATAAAGACGTGATTTACATTGAGATTGCATGTATGAAGTCACAGTAATATATCAGTTTGCTCTTTACTTCTCTGGAACGATTCCGTTGTTAAAAATAACTGGGTTCTATTGCGCCGGTTTTAATGGGGGTTAAATAATATTGTGAAATACTTCATGGGTTTGCCAAGTTTTAGATTTATAAAAAATACATAGTTTTAGTTTTCTGCTGCCACGGTGACTGCATCCGCGAATATAACGTTTAAACGATAGGTAAAGTCTTTAAAAAAGTTAATTGATACGTGGTAAAACATTTTCGTTAACGTTTCAAAGGTACTAGTAAACTTAGGTATTTATTTAGTTAAAACTTACTTTGTACTTGAAGTTTTGAAACAAGAACTCACTTGATTTTATGTTACATGTTTCTTTTCCGATAAAAATAATTGAACTTTTCCAAAGTATTCTTGTGGTTCAATAAAACATACGGAGGTAGAAGAAATGACATGAATTGAAAATACGAAAATCCAATCCAAAACATCCGATCCGAATGAAGACGGAATTGACAGATGACATTTGACATTGACAGCGGCAGAACTGCTTAAGCTATTGAATCTTATTTGTTTAGTACCACAAAGTAAGCTTTTTTTATAGTAGGCCAAATAGATTATTTTGTTTCTTAAATAATGTTAATGGCAATTAGATGTTTTTTTTTGCAATTTTTGCCAGTAATATTTTACATTCTCGTAAAACCTTCTTTGTAGGAGACCATGACAACGTTTATGCCATAGAGTAAATTTTTATACACTGGTTTATGCCATGACATAAATATTATATTTTAAAAAGTCAAGCAAGATAGAATTTTTAAAATGAAATGGGGATTTAGCGATTGCGGAGGTCATGTTAAAAAATTAAATTGATAAATTTACTTTGCGACATTGCAGCTTAGCACTGCAGGAGTCTGACAAAAAAGGCAAAGTGCAAATCGAACTTACGCACTGGCGGTTGCCGCCAGTGCTGGCAGAGTCCTACTCATATGCAAAATGTAAGCAGTGTGAGGTCATTTAATATAGGTTATTGCATAGAAATGTATTTTTTATTTATTTCATTAGTTTTGCTATAAGGACTATCCCCATATTACATTTTTAGGACAACTGGAAGTAGATTTTTTTTTTTGAAGTTTTGGGAACTAAAACGGCAATTTGTATGGAAACATTGTAAACACCTGTAGGTGCAAGCTACCCATATATTATCGTTTTGCAAGAAACATAAAAAGTGACGTCTGCAAGAAACGGAGACAAGTTTAAGCTTTGCCTCACGTAAACACTCACCGCTCTCAGATATGCATGCGATGTTTACGCCGTGACGTCTGCGGGCGGAATGGACGCAACTTTGGATAGCAAAGTTCCCTCGGGATATCGATAAACGAATTCTTTCCGGGCGGAGTCGCGGGCAATAATTGCACCTACCATCGTGTCAGCATTGCACGTTTGCAATGTGTTGGCGATTTGGCGTTTGCTTGTTCGTCGTTGCAGTTTAATAATTAGCGTCGCCATCGTGTTACCTGTTCCTGTGCGGCCGGGGCCTAAAATGTAGTGACAATGACAATAATGCCATCTCCACTGGTATTCATAAAGATAGCTTCTAAAAAGGAATTAGGCACCCTTATAAATTCTCGTTAAAAGAGGATTATCTCAACGCAACAGGCATAATCTTCTATAATCTTATACTCTTCAAGAGTAAATCGACAGCGCGTTTTGGAATACCACTAGCGCCATCTGTTGGAAAGTTACAAAACTCTTACCATTTGTTCAAGAATAGGCTTCCATTTCAAGGGATTAGATCAAATAAAAATTCAAGATGAAGTCCTGCGAACGGCGAAGTGAAGCCGAGTTAAAGTACGCCATAGCGCGTGTGTACACCTTGCACGCACAGAAGCGCAACCAAATTTTGCAAAACAAATTGTTTGAGACACGCATCTTCAGTTTTAATGAGTTCAAAAGTATGTAGTAGAATAGTTTACGGACAAGTTACGACATTGAGCTACTATGAGGTATGCTGCATGTTGGTTAAAATCACGTTAAAATGATCTCGGAGAGTAAAACGATTGCGCGTTTCGTATTACCCCTAGCGCCATCCATCGGAAAGTTATTACACTTGACTTAAGATGAGAATCATACGCAAGAGAAACGAAAACCAGCCTACGGACTAATTAAAAAGAGCTTAGACAAAATCCAGGGGTCCAATTTTTGAACAAAATGTCAATCAAAAGTTGAGAAAAATAGTGCTGAATTTGGAATACGAATGGATACAAAAAGTACAGCTCTAATAAATGTAGTCAACAAGCCGAAAATTTAATTCGAGTTGAGTTTTTTGTAGTATACAATTACAAGTAATATGCTTTCATAGATCGGACACCTCTGACCCTAAGCCGTGAATTCTGAAACAACCGCGTAAGCTATCAGCAGCCAGCCGTTATAAAGTTCAGCATCAGCAGTTTAGTAATAATGCTATCCTTACTGGAATTCATAAGGAAAGCTTCTAAAAAGTCAATTAAATTGATCATAGGAAAAGAAAAATTATCATTTCATAAAAGTATAAAAAATTACTGTATTTATGTATGACCTCCAAGAGTAAAACGATAGCGTGTTTAGGATTACGGCTAGCGCCATCCATCGGAAAGTTATAACATTATGGAGATAAGGAACGATACGCACAGAAAAAAAACCGGCTTACGGACAGACATTAGTCGTAAAGAGTTTAAGCAACCTTAAACTGTTTTAATTACATCATTAGTTTTTTTTTCAAAAATTAAAATTTTATCACTGTACGGTATGCAATTTTCCATTGTACCAAAATACTTTTTTTTGAAATTCATAAATTTAACGTTGAGCTACCTACTTATAAATATATTCATAATAAAATAAGTTTCATAATAATAGCAGCTCCATTTGTACCTATACATATACTTGTTTATCATATTGTCCAGGTATTTAATGCCAATTTAAAGTTGACTGATATGACAACCTCCTAGGGTTGACACCACATAATTTATTTTGTTTTTTTTTTACCTATATAAGTTTTTATTTTGTAAAAAATGGGATAGGTACTGATAGCGGTTGAAATGCTGGTAGAACTGAAGTGAATATTAAATAAGATGCACAATAATATTCTAACATAATTAAAGTTGGTTTATTCATTTAAGCATTAAATAATACAATACATAAATCATTATGCTATGTATACACGGTTAATTACAATATTTAAATACCTACCAACTTTTGTTTCATGTTGTCGGTGAACTGATTACGTTCGTTACAATCCTATCTTTTGTTAAACAGTAATTTTAAAAACTAGGTGTAAGTATAAATTTTAAACACTTGTATTCCACAATATTTTAAAATTTGTTACATTTTACGTTTTATTATTCCTTATTTAAATGTCTTTACTATCTTCCACCAATGTTCTTTAAAAATCAATAGGTACTTTCCGTTCAAGAATTTCATTATGATACGACTTGAAGGTAGCTTTACTTTGGTAGTCGAAAGATCAACAATTCTAAATCTAGGACGTAGTAATTTCTTTTAATTCAATTTAATTGTACCTATATGCTTCAAAGGTCGTCGCCTTAGAGGCATTGATGAGAGACATAATGATTGTGTTTCACACTTTATGATCCTCTAGAACTTATTTATTTAAAAATGTCCAAGGTACATAGCAGCGGCGAGATTAGGTTCATCTCTTGCGTAATAGTCCTACACAATACACATTTATTTTAAGCGAGTAGAGCTACCTTTAAGTGTTAGTAATATTATGACAGAGTTACAATAAAAGCATTTTATGGATGAAACTCAAGGAAAATTTTAACAAACATGTGTACTACTTAAACGAGTGTTATTTTAATAGGTTCATTTTCTTAAACTAGTAACCAAAGAGTAGTAGTAATAAGTAACCACGATACAATATGCGTTAGTTCCGAAGTTTATTAGAAATCAAATTTTTCCAATACGAATTTGTTAATGCAAAAATTTTAGTATTAACTTCATGTAAACGCCGCTGAAATAAATATTATTATTCCAATTTATTCTTACACATAAACTTTAGCTAAATAAAATACGGAATGACTCAAAATGGAACGATGAATTAAAGGAACTTTCAATTACAGAAATCGTTTACATAATCTATTTAAATATGAATACATTGTCGTAAAATTAAATTAATTAATAACAATTACGCGCTAACAATCCGTATCTTGGGAAGTAATGATACAACTCTCCAACTTGGTGCAATATAAATTACAATTATTATAAAAAAATTACTTACTAAAAGCGGAGATACTGCTGACTTTTTTAAGATATTAGTCCGTTGACCGACATTTAGTTTAAAAGAAAACTAGATAGTGTTATACATACATCATCATCACCATTTTAGCCGGAGACGGCCGTTGCGGCATAAGCCTTCCCCAAGGATCTCCACGACAGTCAGTTTTGTGCTCTTTACTAGATCGTCTGTCGACCCTGCTTGGTCTACCTACATTTTGTCTTCCCTTACGCGGCCGCCAATCTAGAACCTTCGTCCCAACGGCTACTGATTCTACGAGCAATGTGCCCTGCCCAATGCTACTTGAACTATGCAATTCGCCATCGGTTACTGTAGTTTTTCTACGGATCTCTTCATTTTTTTTTGATTCGATCTCGCAAATAAACCCTAAACGTAGCTCTTTCTATTGTTATTTGAGTGACCTTGAGCCTTCTTATGAGGCTCATTGTAAGGTGTAGATACTATGAAACATTTTCTGTTAGAAAGAAAGAGGTCACTTTGGCGTTCATTCCTATCTAGCCAACTTTACATAATTGCTGCATTTTTAGTATTGTCAGCGATGTAAGGTGAATGCCTAATTTTGGGTCAATAGTGCACCAGTCATTTCATGATGTCATTAAGCAATTATGCACTTCGTCATCATCATCTGGTTAATGACAAGTCGCTAAGCTCTCATCTAGAATGGAATATTCTAGTGTTTCTTCAAATTCATTCACTATTCTATCATGTTGAAAAGTTGAAGCTTTACCCTAATTCTTAGTGGCCATATAAGTCAAGGGCAACAATTCATTTCACGAAGGCATTGGTAAATATACTTAAATGAGTATGTATAAGTATCAGTGTACCTACAGCGAGGGAAATGTATTCACTTACGACCGTAAAACCCTGTCGCAATTGACAGGCCGCCGTCGCTCAAACTTGATTGACTATCACCTTATTGCGATAGGGTTCTACGGTGGTACGTGAATACATTTCCCTTATTGTACATGCGTTGCATGTGCACCCTTTTTTACAAGTTTTTATTAACTATGTATGCATGTATGTAAGTATGTGTGTCCCGGTGGAATCTTACAACTCAATTTTGAAGCAGATATATTCAAACGATTGACAATACAATAATCTGGTAGGAATCTTCGCAGGAGGAAGTCTTCAACGATTGCTTCGATTGACTTGAAATTTGGTACATATTATGTAGGATGGATGGCAACGCAAGCAAAAAGTACAGTCAGCAAAAAAAGCTTGTATCTACATCAACAAATATTTTTTTAGGTTAGGTATGTCTTGTAAATTCACCCAAGCCCCATGCCACCCACAATTATATGACCACAAGAACACCATAGTGAAAAGGTAAATCGACCCAATTAACGTCCGATATCGTGGTATTTGAAATATTAAAATCATATTAAGTTACAAGTAAAGCGATTACATCCCAATATCGTTAAAGATTTCACCTTTTCACTATCCAACGGAACATAATCTTAATTATATCGTAGACCTATCTTTATAACATATATCTGGTGTATTTTTTACCTTACCTTACAGTGAAAGCTTAAAACCTCCATTTTCGAAACATAATATTCCGTTCAGAGTACAGGTGATTAATAGTTAGGGTATACACACTGGCAAAAATAACGGGACACTTTTCATACATGTTTTTATGGGAAGCGACCCGTTATTTTGCTCGTGAGCGTATTTTAACCCGTGTTTAGATTTCTTATGTTTCCAAAATGGTAATTTACATTTGTAACAAATTCAGTAGGTTAAATACACCCACAGAACGTCACGATGTTAACGTTTTTTTTTTATTTTCTCTTCGTGGCCAGTTTATGTCCGTCTCAATTCTTTGGCTCTAAAGAAAGAGACCAACATAAACTATGCGCACATATTAGTTGAAACGATAGGAGCTTGAAATCGTAACTACCTTATCGACTCTTATATTTTGTCTCATGCCTTTCTCTTAAGTTAGAGGGGAACAGTAGATACCCAAAGCTAACTCGAAATGGATCCCATGAATGTCGGTTTCCTACTCGCGTCTACATCTAAAACTAATTCATTGTTACTCATACATGGCTCATAAACGTCTATGTTTTGGAAACCGACTTAATCAACAAAGGGTTTTGGTTACAATCCAGCACTGGCCAATCCCATGGATACGATTAATTCATATATTAACCAACTAGTATAAATCACTTTAAGCCTATGGGTGGTTACAATAAAAACACCTAATTATAGTGAAACTTTTTACACTTTCTAACTACGAAGCTGTTTTTACATACAATACACACAGAAAAAGATATAATGCATATCAGTTACATACATAATGGTTATGTATATTATTTAAAAATATTGGCCAGTTACGACTTAAATGAGATCGTACGATTGAACATTTTTTTTTTAACTTTATACTAATTTAATTTATTACAAACAACAACTTGAATATTATTATTTTTCGTTCCAAATATAAATCACGGCCAATAATCATTAACGTACTTGCAACCGCTACGACTGTCAACCGACTAGAACTAAGCCAAAGCAACCCAGTGTAAACCCGAACTTTAATCACACCTATTACATATCCGAATAAAACGTATTTTGCGTACATAGAAGCGATGAAATTAGTCTAAAATTTATCTTGCTAATGAATCGTTATGGCTAAATACTTAATTTAAAAGGAAAATGGACCAGAATTACAATATGTGATTTCATCTGCAAACCCTAAACTACTCGAGATCAATATCCATATTCAACATTTAAAAAGTTTACGAAATATCATACGTATAAGATAGAAACGTATCCATATAGATGTTTTATCAAAGATTAACAGTTAAAATAAAATCATGTCCTTAAATATCGGCGTACCTATAAAAATAAACGCAATTGGTAACAATCGTTATAAGAAAGTTTGGTCCGAATAAAAAAAAAACAAACTTCTAAAAATGTTATTCCATTAGTCCGTCCGCTTGGGATCAGTAGATATTTGGAGATATGGTAAATTTCAATAAGCCTTACGTTGTGTATAGCGTTTAGCAAATTACAGTTGTTATTCTAAGGTAAACTTTATAACGAAAACTCGTCTAAAAATACTCTTCTAAAGTCAGTTGATAGTGAATATAAAGGAAACAAAATACACGTGTTTTCTAAACTATTCGCCATAGGGACCCACCGTATACTGAAGGGGTGCGTTCACAAATAAAATAGCATCTAAAACTACCTAACGCCATACTTGAGTGTACGGTGTGACCGGCAATAAATACTTTAAGGATATAGTTGGACAATTAGATACACTGAAGTGGAGCTGGCTGTATTTCGAACAAAAACGTTGGTACATTAGGCTGTGCTGTGCTCGGAATTCGGCAGCGAGTTTCTGAAAGCAATTTCGAGATTATAAACACAGAGCATGAAAGATTTGGTTATTCTGTACTTTGTTAAAAATGTACTCTTAACTTGACAATATAAAACTACCAGTTCCGGGACTTTATCATGCATAAATATTGTTTAAATTGAGTCTACTGCAAATTCGTATTGATATTATGTTAGCTACTTAAATTTTTCATAAATAACTAACGTAGCCTAACCCGCATATCAGCAGATATTAGAAGCATATGAACGTTCAAATTCACAAATTTTGAGAAATTATATGCCACCGTTCGCATTTTGATGAACTTCAAAAATCATTGCGATTTCTATAAAGGGTGGATTTCAATAACTAGGCGAAGTAAATAAATTTACTTAAATGTACATACCTCAGCCATCAATCCTTCAACTGTTTACAGACCTAGAAAAAGACAAAATTTTACGTTTTTTTTCTCATTAACCTTTACCACCACCACGTACAAAAAGGCATATTTTCAGTGTCGTAAATAACGTAGATGGATAAAAATGGTGCGGTTGAATTTGACAAGACACAACAATTAAATTGTTATAATAAAACATTAATTTTATGAGAACTTATATAAATATTATAAGTGTCCTGAAAAATCGACCCTCGTTATTAATAAGTATTCAGAAAGCTATTAGTTTTATGCATGACCTCTCTTTTGTGTATATTGGTATCAATCAAAGTTTTTATAAATTTTTTTGTAACTTTGTTTTTTATTTTCATTTGCCGTCGGTAAAATATTGCGACATTAACGATCTTTGATGTCAGTTATTATTGAATAGGTTTAAGTTGTCTACAATTCCAAATTAACCCAGGAAATCACTATTGCAAGTTTAGCACAAGTTGCTACCAACAAAAAGTAGCTTTGTCACTGAATGCGTCCCCTTCTTTCTACTTTAGAAGAAAGAGACACACTGAGCAACAAGCGAGAACGTCACTATAATAAATGAAGAAACGCATTTCTTCAACTGGTTTTCATATTTTGTTTCTCAGTTTAAAAAGTTACTTTTTAATTTTGAAATTCAAACGCTTAATTAATGTAAGACACGATATTGTAAGCATTTATTCCATCGACGACTCCATACGCAAAGCATTTATATATTATCATAATAAGTAATCATATATATTATTTCTTCGCAGATTTATACAATTATCACTTTAACTGCTAGGTATAAGATACGCATATTGTAAAAAAAGCAAATAGTTTTGGGTACACCGTGGGGGAAGCTCGCATTCTTGGACGAAGAAGAATCAAAGCAAACTGTAATATATCTATATCTCTCGCAGGTTTCCCTTTGAAATATAAATACACATCAGAAGTATAAAATACACAGCAGTCCCAGATGCAACAACATAATGATCGCAAAATAAAGCAGACGTCCCTTGTTATTTACCAATCAAATTTATTTTAAGGTTAAAAATACAGTACATTACATCCAGGGTGGTGAAATAAAGAATGTCGCAGATCGCAGGAACTTGTCGCACGAGCCAAAGGCAAGGCGATAAACATGCGACCTAAGGCTTTTATCACCGCTCGAGATGTGTACACAATTTTACGTTTTCCCCTGGCCAGAAAGTTGAAATTCCCGCTCGCGTGGTCTCACTTCCTGGCCAAGGCAAGACGTAAAAGTTTATACAAACTACGGGCGGTAATTTGTAAAGCCCTAGATCGCATATTTATGGCCCTCACTTTCGGTTCGGACCACCAACACCTGCGATCTGGGACAATTACGAGTTCACCGCCCTAGGTCTGTAATGTACTAAAACATGCTCCGTAAGTACAGCGAGGTTTTTCTTTTGTGATTTCTCGACAAACTATTTAATTGTATGAGTTCATGGAACAGTTTTCACATTCGTGCCAATGATAGAAAAGTTGCGAATAATCATAGATTTAGAGAATACATTATCATTAGGGTCTTAGATGATACAAAAGAAAGAAAAAGAAAGAAAATACGTCAGCGAGTTTGAAAAAAGAAATGGTGTTGTTTTAAAGCGTCACTAGACTGATACAGTGCCATAGGCCCTACAGCATAGGGTTTAAAATCTAGTGTGTATGATCTTCTGTATATATCTCGCCTTAACATACGGGTATTGTAATGTTGCTTAGCCAATGCATGTTCATAATACTTACGGAATAAGAAAATTTGAAGGTAAACCAGTGGGATTTTAAGTTATTTACGTTTGCTGACGTCTTTCGTTTAGGTTAGGTTAGGATAGCTTTAAATAACTTTGACTGGTAAAGTACAGAGTTGTCATTAATAATCAGACATCGGCAATAATAACAACAGCGATTGCTTCTCCTGCTCCAATGGCGTACTTCAGAGCGAGAACACGCAAAACACTGTTCAAATTATAGTCGATGTATGGATAGCTGTAGAAGACTTCAAACTGGCATGAAACATTGTTCGTCAGAGACAGAATACTGAGTGATAGACAAACAAAGCCAACACTTATCATAAACTGAACAACGACAATACGAGTACGATGCCCACTTACCAAATTAGGCTTAGTCATATCGGAATTATAAACCAATAACGTTAAACTATAAACATGTAACAAGTAACTTCTAAATCAAACTGCGGTTACCCCATACTTGTTCACAGAAAGTTGGCTGAAAATGTTGAAAAATTGTATGATTAGTCTAATACAGGGATGTATTGAAGTGGGGGGCGGGGGGAGGGGGCTTACCGATGATTAGAGCCAGGATGACGATTCCGATCACGGCTGCGATTATCATCATCTGGAAATTAAAATCATTAAGTTGGCATCAGAGGTTACAAGGAAACGAGAAAAAATAACAGACCCCTTGGTTGATGAAAAGTTACAGTTAGTGGAGAGTTATCAAAAGTTACAGTTCATGAAACAATTGTAGAAAATTCGCTTTTTATAAATACTTAGCGATATTTTCTATATATTTTTTGTTACTCAATCTCGAACTCATCAATCTTAATAATTAATTAATCACGTCTTTGTCCCTTGCTGAGTAAACGGAGCTCTTGGTAACAAGACCTGGTCACGATAGGGGTAACAAAATAGTGATGGGTTGCTAGCCGCATCGTCTAAAACATTCCTAACATTTTCGCCGATTCCCTCGATACCTGCCTTTAAATTCTGCAACCAGAATTTGCTTTTCAGTTTGCCAGCTTGCTGTTCGAACTGCGAAGCGCCATGCTGCAGTGCATCTGGAATGCAAAAAAGGTAAGGTAGATAAAATAATGTTAAAACTAATGCGTATAAGTAGAATTACGATATGCCCTTTCATTCATACACATCACTTAGTAAGCATGCACACGCGCCCATTATTTCGCAGCAATGGTGCCTAGGTATGCCTAATTTAATGAGTAGGTAAGTAATACTTCTTTACTCGTTTTGTACGCGTGCTGTAATTTTTATTCTTCTCTGTACGACTTGTAGCATTTAACATTGTATCTGAATGGAAGGGTCCTGTAACACAGGGTATCCTAGCACAGGGCCCTTAGTTGTAACTAACCTCCTGTAAAATTTGTTTGGAATAAACACTTTTTCATTTTTTTTTCATTCATATAATAGAAACGCAACAAGGCATCCGCCTGCGACTCCGTCAGCATTCGCTTATCGCTTTCCCGCGGGAACTTTATGATTTTCTGTGACTGAAACCTATCTCTATACCAAATTCCAACTGAATCTGTTCAGTGGTTTAAGCATGATAGCGTAGCAGAGCAGACAGATAGACAGAGTTATTATCACATTTATAATATTGGTAGGGATTTTCCATGAGCAAAAATAACTTGGTTTTACGTAGACTAGACATACAGTATGATTTCCATTTAAAAAAGTAAGTAAAAGTAAAAAAGTCTTTATAAAATGCAAAAGGTTACAACATGTTTGTACGGCAGCCTCCGCACTAGACTCAGGGCCTGTGTCGCGGAGATTAGAGACAGTTATAACAATAAGGGACTAACATAAAAATCCGGAATAATTTGTGTGCGCGTGTATGTGTGTGTGTGTGTGCGTGTGTATGTGTGTGTGTAGTATGTGAGATTGTGAGTGTTAGTTACTTTTGCTTGTGGTGAAACGAATTTAAAAGTAGCTAACATAAATATTTTTAAACTAGCTGTTGCCCGCGACTTCGTCCGCGTGTGTTTTTGTGATACTTACGGCTTTTCTCGATATCAAAATTATTATTATTATGACTATTAGATAACTTCGTCACATGAACCACTGAAAGTATGTACGAAACTATACTTTTAGAATTACGTCATGAAAATAATAATTTGCGACACGGAATCTTGAAAAAAAATCAAGTGCAAACTGGTTAATGACTCATCACATTTATTTATACTTTATTTTACAAATAGTTTTATTTATAGTTTTGTTTATAGTTTCTTTATTCAAAAAAGCTAAGTACAGTTTTAATTACATCACAATTAATTTCGCCAAACTATGACGCTTATTGGCGAATACTGCGCTCACTTTAACGATATTTGTACCCTGATTAATTTAAAAAATTAAATCTATTCTAACCAAATAATACATAAATGTTTACCTGTTTTTACCTTACAACTAACAATTCATTTACTAATCCGTTTTAATTAATATTTTGCGACTCAATTTTTTCTAGCAGAAGCTTTTTTAATTTATTTTCTTGGTTTAAGTAGGTACGTAATTACAGATTATTAACACTTATTATCATTCTACAAATTAATTACCTACAGGGGCCTTGCCATAGTTGCCATGATGTCTTAATGCGATTCAGTTTAGGTTCGCTCGCTGTCAGATTTATACTAAAAGCACCAACTTTTCACAATAAAATTCTGACATGTTCGTAGCGCAGGCGTAAACGCGCCCTTTGATTTTGCTTTTTATAGGCAAAGGTACCAAGAACATACAGCCAAGCGTTTCACGCCGCCCTCATATTAATATCAGGTTTTCAAATAAGAGTGCGTTCAAAAACCGAACACGTTGTTAATAATGGCGCAATAAATAAAAACAAAAGTAACGGTATTGCATATTGAACTTTAGGTGTTAGGTAAAGAACACAATTTAGGACGCCAATTTAGGTTGATTTAGGATCGACAAAAATCTCTTCGTTGAAAAAATGCCTGTACAGCATGTAATTATTATATTAATGTTTTTTCAAAATTGACACGCTTTTCCGGCTATTATGTCTTATGTAACATTTGTATCTATCTATTTTCTTCGTAGTATTATTTTGTTTGTAACTATTACCAACTACTTATACCGAGGAAGCTAATTTTCTTGAGTTCCGCTATTTTGTGCGTAATCACCTCAAAAATCAAATTTCAAGAAAACTGAGAAATTATATTTACTTGTATTAAATTGGAAGTATTATTTAGCAATTTCAAAAGGTTACGCTTCATTGGTTTTTATTGTATAGGTGTATGAAGTTAATTAATTTTAAACACAAAACCCTCTTTTTTGCGCCTCTGGATGAGATTAAAAAAAATGCTAAAACAGGTATTTCTTTATTTTTATTACTAAGTATTTATTCTGAGTTTCATGATTCTAGAACAATCTAATTTTCTTTTTTCATACAAACTTTAACCCCCCTTTTCACCCCCTTTTTCCAAAATTTTCCACAATTTCTGTAGCCTATATCCTATTCTGAATTTATTGGAATCGATTTGTGAACATTTCATTAATATCCGTTCAGTAGTTTTTACGTGATGCTCAGTCAAACAAACAAACAAACAAACAAACAAAAAATTTAAAAATGGTTTTAATATGTTCAGTTACCGATTTTAAGTCACCCTGGTCGGTTTTTTTTTTTAAATCTTCAATGTACAGATTTTTTGGTCTCAACGATTTTATTATATGTATAGATTTTTGCGCAACCCTGAAAGCGCGAGTATGGTTCGCCTTTTTTAAATTAAAAGATGCGTATTGTCATTTTCTTTACCTGCTCTGTCATCAAGCTCAGAGAGCTTTTGATCGCGCTCCAGCACTTTCTCTACATTTGTTTTCATGATATCGACCACCTGAAATAATAAAAAAACACATTTGACAGTTTATAAAACCGTGTACTTCTACGAAAAGTACGGAAGCTAAGATTTTTTTGTCGCACCATTCGTAGAAGAAAGGCAAGTCATTTCGTGGAAGAAAGACATTATGTACCTAAGTTACATTAGACTTACTGTAAGGTCGGGTTACTTTGGCCCTGGACGGTGACTTTGGCCTTTGGGATTAACTCAGTCCAGGTTTTATTATTGCATTCAAATTATGGCAGATTGCCATATGATTTGCTGTAGCTAACCACGTTTTTATGGTTCTTGTCAAACCCTTCTAAGTGCTTTTTATATGGGTCAAAAGTTACCCTTCGTTGGATCGAAGTAACCCGACGTTTTTCTTTCACGAATGGTGCAATAATTTACGAGCTAAAAACGTATTAATCCTTGATCTATATGAGATTACCATCATGTTGGTTGATATAATATCGCATAAGTAGATTTAAACTATTTAATTTATTTTAGTTTCTGACAAAGGAATAATAATTGTTGGGTGCGGCTTAATTACCGAGCCAAATGACCAATTAAGACTTCAGATTGTAATCGGACAATGTGCACTAAAAAAATGTGACATTGGTCAAATAGGTACTAAATAGTGGCTCATGACACATACCAATTATCCTGTGGAGTGCAACATAAAAACGATCAAGTAAATAACAATATGGCAGGATATAGACACGTAATTTATATTCGAAGTCCAAGAAAAACATACTTTGAGCTAAATTTTGACATAGCAATACATTTAAGACTGCAGTCTAGAAGTGTGTTTACGTTGTTCCCTTTCTCTTTAGGTCTAATTTACTTTCAAATTGTAGAAGCAACATTACTGTAGCTTTAAGGTATGTTGTCTTTAAGATAAAAATAATGACGCCCTAAATGCTACTAAAACTAGATGTAAGTTTATGTACACGAAGACTAGGAAAACCCTGGTACCTGACATTATTAATTAAATTAGACCCAATTACTCGGGGTAGAGAAGGGATTAATTCAAGGTACTATGTAAATATAGGGACACTATACCTACACTTGAAATACATTATATCGTAGGACATCCTACGGATTAATAATCACAAGGAATTGATATAACTTTGGACGCCTTCCACCCGCTTCCACACACCAAAAAATATACAAAATAATTTGTTGGTTCAATTCTGTGTGATTCTCTAAATGAACCTCGACCGTGAAGTGATTAGTGCATACGGGAGACCATTCAAACTGAACCATAATTAACGTAGGTAATTAATCGCGGACTTCCATTTCTTTATAATCGTAACACAACCCATGCTGGTGGTTTTTAACTTCTAACTAGCTGACCCTGCGAACTTCGATTCTCCTTGTAATCAATGTCTGTAAGGCCATCATCAGAGGTGGCGACGCATACACCCCATACAAACATTTCTTTTTTCATAATTTTTATTAGTTACTCTGCTATTCTCGGTGGAGACAAATCCAACAAATCAACGATAGTAAAAATTGGTGCCGCCGTTTTTGCGTTGTAAATGGTGTAAATAACCCGACTTTGTTTTATGTAATTTTTAACGGGACAATTTGTACATTTATTCACGCGATTATCGTTTTTACGCGTCGGGAGTCAATTTTTTTGTAATTATAATAAAGACAGTAAAGACTTACCTCATCAACTTGAGCCTGCGTCTGCTGCAAGCGGCGTTGCGCGGCGACCTGCTGGGGCGTCTTCGGGCCTCCTACAGGCATGTCGCCGTCCGCCGCCGGCGCCAGACCGCCCTCCGTCGCCCTGTGGGTGCATGATATATATGCCATATACTTCGGAAAGGGTGGCCGTTTGAATGACAGATATCAGATATTGCATAAGCCGGGTACACCTCTGCAAGAAGTAACCGTTACTGTAACGTGCAACAGCTACAGTTAGTACAGTTCGCATATGAGTACCTACCCGGCTAAAGATTACGCAAATGCATCTAGTTTGTGTGTCCGAACATTGATTGTTCGGTACATTGAAAATACGCAGACATTTTGATGGGCGGCGACTCCAGTTAAATCGTATCAATTCAATCTTAGCGTTGGGGAGGGGCATAGGTGTTTTTGAATCGCTTTTGAGTTCCCGTCACTACCACAGGTCAATACGTGGTAATAAGTCGGCACGCTTGGTTTCAATATAAATCGTTACATTTGCCTACCTATCTAATCTATCGCACCTACCTACCTATATCTAATATTTATCTGTGGCTAGAATGGACATTTAGCCAAACTGTTGCGATAAAAGAGGGATGTTTGTCGAGAGAGTGTCTCAACAGGCGAATATAGTATTTGTAACACGCGATTGTTAATTAAATCAAAATTTTCGAAGATATATTTTGTTTATTTGCCTGATTGCCTGCCTATAACTTTAAATTAACCTTTAACATGCTTACCTAATTATAATATAAGTTCTCTCAAGAAGGAGTTCTGGTGCTTAGGATAGGAACAGAACAAAATATGTCGGCATTTTGCTTAAAACCAATAACAATTGACTATGACTTTTCAAGCTGAAGACAGGGCGCTATGGCGCTCATTAGGGGAGGCCTATGTCCAGCAGTGGACTAATATAGGCTGATGATGATGATGATGATGATGATGACTTTTGACTAAAGATCAATGTAAGATAATTGGGCGAAACTCGACTTGGTAGGTTATTTGACGTTCGTTTAATATGGTGACATTTATTCACGCACTAGAAAATCGTAATATCGACACTTAAGGAAACCGGGATACGTATTTTCTCGTAATAACTGATGAGCCGAGACTGACGAGAGTTTCCGTATCATTTTTCAAATTCTAAACATAGACGAACATACATAAATCACGTTTTTATCCCAGACTCTAAGGTAGGTAACAAGACTTAAAGACCACGTTTAGCATGATTCTGGGCGTATGGATGGAAAGGGGAATCAAAATAGTGATGGGTTGCTAGCAGTGGCGTAACTATAACGTCTGGGGCCCGCGGCAAATTCGTCAGATGGGGCCTCCTTCCTTATTATAAAGAAGTGCATCAGCGTCCCTTCTGTGCTCTAAACCAAGCCAGTTCGGGGCCCCCTAGAGCTAGGGGCCCCTGGCATTTTGCCACCCCTGCCACCCTATAGTTACGCCACTGGTTGCTAGCCACATCGCCTATAGCATGATTCCTAAGATTTTCGCCCATTCCCTCGATGGGCTTTTACCATCTGCGCGGGAAGAGAAGCAACTGGTACATTCTACGTTTTTTCTTTGCTCCCAGACCAGCATGGCATTATATAAAAGTCGAACGAAGAACTTTTTTCTTCGTTCGACTTTTATTCGGATCAATCAAGATCAAAGATAGCTTTTACCATGCTAAAGGCGTCAACAGATCACTCGATCATTCAATCAGTCGATGTCATTTTCTCGTTTTTAGAATGTGTGATGTGACACCCTTTCAACTCATTTAAACTCACTAAAACTTAGATGATTTTGCCTTTGAGGAACTCTTCAACTTATAATTCATCAATGATTACAACAAACTTTCTGTTTGACATCGGACACGTGCTTTGTTATAATTTATCTACCGTTCTTCCCCTAGCCTTATTACGCCGAAATTCGACTTTTGAAGTCCGTTTCGTGCCGTACCGCTCACACCAACAGTCGTTAATTCGAGAGTGAGAGGGATGATATGGTTTGAACTTCGAAAATGGAATTTCGTGGTAGCCCCCCTGAGTTTAAAGCCGCTAGTAGGGACTACGGGACTTAATAAGTATTGTAATCCTGCAGGATTAAGGGTTTAGGCTTGATGTAGATACAACAGTGTTCAGAAAGAAAATAAATTCGGTACAGCCATTATAAAAATAAGTTTATTTTATCGCTTTGTGACTTTAGGTACAGTACAGTACGTGAGCTCCTCGAACTACATTCGGGTTTCGGGCGCGATCGGCCGAGATCAAACGTTAAGAGTGAGTGAGACAGTCAGACTGACGCGAAGGTCTTTTTAAATACTTTCGCCTTCCATGCTGGTCTAGGAGCACAGATAAAACATAGAATGTACGAGTTGCTTCTCTCCCTGCGCGGTGAAAGCCCATCGAGGGAATTGCTGATAATAGTATTAATCATGTTATAGGCGATGCGGCAACCCATCACTATTTTGAATCACCTTTCCACCTATACGCTCACAGTCATGCTAAACGTGGCCTCTAGGTCTTGTTACCTTAGGCTTTGTCTACCCTGTTAGGAATAAAAACGTGATTTATGTATGTATATGACTGAAAAGTGTTCAGGTACAGAAATGACACATTATTTCGAATACTGACTATGCCTTGCCTAACAAGCAAGGAAGACATTGATCTCTGACGTCATTGCTGTTGACCACTTCCCGTTTAGCCCAGTGACCTCATTGAGCGCTGATCCGTCATCTTGCACAAGTCTGGTGGAGCACAAGTCAAGGATCATTTAAGTATCTAATAAGGTATAGTGTGTCTTGAAGTTCCACTTACTTCCAGATGTCGGATTACCACTTAATCTTGCCCATCTAGGTGACCCACTTGTTGACTTGCCTAAAAAGTTTGAACATAATTTAAAATGATTTTTTGGATTTTTTTACCAGGATTCTTCCTGGGTCGATCTACGAAAAACAACGAAGGACAATATTTGTTAAAATATCGTTATTTTAATTATTCCATTGTCATTTTATGAATAAACATCACTGTGAATATGGAATCCTTAATAGAATGTTCCCGCAAAACGTCGTTAAACCCACGTCACTCGGAGCTTCGGGGGTCTATGTCAAACGCTAATCTCTTGGATATTACTGAAGTAGGAGTAATAACCAAACTTTATCATGAATGAGGAGTCACTTTTTCTTTAAGTTTGTCTGACTAGTGATTGATCTACCTTATGAAAATGGGCAGATGAAGCCCAGGGTATAACTCACTGGTTCAGCAACAGCCTATTCACTCTGATCTTGAAGAACTCTTTGTATCTATCCGGAAATACAGATGACGAGAGTAAATTTGACTCCTTGGCATTTTGCATTAGGAAAGATGTAGCGAACCGCTTCGCGCGAGACTATGGAATGTTAACAACTTTAGGGTATTAGACGCCCCCTGTACCTGGTCGTCGGTTGGCAAAAAGGAAATGGAGCTATCAGGATAATGAAGCGAAATGTTTGAGTACTAACTTACTCCTATTTCTACATAATAAGTAATAACTGGCTGATCGTGTTTCGCCGTGCCCAGACGTAGAAAAGGACGGGTCCATCTCCCGAGGTTATCGTGGTTGTCGATTCGACTTGTTGTCAACTATGGGTACTGATGTCAAACTGGGCAGCAACACTCTCTCGGACTCCAGCGCTGCTGCAGATAAGGGGAAACCACCACACTATTTTCCCAAGAAAGGCGTCATAAAGGTTTCGATTCCTTAGATCGATTACTTAAAAGAAGTAGATTGTATTCAGAGACATCAATCGACTGATCATAAACTAGTCTCACCATTATACTCGTATTGTCTAAATCACGCAGAATCACTAGGTATATCTAGTTATTAATTTTTTTTTTTTTTTTATGTGAATAGGAAGGCAAACGAGCAAGTGGGTCACCTGATGGTAAGTGATCACCACTGCCCATAGACACCCGCAACCCCGGGGGGATTGCAGATGCGTTGCCAACCTAGAGGACTAAGATGAAATGCCTCTTGTGCCCGTAATTTCCCCGGCTGTCTTACTCTCCACACCGGAACACAGCAGTGCAAGCTCTGCTACTTAGCGGCAGGATTAGCGAGTAAGATGTTGGTAGCGATCCGGACGGACCTTGCACAAGGCCCTACCACCCGCAAACCACCCTATTCATCATTTATTTCTGTCAATTGGTACTCTCAGGTTGAGAGTGATAATGCAGTTTCTCCGGTTAAAACTTGATACCTACCTTCACATTTTTCTGAAATAATAGATCTTGATAAAGAGGTGGTTTGACGATCAATTAGATCGATTCTATATTGGTTCTGACAAGGGAAGCCTAAAAGCTAAGTGGAATTTTGTCTTTTGAAGAAACAAAAAACAATTTAGTAGGTACCTATTGTAAGTTACCCGAAGAATCGATGCATTTTGCCAGTATATTGCCGAGATGTAAAGCCTCTTGTGCCACCAATTTATTCTCTATCATGGAACTCAACTTTTGTAGTCAGGGACATAACGATAAGCAATTTGGTAGTCGAATAAGAATTCTTACAGCACGTACGAGTCATTTTGTCAAGTTATTTTTATTGTCGACGTGAATGGTGCGTTATATTACAAACGGTTGCATGGATCTCTTTCTTGATATTTAAATGTCCTTCTCAGAATCCATTTACTACTATTTAAGTCTATCAATATCCTCCAGCTAATAGGAACCTAGATGAATTGATCTCATGGCTCAAAAATCTAAAGACGTGGTTCAGGATGAGTACTAGATGCCTGTTCCGTGTCGACCTACGAAAATAAGAGATGGCACTGCAAGAAGAAGTAATCTGACCTACTCAGAATAAAATACTATAATAAACCTAATCTGTCCTCAGAAAAAGGCGTACTGGGAATATGGAAATATAAGTAGATACTAAAGGAATTTCACATAATCCGACATTATAAAAATCAGACGAGTTTATAAAATGACCTAAAAATAATCAAACTTCTTAGGAATCTGTCTATCTAAAAAAAAAACAATATAGAAACGTACCTGATAAGAATACGATTGTTAAAGAAACTGGCGATCATAGAATCAAACTTACTCAGCTTATGACCTAAACCTCAAATGACTTAAACCAAAACTGTCTCACTCCGCCTAAAGGAGAAATATATCAACTGATTGTTTCTGTGCTTTAGTTCGGAGACTGTAACAAATTCATCAGATGGGAGTCCTTCCTTCCTCAATATAAATAAAGATATCCTCGTTCCTTCTCTGCTCCAGGCCAAGCCAGTTCAGGGCCCCATAGAGCTAGAGGCATGTGGTACTTTGCTAGCCCTGCCACCTTTTAGTTATGCCACTGCCTGTGAATCTTAGGTATCCTTCAGGATTTGCAGCTCATGTTTGCTGAAAAGCTGTAATTGACTTTTATTTGCCACACAAGTAGAATAATAAACAAAGCCATGGTAGCAATGGTTTGATCTATAGCCTCTCAAGTTTAGTCGTGGGTTTCAACCCGGCTCGGAAGACGTCGTGAGGAAACGTGCACACACACGTGCGAAGCAATTCAATGGTGTGTGTGAAGTTTCCAATTCGTACTGGGCTAAAAATTTCATTTTGATACAAGCTTTTTTTGCTGTAATTTTTGTAGACTGTACTTGCATTGTCATCTGTCCTACATATTATGTTAACCAAATTTCAAGTCAATCGGATCAACCGTTGAAGAGTTCCCTCCTGCGGAGACGGTCCTGGCCGGACAATCCGCATTCAACTACCAGATTATTGTATTGTCATCTGACTTATATAAGTATGCAAAATTTCAGTTCAATCCGATGAAGATCTGCTTCAAAACTGGGTCGCAAGATTCTACCCGGACCTACAAACTTACATAGATACGTTGCAAGTTAATAAAAAGCTTGTAAAACACCCGTTTTATATCTCTTTCAGTTGAGACTATTTCAAACTTCAATTCTCAAGCAGGTAGTAAAAATCGCTTCACCAACTTAAACTAGAAGACAAATAAAAAGATTCCACGAAGAACTATCAGGTAAGCTTTCAGGGTGGGGAAAATAATAGTTCCCTAGGGTAAACCTCGGTCCCTAACAAACGGTGAACCAATATAAAATAAGATTAGGAATCTCGAAGGGAGCAACCCTTAAGTCGATTTTAGCGTGCTAACTCTCCGGTCAATACTCTGAGAATAGTTCCTAATAGTCCAAAGGGTAATTGTGTCACCGTCTTTAGTTCATGAAACAATTTTTTCACGCAATAAAAAGTAACGGATATCATTTCGTTGTTAGCAGACTATAGAGCGTTAAGACTAAGTTTAGAAGATGCGATTACGTATTTAAGTAAGGATCTATCTAAATCTGTCTAGTGTAGGTATTACCTGCTGTGTCCGCCCCCGTATCACTTCCAATGCTCCAGCGGTTTTTTATATGCAGTGACCACTCGTTTATTTATAAGAAGTTATAGCTACATCAAGCGTTATATCTTAACAAAGGCAAACATCAAAAGTCGAAGTTAAAGATAAGTAAAGAAGTGTTTATGAATAAGGAGGTTAGACAGTTTGTATCAAATTATTAAATACCAAAAGTACCTCGCCGATCATGGTTAGCAAAAACGTAAAGAAAAAAAACTGGGATAGAAAAAATTTTGCCCCCAAAACAGAGCCACTTTTGAGAGCCACAAGTTTAATTACATACATATAAATCATTGATTCATTGCTTGGAAACTTATAAGACCCTCTTTACAACACAGTCAAAAGAAGAAAGCCAATGACACCTAGTATCAGGGCAAAACCACGAAGAATCGTTATCGGGATAGGCGACGGAGCTCCATAGTATTTACTGCCAACTTTATCTAACTTCTTTTGTTTGCGAAGGTATCGATGCGTCACAAAGTTGTTTGCTTTTCCTAGTGGAAGTATAAGCAATGGCAAGAAGTGACGCCATGACGCACGGCGTGGGCGATGCACTTTAGGGTGGTTTACTAGACGGTAGCGTCTAAGCTGGCTCACATTATTTTGTTTATTTTTTCAAATAACTATTAAACTCGCGTTACCTATCAAAATTTTCAGCCATTTTAGCGAAGAGGCAGTTTTCATGATGTTAAGATGTGATAAGTGCGAGTGCGAGTGCTCCGAGAGGAAGGACTATGAACTAGTCCGAATATGTCGCGACTTTTATACTTGAGTTAGCCGTTTGTGTAAATACATTTCGTCTTATTCTCTTCTTTGTTTTTCACATATTCGCCCTGAAAATGGGCAGCGGGGTTTCAATCACTATTTATTTATAGCTTACCAATACTATATTGAAGTAAACACGTTATATAAGGGGGTGAAAAGAAAAGACGGCAACAGAGCCCTGTCATACATAGCATTTTCCTGTTTGTTCCTCGACTTCTGACACAAACTTATATTCGTATCATTCAAATAAGATATTATTTGCTAAGCAAACTAAGGCTTCGTTGTAAACTCACTAAATTCCACGTTAAGCTATTTTTTATTGCCATTCTACATACATAATTACGTCTTTAGCCTTTACGGGATAGATTCTGGTAACAAAACCTAAAGGCCACGTTAGTTATGATTGTTGGCGTATAGGTGGAAAAGGGAATCAAAACAATGATGGGTTGCTAGCCGCATCGCCTATAATATGATTCACAAGATTTTCGCCCATTCCCTATGGGCTTTTACAATATACGCGTGAAGAGAAGGAGCTCGTACAATTCTATGTTTCTTCTTTGCTCCCAGACTAGCTTGGAAGAAGAATCCTCATTCTGGTTAGATTTATTCCATGTATTCCACCTATTTTTGCTGTGAATAGGTACTCAAACAAAGACACGCGCTTTTTATTACGACGTTCAAGGGAAAACAGTGTCAGTTCACAGAAAACCCCACGATACGAATAAAACACGAATTGTGCTAAATAGGTATTATGTTTATACGCGTCAATTGTTTTATGAAATAAACCGACGTTCTGCCAGAGGTTGGATAAATTCAATTCAACGCCCAAAAGTTCTCAAAGAATTGTTATTTGAACTTGTCCTACATTTACCTAATCGAGATTCAAAATGTAATAGGTACGTCAAAAATATGACGTCATTTGTCTTTATAATGAACATGCCGATTGCCCGGTGAAAAGCTATCACCGCCACCCATGGAGACCTAGGGGTTTGCGGATGCGTTGCCGGCCCTTTAAGAAAAGAGTAGACATGTTTTTGAAAACCCCTAAGGTGTAACTGGCCGGAAAATCTGGTGCCGCCATCTGATTCTAGAGTTTAACCGTGCGTGGTAAAAGAAAAAAAAAACAAAAATAGTTTATTTAACTGAAAGAGCTACATTTTACACAGAAGGAACAGTGATTCCGACACTAGGCAAAGCCTGTGTCGTGGGATTCAATAACACAGATAATTACCAGACAAAGTGCGGCTTATGAAGATAATAACTATGTAGGTAGGTACATTAACCCGTCAAGCGTCCAAGCGACTACAGTAGTCCCTAACTTTTTCGGGCGGGAAATGTCCTAGGTACTGCATTATGCATTCACGCCACTGGCCAGGTCTTCCTCCCTTGGAAGAGCCAGCGACAACTAGCTATATATGCTTCTCGCTCTCTCTTTAAGCCTCCCGCCCGAAAAAGTTAGGGACTACTGTAGTCGCTTGGACGCTTGACGGGTTAACTAATATTATTTAGAATTGGATTACAATACAACATATTTAAATTGCATGTGAATGGTTAAAACATAGCTTAGTGAGACAGAACCAGAGCTTATACTTAATATGGAAAAATCAAAATCATAAAAATTAAATGTTTCAAAAAAGAACTATTTGCTATGTTATTACGAGACTTTAAACGGAAAGTGACAGACTGGACTGTGTGAGTGAGTGAGTGGAAAAAGTTCCGCGAGAAACGAACAGTTGTGGACTGCCAACTGACATTGCAGCCATGAACTTCGCAGGCGTAGTGAATCAACGCAATATCGCTCTCAGGTTTCCAGTGGCCCTTAAGTCCGTAAGTGTCATATGATATCTTCAAGTCATCTTCGAATCAATGACGTAAACACTATTCAAGGAAAACGCCAACGTAGTTATAAAAAGGAATAACACTGCATGTAATCTGATTTTGTGATCTTCTATGCTGGTCAGGGTGTAAAGAAAAAACAACGAATGTACCAGTTGCTTCTCTTCCCGCGCAGATGGTAAGAACCCATCGAGGGAATGGGCAAAAATCTTAGGAATCATGCTATAGGCAATGCGGCTAGCAACCCATCACTACTTTGATTCCCCTTTCCACCTATACGCCCACAATCTTGCTAAACTTGGCCTTTAAATCTTATTACCTTAGGCTCTGTCTACCGCGTAAGGGATAAAGACGTGATTGATGTATGTATGTATGTATTTAATTTGAAAGTGAGGTGTTTATTGAAGAAAATATTTAAAACTAGTCTGTTCCAACTGTAAACATTAGGTACATATGACATCCATATCCCTTACGGGGTAGACAGAGCTTATGGTAACAAGACCTAAAGGCCACGGCTAGCATAATTATGGGCGTATAGGTGGAAAGGGGAATCAACTGTAAATAAATGAGCAATTATCAAAAAAATGCCATCATCTCAATTTTTTTATTTTCTGCGAATTCCATGCTCACTCAAAAGGAAAGAACTATAGTTTTCATTCGATTTTTAAAGTGTACCAATGGAAAATTTCGACAAAACAGAAAAAAAATAGGTCGTTTTTTTTAAACATTAAAATCGAAAGACCTCGTCATTCTGAATCAACATGAGATTCGTAGAAAATTATGTCAATTTTAAAAAGAGTTTTTTTATTACGAAAGTAACATTCTCTCACGGACAGTATCGATTTTACATCAATTTTATAACGATCAAAGTAGCCCCAAATAGATCGAAGTCACCCCCAGTTTATGGTGATTATAATTGCTATTGTTATGAGGGTGCGCAAGCAGTGAAGAAAACCTACTGAATATCGTGAATAAGTCGCACCCTTAACGTTTTTAAGGACCAGAAATATATCGGAAAATATAAAAGTGTCCGAGGCCAACTAAGAAAACCTCCCACGCAGGCTTTAGAGCGCCCACAACTTTTATCAGTAACTAGCTTTTGCCCGCGGCTTCGCACGCGTGAACCATGAGCATTTCAAAGAAGCTAGCAATCAGGCAAGCGAGCACCCAAACCTGCAAGCATGTAAGTATGCAGGCAGGCATGCAAGCAGGCATGCAAGCAGGCATGCAAGCAGGCATGCAAGCAGGCAAGCAAGCATGCAAGCAAGCGTGCAAGCAAGCATGCATGCAAGCGAGCGTGCAAGCAAGCATGCATGCATGCATGCATGAAAGCAAGTATGCAATCAAGCATGCAAAGCAAGGACTCAAGCAAGCATGCAAGCAAGCCCCCGCATTGCCCCGCTGCCTTAATTTTTCTGAAACTGTAAATATTGCAGGATTTTTATAAAACAAACCTAACCTAACCTATAGGGCTGTCCTAAAATATACCTACCCCAAATAACTTTTGCCCGCGACTTCGTAGTTACGCGCTAAGATGTAAAACGAAAAAATAAGTTTTTTCCCGTTCCCGTGAAAATTTTGGGGAGTGCTTTCGGAGTAGGTACACTTAAAGCCTTTAAAGAAAGACACGTTATAAATGTTAAGTCTCTTTCTTCCGCTGTTTCGTCTGGAAACGTAAAATCCCGTTTTTTCCCGTTTTAGTGTTCCCCTACACTCCCGAATAAACCTACGTGACAAATTTCAACTTTTTGTGTCCAGTAGGTAAAACGTAAAATCCTGGTTTTTCCCGTTCCCGTAAAAATGTTAGGAAATCCTTTGTTAATGCTCCCTTACACTCCCTAAGGAAGCTAAATGCTAAATTTCATCTTTCTACGACCAGTAAAACGAAAAATCCCGTTTTTCCCTATCCCGTGGGAATTTAGAAAAATACCTTCTTAGTGCACCTCTAGGATACTCAAGGTATATGTGTGCCAAATTTCAAGTTTCTAGCCATATTATGCCTACCGCAGTATTTCTTTGTAAACAAATATTTTTCCCGTTCCCGTGGGAATTTTGGAAAGTACTCTCTTAATGCTCCTCTGCACTCCCGAAGCAACCTACATGCCGAATTTCAGCTTTCTGCAACCAGTAAAACGAAAAGTCCCGTTTTTCCCATTCCCGTGGGAACTTCGAAAAATACCTTCTTAGTGCACCTCTAGGATACTCGAGGTATATGTGTGCCAAATTTCAAGTTTCTAGCCATATCATGCCTACCGCAGTATTTCTTTGTAAACAAATATTTTTCCCGTTCCCGTGGGAATTTTGGAAAGTACTATCTTAAATGCTCATTTACACTCCCGAAGCAATCTACATGCCGAATTTCAGCTTTCTGCAACCAGTAAAATGAAAAGTCCCGTTTTTCCCGTTCCCGTGGGAATTTCGGGAAATCCTTTTTTTAGTGCTCCCCTACACTCCCCAAAGGAACCTGAAGGCCAAATTTCAGTTTTATACGACCAGTAAAACGAAAAATCGATCCCGTAGAACTGAATATATAAATTCCGTTTTTTCCTTATCCCGTGGGAATTTCCAAAAATCATTAAAATATTATTTTACTATTATAATCACCTACTTCTATGCCAAATTTGAAGAGTCTAGTAATTATAGTTCATAGGATTTCGTTAAACTGAATATATACATCCCGTTTTTTTCCTTATCCCGTGGGAATTTCCAAAAATCCTGAAATTAGTTTCTTTGTTTTGTAATCACCTACATTTGTATCAAAATTGAAGAGTCTAGTTATTATAGTTACTGAGATAGCGTCACTCGGAGTCGAATATATAATTCCCGTTTTTTCCTTATCCCGTGGGAATTTCCAAAAATCCTTCCTTAGTGGATGCCTACATTATATAAGGTATCTATGTGCAAAATTTCAAGTCTCTAAGTCCAGTGGTTTGGGCTGTGCGTTGATATATAGTTAAGTCAGTCAGTCAGTCAGTCAGTCAGTCAGTCAGGACTTTGAATTTTATATGTATAGATATGGCGCCTAAATCTTCGATAAAAACCTCATTAGTGGCAAGTGGGACGAAGAAAAATTATCATAATACGTATACAGCAAATAAAGGCATGGTTACAAGACTTCCATGCTCGTCTGGGAGCAAAGGAAACACATAGAATGTACCAGTTGCTTCTCGTCCCGCGCGGATGGTAAAAGTTCATCGAGGTAATGGGCGAAATTCTTAGGAATCATGTTATAGGCGATGCGACTAGCAACCCATCACTATATTGATTCCGTTTTCCACCTACACGCTCACAATCTTGCTAAACGTGGCCTGTAGATCTTGTTACCTTAGGCTCTGTCTACCCCGTAAGGGATGAAGACGTGATTTATGTAAGTTGTATGTGTCTTTTAACCCGTAATTACCTAAACACTAGAAAATTTTCTCCAAGCGCGTTTATTTACTGAAAAAAAAAGATAATAAACTGGGTTACCTATTTCGGTTATTTTAGTATCAATCCTAATGTAAGATGTTACTGTACCTACTGACGTTTGATTCGTTTACAAAAAAATATTTTCAGATTTTATCTCAGTTACTTTTTAAGTTTTACCTTAGTCACTTTTTAAGTTTTACCTTAGTCACTTTTTAAGTTTTACCTTAGTTACTTTTTAAGTATTACCTTAGTCACTTTCTAAGTTTTACCTTAGTCACTTTATAAGTTAGAAATTGTCAAAATGTTGACTTCATTATCATCATAATCTCCAGTCGACTGCTGGACGAAGGCCTCTCCTATATCACGTTACTGAACTCATAAACATAACTTTTTTTTCAAGGTAAGTATATAAATGCCGCTAATATAAAATTAAATAAGGTACCCATGCAAGAAACTTGTTTTCTCCGACGTTGGTCAACTTTTAACAAGATAATTGTGCGGTGGTGAGGAACCCGTCGTAGGCGTTCGATTTACACTTGCCCGGGTTTTTACATCAGACGGAATAAATGGTTTTTAAATATGCCGGAGAAATAAGCACCCACGCGTGGAAAAATACGAAAGCATTTTCACTTTATTTGCTCTTAGCAATTACATTTTATTTACAAATGTAATGTGCTATCGAATGGTACGTATATTAGAAATGAAAAGACAGTAAATTTAACATTATCAAACATTGTTTTATGAATATAAGAAGTTATTTCATGTTCCGCGCGTGTAAATTGCTCATACTATCTTCGTGATTTTCTTGGAAATGATTATTGCTAGAGTCAAATGAAATTTGAATATCGAATTTATTAAACTTCATGCTTACGGACAAGAAACAAATCTGGAATATTTAGACATATGTATATATTCACATAAAAAAGCAGCTGACAGCCTTTTTGAGCATCTTACCCTGAGGTTACCTGAGGTAGACCAGGGGCCCGATTTTTGAAAGTACATCACCCGAAAGTGGTATAAATGTGATTAGGTATATTTTCAAAACTACCGCTCTAATCAAATTTTTGACTAGTTCCAAAGATTAATGAGAGCCGTGAGCTTGCTCGTTTGCCTTCCTATTCATATAAAAAAAAAGTATCTTCTAAGCTACTCGTATTAAAATTCAGCCCAATTTTTCGCCACTTTTGAGTGGTATTTTCACATATGTGCTGTAAAAAATCGGGCTCCAGGTCATTTGTTAATGGTAGTATATCCGATAGAACCACCAGTGGTACCACAGTTACCTTTACTTCACCGTGGTACAACAGCTCGGCGTGTAGTACTGCGGTTATAACCAAACCTAGGAGAATCATTTTGAGACATAAGTTTTTAATTAAATTTTTAGTGTATCGTTCTAAAACTTAAAATGCGTGGATGTATGTATTAAATTTAGCATAGAGATTGAGCCTGGAATATAATAGCACATAAGGTACTTCTTATCCCAAAAAAATACGTGATTCCCGCGGGATAGGGGTAAACGAATTCTAGATAGACGAAATCGCGGGTAACAACCAGTTTTAAATAATTTTTGGCATCCAGACCGCCTTCTAACCGAGTTTACAAAATAGTTAGGACACAACAAGTAATGTCTTGGTCGTCGAGTATGTACATCTCTTTTATACTAGCTTTGTTAGAAAGGGACGCTTACAGATGGCAGATTAGATTACATCAATAGTAACTCCAATGCTGTATGCGGGCCCTATCGCGTCCACCGAGCCGCGAGTCGTTTGATAGCTCATAAAATAGAAAGTTAAACATTTGCTGGATACTATTTTGCTTTTACGTAAATTATGTCCTTTCCCCTTATGTATCACTAGCTTCTGTCCGCGACTTCGTCTGCGTAGAATTATACATAAAAACCTTCCTCTTGAATCACTCTATCTATTGAAAAAACCGCATCAAAATCCGTTGTGTAGTTTTGAAGATATAAGCATACATAGGGAAATAGGGACAGAGAAAGCGACTTTGTTTTATACTATGTAGTGATAGTGATTTCCATTGAAGTGATGAAAAAGAAGATAAGTCCTGATGTTGTGTGTTTTGTCAATACTTTACACCGGATAAAATGACGACCATGCCATTATGACCACGATATTGACAGATTGAGCAGACAGACAGAATGCACCATGCTTTTCTACCCGCGCAGATGGTAAAATCCCATCGAAGGAATGGGCGAAAATCGTAGGAATCCTGATATAGGCGATGCGGCTAGCAAATCATGGCTATTTTGATTCCCCTTTCCACCTATACGCCCGCAACTATGCTAAGCGTGGCCTCGTGCTTAGGCTCTGTCTACCCCGTACCGTAAGGGATAAAGACGTGATTTATGTTTGTGTGTATGTATTAATGCATTTGCGTAACTCATTTGTTAGTCATTAGCAAGGTAATCATCAATTTTATTGAATCAAGGTTTACTTTACGGAGGCCCATTTTAATGAACAAAAAACAGTCGACTTAGCACTCCATTGCGATAGTAGATTAGATTAAATTAGATTCATTGATTTCTATTTGTAAATAACATTATATTTTTATGTCAAAACATAAGAAAATCACAAAAAGATCGTCAATTGTAAATAAAATAAAAACATAAGGTACAATAAAATAATTTATACAAAAAAATAAAAATCAGCGGCGGCGTAGCAAGATAGATGTTTCAAATTTGTTAATTCGTAAGAGATCTAACTGTATTTTATTCAGCTTCAGTGTCGTTCAAAATTAAGGTTGCGCAAGGCTTGTTTCAGTTAAAGCTTTTCGATAGTTTAATTTTTAGTGTATACATTACAGTCGCGGACTTGCAATAAAGTTTTGTGACTCCAGTTGACCTGTCTTGAGTGTAAATTTTTTACAAAAGTTGAATTTATTGTTAGTTTTATTTGAATAGTCTGGTTAGTCCCGCATGTTTCAACGCGACAACAGTGCTTCATTTCATGTTTTGCAAGAGCAATAGGCACTTATATTTCTATAGATACCAATTTCAAAGAACCTAGAGATGTTCTTTTTCCGTATTATCTGATGATAAGTAGATCCATTACACTGGACCTTGATTATTACGAACACTTATACGATAGGCTTGTGAAACAGACTGACGTAAGCTTCCTATGAAAGTCTGTTGGTAATTCTAATTTGATATCGGAAAATGTTTTACCCGTTTAAGTATGAATAACATTTTTAAATATCGAAATTCCATTCGGTGCGTGTGTTTTGTTAACGAAGCCTATTTGGCACGTTACTACGGGCATCCTTATCGTAGCACTGTTGCTGGCCTAATGGGCAATGTGCCAACAGCTGGCAGTTTTGGCAGCCACCCTGTTTATTGTTCAAGTTGTTTGCAAATAAAATGACAGGCCAGCCACAAGTTTTGCCTTAATCGAATTAAACTGTAACGTGACATTCTGCTAACGGGGTCAAAAGAGTCGATAGCCGCTGACAAGTTTCGGTGATACGGTATTCAAAAAGGTATTAAAATCTCTCGCCATTTTAAGTCATTGCCAAATAGTTTTGGTTATAATGAACTAAGAATATCCGCATACAAAGTATGACTTACATTTTGTCTTCTCCGGTGCTTTTTCGACGAAAACTTCTTAAAGGTGACGCTATTGATTCGTCACTGCAGCAATTCTGTCGCTGCCGTTTGATCCACCGATTAAGTTAATGGAACTCCTCCGGCGAGCCCGTCGCGACCGGCCACCAAATGATAGTATTTATGAATGGAAATCTCGCACTAGATTTCCCTACGAATGTGTCGGGCACAGTTCTATTTTTAGTAACGTCTTTAACAGACTTAATGCTCCCTTAAATACACTAAATGATATCCAATGAACACACGCGATATACGACGTACAAATAACAGAGTATCGCCGTCGGTACACTTGTATAAAACGCGAATTATCCGAAAATATATTTGGATGAGAAAACCTTCCGCGCCTGGTTTCCCGATTTGTATGGGAGAGGGCGCATTTGTTCGCTGTAATAGAGACGAATTATCTAAAAATACCATCTACATTTCACTTTGCTTTCAAACTAGACCTTATCTCTGGGCTGTAGAACTAAAATTTCTCTATGGTACAAATCGATAACTTTGTATGTGTGCGTGAGTTCCTAAGGGTGAGTGAGTGGTGTTTTGGCGCATGCGCTTTGCTGGTTTCGTCGGTGGTAACAAAAATCAATTCGGTCCGTACGTGGGTGTTACGTAATGAGAGACATGTTCGCGTCGGCGTCTCTGCCTATATAGAATTGCTTCTAATTGAGATAAAACTTATTAAATGTTATCTCATTGCAGTTGTGACGCCGCCGTTGAAGTCTGCGAGAAGTAAAACAATAAGAACTTGCGGGTAAAGCAACTGAGGCTCTTATTAATGGGTATAGCCGAAGGCGAGCGTGGGAAGTCTGAATTGCAATTTGTTGTGGGCGAAAAGTTCCACGTTCCTGTCATATTCATCCGCCATTCAAATTAGTTTTCTGGGCGAGAAATCCGTAGTAATTAAAAATGATCTTCATTAATATTAACTGCTGTTAATTTCTTGAGCTGTTTTATTTTGGCTCTATTTTGTAGGAATTAGGGTCCGTTCGGACCGCCACTACCATCTTACTTGCAAATCCAGCCACCAAGCAGCAGTACTTACGCTGTAGCGTTCCGGCGTGGAGAGTAAGATAGCCGGTGAAGTTACTAGCATATGAGGTATTCTATCTTACCTTCTCAGTGCATTTGTAATCCTTCAACCATATAGGATTTTTTGCGACTCTTAATGCGATTCAATTCCGACTCAGTTCAGGTTTAAGCTGCCATTTTTAATATGGATCTGACAGCGAGCTAACATAAACTGAATCGGAATTTAATCGCATTAAGAGGGATGGTAAGCCATAAGAACATAGGTTTAAATTTAGACCTAAAAGTTATTAAAATTAATAATAACCTAAAATGGACTATCTTTGCTAGGGGTTGCGGTTTTTTTTTGCTTTTTAGAAACAATACACACATACACATACACAAATCACGTCTTTATCCCTTACGGGGTAGACAGAGCCTAAGGTAACAGGTACCTACAGGCCACAGGTGGAAAATGGAATCAAAATAGTGATGGGTTGCTAGCCTCATCGCCTATAACATGATTCCTATGATTTTCGCCTGTTCCCTCGATGGGCTTTTACCATCTGCGCGGGTAGAGAAGCAATTAGTACATTCTGTGTTTTTTCTTTGCTCCCAGACCAGCATGGAAGAAGTTTTTAGAAACAAGGCACGTAATAAATAGTTTAGGCAACCTTTGCTTTAAAGCCAGTGCTTGCGGTTAGCAACTAGTTGGTATGTATCTACTATTATATTGAACCTACACGTTTCGTTAAATATCGTCGTAGTTGTTAATCCTTTTCGCGGAAAACCTCCTACTCATTACCCCTCAGGATATAGTTACTTTCCCTGTCAACAGATGTGAGCTGTTTGACTCCCACGTTACATTGCTTTATCTCCTTCCCCTAGTATTTTCCTGTGAAAGTTAATTACAGAAAACGACACATTGTTTGTGGCTTGCATGACTTTTGGACATTTATTTGCCGATGGTTATTATTGAAGAAATAAATGACGATAATGTAACAAGTATTATAATTAGTAAAGTAAGTTAGTTATACGGTCGTAACAAAAGTATACCAACTTAGACTGTTCGTTGCTCTATATTTCTTTTCGTAAAGTAAACAAATTAATTTTTTAAACATACATACATACATACATACACAAATCACGCCTTTATCCCTTACGGGGTAGACAGAGCCTAAGGTAACAGGTACCTATAGGCCACATTTAGCAAGATTGTGGGCGTATAGGTGGAAAATGGAATCAAAATAGTGATGGGTTGCTAGCCTCATCGCCTATAACATGATTCCTATTATTTTAGCCCATTCCCTCGATGGGCTTTTACCATCTGCGCGGGTAGAGAAGCAACTGGTACATTCTATGTTTTTTCTTTGCTCCCAGACCAGCGGGGAAGACGACACGATATTAAACGACACTGACAATTACAACACACAGAAAAATCCGAAAAGTAAAGCTATGGCCGAGAATCGAACCCGGATCCTCGTCATTCCGTGACGCGTGCTATACCCCTACACCACCCATAACAGGTGGGTAAGCCTTCCAATTTTTCTATCTGTTGCTAGCGTCACGTGCCCTTGTTACAATGCGAATTTTCGTCGCAAAGCGTCATTTGTTTGAATGATGTGTCTGTACGACCCAATTATAAACTCCCGTGGAACGTCTACTGCTCACCAGGGACGAGGGAAGATAATAGAACAGAATAGAATAGATTAGAATAACGTTTTGAGAGGAAGCAGGGATTTGATAGTGAGTAGGTATACAAATTCACTGACGAAGTAGCTTGAAAAATTCTCTCATGATTAAGAAATCGTAGTCATTTAGTTGGTTTGTTTGTGAACTCTGCTATCGCCCTTATTTACAGGCAACTTAACCCCCTAAAAGTGCAAATTTTCCGCGGGACGCACACAAAGTAACGAGCAACAGCTAATGATTAATCAACAATTAACATTAAACATTAACTACATACCGCTACAAAAGTCATTCATCTCGCTCGTCGAGTCGAGAATCGAACCCGCTCACCTCGCGCCGGCATTGGCGGGTCATGCACTCGCTTCCGGCCCAGTTCCGCGAAGACTCATTCACTTCCTGCTGGGTTTGTATTTTAAGCTGGTTTTTGCCCGTGTGTTTCTTGTGGGGCGTTCGGTATTTGTTTTTGTAGGTATTACGGACTTGGGGCGCGATTTTTAAAAGTATATCGCTCGAAAATACAATTCGAAAGCCTAAAACAAAGGTAACGCTCAAATTAAAGTAGGCTGTATGTCGCGGGAAGTTTCTTTATACATTCGTTTTGTTTAGTTGTAGTTTTTTTAATTTCTTATTTTTTACTATCTACCAGTTGTTTTTTTAGTGTTGACAAAATTAATTAGGACACTTGAGTTACTTGCAGTATGAAGAAAATTACTGCACAAATAAACCGAGTGTCACACAAATCATAAGGTATCGGTATTGATAAGTTTTCCCGTGTGTAGTTTCGTATTATATAGGCTTAATAAAATAATTGACCCCCTAGGGAACGAATTTTATTTCTCAATTTAATAAAATAGATGTTGTTCGTAATTTAAGACCGATTGCTCCGTGGAATAATAATACAAAAAAACACATTACCTAAGTATTTTGAGATGAAATTTTGCAGGGGTGTAAAGAGTGTCATAAAGTCCTGTGTTAATATATCTACTTGGTCCCAGCGTATTCTTATTTGTCAACAGATAGCGCGTCCCTTTCAAGCAAGAACCTGCGTATACAGATTGTTGTACAATAGTTTTTTCCCTACAAAATACTGTTACATAGTATCTGAACGTGAGCCGGACCAGTAGGCTTATTACCTAACTCGCTCGCAATCGCCATCGTGTTCATTTTGACAGTTCTTGTATGAATGTGACAGCTAGCTGATTCCGATGCCAATTGTCAGCCCATACATGAACTGTCAAAATGAACACGATGGCGATTGCGAGCGAGTTAGGTAATAAGCCTGCAGGTCGGCGACATTGACCTGAAACTGGGCCAGCCCATTCGATAACCCACTTCCACGCCAGGTCCCATCAATCCAATCTAACTACTGAATAAAGAGGTTTGATTAAAGTCACCAATATAACACGCTCATTATGGACCACGGGTGATCTAATAAAAGTATAGGCAATTTTTATTCCATGCTGGTCTGGGAGTAAAGAAAAAACATAGAATATACCAGTTGCTTCTCTTCCCGCGCAGATGGTAAAAGACCATCGAGGGAATGGGCGAAAATAAGAATCATGTTATAGGCGATGCGGCTAGCAACCCATCACTATTTTCATTCCCCTTTCCACCTATACGCTTACAATCTTGCCTTAAAGCCAACGCTATTGCCTCGCTCAAACTGTGAACCATAGGAACAACAATAACGACCACGATTTAATAAAAGGAAGGAGTAGTTTTATAACAAACTAATGGAAAAGGTAGTATGGGGAAGGTAGGACGGCCACGAACGAGGTGGACGGATGACCTGGTTAACGTCGCAGGTTCACAGTGAACTGAGGCAACTTAGGTCTATGGGGGAGGCCTTTCACCAATACAACAGTGGACGTCCTATGGCTGATATGATGATGATGAATGGGTGACAGTAAGGAGGCAGTTTCCTAGAAAGTACAAGACATTTTTAATGAGGACACAAAGGACAGCTACAAGAATTTTACCGAGACTGTGTACGTCGGTCCGTTTGAAGAACACAGTAAAAAGTGACCGACCCAGCGTTGAAAAAGGAAGCGGTATGGAGGAAAAGGAAAATGGTTGTTAAAGTGCTTTAACGGTTGGAGATAGATCTTGATAATAGTGGGTATTCACAGAAATGAAAACCAGAACAGAATCAAGAAGCCTGAAAAGCAGAAACATACTTAATTTTGTTATTAACTGTTTATCCTGCGGTTTCTATAATTGTTGTTGTGCTTTTCCATGCTGGTCTGGGAGCAAAGAAAAAACATAGAATGTACCAGTTGCTTCTCTACCCGCGCAGGTGGTAAAAGCTCATCGAGGGAATGGGCGATTATAACAGGAATCATGTTATAGGCGACGAGGCTAGCAACCCATCACTATTTTAATTCGATTTTCCACCTAGACGCCCACAATCTTGCTAAATGTGGCCTGTAGTTACCTGTTACCTTAGGCTCTGTCTACCCCGTAAGGGACAAAGACGTGATTTTTGTGTGTGTGTGTGTGTGTGTTCTAAGTTTGTTACTTTTTATTTTACGTAACTTTTTGAGTGTAATAATATGTATCTAGGCAAAGTTTCAAAAATAAGTACCATGCGCTCTTACACCGGCGCATAATACTCGCAAGGTCGTGGGACATATTTGTGAAAAGTTCGTATCGATACTTATTTTTGCACTTCACCGTACAGTTGAACGTATATCTAACTGGCCATTAAAGGCAATTTTACAAATGGATACACTTAGTATGCTCCATGGTTTAATGACCACTTAAGTATGTATTCGATTGTAGATTGCAAAAACAAAACATTCAATGAAATGTATAATCACGTGCCGCGATTTTCACGCCACTCAATTACAATGTTTTACTGCATTTTTACGGCGATCATAAACGAAGGAACACAATCGATTTCGTATGGTTATAAAAAGTTGTTTCACATATTTCGTATGATCTAACTTTTGTATGTTTTATTTAGCTATTCAAAGGCATCATGGTTAAATCAACAAATGAAATATTTCATAAAAGGAGGAGAAGATGACATTCGTACAATTAATTATTTGTTAGTTTTTTCACAAAGTTTCACTGTCTTCTTTAAGTATATTATTTTTTGGATGTATTTAATTTAAATCATATTGTATGTATTCCAGTCTGTTTAATATCAATACGGCATTCATCTCAGCACTTTATTCCCGTAAGACGTAATTTTTTTTTAAATATTTTTATTAATGATTACCTAACGATTTATGACGGACTTATAAACATTTCAGCCTTTGCCAAATTGCATTGCTGCTGAAGTGTGTAATCACACCGGGGTTCCAGTTTGCGGTTTCGACAAAACGTCTGCAAAAATAAGGTCGTTTCCCGATGAGTGCGATATGATAGAATACAACTGCGATTATAAAACAGGTTTGTCCTAAAATTGCTAAACTGAGTATAATTCGAATCAATCGTTCATTCTTGAAAACTGTTTCATTTTAGATTTTGCGCCGACTGATCGAGACAAATGTAGAAACCACACAATCATTGATGTTGTAAGTGAAAATACAGCTGTAACCACGATACCAACTGCACCAGGCACAAGATCAAACTTGGAATCAGTTATAAATGATCTAGACTATGTCATCTCAACAGCTCCATATAAAGGTGACAAAGACAGTGACGAGTCTTATCTAGAAGTTGCTTCTATAAATACAGGGCACTCGAGGTCGCCGGATAATATTCGAAGAAGAACATTTAGAGACTCACTAAGACATGGGCCACATTGTACGTGTGGTCAACATACAGCTGAATTACCTACAACGCCTATCACGGAAATTGTAACAACTATCACTGAAAATTCATTAACTAACGCGCCAATTACTGATTCTGTATCCACATCTGTTCCTGATACCATATCAACGAGCACTATACTCAATATTACAACAACTACTGAACAAGTAACTAGTAAAACTACAGCTGAACATGCATCTCACTCTTTTGATGATGAAGGAAAATGCAACTGTGGAAAAATGACATCTCCAATTACTACCACTACAGCTGAACCTACAACGGCGATCACTAAACTCAATAATATAATAACTACTGAAAAAGTAACAAATGAAACTACAACTGAACACGCAACTCACTCTTTTGATGCTGACGGAAAATGTAACTGTGGGAAAATGTCGTCTCCAATCTCTACTACAGCTGAACTTACAACTATTACAACAACTACTGAACAAGTAACTAATGCTACTACAACTGAACACTCATCTCATTCTTTTGATACTGATGGAAAATGTAACTGTGGGAAAATGTCATCTCCAATTACTACTACTACAGCTGAACCTACAACGACTTCTACAATTCCTATTACGGAAATTGTAACAACACCTTCTCAAGTAACAACTGTGACTGAATCTACTACGACTACTGTTGAACCTACAATGCCTTCAGGTGGAGAATGTACGTGTCATATGAATACAGCACCAGCAATAACAACTTCAAGTATTATTACTGAAAGTACTACAACGCCCATCACGGAAATGGTAACGACTACCATTTCTAGTACTACGGAACTACCATCTACTTCTAAAGTAACACCTGCAACTGAATCTACTACTACGGCTGAACCTACAACGACTAGTACTACAACAACTTTGGGTGGAGAATGTACATGTCACATGAATACAACACCAGCAATGACAACTTCAAGTATTACTACTGCTCAAGAAACAACTGTAATTGAATCTACTACTATGGCGAAACCTACAACAACTACTACTACCACAACTGCGGGTGGAGAATGTACATGTCACATGACTACAACACCAGCAACAACAACTTCGAGTACACTACTAACTACTGAAAGTACTACAAAGCCTCTCACGGAAATTGTGACGACTACGACACTAACATCAACTTCTCAAGTAACAACTGTAACTGAATCTACTACTACGGCTGAACCTACAATGACTACTACTACCACAACTGCGGGTGGAGAATGTAAATGTCACATGAGTACAACACCAGCAATGACAACTTCAATCATTACTACTGCAAGTACTTCAAATCAAGTGCAACGATGTACTTGCGGACAAACGCCCATTGAAACTACAACTGAGTCTACTACTGCAGAAGTCACAACTACTGAGCAAGTTTCAGTACGCGTTAGGTGTACATGTGGGATGTTTACCACTGTCGTTACTACTCCTACTACTACCGAATCAGAAACAATAGAAACAGCAACAGAAGCTTCTCGAAGCAGCGAGGGAAGAGTAACATGCAGCGCGTATCCTAATAAATGTAAAATACCTTCGACATGGGAAACAACATCTGAAGGAGAGACCAGAGACTTCTTCAGAATTCTAAAGGAAAGATACGGCAACCGTGTGAAGATCTTAAGAGCTACAACGCATTGGCCTCGAAGGATTCCAAAAGTTCAAAGATTTCGGGATTCGTTTAGGTATGGGCGGCACAACGAAGGATAATATAACTATATCGTGCCACATAAATTAACTAAAAACTATTGGTCCGTTAGCTCTTATTGGTTTGATTTGAAATGGCCGAGTGAGGGAGACGCAAGACAAACCGAATGGCATTCTAAGAGCTTATGGACTGTACCTTGGTACACCGCAGTTGCACGCATCATGATAACGGGTAAACAGTACTCGTGATGATGATGCATGCAACTGCATCGAAATGTCGGGAACTCGTTTGATTAACCATTAACCGTTACCAATCAAATCCCTCACGACGGCTGTGTGACAAAATTTAAGTGCCGCACAGACTTGGCTGTCTCGCACGTATGCTCGCGGAGTAGCAAGGTTCATTCAAGGTTAAAGCAACAAAGGATTATAGTTTTGAGATCTTGTCAACGTGATCTCGTGGGAGTACCGCAGTAATGTCAAGGCGGGTATATTGTCTTGATCTGTATCGGCAAGTAATGTACCTACAGTAATTATTGCCGTCTGTTGAAATATCAGGCAAATGTTGCTTATTAAATGTTATTTATAAGGATATTAGATTTAACTTAACCCACGCAGGCGTTAAAAGGTAAAAGCCTATCGAGGGGATGGGCGAAAATCTTAGGGATGATGTAGAAGATGCGGCTCAACACCATTTTGACTCCCCTTTCCACCTAACGCCCACAATCATGCTAAACGTGGCCTTCAGGTCTTGTTATAGTGATATGATTAAGACGGGATTTATGCGTGGTATTTGCTTCTTCGTCAGTTCATGCACTGGTAACCACTTTAATTACGTGTGGTGTCGTCACTCTTGACTGCAACTTGTTTGTTTACTTGCGTTCGGTCACGTAGTAGTTTTGTGGCCTCAGAAACTCTAACATGACCCACCGTTTCTTCGATCTCTCTTTCCTCTTTCGCTAGTCCGAAAGAGATGATGATATATCGACTTGAGTCTGTTGTTGCAATGAACTTGGCCTTGTGCTCGGAGCCGTAGCTAATCTTCGAGAAAACAATCTGTTGACATCCATTCTGGGTGAAGGACTGTTTACTAATACCAGTTTCTTAAATATTTTGCATTTTATAAACACTAGTTTGTGTCAGTTTGCCCAGGCGGGTTATCATAATCGCTTAATACGTGCCAAGTTCTATTCAGCGTAAGGGACACAGTTATGCAGCCATATAGCACTGTCCCCTACATTGAATAGAACTCCCCAGGAATCGAAAGCTTCGATTTGATATACAGAAGTCCTAGGCAAGTATCTAAATGTCCGTATCAAAAATCATGGATTTTTATAGGTGGTAATAGACAAATTGACGTTCCAAATTATAAAAATGACTTAAGTCCCACATCAGCTCTGTACACTACTACATACAACAGGTAATTTACTCAAGTTTTTCGCCTATACTTTATTCTTTCACAAAACAAATAGAGCGTTAAACGGAATACAAATTTCACTGTATATGTATGAGCCCTGTATTATTAAAAAAAACACGAATGTAAGATTCGATTTATTTATAAAATTCGTAATAGAATTACTTAGTTATTTACGTATTTAGTTATTGAGGATATCAATGACATGATTGAGCAGGAGATTGCAGCAGCTGATGCAACTATGTGGAATATTTTACGAGAAAAATTACCATACTTCAACTTTAATATTATGAGCTATATAAAAACCGTGACAGCCTAAGCAGTTTGACCTATGGTCTAAAGCAGTGGTACTCAACCTTTTTTTTAAACGGGCCACAAACACGTTTTAGTCATAGTGTCGCGGGCCACAAGCAAAAATTATTTAGGGGTAGGTCGTAGAGGTAGGTAACTCAAGGCGGGCCAATCACAAGGGCCGGGCGGGCCGCAGGTTGAGTATAGCTGGTCTAAAGTATATCGCGGGCTTGAACCCAGGTTATTAATTCTGAGTTTTTCGATGTTAATGTGCAAAATTAACTTTGTAACTTACTATGAGCTTTTCGGTAAAGTTTATCTCGGACCTCTTAGGCACATTCCAGGGGGATAGGTACCATGATGTCTTAATGCGATTCAATTCCGATTCAGTTTAGGTTCGCTCGTTGTCAGATCCATACTAAAAATGACAGCTCTGAACAGAGTTGGAATCAAATCGCATTAAGACGTCATGCTAAGGCCCCTGCTCGCCGGTCTACTCGTGACCACAACCGCTAAATGTGCCTGAAACGTCGAGGTACGCAAGGCGTCCTAAAATATTCCAGATTATCTCAGCAGGTTTAGTCTGATTGAACAGTCTCGTATACGGTTTTCATTGTAATTGTAACTTTGAATTCAAAATTAAATCACCCCTTTGCCACCATACTCTTTGAACATCGACCAATGTATAGAAACATTTGTCATATATTAAAATTAATTGCATCACCTGCTCAGATCTGTTCTTTTCTCCAGTCCATTATGGTTGCCTGGTAGAGATCGCTCTGTAGCGATAAGGCCGCCTATTGTTACCTTGTAATATTCTGTATACCTTTTTTCTGTTTTGGTTGTTATATGTGGTGTTCAATAAAGACTTATTGTATTGTATGGTATAGGTACTTACGAGCAAAAATAACGGCTCACTTTTCATACAAAGTACTATAAAAAGCGACCCGTTATTTTTGCTCGTCAGTGTATTATAAAGAGGTAAAGTTTGTGAGTTTGTAGGGAATATCTGGATCGTCTGACCCTATTTTGAAAATTCTTTTACCAAAACCACGTTATTTGTGAGCGTCATAAGCTATTATTTAATTTCACGCCGACGAAGTCGCGGACGAAAGCGAGTCCACATTTAAAAAACTTGAAAATCAAGGGTTGCTCAACCTAAAAAAACAGTTTTAAAGTCCTGGGAGTAATGATAATTATCATATTACAATACTCAAGAATAACATATATTACGTTCCGCAAATTGTGCCTGCAGTGTGTGTTTTTATTACATCTAATTGATCCACTTTACTCGGCAAATTTGTCGCGTTCCGGGTTCGATTTCCGATCATAACATCTCAAGGTCGTCTTGCGGATATTACTAATAACTATCTGCTAAAATGCCGTTAGACCGGCTGTTAAAAAGTACTAAACGAGATTAGCATAATGGTTTCATTGCATAATTAGGAATTAATAGGAATTCAATGTCAACAAAACCACTTAACGGTGACGTCTTCTAGACGGTGTTATGATGACGAAAATTTTTACGAGTTTTTTAGTTTAGACTTTTTGGAGAATTTATTTTTATGTATGAATTTCCTTTGTTCGCATTGAAAATTATATTAAGTACAATACATAAATCACGTCTTTATCCCTTACGGGGTAAACCGCGTATAAGGTAACAAGACCTAAAGGCCACGTTTAGCATGATTGTAAACGTATAGATGGAAAGGGGAATTAAAATATTGATGAGTTGTTAGCCGCATCGCCTGTAATATGATTCCTAAGATTTCGCCCATTCCCTCGATGGGCTTTTACAGTATGCGCGGGAAGAGAAGCAACTGATACATTCTATGCTTTTTCTTTACTCCCAGATAAGCATGGAAGAAATATTATATTAAGTGACACCGTATAATGTAAGAAGACATAATGATTAGGTAAAAATTAGTAAGTAAAATTATTAGATTAGGTCCTAATCTAAACCTTGTCTGTAATGAAATGAGGGATGTAAAATGCAGCTCTTAAATAAAAATTACTTTAAGTACTACTGCAGGAAGTTTTAAAAAAATATCCTTTCTTTTGAGAAATTTTGGGCTGCTGTTAAATTTACTTGATAACAGCTTGATACCTAGATCCTGATATGTACATAGATCTAGACACGCGGGAGTGTGTCTAGCCAAGTCCAAAGTAAAAGGAACTAACGACGCAGCCGTGTGTATCTACTCGAACCATACAAGCCACTGGGAATACGCCGAAACGCCATTTTTCATCTGTCAAGTGTATGACACCGAGGTTGAACATAAAGTTGTGTTTTATGGTGCGGTTTCAAAGAGTAAATAAAACTGCTATTGTTTTGCTTATTTCGCGGTTTAGCTTCTTCCAGTTATTTACTAACGCACACTTGCACGCTGTTTATTGCACACAAACTCGCTTTTTACTATTGAGGTAGGTTTCGACCTGTATCTATTCGATGTTTAAATACAAACTCAGGGTCACAGTCAACGTTAGAAGTTATTCCACGTTTATAAAATTCGAAGGCTTACCCACCTTCTATGGGTGGTATAGGGGTATAGCACGCGTCACGGAATGACGAGGATCCGGGTTCAAGTCCCGGCCATAGCTTTACTTTTCGGATTTTTCTATGTGCTCTAATTATCAGTGTCGTTTAGAAATTCATCGAATTCGTTAAGTACCTATTATCCAACTACACGTAGTCCTTTATAAATACGAAAAAGTAGCCGTTACGATTCACAAATACATACCAATTTTTTTTTTTTTTTATATGAATAGGAAGGCAAACGAGCAAGTGGGTCACCTGATGTTAAGTGATCACCACTGCCCATAGACACCTGCAACCCCGGAGGGATTGCAGATGCGTTGCTAACCTAGAGGACTAAGATGAAATACCTCTTGTGCCCGTAATTTCCCCGGCTGTCTTACTCTCCACACCGGAACACAGCAGTGCAAGCACTGCTACTTAGCGGCAGGATTAGCGAGTAAGATGGTGGTAGCGATCCGGACGGACCTTGCACAAGGCCCTACCACCCGCCACCACATACCAAATAGATACCAAATATCTGCGATACCCGCGATAAAATCTATCACCTGCGAGTTGGAACAACAACTGATGCACAAGTAATCGAAAACTGTAGTTTATACGAGTACGTGTCTCGCGAGCCTGCCTGTATTCGGTTGTTGTGTCGAGCAAAACTTACAGTTACATTTCGCAGATGAGTACAGTTTGACAACAAATATAATGCGCATCGGCAGTATTCGTTTGCGCAGAGAAGCGCAGACCAGTTTCCGATGGTAGCCGAACGTGTAAATAATCTATATTGAACTTTATTTGCAAGCGCAACTGGCAGAGTATTGCTTGCTTTGCATTCTTAGCTCTGTCCCGCTTACACGATTTTGCCATTGTTGGTACGAAATCGATCGACCAATAACAGCGCCAGAGTTTCCCGCGCTACTAAAATTGGTATACTGCGCAGGTACATCGTGGAGCATTATTTTTGTTGTCAAACTGTACACGGCCTTTGCTTAAACATAAAGTGAGTACCTACTAAAGAATTCCAATGCTTTTATCCAGCTACTTTAATATCTACAAATCAAGAGCAGTTCTCGCTGTAGGAAGCTAAGGTCATTAATAATTACAGAACTTCACAGAACCAATCGAACTGCGTGCGCCGAACAGAAAATATTGAATTAAAAAGTTCATCGGTAGGTACAGTACCCGGCCATAAATATTGCACTTCGGTCTTTGGAAAGAGAACATTGGCGTCTCGTAAGTTAGAGCGAGACAACGCTCTACGAGGCCGAAATTAGCCGAGAAGACCGATGCGCAATCTTTAAGGCCCGGTACTGTATTGTCATTTGTCAACAGCCTGACACTAAATTTAGTTTTATTTGTAGAATTAGCATCAGTTTAGCAAATAAAAATGTTTTTTCGTGTATAACATTACCTAATTCTTTTCAGATAATTTTTAGAACTCTAAAAGCCGTACTCGCTGATGCCAATTGTCAGATAAAATAATATTAGTGTCGAATCGGTTGTATGCGTAACAATCGTGAATTCAAAATTACAAACTTTATTTTACAAATATGTCCATGTCCTTCCCCAAGATTGAAACTATATACCTATACTAAATTCCACCTAAATTGGTCCAGCGATTTAAGCCTGAAAAGGTAAGTGACAGACAGGGTTACTTTCGCATCATCACTACATAGTGTAAAACAAAGTCGCTTTCCGCTGTCTGTCTGTCCCTATGATGTTTATGTCTAAAACTACGCAACGGATTTTGATGCGGTTTTTTTATATATAGAGTGATTCAAGAGGAAGGTTTTCATCTATAATTCTATGCAGACGAAGTCGCGGGCAGAAGCTAGTTTATAATATCGGTAGGGATTATGTTGGTACCATACCATAGCTAAAAGTGTACTTTATGAAAAAGTTTACCGCACTTAAATACTGCGCCCGCGCCGAGCTCACGTGACAGCGGCCATGGACCAGATACCTTATAAATTGCATTGTCAATATTATTATCACTTGACCGTTGCTATGGTAATTGGTATAATTGTTATTGTTTTCACCTAGTTTGCTTCAGGGCAATGTTAAGGCAATCTGATTGTACCTGTCCACAGCACACTAATTAGCGTCGTGTTTAGTTAAATGTTTTAGTTGGTTGTATTCTCCATTCCAATTAATTTTAACGCCTTTGTAAATAAACCAATTTCACTATCAAATGAGTCAAGAATTTACTTCTAGATCTTTCATTTTTGTTTTTACGGTTTTACCCGTCAGTAATTAAATTATTTTTTTAATTGCTATGGGTGGTGTGGCGGCACGTATCACGAAATGATGATCCGGGCTCGATTCCCGGCCATAGCTTTACTTTTCGGATTTTTCTATGTGATCTAATTTTCAGTATCGTTTAGAAATTTAAACCAATTACATCTTAAATTCCCACATAATAACTTACATCACATCCACCGGAATGTTGAAGGATAAATTAACATTTTACGAAATTTTATAACAATCAATTATACTGTGATTATTATATTCAAACTTGTTTGTTTACAAATGTGTTAAAATAGATTGGAATGGACTATACATCCATTATGGCCGTTATATTGAAATACTGCGGGGAAGTCTGAAAATAAATCGAACTGTGAGAAGAGGCAAGGATGATAATAATAACAAAAAATAAATTCGTTAGTAAAAATCGAAAATTTTGGTTTATAAACAGTAAGTTTTTATTTGGCTTAAACTGGTCACAGTCAACTACACGATCCAATCTAAAAAGTACCTATTTGAAGATCAAATTCATTGAATGAAAAAAAAAACAAATTGGAAGAAGTGATAAGGCACGATTTAAGTGATACAGAGTATTTTCTCATCGAAGTAAAAATTAGATTAGAGGCTAAAGGGACCCTTTATTGGTTCCGTAAAAAGATACTGGATTGTTTGCAATTTATTTGCTCTCTATATTTCCAACGGGACCTATCGATTACGTTTCGAAAAGGCTCAATATAAAAATAAAACGTACTTATCAGATTTCATTTTGTTTTGAAGAAAGTAGATTTGTCATTTTTATTGGCTAACAATGAGTTTGAGTTGCTCCAAGCAAAATCGTTAAATTTACATCAAACTCCTTGGTTATCGTTAATGTTATTGTGAAAGTAACTTGGCGTAACTCACACTAAACGTTTTAAGTAGTTTAGAAAGTTTCCGTATGCCTTACCATTTTCTTAGGCTTAGACGTAGTAGAAGATGAAAAGTGTGTCTACGTATGACTACATAGTGTAAAACAAAGTCGCCTTCCGCTGCCCGTCTGTCCCTATGTATGCTTAGATCTTTAAAACTACGCAACGGATTTTGATGCGTTTTTATAATAAATAGAGTGATTCAAGAGGAAGGTATATATGTATAATTCAACGCAGACGAAGTCGCGGCCCGAAGCTAGTAATAAATCGCTAATGTTTGCTGAAATTGCAGAATCCTGTATTACCCCTCTTTGTGTAGTAGAACAACGACATCATTGCTATAAAAGCCAGGTCACTCCCCACTTCCGCAAATAAAACTTAATAACTAAACAATCTATTATTGTTGGCCTAGTGCACAAGGGAATTGTAGGGCACACCTAGTTTCCTATCCACGGAAATGACAATGGCGGTCACCGAAGCAAGGCAATCTAGTGTGACCTAATTCTTGAAATTAATCGCTGGCTACAAACGTATAATTGGCTTCCGATGTATAATAGATGGATAGAAATTAGTAAAGGTGACAGGTGTATGTTAATTTAATTAATTTAAAAAGGGCACGTAGGTTCCGAACGACGAGGTGTCAGTGTTAATTGCATAGTCGATGAAATGAATTACCGCAGACAGCGGAGACTGGTAAAAGGTTCCCGTTGGTATAATGGGTATGGAACGTTAAAAAGACAATAGGGTTCGTCATAATATACAGGGTGTCTCATTGAAATCGGTCAGTATGGGAAAATCTGTAACTATAAGACATACGATGATCTGTTCTTAGGAACCATGTCATCGATTTTAATAACAAGAAGAACTGCATTCACACATTTAAAAAAAACCTGTACTCAGCTCGGGAATCGAACCCGGTTGTTTTGAAAAAAATAAACTTACACTATTTATATTTAAATATCGATTGTGTAGGTCTTAAGCAGTAAATGGCTCTATGAAACATGATATCTGAAATGAATAAAATGCATTGTTTTCAGATACTTTAATTTATTTTAGTAGGTGTTCGTTGTGACCACCGTTACAGTATTCAACATGTGCAGGCAAATTGTTTCTATGGTTACGTTAAGGATGAAGTGTACAATTATAAGATCGTTACCTAAACGTGTTAAATATTGTATTGAAAAAAAGTGGTGGTCACTTCGAACTCTTACTAAAATAAATAAAAATATGTGAAAACAATGCATTTTATTCATTTTAGACACCAGTTGTTGTTTTAGCAGCTGTTGTTTGGAAAAATATTTTCGCAAATTATACGACACCACTTTAGTAAGTTCCACTATGCTAAATATAGTTTATAAATAAGCTCTCAAGGTTCTATTTTCTATTCAGCGAATAATTATAGAAACGGAACCAAATTGCCCTTTGGACTACGTGCTTCCTCAATCTTAAAATAACATTAAGAGGATATTTAAATGTCAAGAGGTCTGATTCAGTGATATTAAACATCCAGAAGCAAAGCAAAATAAAGAGAATGGTTAAGAAATATTGAGTACTAAAGTATAAATAGAATTTATTTGATCGAATGCAGATAAAATTTCAATTGTAACCGAATTGTTGAGACAAAAGAATATTATTATACTAGTCATTGCTTTTACTTTTCATCGGCAGTTCCGTACATTATGATACTAGTAAACTGATCATAATTGCAACAGAATACTTTGTGGACAATTAATCCAATTAAGTTCGGATTCAATTAAGCTTAACCAAACCTAACTAAGGGCTTAAGCGGTTGATGAAACAACCTTAAGTTACATCCAGGGGATTAAAACAGGGTATTGTAAATCACTTTTACACTAAGATTTCTAAGAAGGGCCGGTTAGTAAATATTTAGAAAGTTATAAATCGGTTAAAGAAGTTTGTGACGATCCATGGCAAAGACAAATGACAAAGTGACAGATAAAGAAAAAGTATTGTTAAGTTATAGAAGCAGAATGATTCTGAATTTAAAAGCGGAGCCTCTAGTCCTGATACGGTACAACTCTATTATCTTCTTTATTTTATCCAAGTAGCATAATAATGGCCGTCCCATTCCTGTCTTTCTGTCTCTTTCCCCCGTTATAAAAATACGCAAAACTGCAACAAAAAGTTTGAACGCACGTCTCATTAGCAATTAAAGTAATTATTTTCTTATAAAATCTTTGCGATGAGCTGATTCGTAAAATTCCCAGTAGGTATAAGTGGTCCCGGAAGACTCACAGAAGGTTAGCCACCTTAAGGCTATATAACATAGCGGAGTGGCGCCGGCGCAGTCAGTAAGACTCGTGTTGTGACCGTGACTTTTGTTTTCGAAACGTAAGTGTGAACGAACCGTTTTGAATTGATTTGAAATTAGAACTCGCGATTGGCGCTCGTTTGTTTGCCAGTGTTATTACTTTGAATGATAGTGCATTGTTTTGTTCGCTTGTGTGTCCGGTTTTAAATGTGGGACGTGTTTTATAAAAGGACGACAGTGTTTTTCTAATTAATGCGTTTTTTAAACGAGAAAAGATTCTGGCTTATTAAACGTATAATTAATGAAACCATAATTTGAAGAGCGATTACTTTTTAGTTTTACAAATGAGAGTGACGGAATAGATGCTTTCTAGCGTAGGTAATAAAAAGTTTGCGCAGATATTCTGTAACACGTATAAATAATTGAACTAATATTTATTATAAGTACTTGATAACAATTAAACGAAAGTGCTAGAATTACTGCTATAAAACAAGTCAAAAATAAAGTAATTCGATCCGTATCGTGTTAAAGAGATTTTTTATCAAGATTACGCTGCGGCGGGTTTATTTTGTATGGGACTTACGTGTTAAAAATGATAATTGGATTCATGTATTTACAAACAGAGACAAATATTTACTACTTCATAACAAATTTGTTATTATTTATTAATATTATACTACAATGGCGACAATTGTACAAAGTATCGTGCACGTACGTAGTTGTGATATGCCTAACAAATACTTGAAAAATATACATGAGTATTTAGTACTTTCGCGTATTCAATATTAATAAATAATTATCTAAGATTGATTACGTCTCTGTGTCTCTGTGGGTTAGTGGGGTAGAGAGATTTTTGAAACTATTACTAATTACTTTGCTATCCTTTATAGGCGCGGAGTCACAAGGTAATCGATTAAGTTAGTGGACATAGAAATAGACATCTGCAAAGTAACGTCTAATGAAAATTTATTTAACACAATAGTCGCTAATACTCGTATCTCACCATACAGACATGCAATGCGCTTTTCAACACTGTTCATAACAATAAGCATTGATCTAAATGAACAAAAACAGTTAACTTGGTACCTACTCCAGTTGCTTCTCAACTGTTTTTAGTTCATTGAAATGGACCTCCGCAGTATAACGTCTGATTCAATAAATTAAGCATTGATCTACCTCTCATTTCCAGATCAAGATGCGCTACCTAATACTTCTAACGTTCGTGGCCGCGGTGTACGCGCGACCAGCGCTCATCTACACGCAGCCCTTTCAGCCAATCGGCATCGAGTATGCCCACGCCTCCGCCCCCCTCGTCCACCCCCACCCCGCTGTCGAACGAAACGCAGCCAGCGAGAGCCAGTTACCCCGAGAACTGTTGAAGTCCAGAGATTTCTACGACAACCCAGAAATCGCTGAAGGGCTGGCGAAAGAGTCTTGGTTTACCAACAAGGAGATGCAGGTCGTAGAGAGGGAAGCTGAGAAGATTCCGAGGGAGAGCATCTATAAGATTGTGAAGAACGCCGGGTTTTTGGATAGGCATTAAGGAGTCGAAATGAATGGAGCTGGTTAGGTGGATGTACCACATAAGCGGGTAAATGTATTTTATCAATAATGAAGGATATACACTATTTTATAAGCATTTTTTTAACGTGAGCATACATTCGTCTTTACTGTCAAGTTTGTTAGTTCTAGCAACATTATAACTAATTGTAATTATCATAAGATTTTTAAATACGTTTGTAAATATTGAAAACGTTTAATGTAATATATCGTCACCCTGTATATATTAAGCTCTGATCTAGTTCATAATATATTTATTGTAAGAAATATGTAAATTTTAGTGTAGGTAGGATTTAAAAATCAAGTCATTTAGAATAGTATAGAAGTAGAGATATATATTTGTACATAAGGATTTTATTTTCTTGATAGCTCGTAAACTTTTTAATATGCATGCAAGCAATTTAAATAAATTATTTAAAATACCCAATTATAGTTAAGTAGTGCGAAGGTAAACTTGTTAAGAATATTTACTATTTTCATTAATTTAAATTCAATGTTACTATTTTATATGAAATATTTTGTATATATTAAAAAAATGCTTACAATGCTGCCATTCACTTGTACTGGTAAAGGCTAAGCCTATTTTCTTTGTATGGAATTGGAATCATCCTGAGTACAGTCAGCCAGCAGATATATCGACACAACATTTTTTTTAACCGACTACAATTGACAATATAATCATCTGCAGATATTACTTTATAAGATAGGTATATATTTAGTAGATAATAATGTAGAGCTGTGATCTCGAACAACAAGTACGAATTGTAAGTTGTTGTTCAAAACTAGATTAAAATAATAAAAAACTATGTTTGATAGAATATTTTATTTTTATTTTTTCACAATCACATCAAAGGGCATTTCGAACGTATGATAATAACATCAAATAACTTCACAAAAACAGTAAATGGGTATGTTCGTAATTAAGTAAAAAAAATGTAACCTACTAAATTTCTCGTCAATCGTTACTAATAAAAAACAAGAAATTTTCATTTTTAAACCCATGTAAAATTGTGATAATATTTTATTCATCCATTTTGGACGTTCTTACTTAAAGTGAAAAAAAACCTACAAAATCTGATATAACACATCTAAATAATACAAAAATAATAAGTACAGTCACCTGTAAGAGGCCTATAATCAAAAATATATACAGCATAATATATCAATCATGTCTTTATTATAGGCATCAATTCTCAACATAATTAAAATGCAAATCTAATACTAATTACTTAGGTACTCCTAAGGTAGCAGAAGCCAATTTTTAAACCATACTCGTGAAAATACCATAAAAAAACTGGTGCATCAAATTTTAGAAATCATGTTATAGATAGGCGATGCGGCTAGCAACCCATCACTATTTTGATTCCCGTTTCCACCTATACGCCCACAACACAGCGTGAGCCAAACATGACCTTTATCTGTCTACCTCGTAAGGGATAGACAGAAAAATACGTAAGTATATAAAATTGTCATATACTCGAGAAAATGAAGAACATGTATTTTTTAGCAATACATTATTATTTCAAATTCAATATACATTTTTATCATTTTAAAAGGTATTTTTACAAGCATGATTCAACGAATCGACTGTCTAACCAAGAGGCGAAATTATCCTGATTTCGTATCATCCAGTTTGACCTTTAATGCCACTTTATTGCCCTTGACCTTATGACATATTACCCGTAAGGCCCTGTTTTATCCATGCCACAGCCCTCTCCGTACGTTGGTTTTTTGAAGCTCCTCCCTCTTTTACAGGTCACCCAACACTCATGCACTGGCTTTTGTGAGAAATCTAGAAATTAAATTGCACATTATTATAAAACTAATGTTCTCCACCGCGTTTATCTGCCTGTCTGATTGAGATAAACTCAAAAACTACTGAACATATTTTCATGTGGCAATATATACAGTGATTCACGAGGAAGGAGTAAAGAAAGAAAGAAGACATTTATTCCTTTTTGCAAGACACACAAATATACCTAAGAGAATATACACAATTTTATAGAAAAAAAACAAGAAAAAAAGCACAGACATGAAAAAAAGATCATCAGCGTTGTGCGTGTCTTCGCAAAAGTGAAACGGTCGCTGGCTCAGCATTACGCTGTGTTACACACCTGCCGCACTGATTTTCTGCCAGAACCGTAAATATTTAATTTGTCATGGTTTTGTGGAGATTGGTTGAAATAAAATAAAACTATAATTGTTGGAAGTGTTGGGAAAAGTAGAGCTGCCTGGGATACCAATTTTAATTTTGCGCGGACGCGGTCGCGGGTAGCAGCTAGTTAGAAATATCTGAAGCCACTGCAACGCCCCCCCCTCAGTCAAGACATATGTATCACGACATAGTATAAAACAAAGTCGCTTTCCGCTGCCTGTCTGTCCCAATTGTATGCTTATATCTTTAAAGCTACGCTACGGATTTTGATGCGATTTTTTAATAGATAGAGTGATTCAAGATTAAGGTTTATAATGTATACATGCATAATATAGTAGAGAAACACTGATTGCACCCGTGAGAAGCCGAGGCGGGCTAGCTGTAAATACATACATACATACATACATACCGTCACGCCTCTTTCCCACAGGGGTAGGCAAATTAGGGGTAGCTGGAAATAATATGAAAAAAACACATTAAATATTAATGTGGTAGGAAGGTAATCTCTAAACGCAAATAAACAACTCTAAATATTCTCCAAGCCTCTAAATATATCTAGAGTTACATAATAAAACTCGTACGGTATGTTCTTTTCTTGTAAAATCAAAATATTTTGTATTTGCCAATACATTATTTTCCTTCCATGCTGCTCTGGGAGTAAAAAAAAACATAAAATTTACCAGTTGCTTCTCTTCCCGCGCAAATGGTAAAAGCCCATCGAGGGAATGGGCGAGTCTTAGGAATCATGTTATAGGCGATGTGGCTAGCAACCCATCACTATTTTGATCTCCCTTTCCACCTATACCCCCTTAATCATGCCAAACGTGGCCTTAAGGTTTTGTTACCTTAGGCTCTGTCTACCCCGTAAGGGATAAAGATGTCATATATGTATGTATGTATATTATTCTGTGTACGTGGGATCTTGTCTTATTAAGTGCAAAGCATTAAAAAGACCTAAAATCTACAGTAATAGAATGAACTGAATATAAAGTATCTACGTGTCTGTTAACAATTACAATTGCCATTCAACGAGATACAGCACTAAATTTTGAGTGGGACGCAGTTTGTTACAGCACCCAAAACCTTGCAGCGCTAAATTTGTATGCAGCGAAGGCCACCTTTGCGACATCGCCAGCGTCAAATAAATGCTGTTTACAGAAGACGTTGTTTGAGATTGCTCTAACGGTAAATTTTAGGTACTATCAAATGAATCAAGAATTTTTTGCTTCTTGATTTTTTATGTTTACTTTTACGGTAAACCTTTAGAAATTAAATTTTTAAATGACACTGGAAGTTAGAACACAGAAAAATCCGAAAAGTAAAGTTCTGGCTGGGAATCGTCATGAAAAAAAAATATACATATTATTAGGTAATTTTTATACAATGTTTTAAACATCAATTCGAAGAAGCTGTTACAGATATGTGAGTAAACATTGACAAAACTGCGGTGAGGTACCTGAATGGCAAATTAGTTTTTTATAGCTTTAGTCGAAATAATTCATTACCAATATTACCATTATTAGATTAGGCATGTAGCCTGCAGTGGCGTGGCGTCCATACAACTCGATTCCCGGCTTGCCTATTTTAATGTAGCTGGGCACTTTTATTGTGCAGAATTAGAGGAAAAAGCTAATTAAATGCCCTTCGGCTTGCCTTCTGATATACTTGACGCCACGCCACTGCTAGCCGGCGTAGTTTCTATTTACTAATTTATTTCACAAAAACCCACATTTAGAGAGTATTATTTACACTCAGTTCCTGGTGGAGTATCTCAATAATATTCCTTCATCGTTGGATTTTTCTAGCTTTAATTCTATAAATTTACTATACAATACAAATACTCTTTATTGAACACCACAGATCAGTACAAAACAATCCAGAAACAAAGAACAAAGTAGACAATAGGCGGTCTTATCGCTTAATAGCTATTTCTACCAGACAACCAGTAAGAAAAGTAAATTAAGTAAGAAATTTATGTAGTGAAAGACTACAGTTATCATTTAGAAGAAACAAATCAATTTCTTTTAAATCGTAGAAACGACCTTTTATCTCCAGACTGACTTTTATTCTATTTTCATTGGCGTCCAAGTGAGTGTTCAAGTTACCTACGTATTTTGACCTCTAAACTACCCTACAAATAAACGTTTACTAAGAATTGCCGGGGTCTCGTTAAAATGGTTTACAGTTGGTATACGGTTTCGTAGAACAACTGAGTCGTAGAAATCCTTGAGTCAGATCTAGTTCGTAATAATAAAACTGTAGCGGGATACCTAACAACTGAAATTTCATTATTAACCTTTGGAGCTCGGAGTATTTTTTTTGCTTGGTATAAACTGTGACTATTCCTTTTCCATGAAATCTTTTTTTTATATTATATACTTAAAATAACTTTTTAACAAAAAAACCGACGAACAGGACTTTTCAGTGAGTAAAAAATTGATCATCCCTATTTGGTATCCTATCCTTAAGGGATTTATGAACGGTTAGATTGGAGATCTATACGTATATAAAATGTGCATAGCCGGGGCGGGTCGCTGGTCTGTGTATATAAAAGGCTGCAACTGACTGATCGATCAACGCACAGCTCTAACCACTGAACGAATTGCACTAAAATTTGACACCCATATAGTTATTATGACGTGGTATTAACGGGAGTGTACCGGTTCTCAACGACTTGACTTCACATCGTGGAGATAGCAAAGTAAAGATATTCAATTGGCATTGTTCATTTTTTTAGTATGCTCCAATTCGAAAACCATTTCGAGGAAAACCATCAATTATCCGATTTATCTTGTCCGATTTCAAAAATACTTTATGATTGCAGATATTTTTGTAAAAGTACTTTGAACCTTTGTTTGACCGAACGACCGGGTTTTTAGACAGAATCCAGCATCGAATGTTTGCCACAAAAATGAAAAAAAAAAGTTTGGCTATGGCAACTGTCACGTGTCACTGTCAAATCTAACAAAACCATAGACAAAGCCGCTTTTTTATAGCCAGCCGAACGAAGGCGATTGGGATTCTGTCTAAATTCACGAATTATCAAACAGCGAAAAAATATCTATTATTAATTAACAAAGCTACGTAAAAGCATAATATTCAAATTAGTTGCTTGAAATAGTCAATTTTATGAAATAAAGGTGTTAAAAGCACAGCTTAAAAAAAATGAACAATGCCAATTGTGGGGAGTGTCACAGTAGATATCTCTCTTGCTTGTGTCTCAGTAGGCATCCGCTAAGATAGGTCTCTTCCCACTAGTTCCATTATCAGTTCCATTGATGGTACTACTCGTAGTGATAATGGAACTAGTGGAATCACTACGAGAAGTACCATCAATGGAACTGATAATGGAACTAGTGGGAATAGACCCTATCCCTAACAAAGAATTTAGCGACCGGGCCGGATTACAATGGTTTAAGGAGCTTTGCCACAAATTTTAATTCTGCGCAGACGAAGTCGCGGGAACAGCTAAGTAATTTGACTAAACAAAAGAAAATAGATCTCTTCTCTCCTCCTTATTCCTTTCTCCCTATTTCTTCTTCCTTTTTTATTCCTTGTTAGATTTCTTCTGGTAGAGATCTTAAAGGGATAAGTTCTTTGTGCATATATTTTATGTTTTTTTTGTGAATTGTCTCCGTTTCTTTATATTTGTACAATGAAGCATCTACTTACTTAAAATTGCCCAGTAGCGGGACACAACTCAAGAAAGTACATTGATTACCTTTCCGGCTATCACAGTTGAACTCGTGCATGTCGCAGGTATCTATGAAGGTCCTCATCTCGCCGCAGGAGTCAATCCCGCATATCGGAACCTGGTCGTGGCGGCAGATGTCAGCTATTTTGCATTCCTCTTCCAACTACAAATTAATCAAAGAATGAATGAATCCGTCCGACCGATTTCAGTCGCGAGGATCGCTTCGACTCCTCATTGTTTCGTACGGTGATGATGCGCCTTAAGATAGTTTTAATAGCGAATTTTGGCAGTGAACCTTCGCGCACACTTGGGGCACGTCAGGACACCGCAACTAGAGTACGAAATGAAAGAACAGATAGTCACAATTCGGCAAACATATATTGTAGGACGCCTTCAGTTTTTTTATGCATAATAGACATGCGTTTGATCTCAATCAGCCCTGATGGTAAGCGAAGTTATTGTGATCTAGCGTGAAGCATGCTTAAAGTAAATGTAATGCAGTAAATACCCATTCAACCCTAGATTTGAAGATGTAGTGGTGCGAAAAGTTGCTGCGAATTACAAACGGCGGTTGTAATAAGACGAAGACAGAGTGGAATGGCTTATTGGGGAAATATTTATTTATTTATTTATTTAATGTAATTTTCTTTGACATTAGGTTCTTTCTGCTTTATCCTATCAAGTTAGATCAAAAGAATGCCTCGTCTCTAGGCCCTAAAATATAAGACAAGTTTAGCAATAAAGCGTAGAAACAAAAACAAGATAGCACCTTTGACGTAAAAATGACCCTATTTTGTAACAATACGACGACGGCTATTATCCCATGTAAAATGCAGGTTTTTTGGCCATGCCAGGTCTGGCGTCAATGTTTTTTACCATTACGAGTTTGTAAAGTTCTTGATATCTTAAGCGTCAGTTATCTATGATTCCCTCTCTATTTTTTACTACGAAACAGACGGAGACGACATCATAGTCATAGATAGAGAGTGGTGAAACAGGCACTAAGAGTTGTTACAACAGTTTAGTTGGAACAGAGTCAACTTCACTTTTCGTGGCCGCAACGTGGCAAGCATACATAATAGTACATTATTGTATATGTACATTACCTCACATTTCCTTTACGATGGCTTGACAGATGATATCCCCATCTTAATAATATATTACAAAGGGGACAGTCGAGAGCCGCCGCAAATTCTACTGTACACATTGTAAACCGTCGTGCGGTTTCGCAAATGTTTTATTGATCAATCGAAAAGAAAGAGCGCCGTTACCTTGGTGTTACATTGTTTTAGACTTTCGCCATTTACATGCATAATTTATTACAAGAACGCCGCTTTATCCCGCGAAAACATGTATTATTTACCTCGACGCTTGTATTTTGTCTAGTTTTAACAGAAACGTAAATAAGCCTCACCAAGCAAGTAGGTATGTTCCAATTCCAGCAATAGCACTGCTGTCTTGTAACAAAAGAATGGGAAAAATAATTAAAACAAAACACAAGAATCTTAAACAAACCTTTGCAGATTCGACGTGTGCCTCACATCGAGATATTGTCAATGCGGAAAAAACAATTGAAAACACTATTTTCATTGTTAACTATTTCGATACTAATAGTAATGTCATGATTAGGTGCTCAAGCATTTGTTTTCACGTAGCTATTGCCATATATTATTATTATACATAACAATTCAGTTGTAGCATGTGCAATTTGTTTGTGGGCGCGTGTTGTTATCGTTAGAAATAAAATGTATTGTAAGTTTCAAATATGTTTCTATAAAATGATGATTTGATTTAGTACATGAATAGGATGGAATAAAAAATATTTTTCGATGTGATTTTCTTTTTCCTTTTCTTAGTAATCGTGATCCCATAGAAATCAGATTGTAGGAGTAGAGAAACATAACAAAGTTTTCTTTAATTCTATTTTTATTAGCTTGTGTGGTTTCAAATCATCATTATTTTGATTTGTTTGTATTTTGAAAATGAAACTACGTATACATTTTAAAAACTGAAACATAATTATAATCTAAAACATAAAACTGAAACATAAATCTAATCTTTCGAGTTTGTAGTTAGCTGGGCCTAACATGATTAATTGCCGACTTTCAGAGCTCATAGCTTGCTGAATATTCACTTAAGTCAAAAAATTGCTAGGAAACATTGCAATATTTCTTAAAGACCTAGCTACTTTGACTTAACCATCTGCAGTTTTTTTCCTCTATCGGCGTTTTAATCGTAAAGTCTGACCCTAATAACCATTTTACTAACCAATTGTACCTAGATCAATAGATACCTTCATTCATCAAAATCAGACTGTATTTTCCGCACTATAATGGAATATACGTAAACCTAAATAGGTACTCATAATACAAAGAGCCCAAGTCATAACCCTTCTTTTCGTTTCGCCGTAGTCGTTTAAATAAGCAAACCTGAACACGCTTTAACTCTCTCGACAATATACTCGTGTTCAAAGCGTTGACATATTTTTAACTTTATACGTCGGCCCAGCCAGTGTCACACGAAACTTTCAACCCCCGGGACCGTAACATATTAACGCTTCCCACGGACACTAAACATACAACATTTTCCGTGTGGTTTTCTACTAATGAACAAAAATTTTTTTACCTTGCTACTCCGCTACTCCTTGCTTGCTACTCACTTGAGTAGCGGAGTAGCAAGGTAAAAAAATTTTTGTTCATTGAAATGGACCTCCGCAAAGTAACGCCTGATTCAATAAAATGGTTTTCTACTGTCGATAACGCTAAGAGAAAAGCACGAAATTTGCGAATGAAATGTGTGCTAATGATAATTAGATCACCTATTCTTTTATGACTTATGATTTATGTAAAAAATATTTGTACACCTACGGGTAAATCATAGTGAGATAATATGACGCCAACTCCACCTAACAATTTACCTATGTTTATACAAATAAATAAATTTTGAATTTGAATTTGAATTTGACTACTTAAACTGTCTCCGACTTATTTCTTTTTTTATTGTTTTTAAGCGATAAGACCGCCTGTTGTCTACCTTGTTCTCTGTTTCTGTATTGTTTTGTACTGATTTGTAGTATTCAATAAAAAGTATTTGTATTGTTTTTTTCCATTATACGCCGAAGCTCTAATCACACTACTGCTCCCATACAGTTCCACAAACATATTTGACCCAGCGTCGAAAATGGTAAAAATCGGTACATGACTCCAAAAATACCAACAATCCAAATTACTTACATTTCTACTCTGCACGTATTTCAAATTAAACACATATCTATACCATGTGTGATACTTTCACAGCTAAGCGTACCGTTTCATGACGCCTCTGGGACCCAAGGGAGTTGGGAGCGTAATGGAAACCACTAGTACAGAATGATGACTGACTTGCCAGGTCTGGTTAAAATAGTTGTCCACGTGGACGACGTAGCCCTTTCAATGAAATGAAATAACATTGAATTTTGCGTTAAATTCTATTGTTTTTAGCATTTAAATTGCAGTCAGTGTTGAATTCCGGCTTCTTGAAAGAGCGTCCGCGCTTGCAGGTGACCCAGCACTCGTGAATCGGACGCTGTTTGAAATCTGAAACATGAATTTGTAATCTTTCCTCTATCTCTATCTCAGTCAACAGTATAATCAAATAGGAATGAAAGAAAATGCTAACGATCGCTCGTTGTAAACTTCTACGGGGGACCAAGAGAGGATGTTTCCAGTAAATGGTGGTGAATATGATGATAATGATATTAATAAACATAAAGCTTTTCTTGCTGTTGCTGTTACCGTTGAAGTCGTGCATGTCGCTGGTATCTTTATTTCCGATGTAAATAATACCGCGGAACGTTGCATGGGAAGGTCTATAAGTCGACGACATTATTAGAGGGCAGAAAGTTTGCGATGGTTCCTGGCAAAGTTGACATGTATTCTATGGTTGATGATCCATAATTTAATGACAGTGAAAACAATGACGATGACGCTAAGGAAACCTTTTTTGCTGTCGCAGTTAAACTCATGCATGTCGCAGGTATCTATGAAGGTGCGCATCTCGCCGCAGGAGTCGATCCCACACATCGGCACCTTGTCGTGCACACACAGGTCCGCGATCTTACACTCTTCTTCGTTCTACAGCAAAAAGAATAGTATATTAGAGTTAATTGGTTTACGACATCGAGAGCTAAGGATAAATGAGCTATTTTTTTTTTGCAAATTGCGTTTGATCACAATCATGTATGATGGAGCGAAGATGTGGACTACTAAATCTACAAAAGCGGCCAGATTGTAGCGTTTAGGGAACAAAGATCATCCGGACAAAGAAGCAAAAACGTTTTGTGTAAATATAAGGGATGCTGACGAAATACAGATCCTGTCTACTTTTGGAGCACCTGCGGAAAGGATAAATTGAGATGTTGATTATGAAAATAGTCAAAGTTTTTTCCCTGTTGCGGAAAACAGAACAAAGAATAATCCTCCTTTTGGGCAGTCGGGTAAAACACTTTAGAAAATATATAACTAGTTGGAACTTTATAGGAATCGGGTTGAACCAAACTAAAGGATAATCTATACCGACAACGTCAAAGTAAATTGCTCAGCTAAAAGCTTTCACAAAGGCTCTATTCATTCGAGGCTTTAACCGTATTAGCTGGCTCTGGTTTCTATTTTGTTATTTAATTTTATTTAGGTGCCTACCTACATTCAAAAGGACATTAACTTATCAATCGACACGACTTAAATCTGCTCATTGTATGTATAGAGAACGTGTTTGTGAAGTATTTCGTTTTATTTTTTACTCAAAACGTATCGTGACGATAATAATTTGTAAAATACCCTTTCCAATACTCACTTTGATGGTTTCGCTGTGCGCGTTAACGTAGCTTATTAGATATGTTACAAGAGCTGTAAAAATATTTTATATTAGGTACAATTTAATTATTAATCATTATCATGCCTCGCAATCCTTACTTACCAAATAATATAGTCATAATGCAGCTTCATAATATTAAATTACTTTATCATTTTTTATTTTTGAATTGTTAAAAGTATATTCACACCACGCAACATTTAGTATTAACGTAAAGGTATTTCGTAATAAAATGTATTGAAACACACCATAAAAGAACCAGTTTGAGAAATCATTTCGCATTCCGTTTTATGTCTTTATTAGATTTTCCTTGAGACGCAAATAGACGAAAGAGTAAAATTGCATCTGAATGCGAAGTGTGGGATTTTCTAGTCGTAATGTAGTTTGCTTCAAAGCTATTCCAACTTCTTTGAATATAATTTTAGCCTTTGAAATAAACTCAAAGACTTTTTATAGCTTTATTTCTGTCTTTTGCGAGTAATAAGACTATAACTTATAATTATTAGTTAGTAGTCTCAAATACCGGTCAGCATTCTTAAATCTCCATACTACTATTCATGCCACTTATTCGTTGCCCGCTACTTCATGTGCATTTAGTTCAATCGAATCAAACGTAGTTTTTAGAATAGTCTTCCATTACCAATTTTTTTTATCGGTTCTGTATTTTTAGACAGTAGCATAAAGTTCCACATCATATTCATTATGATGTCAGTTCACATCCCGTGACATAAATAAAAAGAACATAAGTACAAGACCAAATATAGAATTTATTCTATCTTTAAGTGTGGAGAATGGGGTAAAGTGACAGCCAGTACAGCAATTAGTAACAGAAGAGTGTATCAACGTCCCTAATTCAATCAAATCGCGCTTAATAACTATAAATCATATTCTACAAGAGTGTGGCGGCGAAACAGTCTAGATACTTTGAGCCCATAAATATATGAGCCTCAAAATACGATTAAACCAAATAAAAGACGTTCCTAATTACGCAATACGTAGATAACTCGTCTGACATGATGAATTTGTAAGTAAGTAAGTAAGTAAATGCTTTATTGTACAAATATAAAGAAACTGATACTATTCACAAAAAAATAACAATTAATTAATAAATGCACAAAGGCGAACTTATCCCTATAAGGGGCTCTACTTTTGAGTAGATGAGAGCAGCATTAAACAAGGGACAAGTGGAAAGGACAAGGGGAAAGTGTGAGTTTAAAATTCCAGATAGTGAAAGCCACAATAGAGCGTACATATCGAAGTACAATAAACAAATCATAAAATAAACTACTAAATATCATTACACACATGCATACATACAAAATACAATAAGAGTACACACTTAAAGTAGAAATGACAAAATACAATTAAATTACAAGATTTTAGAAAACATTACTCTTATCTTAGGATAACAAGTTAATATCATGCGCCCTGACTTCGCTCCCATTGTAAAACGTTCTATTTCGTCTGACACTTTTTCAAACGCCTGATGTTTTATACTCGTATGTACCTATCTTGAGTATACATTTAATGTTCGATGATTGAACAGGTAGAATCCATGTTTTAATTTCAAAAACGAACAACCTACGCTTGTTCGAGTCACGTACCTACAAACAACTGACCTTTGAGTTTCCTAGGACTTAATTTATTGCAAGTGAACGTATCTTGTATTATAACGATGATGCAGACATTACATCTGCAGTTTAGCGTCGGTACGTACCTAGATAATTGGCTAATGACTATAAACTTGCTTGCGTTCCTACGAAATATTACCTGTGCTAAGTGTGTAGGTGAAGCTTAGGAATTCGATAGTGTTCGGTTGTACAGGGACTAATTTGATTGAATAGTTGCTGATATAATTTGCGAAAAAGGTTCTAGGTATAATTATTTAAAGGTAACAGTATCATAGCGTCTAAGTGCTCAAAAATATGAGAACTCAATTGTTTTTTGATAATATCGTTGTAGTTGATCGCTTTTAAAAAATATAGGTTGGAGTACCATGAGTAGCATGTTAGCTTCACTTATATTTTATTATAATTAAAATTTAATAGACTTTTCACTCGTGTACCTATTTGTAGTTGAACTATACCCGATATGTTTCAGACGTGAATTAATGGTCTAGATGTGTTCGTGCAGATAGCTAACCGAGAACTCTTAAGTTTTATATCAAAACATTGACCCTATAAAAACTTTCAGTAAAACTTTACATTTCTACATGTGTACATACATACCGTCGCCTTTTCCCCATAAATTTTAGCATAGATTACTTTGTTACACTTGCTACGATCCAACACGTTTACGTTTTTGACCCAACAATATTCTAATTGGAAGATAACGGCAAGAAAAACAAGTACAGTTCATGATATGGCTAATATCAAGTATCAAAACGGTTTATCCCAGCACACAATTACCGCCACTATAAGTGGCGCGAGCGTCGAGTTGTGACCTACTTGTTCGGCGTCCAGGGGCCATCATGGATCCCTTACCCATCGGTAAATATCGCAGATTCATTAAATTTATCTACCAAAGTGATCTAGACGCGTAAAAGTAGCTGAACCATGACGACGTGACCGGGGACCGACTTTTGACAGCACGCAGTGAAACTACTTGAGAAAGTGGTGAAAAATCGAGCTGATTTTGAAACAGAGCAGAGTGGCAAAAATAAACGTCTAATTATCTTGTCATAAGTCAAGAACTTAGTTTGTTCTATAGTTTTGTAGCAACACACAGATTTTTCCAGTTCCGAATGGTACTTTCGAGTGAATGTGAAATTACGACTCCAAAGTGAAGAATTGTGCTGATCCGAAATACGAGTAACTTAGAAAAATACAGCTTTAATTAACTTTGTAAACTCGTAGAAAATTTTATTTCAGCTTAAATCTTCTTCTTCTCATGGTGCCTCTCCATTACTGGAGGTTGGCCGTTAGCTTAGCGAACCTATCCCTGTCCTGTGCCAAGCGAAACAGCTCTTCTACGCTGGCAATGCTCGTCTACTCGCGGATGTTCCTAAGCCGGGACTTTTTCCTCCGTTCAGCACGCCGTTTGACCTCTATCTTGCCCATCATGATGAGTTGGAGAAGCTCGTATCGTTCGTGACGAAGTACGCAGATTAAATATTCCATTTTCGAATGGCACTTAAGCTTAAACGAGAGTTTAAGTAAGTAAATATGCAAGTATTGTATATTATCAACGCAGATCTGCAGATGCTTATACAACTTACAGGGCTAGGATGAAATACTTGCTACTCCCTCGGCTGTCTTATCCATAATTCTCGAAGCACAAACGTTAAAACACTATTGCCTATTGACAAGATGAGCGAGTAGGATAGTGGTATCGAACCAGACAGTATTGTGTGGTAATTGTGTCTGAAATATAGTTTCCTCAGGGTTTAATTACTCCTACGCTATGCGGTGTCTTAAGTTTTTCTCTGGACATGTAACCAGAACATTAATTGTTTTCTTAGATGACGTATTACCTTTTTTTAGTAACAGCGTTGCTGATCTTAGCAACACCTTCATACCAATTACGAATGGACACTCTGGAAGATGTACTCGTGTATCCTTTGGAGGCGCCTACGGTGAGTGTCGAATAAATTCAAATAATCCAAACACTTTATTAATAAGTGCAAGTTTTGTAAGTATTTCATTGCTTTGCCAGAACATACAAAAGCGTGCAGTGTCTAAGAAAAGCGACTCTTTTGACGACTTTATTGAAGATAAATTGATACAGCACTCGCAAGCGTTGGAACAGCTTGTAAAAATGGTTCAACAGAACGGAGAAATCACAAAACAACTGGTGGAAAATATGAGTTCGCATTTCGAGAAGCCGAAACTGCCTGACAAAGTGGAGGTACAACCAAGTAGAAGGTTTCATAATACTGACGCTAGTGGTAACAGTCCTTTCTCGAGAATTGGTGAAAAAGTACCGAAATATGGGAATTTAATGAAGAATTTAGTGGTAAAAGAGTACAGTCATGATTCGGAGCCTACTGTTATCGTAGAGGAAAGTTACAAGCCCGGGCAGAAACTACGGCCTAGCTGAGCCTTCTTTCAGCAGATTACTATTTCTATTTTGAATTAGAAGTTTATTATTTTTATTCACAATTTTAATGATGTTGATAAGTTCATATGATGTTCCGAAGTAGGTACATACGAGTACACTTTGTTTTTCTGCATCTATTCATCGGAAATCAATCCGAGAAATATTGTATTTTTTATTGATATAATGTGAAGTAGTTACAAATAAGCATAGAACTAAACATAAGCAGTTTATCCGCATCACGTACAAAGTCCCATTAACTTAATAAAAACCTGCCAAAATTTGTTAATTTATTTTCTCCTTGCCAACCTGCTGTAACCAATAGGTATGTAAACCATGATTTTCATTAAGTCAACTATCAGAATGTCCACATCAGAGATTTTTTCCGTTGCAGTTCTCTCGTCGATCGCTAGATGGCAGGCATGTCTCGGTACCTAGTATAAAGCCTGTATCAAAAAGCCCATGGTGTAGAGTGGCCCTAGTTTGCAAAAGGACTATAGACCCAGTCTGTGCCTTTGATGACAACTTCGGCTACGGAAAATTCGATGATATCTGTCACATGATACAAGTGAATTGCTTCTGGAAGTACAGTAAGTTTAAAGCTTTAAATACTTGTACTTAAAACATAAATTCTCTCACGTCTGTATTCCCTAAAGGGGCAGGCAGAGCACGTGCAATTTCAGTGCCACTTGTAGCATTTACAGGGTAAAACATGAACAAACGTGATATTGAAGTGACTAGTCTAGCTAGCGCCCATTGTCCACAAAACAAAACTACCCTATTCCCTTAGTCGCCTCTTACGATACCCACGGGTATATTGGAAGTGGTGATTTTTTTCCTGCCGGCTAGCATGAATGGGCGCGAAAGCTGTATCACGCGCGAGATAGACATACTCGTCTTTTTCTTACTGTTCTTTATAGAAAGAGATGGGTAATCTACCTCACGCGCTCACGTGCTAGCTGTGCTGGTACCACTCGGAAATATACATGTCTTGTTTATTTATTATTAACAGATTAAAATTTCCAGATTTCTCCATTGTTTCCAATTGCAAGCCTCCGTTTTAGGACCAGCATGGGTGTGTCGGAAATAATAGGCGTTCCAGTGGTTTTATTTTTAATTTATCATTTTCTCTTAAGAATTAACCATAATTATTAATGTTTATTGAATATTGTTGGTTGTTTCATTTACCTACTCCAGCGCCTAGCTCCTTTTGGTTAGGACAGTATTCATCATCTTTCACGTGTCTGAAAACTGAAGGGTTTCATGTGAGACATTAGATCCTTCTAGGTAATATTATAAATGCGAAAGTTTGTGAGTGAGTTAGTGTGTGTGTTCCTTCTTCACGCTGAAGTGACTAAAGGGATTTGGATAAAATTTGGAACTCAGATAGCTGGTATCCTAGAATAAAACATAGGCTACTTTTATCCCGGAAAGTTGCAGATTCCTGCGGGATAGCGATAAACATGTCATGTCTAATTCTACGCGAAGTCGCAGGCCGAAGCTTGTATTCCTATAATGAGACAGTTCTAAACAGGTTTTTATTGAGTAAGACACTTTGTCTTCATAATCATGTATTTAATTTCAGAATTTCGGTACGAAGTAAAGTTTTAATAACATTGTCTAAGGGCTGCAAACCCCAAATGGGTAAACCCGCTTATGTTTTGTCCATGTCAAAACACATCATATTTAACCAACATGAGTTAAATACATAAGCATAGGTAAGTGACATAAATAATAAACTTAAAAAAAAATGTTTTGTCGGCGACTTGAAAGCCAAATGTCAGAGTGACAGATAAAGTCAATAACGATCAAAATTATTCCTGCCAGTATGGTTATTTTTGCTTGGGACCAACAAATGACAGCCGCATCTTGTGATGAAGTGTAATTCTGAAGCTACATATAAATTACGTTTTTATAAATCCTTCACAGTGAATTGCACCAAGTTTACCGATAGCTATACCGATGATTTGACATAAATTTGACAGAAATTCTATGAAATATACGTATCGTTAAAGTAACTTGATGCAACTTACGCTTAACGCATTCACTGCCAGCTGCGAAACCCGAGACATCTTCATGTGCCTCAAAAGCCACGCAAACGCATATATGCGTTGGTGGTAGGCGATGCGGCTAGCAACCCATCACTATTTTGATTCCTTTTTCCACTTACACGACTACAATCATGCTAAACGTGGTCTTTAGGTCTTGTTACCGCTAGGCTCTGTCTACCCCGTAAGGGGTCTAGACGTGATTTGTGTGTGTGTGTTTTTTTTTATACAAGAGGGGGCAAACGATCAGACGGGTCACCTGATGGAAAGTAATCGCCCAGGGACACCTGCAAGACTTGGGGAATCACAGGTGCGTTGCCGGCCCTTTCAAGAACAACACAGGAACAGGAAGTGTATGTGTGGTAGTGAATGATGAGTGATTAGAATATTATGTGTTTGTGTATCTCACCCATGACATACTCGCAGGAGTACTCGTACATGTCGCACAAGTCTATAAAAGTCCGGGCCTCGTTGACGGACTTCCCGCAAACGATGACTTTGTCGTGGAAACAGGAATATGCGTGCTCGCACAGCGTCTTTAAAGCGGTCTACAAAACAATGTCGAATCAAATAAATCATGCTGGTCTGGGAGTGAAGAAAAAGCATACAATGTACCAGTTGTTTGTTTTCCCGCGCACATGGTAAAAGCCCACCGAGGAATGGGCGAAAATCTTAGGAATCATGTCATAGGCGATGCGGCTAGCACGTCTTTATCCCTTACGTGGTAGACAGAGCCTAAGGTAACAAGACCTAAAAGCCACGTTTAGCATGATTGTGGGCGTATAGGTGGAAAGGGGAATCAAAATAGTGATGGGTTGCTAGCCGCATCGCCTATAACATGATTCCTGTTTTCATCCATTCCCTCGATGAGCTTTTACCATCTGCGCGGGAAGAGAAGCAACTGGTACATTCTATGTCTTTTCTTTGCTCCCAGACCTACATGGAAGCAATTCAAATAAAAAAATTCCTAATACTGGCCGCAAAACCAGGCGTACGGCCAAAGAAATTTACAGGAACAGTTCCCATCACACCAAAGTTCACCCTGTCCTCCAACCTCCATCCCAAAGTAAATACATAAAAATAAAATAATATACCTAAGAATTAATAATTGCGGAGGGTGACAGTTATTTAAACTGCCGGTTCTTCTTTTCCTTTCTGATATTTTTGCTAAACATACCACATTCTTCGTTGAAAAAAGAACTACATTGCAATAAGTTAAACACTTCTAGTTGACATCTCATGTCACCGTTATAAACTTACCAATTGCGTTTTATCTGCTATTATGTGACTCTGAACTAATATAGCAACACAACTAAGAACAATTATCCTTTGAAGAGACATGGCTTGTCTAATAAAGCGATATTAAACGTCGAGGATACTCTGACATTGTCGCGGTAATACAACTTCAAACAAACAATTACCGGATATTACTGTACCTACTTGCTCCAGCAATATTTGTCAAACAAAACAGAGGTTTTATTCAACACTGTTAAAGACACAGCTCAGCACAAACCCTATTTCCATCTCACTTTTACACGTAACGCTTTCCGTGTGAGACTAAGATACAAGCTTGCAGATTGTTGCTGTTAGCTTGGATTAGAAATCCAGGACTTGGATTACTATGAAGAGTTCAGGCATTTAGTAGATTAAGGACTTTACTGCAGAGTTCAAATTGGATTGACGTCGTTACGGATGTTGTTATGTTTTCCTTGAATTTCATAGTCTAAAACAAAGATACAATGGAAAATTTCGGCTTAAGTTAGCTAGTACGTGCTTCCAAGAGCCGTCAATTGTTTGACAGGAAGTGAACAATAATTTCGTTACGGAATTTGCTTTGTTTCAAAATTAAATGCGTTGTTTATTTACGAAGTTGAAATAAATTGGTTACGAAATGTGATCGGGAAATTGCGGGTGAAGAAGATTATTGGGTTTACTTCGGAATTATGTCGTAGGCCGCCTTACAACGTAATCTAATGTTGTTATAAATAAGTACTCCTCTGTACATCTGTTTATTTAGTTACCTGTAAAATTATTGTCTTTTTTGCTAAAATGTACGTATTACATTTCTTAGCTAAAAGATCGGATGGATTTGAATGAATTTTGTAGGAACTCTGGAATTACACATCTCAGAACGAGAGGGCTATGGCTTAAGCTGCCATCGAGGCCCAGTTCATATTACGAACTTGATACACTCTTGAACAGCTCCTTAGTGAGCAGGTTTCCTTACGATTCCGAAAACTTATGGTAAATTTGCAAAGAAATTTCTCATACACATTAATGCTTGAAAGGCTTAAGTCAAACCATTATGTTACCACGGCTTGTTTAGTTATACAAGTTCAAGTTACAGTCTTTCCTCCTGGAGCGCTCGCCCCGGCGGCAGCTAATCGAACAGGCACCAGGAGGAAGGACTACGAACTAGTCCGAAACATGTCGAGTATTACTCTACTAAACTTTTTATAGCTATGCGGCAATGTTGTGCAGTTCCGTTTTGTTCGAAAAAAAACCCCTTTCAAAGCGTTCACATTCGTCGCCAAATAATCCATATTTGCGATCATTTCAAGAAGGAGATCACTTTTCAACAAGTTAATAAAAGAAATTATAATTTATGTCACGAAGCCCGCCAAAACCAGTGAAAAGTGAATGTTATTGGACCACACGCGACACTAGCGCCTCTAGCGGCAAGTTCACACGCGGTAGCTCCCATTGAGAACCATTCCAGAGTTGTTATTAATCGGTATTATATAAACACGACAAATAATCACCTTCCTAAGTCCTAAATGCCGGACTCAGAGACTCCGTTTTTTTACCACTTCAGCTATTGATGCTTGCTTCCCAAAGAAATATGTTGATTTAATATGAACACATAAATCATACATAATGTGTTTATTTTCAAAATACAAAAAAACAAAGCGTTGAACTTAACTTCATTAAATGGAATCGATAAATGGAATTAATAATAGTTATATACAATTTTCATCAAATATATAAGGTAAGTGAATTACATATTTAAAAAACTAATTCAGATCCAAAGACGGCTACTTGTCTATCTAACACTACCTACATTATTCTATATCTAAATATTTTTTCTTTGAAGTTGTGCATGTGAGGAAAATAAGCACTGATTAAAAACCATTAAAAGTTAGTTTTAATATTTTTTAAACATTCGACAAACATGATTTATAAAAAAACAAGAAAATACACAATAATCGGAGCTAGTCGGTTTATCCTCGACTTATAATCATCATGAGTGAAGTCGTTTATTTTGTAGTCTTCTTAAAATTATTAAGTTATCGTATAAAACAGTACAATGTAAATGAGTTTATTTATTAAATTAAATCAGAATTAAATCTACTCGTCATAAAACGAATTGGTAGGTTTCCTAGAGGCAGTCAAAAAGTTTCTATCGGCAGGGCAACTTGTCTGTTTGTAATCTGGAAAAAGAAAAATAATGTTAATTTTCTCGCGAAAAATAATGATTTTCTACAAAAATTACAAGAAAATGCAATATAGTCTAGACTATTTAAATTATTACAGATTATAGTTCTTGCAATTAACGATGGTGAGTGAGCTTTATGTGTAGTAAACACGTATCTCCATGCGTGCCAGTGTGCGTGTTGCACGGAGCAAGTTTTTAGCGAGAATTCCATCTTTTTTTTGTTTACGGCATGGTACGGCATCTTTCGCTCTCACGCTCACTTTGACACTTATGCAAATACTTGTTTACCACGAATAAAGCTCACTCGTCATAGTAACAAATTTGTCAGATAACATCTGAACACCCTTGCAAAGTTTGACGCTCGTGGTTAATTAATTGACGCTTTTAATTTACGAATCTTAAGATACATTTCAGTACTATGCACTCAGTGTACCTTTTCATTTATAAGTTACGTGAGAAGCGCTACTCGAAATGTCATTGTTTGTAAGTGACAAATAATATAGGTCCCGCAAATTATGATTGTGTGAAAAGTATTTTTAGTAAGGGAACCTCCAAAGTAAGAATACATAGTGGTTACAAACTTCGCCTTCTAATGCAGTTGTAGTCAAACATGTCGCAGAGGTCTCTGAAGCCCATGACGTCCCCGGCGTGGCTGAGCCCACAGATGGGAACGCGGTCGTGGTTGCAGACCTTAGCCATGCTGCACCATTTAGCGCTCATCTGAAATATGAAGTTCTATCGCTCTGAACTTTGTATGATGGGATGCTAACCGCATCGCTTATAACATAATTCCTAAGATTTTCGCCCATTCCCTCGATGGGCTAACTACTAAACTAACTAAATATTGTTACTTTATAAAATAATTGTATATGTAGTTTTGATTTCAAATTCCAAGCATCGTATTTTGTTTTTAGTGAAGAATATGAAGAAAAAGTAAAAACTTTGGCTTGACATGCAACCGCGTGTCTAGACCTTGTCTAAATATGTAAATTTTTGATTAGTTTACACCAATCGACCCAGTCTAGACTGAACTAAACTGGTATCTGTGAAGATACGAGATTATATGGGATGGACATTATTTTAAATACATATTACTACAATATCATACCCAGGGCCCAAACTTTTAATTAATCTTACAAATGACACTTTTAAATATATTGAACTTGATCGGGATAAATTTAAAAATGAGATCCCAGACCTAAAACCTAAAGGTGTCTCTAATGCTATTAATGTTTGCTCAAATGGAATTCATACCGACAATACTTAGCAGCCAGGGTCACTGACCCTATCCTACCACAAATTAGATCCATATATTAATGTCATTGATGTACACAGGATGTTTCCCGATTGAATTATACCTACCACAGTTTACGGCTCAAATGTTTAACCCTTCAAATTTTATTAGGGCATGTAAGGCCCCGGGGAAATTCTCGGTCGAATTACAACTTTCAATCCTTGCCATATTACTAAACTTTTGTGTATGGTAATAAGATCAATGGGTTCACTGGACAATGACCTTCAGGGTGGGTTTAAGGATCTATGATAATTACAATCAAAATTTACATCCCATCACTCAATGTTGAAAAAAAAATGCAAAGCAGTCCGTCCGCGATCAAACTAAATTGTATTATAATAAAAGCGATGAGAAAATTCCTTCAGACCGCCGTCAATGCTCATTGTCCAAGAAATGGTAAATTACCGCGTCAAATAGCGCGACTCCAATAAAATACAAATACTCATTATTGAACACCACAAATCAGTACAAAACAATACAGCAACAAAAAACAAGGCAGACAATAAGCGGTCTTATCGCTTAATGGATCTCTACCAGACAACCAATAAAAGAAAGAAATAAGTCGGAGACAGTTTAAGTAGGTGGCGGAAACAAATAGACAGGAGAAACTTAGGAATAATAAAAACAACAATACTAACATGAATGTAATACATAGCTTAGTAAATAAAATAATACATACATATGCACATAAAATTTTATACTTACGATACTTACATAAAATATATATTATAATGTAATAACGAAAAAGAAAGAAAGAAAGAAATAATAATAATAATTGTATATATTTAAGAAGACCATATAACAGAACAGGATTTGATGAGAAGCAAAAAATAAAAGAAAAGGACTAAAGACAGGAAGTGGATCCAATTAGTGACAAATAGTGAGATTTGAGTTGGTGTCTAAAATTAGGACTAATTCCTTAAGTAACATTATTATACTATTACTATCTCTAATAATATTATATATGTATCTCAGTGTTTGTCAATTGTATTTGTCTTGTTTATTTTGCACAATAAAGAGTTTACATACATACATACATACTAGCTATTATAGCTGCCAGCCCTCTGGTCATATGAAGCATAGAGATCCTTCATAGAGGTAAACACCTGATAAACATTCTTGCTTTCGTGAGAAGCCAATTTGAAAGCAGATAATTTTACGGTGTTACGAAAGATTTAGGAAAAAGTATCATTTACACACACTCTCTGGTCGTCTCGGGGGTACTTTCTGTACCTTCCTTCCCATGGCGATGTCCTCTGAGTCCCGGTCGGGAGGGGGCCCGTGGCCGCACGCAAGCGATGCCAAGCAGCAGACGAATAGCATTACTGGAAACAGCAGATGTGGCATTAAGTGGACATTATGGTGTGGTAAGAATATTACAGGATGTTAGAAAATTATCACTCAAGCTTGAGTTAAATGATTCCTTGACTGGTGTTCATCGGCAAATTATAATCGACACCTATGTTTATATTGAAAAACATTTTCAACAAGATATTATCTCAAACAAACAAACTTATCATTTCACAACCCTTTAATATCTGATAAACCTTTATAACTTTTTTTAAAATCGAAATACCTTTAGGTGTGGCTCACATTAGGTTAGGTTAGATTTCTTTTATGTTTTCCAAATGTTAATATTTTTGTAAAAAATAAAAGGTTGTCAAATGTTGTGAAAAGTTGTATAGCAAATGATGGTAAACCCTTTGAAGCTAAACTAAAGAGTAAATAGCACAGAAAGTCTATTTAAATTCTAATCTAGTCCCCGGAGTAACAAAACAAATGAAAATGTCAATTGAAATACTATCCTTCTGTTAAAGTACTCTATGTTAATTAGAGGTGACTGATAGGATAGCCTACTGGGGTTGACACTATTAGGCTTTGATGATTTTTATGGGTAGTTTAATAAAACTTTGTATAACTTGGGCCCTGTGACAGCTGTCACTTTCATACACACATACATACACAAATCACGTCTTTATCCCTTGCGGGGTAGACAGAGCCTAAGGTAACAGGTACCTACAGGCCACATTTAGCAATAGGTGGAAAATGGAATCAAAATAGTGATGGAATGGAGTGGAAAATGGAATCAAATATAACATGATTCCTATTATTTTCGCCTATTCCCTCGATGGGCTTTTACCATCTGCGCGGGTAGAGAAGCAACTGGTACATTCTATGTTTTTTCTTTGCTCCCAGACCAGCATGGAAGCATCACTTTCATACAATTTGTAAACTTGCAATTTTTGTATTTGCGCTGTCTTCAAAATTTGTAAACAACTTTTTGACCAATTCCAGTGGTCGAATGGACTTTAAATTGGGTATACAGTCATGTAGATCGGTTACTACACTAAATACAGCAATAAAGCTTGGATTAAAACTGAAACTTTAAAAAACACTTATTTTACCACAGACCCAGCCTGACTATCCTATATTAAAAGTAATATTTCTAAGTGTTAAATCTTTTTAATGGTTCATCAAAGTTAAGTCGCTCTTGATGAAGAATATTCCAAAATCATTGTTGAATTTGCATAAGAACAAAGAATATCTTCAGATATTCCCAAAGTTTACCTTTAATTCTGTGGACAGATGCCATCACGTAGGCTGCTTCCCCTGGCTCGACTTCAAATGAGCGATCCTTCAGGCAATTTGCTAATTCTCAGTATATACGTGTATATATATATCCCGGGATGCCTTTGTTGTATTTTCCTTGCGTAAACTTCCACTTTGATACATAAACAATAGCAATGATGTTGGAAAGTAAATAGTCATATTAAGCCGCTTCGTCAAACTGTTTCAGTATGCTAAACATTTACAAATAGCCCTTGTGATTATGTGCGTGTTTTCTTTTCATTTACCAAACGAGGTTCTGTACTATTAAGTGGGCATTTAGTCCTTTTCGTTATTTTAAAATCTGAAAATTTTACGTATAATTACCGACTGTAACTAGTTTTAAATGATTCACGGTTTAATAATAGATATATTTTCTATCAGTGTGTGTTACCAGTGATGGCTCCATGGGTAACCTTTTGTTTGCCATAATTTTATACGTCATAAATATATTGTTTGTCACAATGATCACTTTTTGTTCTCTTTTACTATCGATTGTTCAGGATTGTTATAAAATTATCCTAACCTAATCTATAGAAATCCACATATAGCCATTTCAGAGCTTCTGAAAAAATTACGGTTAAGTTAATTTTGTTTTTGTTTCTTGTTTCTGCAAACTAGGAACGAATTTTTGACGAATATTTCGTAGAAAATAAAATAACCGAATTCGAGACAGGCAGACGCAAAAATAAGCACTGCCGCTTGGCAGCAGGATTAATGAGTAATATTGTGGTAGTATTTGAAATGTCTTGTTTTGTATCTTTCTATTCTAATTCCTATCAGCCCACATTCACCCATTGCTGAGTAAGGGCGTCTTCATTTTCACGCCACTTTGCCCGGTCCTGTGCCAGTCTCATGCCCAGTTTTCCAGCCGGCTGCCAGATATCGTTTGACCAATGGGCTAGTGGTCTGTCCACTGTCCTTCGACTCATTCTAGGCCACCTTTACCTTTATTAAATTTGCAGTTGTATTCGAACATAAAGCAGGAGTCCTTAAACCAACGATGGTCGTCCTTAAAGCGCTCCACACCGCAGATTCTTTTGTAATTATGTCTACATTTTACGCTGCTTCTACACTGTTTCTGAAATCGTAACAAACCATAAGAAGGGTGCCGGAATATACGGCCTTAGAATGGACAATCTGATAGATCATACGTGTACTGTTTAGGAATCAAATACGAGACACGATTTAGGTAGATAGGTAGTCAATTTTACCCCGTGCATTCCGACTTGTGCACTTAAAAATTTTAATCCGGCATTGTCGGGCGAGAAATGTTTAAAATTGTTTTCAGAGAGAATTGAGGGCGCTACTTGCATCGTACTGTCACATTTTTGACTGAAACTGAAACTGAAAAATAACCAAACCTTAAAATTTCATTTTTAATACAAGATTTTTGCTGATTGTACTTTTTTGACTGTACTTTTTGCGTTGTCATCTATCCTGCAATGTATACCAAATTTCATATCAATCGGACAAACCGATTGCGACTGCAAATGCAAAGAATTCGATTATCTCTATTCCGGGAAACAATGTCATTTTCCGGGATAAAAAGTATCCTTTGTGTTAATCCAGGTCATAAACTAACTGTGAGCCATGTACCTATGCGCATTTTCTCACTACACACTTTCTCGTATTAAGATAACTTATTAACTGGTGTTTTGCAATTACTTACGTCTTTTAACAAATTATCGATACCATTGCAACACAAAACTAAGGTTAATATGCAAAATAGTTTTACAAAATAGTTTGACATTTGTTAAAGGAAAATGAACCACAAAAAGTCAAGCAAATCTAGCGTTTTGCCGATAAAGACCGCGAGTTTCTGCTGCCTACTCGTAGTTATTTTAAACGTTTTACCATTTATTCTGTAAAATCTATAACGATATTTGCTGTTGTGAAATTTTATTACTTTTAGGTTACCATTGTTAAGCTGTGACTCCACTGACTAAAAAAATTTTCAATACCTACTAATTTTATTGATATGTGTACAATACAAAACTATGACTGTTTTGAATTATTTAAAACTAGGTTTAGGTTATTGGTTTATCTTCCATCGTAACTAATGTTACTTAATTTTATTAAGAACCAAATCGCACTTGTGAGGAAAACAGTGTTTCTTCTTTAAAATCAGTTTTAATCCTGCTGTCAAATACAATAATAAAAATATTAAAAAAATACGATTCTAAATTTAAAAACAAATTATAAAAAAGGTCGGTCGAAGTTCGTATCTTAGAGCGATTTCACACTACGTCCGCTCCGAATCCGATTCAAACCCATTAAAATATGGTCCGTAGCAGCCGTAGAACTATTTCTATGGTAATTTACTAACTAGATCCGATGTCCGTCATCCGATTTGAGATCGGATCTAGTGCGTAAATTACCATAGAAATAGTTCGGATTGGATTCGGAGCGGACGTAGTGCGAAACCGCTCTGTTTCTCTCACTCTCAAATGAATGACTGTTAGTATGAGCGAACGGCACGAAACGAATTTCGAAATGCGAATTTCGCGGTATGATACCTTACCATGGGCTAAGATACTAGAAAGAGGTCAATGCAAATGAGTCATGACAATAGATTCATACCAGTCCGCGTTGTGTAGGTATATAAAGTTCGTAATAACTCCCACGAGTAAATGAAATACTTCCATTTTTCCAGAATATTGGCATCCTAACAATTTTACCGCTGTATCTATCCCCCGCCTCGCAAATGAGATTTTGAAATACCTTCCTCGCGAAATAAATTATAATCGCGCGCGTGAACCAAAGCGTTAGCGACTTTCAGATGTTTTACCTTTACTTTGTACACTCAGCTTTATAAACAAACCGAGTAACGATAGAACCGAAGTCTGCTGATATAAAATGTTTGGCTTCGCATTGTTAGGTAAGATTTTTTAGACCATTAGCAAACTTAACGAACGGATTAACCGCCTTCATCAAATGCCCAGTAATGAACGCTTACAGCCTTTTTTTAATTAAATCCATTGCTCGCCAAATGCTATTTTTCTTTGCAACTTTTTCCGGCCCAATTAAGAGTATTATATTATAACGCTTTAAAAATAACTCTGGTTGCTTAGCTATTGCCGAAAAATTCGAAGGTAGATAAGAAGCTTATTGTTTGTATTGAAATCTTTGTAAAGATACTAGCTTTTGCCCGCGACGTCGTCTGCGTAGAATTATACATATTAATCTTCCTCTTGAATTACTGTGTATCTATTAAAAAATCGCATCAAAATCCGTTGCGTAGTTTTAAAGATCTAAGCATACATAGTGACAGACAGACAGACAGCGGAAAGCGTCTTTGTTTTATACTATGTAGTGATTTGATCTATTGTCGAATGTTATCGAGTAGAACATAAAAATTGGCATTAAAGAAATAGCAAAACCGACGAACATAAATAATTATCGTATCCTCTGTTTTGCACCCTTAGGGACGGTTTTTTAGGAATTTAAATTGAACTTGGATTCCTTTTTCACTCAAGAAAAATATCATCAAAATTGGACAACTTACTTTTTTATCTTTCGATTTTTTTGCAATGGGAAGACGTTACAATAGCGATATCTCTCTCCAAGGAGATGTTATGCCTTAATTATCGTGTTTTTCGTACAATTAAGAGTTATACATACATACATAATATGGACATTTGTAAAAACTTAATATACGTAGTCTTAACTAACACGTTCTTTTTTCTTTTCGCCGGCTTTAAATATCGATAATGACGACGGCAGTTATGTAATTAAATCAAAAACGATATTCTTTACAGTTTTGGCGATTAGTTTAGCTTTGGTTGATGCAAATGCGGCAGATGTAAGTAAAAGTGATGTAAAAACCATGCTAGTGTAATTCATATATGCATACAAAGGGCGCCTTATTATTAATATCGAGCAAAAGCGTCGAATAAAATCAGTCACTTGTATGGAGACCCCTTTTAATTTCGTTTCCTAATATTTTTTAAATTTATTGTCACAGCTGTGAAATTATAAACTGCCTTCTTACGTAGTACTCTCCTAAAGAGTCTTGTGAGAGAAGGGCGGATGGAATAAAATAACCGCAGAGGTTAATGTTTAGATTCGGAAACCGTAAAACTCATAGAATTTTGTTCATAATGATTATATAGAGCCTAATACTTCTTTCAGTAGAATTATTCTGTTCATAGGTGTGTTTTGAAGCAAAGACCTGTGTCCACAACGGTATAGAGAGATGTGGTGTAGACTCGAATGGTCAAGCGAGAAGATTCCTTGATGCTTGTGACATCAAAGAGTTCAACTGCATTAAAAAAACCGGTAAGTCAGCTTCCAACTCATAGTACTGATCAATCACGTATCAATTCTTGGACTCATTTGATCCATATTTTTGGGCAGTATATTTTAGCTTAGAATGTTGGACAAATCAAGAACTGTTCACGCGCCTGTTACTGGGGATATTACAGGTACATACTAAAGGACTTTTGACATATTTTGACATGTCATATGGACACAATATCTACATAATTTATCCTCAATATATCGGCCGTATCGCAACTTTTAACGGATGATAGCACGAGTAGACCGAAGAGGTTATCCCGCGGATATTGTAAAAGTGTCTGGTTGTATTAAAACAATAACATTTTAACGTACAATTTCAGATTATACGAAAACCGTTGCCGCAACATGCAAAGATTTGCCGCCACTTGAAAACAAGTGAGAATACCTTTTTTTGGAAACAGGTGGTTTACATTATTACAGTATTTGGTGATTAAAACTGTTTTTCATTTTAATTATTACTCTGCTGCGATGTCGGTGCAGTTATTCGCATTGGAACTTTTAGTGTAGGTACCTTTTTGTTGCAAAAAACGTCTTGAACGCGTTCGCGTTTATCGTTTCTATACCATGGACAAAGTGGCCGCGCGTTCTGACGTATCGACAGCTAAGCTATATTACTCAACGTTTTTACGTGTGTTGTGATACAAAACTTATACTCCTCGTTTAATGCTCCTCTCATCTACTCAAAGGTTAACTGGTAAAGATCCTTTATAGGGAAAGCACCTTTGTGCATATATATTATTGTTTTTTTGTGAATCATATCTTTTTTTTTATATTTGTACAATAAAGCATTTACTTACTTATATACATATGCTTAGGAACTTGGAATTTTTTTCTTCACTTTACATTATTATTTAAACACTTCTTTGTCAGTCAGTCCATGTGAGCTACCGAAAAACGAATTACTTTATATATTTTCCTGTAGAAACGTGTCTTTGGCAAAAAATATTTCTCTCTGGTATGCATGCTATCGATGGTTAATAAAAACTCCATCTGCGCAGAATTTGCTCATCGCTATCCCGCGGGAACTACGCGACTTTCCGGGATAAAACTATCTTATGTCCTTGCCCGGGACTGAAACTATCTCTGTATCAAGTTTCATAAAAATTGGTTCAGTGGTTTAGGTGCGCAAGCGTAACAGACAGACGTACAGACCGACAGACAGAATAGCTTTCGCATTAATAGTATATTAAATAAGAGAAGTAGGGATTTTGATTCATTATTTATTCAATTTTAAATGTTAGTAGCATCAATTTTGTTTCCGATTATTTGTCATTCACGGGGATCATTATTATTTTAATTCTGTAGTGGCCAGGACGATCAGGACCCGGAGGTCCACAAGTATTGGTGCTGGCGAGCCAGCAGCTGCCGAGCTACCAGATTTAGCGAGATAGTCTGCGCTAAAGACATCCAAATGAGAACACGAGTGTTTAAGCCATTCGTGAACCAATGCTCTGTGTTCAGACGCAACTGTGTGAGCCGAACTGGTGCGTTTCTGATTTTTCCACGGTGCGGGTAAAAATAAATTCCTTGACTGTACCTCTAATGTTGATATATAATACACGTATAGACCTACGAATAGAGATGAACATTATCTGTAATGTTTTAAATGACGTATTGTGTTCTATTGCACTTAGAGATATTACAATAAACTAGTCACTGAACTGAAACACTACAACCTGAAAATGAAATAAAAAAATCCTCATAACAAATAAAAGAGCCTACAAAGACATCGTTGAACTCATAGAACTTTGTTCATTTAATGTAAAATTTAAATTGACAAATTAATTAAAATCTGTTTAGATATATTCCAATGCATGATATATTATACAGTGAGGGAAATGTTTTTACGTAACACCTTCTTTTTCTGTTTTTCAATATGGCCCCATCGGTCGATGCGATGATTTCGCCAATGTCAAAGTAATAAATACAGTATTAAAAAATCTTGTGACAAAAATGTCGGCAGCGTTGTACGGTAGAACATGGTCAAAAGACTCCCCCCCCCCCCCCTGTCAGGCTCTTATAACCACCGGATAATGATATCCCTCAGAATCTGCCAGGAAATTACTAAACGATGTCCAGGGTGCACCGGACCAAGCACTGCTCTTCCCCTCGGACGGATCTATAAACGAATCGCAGCTCTTGACCACACGCGGAGGTAACCCGACTCGCACCCCATGTAAATTTTCAATCATTTTCCGATAGATGGGGCCAGTGGTATTACAAAACTTAGTATCGTTGTGCTTGCGAAAACAATTAAAATCATAATACTACTTTTCCTTACAAGGAAAATGTATACAAGCACCACCATAGAACCCTGTCGCAATTGACAGGCCGCCGTCACTCAAACTTGAGAGATAATTATGTCACCTTTTTGCGATAGGGTTCTACGGTGGTACTTGAATACGTTTCCCTTACAGTAAATGATACGTTATGTAATATTAATTACAACATTATGATCTCGTAGTGCTTAGTAGTTTCCTGCTAGGGTTGCCACACGTCAGGGTTTGTCCAGACATGTCCGAATTTTTGACCCTTTGTCAGGATTGCGGCCTACCTTGGTAGGTGTCCGGATTTTTATAAATTACCTCAATGAAAAAAGAAGTCAAACATTGCACGGAGCTACGGAGTCGGGCGAAGGGAAAGGGAAGCGTAGATCCACGGTACAGGTACATCGCGCACCGCAACTCCTCGCCGGCACATTCCTCAACCTACGTCAAATCTCTGTTTTAAAAAATGACAGGACTGTCAGGATTTTTGTCAGGACTTTTAATATTTTCACATGGCAACCCTATTTCCAGCAGATACCGGCAAATACTCATAGGTTTGTGGTTCGTCAGTAAGGCGACTTGTTTGATTAGCCGCCCCAATCCTCTGTTTGTACTAACATTAAACACACACTAACAATAATATTTACACAATTAATTTTCAGATTTCACAGTAACTAACTACGCGAGCTGTTAACGCAAACATTAAACCGTTCAAACGTGAAATTGTCTTTCATTCGATTACCTGTACTAGTTTTATTTACGTAAGCTCTTTTAATTATAGTGGGAAGACTAATATTTTGCTTTTGAAGTGTAGGGTAAGGTTTATGGAATATGTTTCATGGAAAACACTTTGCTATCGGTAAGATTTCTAGTATTAAACTAGCTGGTGACCTTTGTGAAGGATGAAACTTTGTAGCTTGACTTTTCCCCATACTTCTTTTATTACCATTATATCAACCAATCCACTCAAAACTTTGGAAAAATTATATACTCCGCCGGCGTAAGAATGTTGTCCTCCCCCCTCTCTTCCTGTGGGTGCCGTAGAAACCGGCTGAGGGATATTACTAGGAGATGGGCAGCAGCGTCTTCTTGTTCTCGGGTTCTTTAACTTTCTATACTGCGCTCGCCAACCTGCTTGCCAAGCGTGGCGAGTATTGCCAACCCCCCCTTTAACGAAGGCTCAGCGAGCTATGGAGAGAGCTATGCTTGGGGTTTCTCTACAGGATCGAAACAGAAATGAGGAGATACAAGAACAGGGGTTAATACCGACATAGCCAAGCGATTTAGTTCGTTGAAGTGGCAATGGGCAGGCCATATAGCACGGAGAACAGATGGTTGTTGGGGCCGAAAGGGTCTTGAGTGGAGACCGCGGATCGGCAAGCGCAGCGTAGGACGTCCAACAACAAGATCGGCGAATGACCTGGTTAAAGTCGCGGGTTCACGGTGGATGCAAGCCGCTTCCAACCGAGGCAAACTTACACAAAAGATCCACGAATGGGTCGAAGTGTATCCGTAGGGACCCCTAGACTAAGATAAGATAACCGAGGCAAACAGTGGACGTCTTATGACTGATATGATGATGATGATGAAATACTTAAATCTTTTCGGGTATAACTATATCTGTTCCGTATTTTTTGAGTTTATCGCAAACAGGCAGACAGACAGACGCGGCGGAGGATTTTGATTAATAATATATAGTGATGAAGCTACTATGCAACCGTTTTGGTCAAAGTGTAGCCAGTATTACTACTTGTGTGGAAGAAAGTAGCAACTTAATTCTCAGTGAAAACAGTTACTACCTAGTTTATATTCTGCAGGATTCATGTGCGTATTGTTGCTCGTTCAAAACTCCCATCCAGTAGCGGCTATGGTGAGTTCGTCTGTTTTTTGTAATCATTCTCTTGTAAGGTAAATTTGTAAGGTATTAGAATAGTTTCTGTTATGCCTATGTAGATGATTTATCAAGTCTGTTTAGCGTTAGCGGTTTTGGGGTTCGGGAATTAGAAACGCTTTAAAAAACTGAGCTCACTGCAAAACGCTGCAGGCTAAGTCGAATTTAACCATGTCGTATATAAAGAATAAACATTTTGGGAGCCAGGGGTGTACAAAGTCCGATGACACTGGCGGGCAGTGTCATCAGGGTAGCAGCAAGGTGACGGTAGTCAGTGGGACGCTGACGAAAGCAATTTGTATGTGCTGCCTGCATGCCAATAACTCATACTTATTTACTTACTGGCTGGATGCAGTGGTCCGAAGTAGATCTTGGCCTCCGACACCAAACACCTCCACGCCTTGCGGTCCTTTTTTTTTAACGTGTGGAAAATGCGCCTTATGCATTCCCGCGCTCGGGGCAGCAACGGGGGTATGACGGGCTCTCCAGCTCGCCGCTACCTTCCCTATGTAAGGAGGGGAGAGGCCTACCGTCTCAAAACACACACGTTCCCTCCTGGCCATGAACTGTGGGCGTTGCGGGAGCACTACGGTGTCACCGCTGTGCCCACTGGCCGCCCCGGGATGGGGCAGATGGCAACGGCACCGTTGAATGCGGGTTCCGGATTCCCCGCCCTCTCCCGCCGGTGACCGTTTGGCCTTGCGCTCCTGAGCCAGCCCCTTCTAGCTACCAGCCCCGAGATCTGAGAGATCCCTTATAGCTACAGCTCATGAAAGTTTAAATTAAGATCTGGTTCCGTGAATACATTTAAATTTTTAGCCTGACAAAGAATTAGACACGGCGTTGTTGGTGTCCCAATACTACTGCCACCGGCTGAAGTCTTGCAAGCCGCCGGCCAGGGGGCCCGTCTGCGGGTACAGTGACGCCAATCACTACCTCGCAGATTTCCCAAACGAGTGTAACATGTTCAAGACCAACTGTGACGCGAAGGGACGAGTCGGTAAGGATGCTCTCGAGATAACATTGGACTTGTAGACAATTATTTTAAAAATGAAAAGGAATGAACAAAGAAAGTTAAAATGTTTTTGTGGGTATCCGATCATTTCAGTCTCATATGTTCGACAAATGTATTGTTTCACAAACAATTCATCTGACAACCCTTTAATATCTGCTACACCGTAAAATTTCTTAAAAATCCGAATAACTATTAGGCGTGGCTCGCTTTAGGTTAGATTAGGTTTGTTTTACGTTTTCCAAAAAATTAATTATGTTAGTAGAAAATAAAGGGTTGACTAATGAAGTGTTTGTAATACAATGCATTCGACCGAACGTTTGTCGATAAAACATTAGCGAACATTAGTGGAAAGGGAAGACATGGGTGGGCTGCTATCCGCATCGCCTATAACATGGTTCCTGAAGATTTTCGCCCATTCCCTCAATGGGTTTTTACGTTTATGAAGCCACTTTTTGACTTTTCCAGTTTTTTACTTGATCGAGAAGGAAATCTGCGATATGAAGAAGAAGTATGACGAAGAACATAAGAACGAGGTTTTCGAGTGGGAACGAATATCTCGCGTGTCCATCATCCCCCCCAAGACTCCCCCCGCGGTTACCCAGGCCCCCCCGCACAGGTTCTCACAACGAATGAAGTTGGTTTTATAGATCCTACGTTTAATATATAACAAAAAATACAGACAATCTTGATCTTTGAATGTTCATAATACCTACTTAAAAAACAGACGACCATATTTTATTTGGTGAACTAATTACTGAAAAGTTAAAATTTTTGAGACGCAAGAAATATTACCTACTGTTTAATTATTATTGAATTGTAATTATTATTGAAATAAAACTTTTCCTATCATTTTATTCTAATTAACAACTTTTTAAATATTTTTGATCTCAGTAGCGCCATCTATTAAAATCGTGGTCAACTGTTGCGTCTAGTGGATTTGATAGCGCTTGCTTGTGCAAAGCACGTAGAACAAAGTCCGCTAGTGAAAGGCATGGCTTGAAGGTACAGCTGCGAGTTTTATTGCCTAGATGGCGCTAGTATGGACACAATCCATTCGTTGGCAATAAACCTTACGTTGTAGTAAAAATTAAAATAAAATAATAAATAAAGATAATCATATAAGTACGGAGTTTTTGTAAAAAGTATGATTTTTCAACAGATGCTAGATTTGGAAGAGCTGTTTTTTTCAGAAATTTAAGGTGTTAGAATACGATACGATGGTCATAAAGGATTAACTTTGAATTTTAGTTCTTTGCGTAGTGAATTATATAAATATTTAAACATAATTAATACAATTACATAATTGCGCCTAAATTACTTGCACTCCAATGTACCAGGTACCTATACTTCAACTTACCTTAAATTTTTTTAGTGTCTTCAGTGTGTTGCACTAAGTTACATTTCAATAACATTAACTATAAACGACGATTTTGACGTATGCTTCGTCGTATGGTTAAAGTTATTGTTAAAATAACTTGGTTCAACTCCACTTCGAAGCGCAAATAAGTGACAATACGAGTGCGAGTCGAACTTGCGCTCCGAGGATTCCGTACAAATTCGAGTTAAATATTAAATCTATTGTTAGCAGACCCTGTTCCTAAGAAAAACGTATGCAGTGTGAGATCACTTTATATTGGTTGCTTATATAGAAGACAGAAAAGCATCATCTATGAAAGTTTCAACTGTCTAACTATCACGGTTCAAGAGAAACAGCCATTTGACAGACTGAAAGAGACAGATAGACGGATGGACAGCGAAGTATTTTTTATACGACCTGATGGTAAGCGAGCACCAACACCCTTAGACACCCGCAATACTGGAGGATTGCAGATGCTTTGCCAGCCAGAGGGCTAGGATAGAACAATCCCCTTATTCATAAACGCTCTGTAGACTTCCGCTAACTTGGCAGTCGTTTGTCTTTATCCGTCACTTCGACATTTACCTTTCACAGATAAGGACAAACGATCGCTAAGTTAGCGGAAGCCTATAGAGCGTTTATGAATAAGGGGGTAAATTCTGTACCAGTAATTTAATTTTACCGGTCTTAGTAATAGAGTCCCGTTTTTACCCTTTTGGTACGGAACCCTAATAACGGCCTCATGGCACGCGCAAGCGCAAAAGGAGTAAATTTCGCGAACGTCAACATTAACCACGTTGAGTGAAATCGCCAGTTTATTGTTCATAAGATAAGATAAGATTGTAAACGTACGCCCACTCCACCTGTTTTTCCCACGATCTCATTTTGACAGAAGTAAAGCATGCTTTGCTAACATTAAGGGAGTAGAGATCCCACGGAAAATTGCACTTTCTAGGGATAAATAGAACCAGTCAAGAGAGCTCGATAAGTTGCTAATTTTTAAATTTATTCGTTTCATAATGTGGAATTAACACCTATTGACCTAGTCGCAAACTAAGCAAAGCTTGTACTGTTGGTACTAGGGGCCCGATTTTGAAAGCACATCACTCGAAAGTGTTATAAATCAGCTTATATCTACAAAAGTACAGCTTTAATCAAAGGTTGACGAGTTCACAAGATTTTATTGAATCAGGCGTTACTTTGTGGAGGTCAATTTCAATGAACAAAAAATTACCTTGCTACTCCCGCTACTCACGTGCAAGATAACCAAGCCTGTGTGAAATATATGTTTTTCATGCAATCCCTCCCTCCACTACTGCCAATAAAACACACATATATCCCACAAACTTAATTATCCCTTACGCCGCACAAACATTGACGCGTTTCGCGTAAGGGATAATTAGTTTGTGGGATTTATGTGCATTTTATTGGCAGTAGTGGAGGGAGGGATTGCATGAAAAACATATATTTCACACAGGCTTGGTTATCTTGCACATGAGTAGCGGAGTAGCAAGGTAAATTTTTGGTTCATTTTTAGTTCACAAGATTAGTGAGAGCTGTGATTGTCTTCTATGTTACTCGTATTTCAAATTGTTTTCACGTCTTTCGAGTGGTATTTTCACACACGTACTTTCAGAAATCGGGCTCCAGGCAACGGATAAACATACTTAGATATGTAGATAAATACGTGCTTAATTAAATACACATGACATCCATATTTCGGGATTCGAACCCGGGACCTCTAGCTTCATATACAGGATCTTAACCACTGAGTTACCCGGCTGTCTTATTTACTAGCTCAAATTCGCGATTTGATAACAAAGTTCACTAAACTTAGTCCATTTGGAGCCGTTTAAGGATTAACCTAAATGTCACTTAATCAGTTACTGCGAACGTGACATGACGTGATCGCTATCACGTTGGGCTTTCACGTGACAAGTTCATTTTGCCACGTCCGTATGTTGGTTGATTAATTTTGACGTTGAATTACTTTTATTGTATTAGGTGTCACTTTGCGGTGGTTCATTTCAATTAGTGTCCGACCGAAACTGATTTTTCAGCAGAAACCGAAACCGAAACCGAACTTTCGGTCTTGCTCTCTGTTTCGGTTTACACCGAAACCGAAACCGAAACTTATAAAAACATTTAAAATTACGATTATTTACTGAAATTTACTGTTTTTTTAACATTTATTAACGCACATATTATACTTACTAAATCACTCAATTGCAAAATATAACCTCAACTCACGATTAAATGAGCGGTGGCGAACTGAGCCGGGGCCCCGCCGGCGAGCAAACACGAGTTAGTTAGAAAATTCACGAAAACTCGAGTTTCGGCTATATTTTGGCCGAAACCGAAACTAAGGCCGAAACTAGATTTTTTTGGCCGAAATTGGCCGACACTGAAACCGAAACCGAAATTTCGGTCGGTCACTAATTTCAATGAATAAAAATATTTACCTTGCTACTCCGCTTGAATTACTTGTTTGATTGCGATAGGGTAGGTAGTAGGTAAGTACACCACTAGGAATTTTACATTATTTCAATATTTTTTTTAGATATTCATAGCTTAGTGTTTAATTATTGCCTCCTTGTTTTGTAAGTTTTAGCAGCTGTTGTAACTTGATAAAGTCTTACGAGAATTTGAATCTAAGTAGATACATAAAGATTTTATTAATTAATTAATATTAATTAACGAAAAATTATAAAATAATTTATTACAAGATAAATTAATTGAACTAGTAGGTACATAAGTACTTAAAGTTATAGGTACCAAGTTTACATATAGGTTGTCTGAAGATTATCTGTTGCTTCATAGAAAACAAATAAACCAACACATATTTATATTTATGTCGTAACGAACAGCAATATTAATTACAATTTTGATAAAAATCGTTTTAACCGTTTAATTTCGATAAAACAAACAGCTTCCTGACATCTAATCTACGAACATCCTGTACGGAACTTTAGAAAGGATATCAAAGAATCGATTCGGAAATCGAAACACCCGTTCGATTTCTCTAACGGTCCGAGGAAACCAAACATCGATGGTATCGATACACCACCGTTACAAGCAAGTCTGAAATTTGAAGAAAAAAAAAGATAATTTATATTCTGTGGCGATGCGGCGCGTGTGCGTCGAACGATTAGAATTAGAAAAGGTGATTTTGAATACAATTATGTATTTTGTAATTTTAAATTCAGGGTGGAAGCCGGTGTCGTGTATTAGCCGCGGACACGTGGCAAGCGACATCAAAATCGTGCGTTTGTTTGAAAGTGTAGGGAGAGCGGCTAATTATATCGATATGCGAACGAGGATTTGAAAATTAACCGTATAATGTTAAAATGGACGTCTGAAATATCGATAGAAGTAATTTAATCAACATTTAGGTATATTCAAATTTAATATTTTCTTTGAGTAGGTTTCTTGCTAGCAGTTTTGTTAATAAAGTTTAAGAACACGATAATTCGTGACAACGCTTTTTAAACACACCCTTACTAAATTATGGTAAATTGATGTTGGCTGATTTTGGTGTCTCCCATGAACAAAAAAATCCGTTTTTTTAAACCACTTTTCAGGTTTTAGACAGGTGTTGTTAGTCCATCTGTCCACTTTAAATCACCACGCATATTTATCGTTAATCATAAATATCTGCAAAACACGAGCATTGACCTCAGCAACACAGGAACAATATTTTCCTCGAACATAGTCTAATGCACTATCGATAATCAGATCGACTCTATCCCATCCCTACTAATGAAGCCATCGAGTCGTGCTACCCCGTCGATTGTTTTCTATATCGACTCGTTCCGTTTAACACGAATAAAGGAGTCGCCGCTTCTTAGCTTACGGTCTCCTTTGTATTCAAACAACACCCTGTAAAGAGGTGACTTGACTTTTTTGCGTCGTAATTATGGCGATTATTGATTAAATTATAATTTTATCGTTTTGTATGATATTGTTGTAGTGCATTATGCAATGTTACTTAATATGCTTTGGTTATTTCTTTTTTTTTATATTGGTACGATATTGCCTTACGAGTTTTGCGAATTGACAGAACTTGGAACAAAATTTGGCAGATCTTTTGCTACGAGTCGTACGGCACCAAAGTAAAAAAATAATTTCTGAGGTCGTAGCTGGCCTAGAGTCGCGACGTTAATAATTATTGCAGATTATAGTACTATCATCAGTTCTTAAGTCTAATTCTACGCGGATTAAGTCGCGGGCAGAAGCTAGTTCAAATATAAGTAGGTAATACCCTACTAGTTTATTTTCATCTCTTTTTACGATCTTCAAGTTTAGCTATGTATGACAAAGGTTGGTAAACCAAAATTTTAGTGAGATGATGTACAAGCTATGCTTAATTTGGAACTAGATCAACTTGTGTAAATTATGCCGTGATATTTCTATAATTTACAATTTTCATAGCGCTTTTTCCAGCAAAATATCCATTTCAAAATTATTTGTTTCCGTGTTTTTCTCCGGCAATTCTACCAGTTTCTACAACCATCCAGATATTTCCTGCTATTCTTCGCCCTCGTCCATATCCCTAACAATAGGCACTCGGCAGTAAATGTGACCTCACTCGGTTACAAACGCCGGTAGAAATTAAAATATTTATAGCAAATCCGATCGGATAGGCTATCCATCCATCAGTACATGTGAGAATCCCGTGTTTTCCTTTTTCAATCGAATCCAGGATGTGTGGATATTAGCATGAATATTTATCATACACGCTGTCGGTACTGTCGTAAACTGCATTTTAATGCATTTTTATCTGACACTTTGAGGGTTTTAGTTTAGTTAGTGGCCGTAAGAGATCATTTACAACGATTTTACGGCTGTTTTAGGACCGCTCGTGAAATAATAGCGCTGATTGTGCGCATAATAGCTTTTTTTATCTCGAAGGCCGAATGAACGTGCAAGCGTAGTTGGGAAAAATAACTTTGTAAAGGTTTTAATAATAATAATAATAATAATAATGTATTTATTTACTTAGGCATTAATCCCATTACAATTACAATTATCAAAATTTATTAACTAAAAAAAAAAAAAAAAAAACAATAATTAAATGACATAAAATTATATAAAACAAAAAATCACATATTAAAAGACGTCATGGCAAGGTGACATGCATCGCAGACGTTCCTGACCAGTACATTACTGGATCTGTGCACTCTTTCCATAAAAGACCACTGGCGTTTCCTCATAACAGCAAAAAAGTCATCCACTCCGTTCGAGGCAAACATGCCAGACGCACTGCAACGCCAGGGTAGCTTCAGCATGACACGAAATGCGTTGTTGTATTGCACTCGTAACGAGTTAAGTTTTGATTGTTTGATAAATTAGCCGTAACAGAAAATGCTTTTGGAATGTATGTATTGTAGTTTAAATTAGAAAATTGACAGTACCATTTGCACGAAGTGGCAACAAACTATTTTCATAGTTACCACATTAATGCTAACGCGGTAGTCGTAATTTGTGAACGAAAACTTACAGGCACTTTTGTCAGCGTTTCAACCGCCTAGCGCCTCGCATATCTTATAAAGAACAAATTAATAGTAAGATGAACTGTCCACACACACACCAACACACACACACACACACACACACACACACACACACACACGCGCGCGCGCGAAGATAATTCACGTCTTCATCCCTTATGGGGTTTAGCATCATTGTGTTCGTATAGGTGGAAAGGGGAATCAAAATAGTGATAGGCTCTAGCCGCATCGCCTATAACATGATTCCTATGCCCATTCCCTCGATGGGATTTTACCATCTGCGCGTGAAGAGAAGCAACTGGTACATTCTAAACTGTCCAATGTATCATATGAGGAACATTTGTTCAATGATTCAAGAACTTAGAGCAAACAAAAGCTACCAAATTACAAAGCTGACTCTCGTCTAGATTTTAAGTACTAAATCTGTTGGAAAAAGTTGGTCTTCAGGAGGTAACGCAAGCGCGTTTGAAACGTTCTAGTGTCGAAAACTTGCAGTAGAATCTCTGTTTACATTCCTATCACTCTGTTACCGAGATGTCCCACATAAGGCACAGTTCCCACGCACGTGTGCTGGAAAACGTACGAGAGCATAATTTATTAATTTGTTTTCCACTAACGAAGCACGCTAATGCGAACTTCGATGCTACTCAGCGCTTGGACGGGATTATGCCATATCGAGTCAAGAATTTGCAAACTAGTAATTTTTACACTTAATTAGGTATGACTAGTGATTCTGTGAGCTGTGGAAATTGTCCTGCCAAAAATAGTTGGGTTTTAATTATCATCAGTTTTTGAAATGGCTGTTTTTTTTTATTTTTTCGTTTTTAACGATCTGCTATTTAGACAAAAATCTTAAAGCTCAAATAGGAAAAAAACCTTATAGTTATCCAAACTGCTCACAAAATTTCATGAGAAAACATGAAGTTTTGTTTTCAAAGTAAGAAAGAAGAAAGAAAGAAAATACATTTATTTGACGCATAGGACAACAACAGCCCCAACTAAAAATAAAAAAAAACAAAATAAAAGTAAGTAAGCATCAGTGTTTTTAAATAATTTTAATTAAATGTCACACTGGCTGTCACATTACGTACATTTTCTTATACGTTTTTGGTTTAGATGGAATACATTTTAGTTTATCGTAGGAAAGTTATTTATTACTTTCGTGATGATATATTATCTGACCATTGTCACTTTAAAATTCAAGCGTAAATACCTATCGTTTTATAGCCTCAGTACCGCATTAAATTGTTCAGATTTAGGTCAACATTAGTTATTACACTTTGTATTCTATAAATGCACATAAGTACCTAAAGCTCTGGTCTGACACCCTTTTGATATCATAACCAGGAACTCTTTTTCAAACCAACAAGACACGCACTTTTATAACAGTTTTAATGTTATAAGCTGATGATTATTGTATTGTTTTTGAACCTCGTTGTAATCCAGAGAGTAATGAAGGATCACGTAACAGAGGGTAAAGTGTCCTATTCCATAATTCATCACAGCTGCAGTCAGTCACACAAGTTTGCAATACCAATGGATCAAAGTTTTGCTACAACTCGAGCTTTTAAGCTGCAAGTGACGAGATATAAGCGGGTGAAGCAAATCTGTATCCCGATAAATCCTCAATTTAATGTGGGTAAGATTTATGAGGCACTGATTCATAAGGAACAACTGTAGGATACTGCAAGCCACAAAGGCTAAGATAGGCGGGATACTTGTAAAGAATGGAGGACGATAGAGCTGAATATGATAGAAAAGTAACCATTTATTTACGTTGCAAATCGCATAAATATCTTTATCAGCGGCTTTGCTATCGGTTGTTACAATCAGATCAAGTAATAAGGGAAACGAAATCATGCAAAGCGACGTCGTCGTTGAACTCCATTTTTCCGCCATCTTTATTCATCTAACTCCTGAAAAAATAATGAGCTGCAAGAAGACTTGCATAAAGTGCAACAGCTTACTACTTATCCCATACACCGATTGATTGACAGACGTAGCGCCGCAAATATAGCTTGGCCTACCACTCTCCCGTGCGCTCAAACCAAGAAAACCTACAGAGGGGAAGTACACTACTCCATAAAATGTCAACCTATTCTGGTCAGTGATACTTTGTTACATCTATTAGGTTCGACGGCTTGTTTCTAAATGTTAATGGCTTGTATTAGGCATTTAAATGGTTCCTGAAACTGTAGAAATTAATTCGCGTTCGACGAATGAATGCGTTAACAGAACTATACAAGGTTGGATTAGGGAATGAGATGATGCGTCGTTGGTGGTAACTGTTGTTTTAATTAATGCTAATTTAGACTGGGTGATGTAAACTTGAAAGGGGTCAAAAGTAGCTCGAAATGGTTGATGTAAATACACACACGGCTGTTGCGTCACCAGTTCCATTTACTTTGAACTTGGCTGGATACGCTGCCGCGTGTCTAGAGTAGATTCCGGAATTTTCGCGGCAAAACAAAACGCTGTCGCAATCTAGCTAATGGTAGTTTTTTTTATTGATATCGATAGTTGCGCATTAGAATGAGAAACGGTTCATCAAATAAAACTTCTCTCACTCAAAGTTTTAACTCTTTGTTACCCGACTGCGGCGAAGCCAAAAGGAAGGGTTATTTTACTACTTATTAACATGATAAACTATAGGTAGGTAAGATTAACATGGAATCCTACATCCTACTAATATTATAAACGCTAAAGTTTGTAAGTATGGATGGATGGATGGATGTTATTTCACGCCAGAAAGGCTGGTCAAATGTGGATGAAATCAGGAACATAGATAAATTATAGTCTGGAATAACTCAAAGGCTTTTTATCCCGGAAAATTGCGTAATTTATGCGGGATAGCGAGAAACGAATTCTATGCAGACGAAGTTGCGGGCAACAGCTAGTAACACATAAAGCAATCTCTCAATATACCACTTCTTTTGCATATTTAAAATAAACTGTCGCGAATGATCGTAAAAATTATATCGGCATGACAATGTGATATTATACTCCAAAATCTAACACTAGCTAGATTGCGTCACCGTTTTGTTCCGCCGCGAAAATTCTGGGCTTTAGTAAGTCAAGATTGAATGATTTGTGTCCTTCATTGATAAAAGTTATTAGGTAAGTAGATAACATAATGACTGGTCGCCCAAACAACTCGATTCCCATCGGGTTCCTCTATCAACTTTTCTCGCTCGCTCTTTCTTTATTCGCCGTTTCAAGGTTTTTCGAGTTGCCTAAAGGATTTATTTTAGCCATTGGTTGCTATACAAAATGTATGTTTAGTCTGTGTTTTTAAAAGGCATATGTGTCTAACTACGTGATGGCATATAAAATTGTATGTCGCCTTGAGCTCGCAAGAAATGCTATGTTTGATCAATTGCCAGATCATCATTAAATTTTGAAATCAAACCGCAGCAGATTTTTTTAAATCTTATTTATTTTCATTTCAGTAATTTTAACACAAGTTCATTTACATAACTTAATAGGAATTACCCAAATTTTTCATAGGTACCAAAATAACACGCCTTAATTAAATATATTTACACAAAACAGTAGTCTAAATTTTCCTTTGGAATGCACAAATATTTGGACGGAACCATTTTCCATTGCTTATCCTAAAAATACTTATTTAATAAGTCCTAAATAAAGAAGCAATTATACAAATATAATTAAATAAAAATACTGTTAAATTCGTCAATTCAAATTGAGCGAAAATATTACACACAATTGCACGATGTATTGCTCTAAGAATTCAATATTCATATAAAAAAACTTAAAACAAATAAATATAAATTATTGCATAGCATTTTTCTAAAAAATGTACAGTAAAAACAGTATGTATTTTAATAGGACAGGACATCCTGCATCAGATTCATTTCATAGCTCCACACTATATTGATAAAAATACTGGCTATTCACCAGATTTGTAAACTCCACCCAATTAGCGCGTTGCTTTTTTCCATTTTTCATCTCCGGGCTACGACCGATACAGGCAGAGCTTGTAATATAAGTTTTGACAGAACAAAGCGTCTATAATATGTATTTGTTAACGTCTCAACTATGGGCAAATTGACAGCGAACCATGCTCATAGTATTTGACATTTTAACGGGAAAATATAACACAAATCAATTTTCCTTTTATTAAATAGGTTACAACTGTCAGTTGGCGACGGTAATGTTTACACGCAAAAGGAAGATTTAGTTCATCATTTTAACATTAATGAAAATTTTCATTCGTGGTTGTATATTTTAGAACAGATGAAAAATTATAATTAGTTTGCTATGAAAACTTACTGATTAGCATGTAAAAAACGATACATAACAAACAATACCTAGATTTGCAATGTGCGGGGGTTTTCAATAGGCAAATAATACTCATAACAAATAAATTAACAGGTTCGGTCTAAACTAATAGACTCATTTCAAATGCCTATCCAAATGTCGATAACAACAACGACTGCTTTCAAAACAAGAGATATTTTGTAATTCGTTTCATTTATTTTTATCCCTCCGCGAAAAAATAGGGGAAGCGATTATTGTGTACATTTGTGGCATCGATAGTTTACTCGAAATAGTTCTTAGCAAAGTTTTATCAAAATTGACTAAACCATTCAAGAGATATTTGATTTTGTTACGAAAATACCGGCTTCTTCAACTATTTAATTCTAAGTCAAATTTATTACAAAATGATGCACATATCGTAGAATTACTTCAAAGTATCGTAACGTACGAAGATTTTCATTCAAATATCTTCTAAATATATATACATATAACTCAAAGGTGACTGACTGACATAGTGATCTATCAACGCACAGCCCAAACCACTGGTCGGATCGGGCTGAAATTTGGCATGCAGGTAGATGCTATGACGTAGGTATCCGCTAAGAAAGAATTTTGATCAATTCTGCCCCCAAGAGGATAAAATAGGGGATGAAAGTTTGTATGAAACTTTGTCAATTTTAAACCGATCGGGCTGAGACTTTGCATGCATAAAGCTACTATGACGTAGGCATCCTCTAAGAACGGATTGCGTAATTTCTGCGGGATAGCGATAAACGAATTCTATGCAGACGAAGTTGCGGGCAACAGCTAGTTAATAATAAACACACTTTAAGTGTTAATGCTACGCACTACGAGTCCATTGGCGTGTCTATGAAAATAACAATTTCCAAGTTTATGTACCAATTATCTATGAACTAAAATCTCGAGTACATGTGAGACATGCGAGACCCGGAGTAGCAAAGTAATTGGTTCCAGTTCAAAGAAGTGGACTCCTGCAAAGTAACGAACATCAGATTCAATAATTTTTGACAATCACAGAAGATATCTTAGAATTTATTCCAGAATATTTTCAGCGAGTCACTTTATTTAACAACCCTGTAAAGTTTTTTTCGTACTTTTGGATTAAAAACTTAGTTAGCCTTTTGACGCCGTATACAATTTGAACATAAACCAATTTATGGATACATTTGTCAATCACAATGAAAAAAATTAGAAAAACAGTGTCGTACAGACACGTCATTCAAACAGATGACGCTTAGCGACAAAAATTCGCATGGAACAGGTCACGTGACAGCTAGTAACATGTAGGAAAATTCGAAGACTACCCACCTGCTATGGGTGGTGTAGGGGTATAGCACGCGTCACGGAATGACGAGGATCCGGGTTCGATTCCCGGCCATAGCTCTTTACTTTTCGGATTTTTCTACTTGTTCTAACTTTCAGTGACATTCAGAAATTTATAACCATGTTCAGACAAAGCAACCTAACCACTGGCTGAAAATTCGTGATTAATTTTATGATACAGTATGTTTTAAAAATACTTTTCATTTCCAACTTGGACTTGAAAAACTTATTCATAGAATTGCAAAATGGGTTCCATTTCACAGCTACGTGACCATAGTCCGTTCAGGCTGCACCACGTGGCTGTAACTAAACCTCTGGTATTCCGGGGCCTTCAGGGTATCCGACCAGGGAGGGCTGGGGTTCCATCGGTCCATGCCGTCCGTGTCCAGGGTCAGGGGAGCCAGGCGCATGCGCTTTGGGCTGGGGTACTCCATAACTGTTGGAAGAATGACATCTAAACAAAACATACGATTACTGCCGCACTCAAAGATTCACTGACGTGCAGTTGTTGCAGTATGCTTAGTGTAAGTTTTCTATATTATCTATATTTCTATACGTCTCGATCACGTTTGCGTTAAGCTGTCAAATACTATGAGAATGAGAATTGTTTGTTGCCGTTTCGTTCCGCTAGCGGCGCTGTCAATCATCCCATAGTAATTGAGACAGTTACGCGAACGCGTTCGATACGTTTTTCGTGTCAAAAACTTAGACTAGAGGCCCTTAAAACAATTGGTATTATAAAACACAGTTTCTAGAAACACGGAATATGAAGTTGCTATATGAACTAGAAAAAATGTATGTGACTAGCGTATATATAAATCACGTCTTTAGTTATCCCTAACGGGGTCCACAAAGCCCAAGGTAACAAGACCTAAAGGCCAATTAGCATGATTGTGGGCTTATAGGTGGATAAGGGAATCGAAATAGTGATGGGTTGATAGCCGCATCGCCTAGAACATGATGCCTAAGATTTTCACCCGTTCCCTCGATGGGCTTTTCCCATCTCCCAGACCAGTATGGAAGTATCACTCACGTGAATAGAGTAGCTTCACAAAATCTAATGGTTACCAATCTAACGATGTTCCGAAGTAGGTAAACTTATATTGGCAGACTCTTTACCAGATATGTTCTTGATACTGAAAGCAATTTCCGCTGAAAACCTTTTTATCGCATGAATGTTCCAAAATGTAACTTAACCTCACCGAATATATTGTCTACAGTAAGTATTCAAAATATTCGGAACGAATAGTAGTTTTGGTATAAGTAAGTACTACATACATAAATGACGTCTTTATCCCTTACATGGTAGACAGAGCCTAAGGTAAGGTAACGTTTTTACATAACTGTGGGCGTATAGGTGGAAAGGGGAATCGAAATAGTGATGGGTTGCTAGCCGCATCGCCTATACCAAGACTCCTAAGATTTTCGCCCATTCCCTGGGCTTTTACGATAGTATATATACGGGAAGAGAAGCAACTGGTACATTATATGTTTTATCTTTGCTCCCAGACCAGCGTGGAAGTAAAAATTAATTCTAAAGGTTTAACATTTGGTTCCCACTTAGAGTAGTAGACCGGCTGGGAATTTTAAAGTGATAGTCACATTTGCAAATAAATAAAATATACATCTAATATCTAAATATTGACCTTGCTACTCCGATACCACGAAAGGGCTAGAGATAATAGCTAAAACTGCATTAATGTATGTATGTATGTAAACTCTTTATTGTGCAAAATAAACAAGACAAAATAAAATTGACAAACACTGAGATACATGCACAAAGGCGGACTTATCCCTTTAAGGGATCTCTTCCAGTCAACCTTTGATATATGGACCTCTGCACATTAACACCTGATTCAATCAAATACTGATAGACTTTAATAGTTATGTAAAGTGTAACTCAGCTAAAGGTTTTAGTTACCTTCTACTCCCGTACTCGTGCTAGGTTCTTGTGCTAGGTAGTTCACTCTTGGATACTGTTCGTAGTAGTCCGGCTTGCCGTGATGAGGGTACATGTACATGCTGCTGTTCACCACGATCTCAGGAGATGGATCGTAGTGGAGTGGTGACCTGTGAAAGACCGGTGAAATATTTTTCTGTAGCTTCAGGGATTGTTCCACCACTCTCCGTTAAATAAAGTGTCAGATATCGATGATGCATCTCTGTCTGTTTAGATGCAATAAATGGAGACGACATCTGACCACAATTTTAACTGCGAGTGGTGAAACAGCATTACGAGTATGCTCAGCGGCGTGCAGTGGGTTCTGGCAGAGGGTAGGCATATTAACAACAAAACCCGTATTGGTACGAAGCGTGGCGGGCACATTTACGTATGCTTACAAGCACTGCTTATATGCCTGTAAGGGATGAACGCGTCCGAGTATGCTTCGCTTGTTCGGTCAGCTCAAACCACAATTTATTTAGTCTTCTAAATATATATAACTCAAAGGTGACTGACTGACTGACTGACTGACATAGTGATCTATCAACGCACAGCCTAAACCACTGGACGGATTGGGCTGAAATTTGTCATGCAGGTAGATGTTATGACGTAGGCATCCGCTAAGAAAGGATTTTGATAAATTCTACCCCCAAGGGGATAAAATAGAGGATGAAAGTTTGTATGAAACTTTGTCAATTTTAAACCGATCGGGCTGAGACTTTGCATGCATAAAGCTACTATGACGTAGGCATCCTCTAAGAACAGATTTTGATAAATTCCACCCCTAAGGGGATAAAATAGGTGATGAAAGTTTGCAAAGGTCGTAGCTGCCTAGAGTCGCGACGTCAATAATTATTGCTGAATAGGTATACTATCAACATCAGTTCTTAAGTCTAATTCTACGCGGACGAAGTCGCGAGCAGAAGCTAGTTTTGTAGAAAACCACTTCAAACCTATTTAATCTCCACATTTAATGAACAAATTTTCCATTCAAACGTTTCGACTATCCGTTAATAAGTTAGCTACGCAGCATCAATAACATTCACGCGAGATCTTTGAGATATATTTTTTAGTTGACGTTTTCGTATTTGGTTTACACTTATTTCAACCGTTTTAAAACTACTGGCGTTTCACACGCTGGCATTCGATTTATGGTCTTAAGACGCTGGTGTTAAATGATGTTGTGATGGTTTTAGGTGTAAAGGTAGGTTGGTAAAGCTGGTATACAATAAATATGGTAATGAAAGATGTCAAATTACGCGGTTGGTGCGCTTGCGACGGGGTGATGATTTTCATATTTATCTCTCGCCGCGACATGACAGATACAAATTGTACGGAGTGACCTTGAGCGATGTTTGTTTTTTAATCCAGTGTTCATTGTTGGATGATTATTTAGCAAGTGAAACGGTTTAAAATAACAAGGCCCATTTTGATAACTTAAATAAGGTTTACGTTAATTTAAGTGAGTAAGTTGATGCTTTTTTATACAAAACTAAAGAGATAAACACAATTGATAAAAAATAGGATATCTAAATGCACAATAGCGAACGTAGTTAGTAGTAGTCGTAGTAAATACTTGAAGAACGAGACGGCGATAAGTAATGACCATGCTATCGCATTAGACTTACATATAATTGAATCATCGACCCAATACGAGAAACTGCCCCTGGGTCCTGCTTTAGAAAAGTAATTCGTGAATACGAAGTATACTTTACCTTTCTTCGCTGATGGTGGACTGTGGAGAGTGCGTAGAGTAGTCGACTGGCCCTCTATCTGGATACGTTCTTTCACAACCGTGTAATGGTAATCCTAAAACGAACGATAATTATTTCTGGAAACTAATATTTTAATTTAAAAAATTAGGTTGCGCAACGATATTTCACAACAATAGTCTTTATCAAAAAGTAGCTCCTGTTCATCCGGGATAATGTAGAATTCTAACGGTGAAAGAATTTTTCAAAACGGTCCAGTACTTTTGAAGCCTCTTGAATGCAAATAATCAAATCTTTCCTTTTTATAATATTAGTGTAGATGTAGAAAAATACAAACTTTAAGCTTTATTTATATATTGAGGCTATTTTTTACAGATTTATGAGAGGTTTTTGAGCTTGCTACTGCTATTGTACGGACAGTGGCGTGCAGTGGAAGGTCACCGGGGTAGGCAGCGGGAAGATGACGAAACATAATTTCTATGCGCTGCCTTCACCGGCGATCCCCACTCTAACTGAATAAGTTTCTGTCATTTTTTTATTTTTAATACAAGTTTTTTTTCTGACTGTACTTGCATTGTCATCCGTCCTACATTATGTGTACCGAATTTCAAGTCAATCGGACCAACCGTTGAAGAATTCTCTGAAAGAGACGATCCTGCCTGGGTCACTAGACCTCCACTACCAGATTATTGCATGTCATCTGACTTAGTCGAGTCTGCAAAATTTCAGCTCAATCGGCTGAAGATATCTGCTTCAAAATTGAGTCACAAGATGACAAGAATTGCAAGTTAATATAAAGCTTATAAAAAGGAACACTATAATTAAAAATTCTTCCATGCTGGTCTGGGAGCAAAGAAAAAACATAGAATGTACCAGTTGCTTCTCTTCCGCGCAGATGATACAAGCCCATCGAGGAATTGGGTGAAAATCTTAGGGATCATGTTATATAGGCGATGTGGCTAGCAACCCATCACTGTTTTGATTCCCCTTTCCATCCATACGCCCACAGTCATACTAAACGTGGTCTTTAGGTCTTGTCACCTTAGGCTCTGTCTACCCCGTAAGGGGTAAAGACGTGATTTATGTATGTATGTATGTATAGTTAAAAAGATTCACTGCGTACCATTAATGTCTTCCGACATCTTAGGCGACACGTAAGTTGACACGTGGTACCCCGGATACTCCATCTCCTGACTCTCAACGTACGGGTATTCTTGGTACGCGTCCTGGTATGTGTTCTCTGTTCTGAAGAATTTCTGACACCGAGGATCTATGACGCCGCAAGGCTGGTTTTGGTAACCGTAGTATTGATATAGCCATGAGTTTGCTAGCATTATTGAGGCATCTTCTTCACTGTTGAAGTAAGGCAGTGTTAGTGGTTGCAGTTGATGTAATTACGGACCTTAAGCATAGATTAAGGATAAGAAATGAGCGCCAATACTAATAGTTTCGTTTTTGAGTCACAACTCTTAAAAAAAATTGGAAGTCACGTTCAAAAACACAAAATCAGTACGACACGCCCTAAGAAAAAGTGTGTATCTGCCTGATACTTCGTTATGCGACTATTGCATTTTCGTAGTCTACGGTATCGACTTTATCATTTACATTAAGCAAAACAAGAAAAAAGTGGTCCGAACATATTTTTTCCCAAACGTAGAACTAACTATCTACATTAATTGCTAAAAAAACTGCAGAGCAAAACTTAATATTTGCCTCTTATTCAATATTACGCGGGAACCCATTGAGCGGGTGGAATAAAAAGTATGTGTAAATACCAATCATACTTTTATTTTAAAAGTAATTCACTATGAACAAGTGTGCATCTTCCATATACAGATTACTTAATAAGGCAGTCAATAAAGATAAATGTGTATCAGCCACTACCAGTCTTTATCTTGAAAAAGGCTGTACAATATCTGTCACTTGATTAATCTAGCGTAAAATTTGGAACTACATAATATATGTATATCTGGCAGATATGTTTCGTCAAAGTTAAATATACGTAGAACAAGGTATGTATCAGCTACTTGCACGTCAGAGTTGACGAAATATTATCACGTATAAGTGAATAACTGTAATTATTAAGAAACTACCGTATTTAATAATATATAAAAAATCACGAATACATATTGTCACAATATTGTACTCCATGCCAAATTTACCAGTTACCACGCAATTGCGATTTTAAATTTATAGAAACTTTAAAACGCTCTCCTGTAAAATTTGGTTTTTGTAGATACACACTTTTTCTTAGGGTGTGTCGTAGGCAATAAATTAAAAATAGAAGCAGCATATTAAAAGTAAGTCGAAAACAAAATTACATCATCAGTTTTAAATACAAACCTTAATACTTGATTTGTGGCGATGATGAACTGCCGAGGAGTGTCCGCCGCGTCCTTAACTTGTAACACGACGTGCACCCATAGGAACTGGCCGCTGCGCTGTTGCAGTTTAATTAGGAGGATGCAGCATTTATCCTGCTCTGACTGTGTTACTGCAATGAGGAAAGTGAGCTTAATTTTCTGATTCACATCATTTTTTTAGTAACGGTATTGAAGATGCAAAAATAAGTAAAGATATTTAATGATTCAAGGGTCACGAAAACATTTTTTTTGTTAGTGTCTGGTATATTCATAGCAAAATTTATTGTCTGTGTCCAGACACAGTCTTTGCTAGCAAAGGAAATATGAAAATTACGCTTGTTCCCCGTACATAACTATTTTACATTACCAGGACATACTAAGGTAAAATATAGACTATTTCTAAATTAAAACAAACGTGATCGCGGACGTGAACCTAAACCTAAATTAATCCAAATTAATTATCCTACACTGGTTTTACCAGTGCCAGTTATGTAACTTAGTTATGTTCGGGGAACAAGCTCTAAGTTACACAAAACGAAAAACGGGCGAAAGCCATGCTTTATATTACCTACTGTCTTCTTTACCTAACTAGCTAAAAATAGTGAAATAGACTGTCATTTTCTTTAAAAGCTACAAGTACGCCATCAGTCCACAACCGTCCATAAAAATATTGGATTACTTTAGTTACTTACTTAACCTATGTTTACTCTGTGCTTCGCGTAAACTATCCCAATGGAGGAGTTGATACCAGGATACGTCAGCTAATTCAGATTTCTTCCAACCTAGGTACCATTCCCCACTGTAACAATAAAGATTAGTATAATAGTTGCAGAAAACCGTTTACACATTTAAGGAGCGACCACACCGTTGCGTATACACAGTGACGTGTCGCATGTGTCACGCACTGGTGTGGCCGGACCTTTATATTGTTGAGGCAGATTAGTAACAGGATAAGGCTTGATCTTGTAAGTTTGGTCATACACCAGAGCCAACAGCGCTGGTTACTCGTAGAAAGAGTAATCAGAAAACATAAATAAATGGTTACGTTGGGAGGGGAAGGCCTCGACGTACATTCCGAGATCAAATAGGAGACGTTTTGGAAAAAGGTCAGGTCAGGAGTACCCGAAACCGACGAGCATGTATGAAGAGATTGATGACTGTGGATGAAGCGAAAGAAATATGTCAGGATCGTAGCAAGTGGAATAAAGTAGTCTCTGCCTACCCCTGTGGGAAAGAGGCGTGACGGTATGTATGTATGTAAATAAATAAATGTACCTGCCTAAATACACCATGTTGTAGTTGGAGAAAGCCTAGGCATGAATAACAGTTGCAACAGGTGTTCAACTTACTTGTTGTCTATATGCAGTATCTTCATGTCCATGCCGTGCACGGTGGTGAAGACGTTGGTGGCGCCGTGCACCACGCATTCGCGCGTCTCGGGCATGGCCAGCGGCGTGCACACCGCCAGGAACACCGGCTCGTTGCGGCTGCACAGCGGCAAGTACGATACGTAGTGACCACGCACTAGAGCCACCTGTAAGATGAGCCATCGTTAACTAAGTCTGAAGATTGGTTGAGTAGTGATTTGCTTCACAGAGTATTAGTTAAGGGAGCGCTTACAAAAATCTTCATCGGTTGGTACTTAAACAAAAAATAAGCAAAAGTAGCTAAGGCACATGAATATTTGTTATACCCAGTCATGGACGGTATGAAGTCTGTTGAGAATTTAGCCTAAAACTATAACGATAACCGTTGATGAGTTTGATTCAAAATAAATAATGTTTTCCTCGATTAATTAATACTCACTTTTTGATCGCCAAATCGCATTTGTCTTCTAGCATTTCTCGAAACGTTCATTCTACAGAAGAAATATCTATTCTTTGGTACATTTTCAGTCTCGCCATTGCTTCCTCTGTTCAATTCGGTCTGAACAGTTTGGTGGTCTTGTCTATCTATAATGTCGTATACGCTATCCCCGTGTATTAGTAAGTCTTCCTGAAAAAATATATCATTATTGAAGTTTTGAACGTAAAGATTGTTTATAAAACTTGCAAGAATCTACGAAGATTAAGTACCCATGTCTAGATTGCCAGAGAAATCACAATAGGATACATTTTGTAAATTCTCTGGAATATTTTCCTCCATTTCTCAAGGGTGTGGATCAGAATATATAAAGTTTAAGATGTATAATGAGTTAAAATACAAAATGGTTTAAAATATGCATCTCTTTTTTCTGTGTAACTATTAGCTGGCAGCTTCCTCGCACACCGAACTAGTATTGCAATCCAGCCAGGAAATGCTGCCAGCATCTTTGGCTCAATGCCGCAGGGGAGTAGGTTTTAAGATTTATTTTAGTTTTAGTTCCATTAATTTATCTTGTAAAACGTTTATATTTTTCATTTATTTTAATTAATTGTATGTTTGTTAAGTACTTATTATTAGCTATTGTAATTTGTTTGATAGCGTAATATGTAGATTGGTTTAGGTTTGGTTAGGTTTGCTACTTGCTCGTTGTCTCTAGACCTTAATATGTTTAATATTATGTACCTAAGTATCATGCAAGTACAAACCATGGAGTGTCCCAAGTATTCAGCGGCATTTTCCGATATGTACAATAGTTTCCCGTTCTGTGTCATCATCATCATAAAACCGTTCATTGCCTGAAACGACATTGTAAATGTCAATACTGTATTTTATTGTTTCACGTTGAGGGCTCATAAAACTTGAAAAAGACGCAAATACCTTTGAAAATCCAATATTAGGTGTGGGTGTCGGTTGTTCTTGATACTCGTAGCTGAAGTCGTGACTTTTAAACACTAAAACGGAAAGAAAGACGGCATTATGGGTAAAGTTATAGCAACGAGAGATAAGATAGTGGACTAAATGCATGTTAAACGTCTTAATATGCCCCCTTCGTGACTGAAGGTGAGCTGACAAAAAATTTGGGAGACGTTTTCAAAATGTGGCTGTGAGATGTCGGGATAAATACGTGATGAGCTTACGAAGCATTTGGTGGGAAAGGGGAAATGTAGAAACAACATGAAAAAGGCGATGTTTATCTTTTTGTCGTTACAGTTATAATTTTCACGACTGAGTTAATTTCGCATATTAAATTAAATTACCTCAAAACCGCCGTTATGTTTTGCATTTTACTACGTATTACTACAAAGAGATGATGAAAAGTAATTAGGAAATTAATCTTGAATACCTATTTTCTGTCCACCAAAAGTTTGCTCGGTAATCTAACTCTAATTTAGTTAATTAAACGGTGTACCTTTGAAACAAAGCTATTTATAGACTGAACTGGTTACGCCTGGAGGATTAGTTTCCCCATTGCCCTGGGAAGTTTTAATCAATGGCCACTCAAAATAGACTCAGGGTAACTTTAACGACTGTGTCAGTGAAACCAATGTTATCGGGATAAGTTTGTTCTTCAAATAAATCTATAATAAGAACAGTTCCTTTAGACTATTCAACGTTCAAGGGTCATCACTAACGACATTGCGATCAAAGAGTTTCCGTCCATCCGTCTGTCAGTCTGTCTTCCCATCCGTATGCAACAAGCATTCTAATCTACCTGGATAGTAGAACTAGGTATGTGAACAAAATATTGAAAATAGCTGTATTTTATCAAACAATGCAGTTCTTATAATTTCGGAGATATTATCATACGTATCACAAAAGAATGTAACCGCCAGGTTTTTCTTTTAAAGATCTCTTGTGTTAGCGGCCAAGCGATCTTTGTGGTAACCATTTCGATTTCATTTAGACTACAGAACCCCTTTTTTATGAGTGATCCGACATAAGCCGATTCTGTAGTTTTTTTTGACACCATTGGCCTAGTGACAAACGAAACAAAGCTTATACTATAGGTACTAGACACAGGCAAGCGCCATCAGCTGCTGCTGCGAGAGCCGCTGGCGCGTGGACGGCGGCAGCGGCAACAGGTTCTGCAGGCTGGCGATCTCTGCGTTGATGAGGTCGCGCCACATCTTGCTCTTATTGCTATAATTGTCTGTCTTTGTTCAACTTACGCTGCTGGAAGTAGTTCATCTTCCTCACGTACACGCAGACGAGCGCCATCAGTTGCAGCTGTGAGAGCCGCTGGCGCGTGGATGGCGGCAGCGGCAGCAGGTCCCGCAGGTTGGCGATCTCTGAGTTGATGAGGTCGCGCCATATCTTGCTCTTATAGCTACAATTGTCTGTCTTTGTTCAACTTACGCTGCTGGAAGTAGTTCATCTTCCTCACGTACACGCAGACGAGCGCCATCAGCTGCAGCTGTGAGAGCCGCTGGCGCGTGGATGGCGGCAGCGGCAGCAGGTCCCGCAAGTTGGATATCTCTGCGTTTATGAGGTCGCGCCGCATCTTGCTCGCACCCTTCGTCGACTTCGTTGGCTCGAATCTGTGTAAGGATTTATAGTTAGTGAACACTTTACAGAATTGAGAAAGGCAACCGATGGGATGGACCGATGACTTTGTTAGTGGCAGTAAGGAATTGGATGCGAAAGGCACAAGATTGGAAGGAATGGCGTGCGTTAGAAGAGACCTACCCTACACCATCGTTGGGTGAATTATGGTTGAAGAAAAGAGACAGAAAAACGAGAGGAAGTAAACACTTTAGTCAAGTCGTGTACACGTTTTGTTAAAAATTATATCAAACAAATAAAAAGATTTTTCCTTATTTCCTCAACTGGCGCATCGCGCGCTCTCCTTCCATACCTATCTATATTCTATCTTAATTACAAAGCTTTAAACATTACATGTAATTATAGCTTACGGTCATTCCTGAGGTCAAGTAATAACTATAATAAAAGATTCAAGTCCGTTGACTTGACATAGTATTTTTTTTTAATGGTGTGATGTATCTACTGCTTCGCGCCATTGACGTAGACTAAACAATCTTTGTTTGCTTCAATCATACTTTCATAATATTTAAAACAAAGAAGATTAACTGTATGCAATTTGTCAATTAGTCAACAAAGTCGTCGACGTTGACTCGCAATACAAACAAAATGTTCGCCACGTTCCACCATTACCATTACCGTTCCACTTCAAATCTAAGCCGATCAATTGAACACAATCGCAAATCATTATTAACATATCTAAGCGGCTATAAATTTATTTCAAACCAGCGTTAAATAATAAATCGCTGCATCCTGCGTAGAGTTTGGACCGTGCATGTGACAGTATTGCTAGAGTTATGGGAAAATGTGTAGGTAATTGTAAGGGATTAGCCCGTACTAAGTCAAACTTCAACTTGTTACCTACGGGTAAATGTTTATATCAAAAAGTTCCGCAGGGCTACTTGTCGGTCGCACTATGTTTTACCATGCGTATACTTCGCGATTAATTTTATTAAAATATGTCCATGTTCGTGCTTTCGGATTTTTTCTATACCGCATTTGAATTACTTATGAACAAGGTTTATTTAGGTTTCTTCTAAATTGTATTTCCTATACTATCTAATGTCAATTGAGACTGCATCTTCTAACAAAAATCTGAACTGGACGTATCGTCATTAAAACATTCGCCTATTTGAAACCTACTTTTTTAAATTTATGTAATTTTAAATAAGAAAGAAAGTTCCGCAAAAGATTAACACAGCTGAAAGGGCGTAAGCACGGCTTTGATTCTTAGTTTCAGCCTGAAATAAATAATATAAAATAGATACCTACTATGTTTTTTTAGGAATTAAAACATCAATACAATAGAAAGTTATTCTTGAAGAAATTTCCCTTTTTATATTTAATCTGGCAACTCAGTCCGATGATCACACGACTCCCGCGCACCTGTCCGGAACACAATATCCGCGCATTGTCCGCATCCTAGAAAAGGTTTTTTCCATTTTTATGGCGATTACGCGATTAACTGCCAGTTTTGCCGGAAGAAAACGAGAATTTGCATCCCGATTTACATATTTATGTGACAGTAAAATAAATTGTTACGGCGGCATTATCTCATTTCCCAGTTATTTGAATTCTATTTATTACATGTTCAGTGCCTGTAAAGGCTTGCGTTGCAGAACTCTATCCCGTGGGATTTTCGCAAAACCTAGTAGTTATTATTTCATTAAACAATGATTGCGAATTGCAGTCCTCACGAGAGGTAGGTACAAACGGCTAAACATTTAAACGAATATGACTTCGTCACTGATGTTATGAAATACAAAAGGGGAATTAAAAACACATTAAACTATTATTAAATTAAAAACAGATTAAAAACTAAATTAAAACGAATCTTAAAATAAAATAATTAAAAATGGAGGGGCGCCCGTGGCATAGTACCGCAGACGCTGTCAGCATTCCCCCTTTGGGCAGCGATACTAATACGCTGTCCAAAGAAGCTGCCAGTTCTGCGGTCACCCGTAGCGTCTATTAGCCTCTTCGAAATATCTTTGAAGGGGCTAATAGCGCTAGGACCCCACGAATCAAGGGTCTCAACACCGAAAGGGACAAAATGAAATGTTTAGTATTTCCTAGAAGTAGTAACATGATTTCGTAGTGCCAAAATTAGTTTTAAACCCGTTTTAACAACTATCTAAATCAAATTTTAATTTTCCCTACAAACTACAATTTAACAGTATTTTTGCAATAACTATTGTCAGTAAAATCAAAAGCCAGTTGAAAAGATTTATTCACTTAGCTTTGTAGGAAGTAGTTTTCCGGTGCGAGCGGCATGTTAACACGCGCGCGCGCAGGCGGTGCTTTAATCTCACCTGGGAGTCCTTTATGATGTACAATCGGAACGAAAAGGTTTGTCAGTGTTTGAATACAATCTACAATCGGTTGAAACCAAATAAAAAGTCAGTGGCAGTGATGAAAATGATCAGAATAGAATAGGGATCAAATTTTGCAACAAGTACAGTATTGATTTATTGCTTACGCTAACAGTAGGCACTTTTTACAAGCTTTTTATTTCAGCCCCGGATTTACGATTTTTTCGAAGTGCAAGTACCCCGGTTTGCCCCTCCTTGGAACCGGGGCCGTTTTATTAACTTGTAATTATACAAGTATGTTTGTTCGGGTGGAATCTTGGAACTCAATTTTGAAGCTGATATCTTCATCCGATTGAGCTGAAATTATGCATACTTCTGTAAGTCAGATGACAATATAACTATCTGGTAGTGGAGCTCAGGTGACCCCGCCAGAATCGTCTCTGCAGGGAACTCTTCACCGGTTGGTCCAATTGACTTGAAATTTGGTTCACATAATATGTGGAACCGATGACAATGCAAGTACAGTCAGCGAAAAAGCTTGTATCAAAAATGAAATTTTTAGGTTGGGTTATTTGCGATAGCGTTTCTTTTTCACATGTGAGAAAATCATTTTAATAAGGGAAGCAGCAAGGTACATAAATGTATTGTTTTTTTTATGACATAATTAAAATATGTAAGCTAATTTTATGTGCTGTAAAAAGCTTACATTTTTACAAATTGACCAGGCAATTTAGGTATTTGTATCCTTTAGGTATTACGTACTACTCTGTTGCAATCTACCTTATTTTATGGTAGCAACGCTAAATTTTATGTCCTTTTTACTATGGCGACTCTCGCCCCTTGTCTGCCGACAATATACGAAGAAACGCACTATCCAGTTTTTTATTTATAAAAGTAAAGAACCACGCAGCATCAGACCCCCAAACCAGTGATTTGTTCAACTACTGCGATAAGTTTTTCTTTCAATCCCAATTTTATCTTTCGCGCAAGAGTCTGACTTGTACTTGGCCGGTTGTATGTGTACTTGAGTCATTCTCAAAAAAGTGGCACCGGCAGGGTAAAGTTAATATTTTTCAAGAAGTTTTCAAATTTTGAGTTTTTTTTAACAATAATTTTACAAAAAAATCTACAATTTCAAAATTGTAAGAGGGAACGGAATATTCGAAACCGTTACGAAGTTACAGGATAATGAAATATTAATGATACAGGGTAAAGTTAAAGCAGGCAGGTTAAAGTGAAAATCACGACAGGGTAAATAGACACAGGTTACAAATAAGAACAAAATAAATAATAGAAAATTGATTCCTTAAGGACTCTTATCTCTTTGTTTTTTTTGTACCTTAACCCGTCGAGCGTCCCGTGTGCACAGGGTGCATAACGTTGTGCCCACACCTGTGTCCACAGGACGCTCGACGGGTTAATTTACGGATTATTTGCAGAGTTCGAGGAGACCCACTTCCACAAGAGCTTGGCGAAGAAGCTTCAGAACTTGTTGGGCAATTTTCCATCGTCAATGGGTATAGCGGTTCTGGCGACAGATTGGTGCAATGGTGTCATGGAGCACCTGGTTTTGTACCCTTGTGTACCCTTCAACGGCCAAGTCACACAACATTAACTATAATAATAAAGAAATCGCAGTAAGGAGCCTTAGACTTGGCACGACTTTGTCTAGATTTCATTACTTTTTAGAGATAAACAAGCAGCTCCATCGAGACTTGGCTAGTTTTTTACAGAATGTTTTTGGTGGGATTTCACTTCTTTTTGTAGAAACGTGGGCATATTGATTTATTTTATTAGATTTTCTTATTTGACACATTTTTTTTCTTTTGAGGTGTAGTTTTTTCCAAACATCAAATGAAGCGGCCCACAAAGTTGAATATTTTTTGTATAGGCGGTACGTCTATCTCTAATAGTTTGGTTGCTCTTGTGTTTTCTAATCAGGGTCACCATCAGGTGACCCACATGCTCGTTTGCCTTCCTATTCATATATAAAAAAAAAAGGTACTCCAGATCTACGATTATCCTAGTTTTTATAGTTTTCCCTTTATGTGGCCATTAAACCCTAACTCCGTACCAAATCATGCTAAACGTGGTCTTTAGGTCTTGTCATCTTAGGCTCTGTCTACCCCACGGACCTGCTTAGGTGTCTAAGTGGGTGGAGAGGTGTACTCCACCGTGGCGCGTCCCTGGGTGGTGGATAAGGGAACGCCTGCCTCACGGCAGGTAGGGGCCCGCAAGGGTCCCCGCGAACCAAACACCAGGGGGGGGTTCGAGGGATGGGACCCACCTGTCGCAAGTCATGTGGCCGACTTGCGGCGGGTGCTTAGGTACCCTGAGTGCTGCTCCCAGTATCCCTCAGGCCTTTAGGGGCATAGCAGAGGATACTTGGGATGTGGCGGCGCTTCGGCGGGGCCTTCGGGCGGTTTGAGGGGCCTTCGGGCATATGAGGGTCAGGGTACGGGGAAGCTGATGGGGTTAGCTCTGCAGCTGCCCACTAAGTAACTCCTCCCGCCGTGTGGGGCCACGACCTGGAGGTAGCGAAAAGTGCGGCAGTATTGCACCTATCCCGGATGCGCCCCACGCCCTGATAGAGGGGAAGGGGTACGAGATTCCGAAGGGGGTGGCACCCTGGAGGAATTTCGTACCTCTTATGAGGGTTCGGGGTGAGGGGAAGCTGATGGGAGGCATACCCGGATGCGCCCCAAGCCCCAAGGATGAAGCAACGGCGGCGACGAGGCCGTCGTTGGGCACTATTCCGCGGGAGGACTTCGCAAGAGGTTCGGGGGGCGGACTCACATTGACCTCGTTGCAACCGCTCCTTGTGCAGACGAGGGGGGAAAGGGCAAACTCGGTGCTTGCACCGCTCGCCCGGTCCCTTGGGGCCAGCGGGAACGGTAACGGGGCATTACCTACCTGCATTGCCCATGCAATGAGACCGTTCTCATTGTCTAAGGGAAGACGGGCCCAGCGTACGGGCCCTCCCCTTCTTGGCGCGGTCCTGGCGGAAGCCGGGGCCACCGGGGGGGCGTTTGTGGTGAAACCCTAATGGCATCCCACTGCGTCCCCGTCACACCGATTGAGGCAACGCCGGAGAGTTTTTAGTTCGAGTATACCCCTTTGGGGGAGGAGTCCCACATAACCCTAGGCATGCCCGTGCCTATAGGGCATCCATAAAGATTTCCTCTCCGTTAAAAAAAAAGGCTCTGTCTACCCCGTAAAGGACAAAGACGTGATTTATGTATGTATGTATGTCTGTACCAAATTTCAGCTCTTGAGTTTATGGGAAGTACTAGTTCTATTTTGATGATCATGAGTGAGCGAGTGAGTGAGTGAGTGTCATAAATGGGAAACTTTGCTTTCGCTTAACTTTGGAACTAAATGACCAACAGACTTGAAATTTTGGATTTTATGTATGTGATTATAGCTTACTGGATGACAAAAATTTCTGCGTTCTGGTCATATCCAGAGGTTCTCAATTAGGGGCATGAAAATGCGGTGAAATGGTTACAGTAAAGAATGGTACGGCAGTGTTTGCTTCGCGCTTTGTAGTAATTTTTAGTTTTTGTAGTAAAAAGTAGCTAGTTTTGATCACGGTAGGAGACATGTACAGATCAATTTGAAGTTATTGTTGAATAAAAATGAGCAAATATTAGTAATTTCTCTTCAACCTGTCAAATATCTCTATAACCTGGCAGATCATTACAGGTTAAAGTGAGGCAGGCTAAAGTGAAAATTGGATACTTTATAAAATTACTCCAAAGTTTTGGAAAATACGTTTCCATATTTTTTACACATAATTAGGCACGTAATTAGCTATACAAAAATAAAAAAAAACAAAGATAGTCTGGTACTAAAAATGCATAGTAACTAAGACAGAAAAAAGTTAACATACCTGTTCCGTACTCCAGAATTGTGACTTCAATATTAATTTAAAGAAAAACAACTTAAGATTAACAGAGTCTGATCTTTGGGGAGGCTAGTAGGGTACTTGAGTAATATTTTAACGGGTAGTATTATGTGTAGCTCGATTATGTCACGACGCCAGACGCACACCAAGGCGAAACCAGGATAAAGTAAAAATATCGCTGGACAAACTTTGAAATTAAATATTTTTCTGAGTGGTTGGAGTAATCAACGTAATTGATCAATTAAACAACGCCATAGTATGTCCATAACATTGGCTGTAAAGTAAACATTTGTATAAATCTAGTAAAAGTGGTGTTTAGAGCAAATCAGTTGAGGGATATCGATTTGGACACGACAGGTTAAAGTAAATAAGGTACTTTATGTATTTTTAATTAATTTTGGGTTCGCTAAAATGTTATTATGACAGTTGGCCTCAATATACGACATTTATATTTACCAAATAAAAACCTTACTCTATCAAAAAAATACGATTCAAGCATACTTTTTATTCAAAAACTGATTGACAGGTTGCGGTGCCAATTTTTTGAGAATTACCGACTTGTACCTATGTATAAAATATATTACTGACAAAAAGCTAAAACTAAACCTTACGGTGACGAACCTTTTCCCGCCGCGACGGTACATCGATTGCATCGCCACTCAAACTCGAGCGCATCAACCGAAAAAACGGGCAATCTATTTCAAGCCTTCACCCCACAAGATTTAGATCAAAATGTAACCAACGCGCTTTTCGAGTTAAACCTTTTCGGAGCAACTTCACATTTGAGTGATTGGCTTTTTTACCACTAATATGATTGTGGGAAAACATGGGATGATTGGTACCTTTGATGGCGGATTATTAATTTGTTTGAGATTTTATATTGAGTTATTGTTGTTTATTTTGTTGTTGAAGTTGTTTTATGAGGTGGTGTTTGGGATCGAGTGAGAGCGGCGTTTGAAATGAGTTCAACAGCAACGCCACGTTAAGGAAGTTTACAGTAGGTGTCTGGCTAAAACTAAGTTTTAAAATCCACTCCCATGCTGGTCTGGGAGCAAAGAAAAAACACAGAATGTACCAGTTCATTCTCTTCCCGCGCAGACAGTAAAAGTCCATCGAGGGAAAGGACGAAAATCTAGGAACCATGTAGGCGACGTGGCTAGCAACCCATCACTATTTTGATTCCCCTTTCCATCCATACGCCCACAATCATGCTAAACATGGTCTTTAGGTCTTGTTATCTTAGGCTCTGTCTATCCAGTAAGGGATAAAGACGTGATTTATGTATGTATGTTAAAAAAATACAACTGAATTGAGAATCTCCTCTTTTTAAAAAGTTTTTAAAACCAAAATAATGCCAAAAATGCTTTAGTTTGATATTTAATTTTATTAAGTAATTATAGCGTAGAGTTCCCAATACGCACTGGGCCTGAGAGGAGGCCTGTGCCCAGCAGTGGGATGTATATACGATGATGAGGTGATTATAAATTGCCGAGACGTTTAGATCCTACTAATATTATAAATGTGAAAGTTTGTGAGTATGGATGTTTGGATGTTTGTTACTCTTTCACGCCAGAACGGCTGGATTCAGATCTGGATTAAATTTGGAACATAGATAGATTATAGTCTGGAATAACACATAGGCTACATTTTATCCCGGAAATTGCGTAATTCCTGCGGGATAGCGATAAACGAATTCTAGTAGTCTATAATATTATTCCGATACAAGCATTTCTCATGCTTAAAGGAAGGTTCCAATCTGTATTACTGTAACTATAAATGTAAAAAACCAAATAAACATTTTTGATTTTGATAATAAAGCTGGTAACAATGACATGAGTTAATTAGATTTGCTCAGTTTGTTTATTAAGTTATGAAATGTCATTGCTACTGAATCTTTACCTACAGTTTGAAAAACAATCCTTTTAGGCCATAATGAGACTGGAATGGAAAGTGAGTTATTCTATATACTTAAATACTTGCACAAGTATAAATGTGTTTATGAAACAACTTATCTTTCTATCCTACTTACACCGCGTTCTAATAACAACGAAATTCCTGTCTTTCGTTTGGAAATAAACGCCACAGTAATATCTTGAAGTAAATAACTACATACAATGTTACATAAGCACAACAAATATAATTGATTTTACAACAACACTAGCCAGCCGTCAAACAATTTTGTTAGTAGATCAGGCAATAAAGTTTACCCGCTTCATTTTCACTTAATCAACTTACAGAAAACTGGTACGCCGAAGCGTAACTCTAACGTAACTTTTTACACAGATATCAAATCAAGAATGCGACGTAACATAGGTAATCGTTTACGCACTGCACCACAAAAAGCTGTATTCTAGAGACGTTCAAGCAAACATTTTTATCGATGTTTTATTCCGTTTAATGTTTTATTTGGATTATTTTTTCCTAAAACATGTTGTGCTATAATCAAAATCCTAATGATACTATAATTTATATTGAATTGTATTTGGAATTTGATAGTTGCAGCAATTGCAGTCATTAATAATTAATACTTTTATTTTAAAAATCTCAACAAGTTTTAGTCTCAGACGACTAGAAATTTTTAAGACATTATCGTATATTAACATTGATTTTTTAATAAAAGAAGTGAGCGAGCCACCTGAGTTCTAAGGTATCAATCAAGATTACTGCTTTTTTAGACACCAACTAAGTATACCTACCAGATCAATTGTGGATTTATTTAGTTGAAGTTGAATTTAGTAATTTGACGATTTCATTTATTGTTTTCCTTTGCTCAGACTTGTTCTGTACTCTGTTATCGAAGCAAAATACAAAACAATACAAATATTCTTCATGGACTACCAAAAACCAGTTCAGCGATTTTATAAAAATAATAAGTTATCGCCATATATTTTTCTTGTCTCATGAATATCGATATCGTTATTTTTATATCGATATAAACGGAACATCCCTAGAGAATTCCTTGCGTACGTCAAACGACGTGGACGCGACACGCTCGCTTACGGAGTAGGTACCGTGAAAATTCTGATACATTAGCGAGTTCGTATAAAACGGAATGCTTGAAATGGGAGTCAAATTAAGCGGAAAAATTCTTTGAGATTTTGAGAACAACTTGTCTTCTATTTAAAGTAGTCTGGGCGAGGTTATTGAAATTCTTACAAAGTTGATGCTAGCAGTCTCATCAAGGATATTTTATTACAGCGGTGGCATGTAGTGGTTTGATTAATTATGATTTTTTGTTTAATCAGACAATTACATAATACATAAATCACGTCTTTATCGCTTACGGGGAACCTAACGCGCATATGAAATGATTCCTAAGATTTTCGCCCACACATGCATAGAACCAAATTTAATTACTTAGCACTATCAAACTTAATTCATCCGGCAAACAATAACTATTTTATTTAAAATAAACATGTATATAAATTCATAAAATAATGATAATAAAAGAGGTATAAACGCCCTTTGAAAAATGAACGAGCAACTGAAATTTCAAAAAGTGTTCCTAAACAATAAAATTTGATGATAAACAGATTTATCGAGGCCTCCAAGCTCCACGTCCTCCATAAAATCAGAGTTTTTCTTAGATATTTTTGACTATTTTCCCAACAATTTATCTACTAGTATGAACTAATTAATCTGTTTGTTAGTTTGTTGACACTCTGCCGTTAGTAGTGAAGGCGAGGCGTGACTGACTCGTTTGAGTCACTTTGTGACGTATGTGGACACTCGCAATTAATACAGTGACGACTGAAAACATCGGAAATATATTTGAACTAGCCTTCAGACCCACAGATCTCATGGAAACTCTTATGCATATCTAAAGGCTACTTACGGCAAAAACAGTAATTTAATCCATTAAACTTCGTTAATATTTGATGTTCCATGAACTTTGACATGCTTGAAACTAAAATTATTAGGTAGTTGCAAAACGGCCTACATACCTACTTATTTAAAAAGAAAAGACTCCCTCAATGACTCTTCAGCGCCTAGCTCAAGCATTGGGACCTAGAAAGCTGAAACTTTGCAAAGAGGTTCTATTTAGGATATAGGTAAACGAGACAAGGGAGTTTGAGAACAAGGCGAATCCACGCGCGCAAACGAGTCTTATAAGTTCAATTGTAACGTTTTATTTACATTGCAATGAATAAAAAAATCGTCGAATGAAAATTACTAATCATTGTTTAAAATATCAACGAGTGAGACAATAAGCAACAGATAAGGGAAAACAAAACAAACGCAGATTTCAACAGCGTCTATTTTCACAAAGTTTGTAACCACCAATGTTTGTATTGAAATTTACTGAAGTATGTTTTGGTTCAAAAATTGAATGGACAAGTTTGTAATAGTGATGTGACGTTATTATATTATTCTTTTAGATTAATCTGGTATTCATAAACACTTGGCTTCTGTTAACTTATTATTGTCACTTTGAAATATGCCCTTATCAAACAATCCCGTGTGAGGTCTGATGTGATGTTTACAGGAAATCTTAAAAACAACCTTTATAAGTCTTGAAAACTATGAGCATGTAAAATATCTATATTTTTACCGGTCAGGTTAGTTTATCTATTTTTTTTAGACCTAATTGAAGGGTGGGGTGGTTAAATCAGAAAGGTCCGTCGGCGCCGGCGCCGTTTTGTAGTTCTTGTTCGCTTTTTGTTTGGAATAAACTTTTAATTGTGTACTAATTTGTAATTAAAATTGACAGTATTTTAATGAAAGTATATACATAATTTAAACTTTCACTTAAATTGCAGATAAAAAAACTTTAAAAAACTAGCTGTTACGTTACGTATTAGGTAAATATATTTCCGTACAAGGTTATATATCTCAAGGCGCAATATATATTTAGCACTTAGGTAACAATACAATTTGAGCAGCAATAGCGCTAAAAGATCTTACATTATCTTAATAGACTTTTTGTTTTTTATATCCGGAATAAAGCGGTTACAACTGGAGTTAACCCAATATTTTAGTGTTTAAGGACTTAGAAAATAGCAGTGTTTGTTAAAGACATGGAATGTCCGCTTTACTTTTATGGTTTTCGTAGTTAAAATGCTAATGGAAAGGTAACATTAGGTGTAAGCCATGTTTAAAATATATATTCACTCCTGCAATAAAATTGATTTCGATAAAATGCTTTCATTAAAATCTGAATATGTTTACAATTACTTGTTTTTGTTGTGTAGGTACCGCTCAGGAATATTATACAATAAATTATACTTATCTAAGTAAATACGGGTATTTCGTGTTCAGCGTCGCAGCATCTTCGCTGTGATTACTTTGAAAAGGATCTAGTTGCTTTGACATTCGTATGATTTTTTATCGCCTCATCTAATATTGTCAAGGGAGCCGACCAAGGTGTTGTCGGTGGAAGTCCTTTTTTACTTTCATCAAAATGGCTTTATTAAGTAAGTTTCTTCTTCTGTGTAAAAGATAACTGTAACGTTGAATTTTGATAAGTTGCTCATCCCATTGGAGATTTATTTCTATGGGCAGCGTTATTACTCTTTTCTCCCTATCAGATAAAACAGGAGGCAACTTATATCGGCCTTAATCTCTATCTAACTTTATACCACTTTTTAACATAAAACTACCATGAGATTGACTGAATATTTTGGCAAATTGTATATATTTTAACTTTAATTTTAAGCAGAGCATTAGCGCGTAGCCGGTGTAACGCTCCTAGAAGAAGGACTTTGGCATAGCCCGAAACATGAGCAATTCTCATGATTAAATTACGTAAGGTTAACCGTATGTTAACACTGTCTTTACATACTCGTAACTTATTAATTTCACCTTTCCATTTGCTCTCAGTTCTTTGGAATAGCACAAGGCAGTAAGTAGGTAAGTAAGTAAGTAAGTAAGTAAATGCGTTATTGTACAAATATAAAGAAGCAGACACAAATCACAAAAATACCTTAAATATATGCACAAAGGCGAACTTATCCCTCTAAGGGATCTCTACCAAGTACAAAAGTAGTCAAGTGTGATAGTTGTCTGGCTCCTACTACTGTCAACATGTGCGCAAATAAGCTGTGATCTTCATTTGTTATTCAAGTGGCCACTCATGCGCATCGTGCATTTATTATAATAATACAAGCGATTATTATTGCTGCTTGCATGATAATTGCGGATCAATATATTGTAAATTATTATATAAACGTATTTTAATATTATTGAACTTGTTTTAGGGTGCGCACTGCGCAGGCGCTGGTTGCAGTCGGGGACCCTAGTAAGGCACTAAAATGGGTAAGAAAAAAATAATCGTGTAAAAAAATAACATACCGAATAAATAATAAAAATGTAAATAAATATAGGCAGTAAAAGAAAAAAAAACTTAAAAATAATCTCACCTTAGAAACATTTTGCAGTAGGTAAACCGAAAAACAAAATCAAAACTTTAAACACTTATGCACACTGATTATTCTTATTCATTTTAAACGTCAATAAACAAAAACAAAACACGACCACACAGCCCGAAGGATTCAGTCTTAATGATCGCTCAAAAAAATTATCAACCCTTTTCCACAGAATAAAAATCACTAAGTGTCATATCCAGTCATAAAAGTAACGATAAAACGCACGTGCTGTACATAGTTATAGCCCATACAACCTCACAGCACGATGTCGTAACACATTATGAAAAAACTATTTTAAATTTCCATATAGATACCGCGACAATTTATGCGTAAGCTTTTATTAGAATGAGATTAAGGCTCGGTCCTTAAGCTCCGATACTGCCGTGCGCGCGCGCGCCGCGACCGCGACTATAAAAAGCCTCAACAGAGCCTCTCTTTCCCGCGTGCCTTATTTTCTTTTTTGTTGAAAAAACGCGCCCGCGCCTAACGAGTCCCTTCGGTTGGAGGGGACCTTCCAATTTCAAAACCGTTCGACTCACTTTCCACTTGTCATTTTGGAAAATAAACTAATAAATTTTCAAGTGTAAAAAGTACCTACGGCTTCGTTTTCATGAGTCCGCGGTGCGTTGGAGCAGGACGGCTATACTTTTGTCTGTCGCGTTTTTCCTCTGTGCCGCCGTTGTTTCGCGCGAAAGAAATGGAAAGAGCGGTTCGTTATGAGCGTAACTTGAGATTAATGAGTTCGAAAGAGACGTAGGTAATGGCGCGGTAATTACGCCGGTTTGCGTAAACGAGACGAAACTATAATGATTGGGTGAAATGACAGTTATTGATATTGTCATAATACGCGGCGATTTGTGCGCGTGAGACGGGGCCTGCGCCTGCGCATGGATTGTTAACGTTAATTAGTATTTAATGACAGCCCTCTTGAGTCGAGATTCGTTTTTGCGGTGGTGTTTTAATTCGAGCTGTTGATTAGCAGGTGTGTGGAGGCGTGTGGTGAACTAAATACATAGTTGTAGTTGTATTTTTTACGCTAGTTGAAATGGGAGCTATTGTGCTGTTAGCGCATAATATTATGCTTTTATGATATTTTATTTACGAATGTACCTACTCTTTATCAACTTTGGCTTAGTCTTCGGAAAGTTATTTGAAATCTGAAGGTTTTTAGAACATAAATATTTGTGCTGTAGCTGTAGCTAAGTGCAAAACTAATATAAATAATGTATTTTATTTCGAATGACTTGAAAATAATATGGGAGTATTGTACACACTAATAATATGTTAAAACAATATAATACTTTAGGTACCTACGATAAGTATAAACGCTAGTGGTACAAGTTTTGGAATGTTGAATTTGAATAGGTAAGATGCAATAGACGTGGTGAAGCGAAGTAGAAATATAATATTCGAGGTAGTATTATTTTGTTGAATTTTCTAAAGCAATTTATACTTTGACCTTACTTTATATACATACATAAATCACGTCTTTATTCCTTACGGGGTAGACAGAGCCTAAGTTAACAAGACCTAAAGGCCACGTTTAGCATATTTGTGGGCGTATAGGTGGAAAGGGGAATCAAAATAGTAATGGGTTGTTAGCCGCATCGCCTATAACATGATTCCTAAGATCTTCGCCCATTCCCTCGTTGGGCTTTTACCATCTCCGCGGGATGAGAAGCAACTGGTACATTTTATGTTTTTTCTTTACTCCCAGACCAGCGTGGAAGATTACTTTACAGCACAAGTAAACAAACTTTAAGTTGACGATAAAACATTTTTTTTTGTTCTTTCTGTTACTAAATTTCTAAATGTCAGTGAAAATTAGAACACATAGAAAAATTCGAAAAGTAAAGGCCGGGAATCGAACCCGGATTCTCTTCCGTGACGCGTGCTAACCCCTACACCACCCATAGCAGGTCTGTTACTTACATCAGACAATAGGTATTGTTTGTTATCATTGTGTTTATTTCAAGACATTCTCGTACTTTATTAAGTGAAGTTTTCTTTTTTTGGTTCATTATTATTAATTTTTAATTCGATATCTGAACTGTATTTTGCGGTGATGTTTATCTTGTAGTTATTTGTTTGTGTATGTTTCCAATAAAAGATACCTATTGTAAATTACGAATTAAAATAAAATTGTACTGTACTAACGATCTTGATCAAGAATAAATTTTGTATTACTTACTCTGACTACAACATAATTTTACGAAATGACTTTTGCATATGTTTTAGCGAAGTTAAATGAAGACTTATGCTCGTCTATATTTCACTGTTAATACGCATTTAGCATGATGGTTCGTGTTGCTGAGTGATGGATTGTGGGTTCAATTCTGGACGTGGGCTGTTCCTTCACCCATCGTTATTTTTAGACAGGAACAGTTTAAAGTATTTCATGTTTGTTACATTCAAACAAAAGTTAGGTGGTTTACTTTGTTTTCACGTTAAAGGTCTCGTAAATTTAGTAGGTATTATCTCAAACAATAAAATTCAAGATGGCGTTCTGCGCACAGCAAACTGAGGCCGCTTTAAATTACGCCTTACATACATACCGTCACGTCTCTTTCCCACTAGGTAGGCAGAGAGTAGTTTGTTCCACTTGCTACAATCCTGACACCTCTTTCGCTTCATCCAAATTCATCAATGTCTTCATACATGCTCGTCGGTTCTACGCCTTGCCGCGTGCCAAACTTCTATGCTGGTCTAAGCCTCTAGTGTAAGTTTTCGCATATAAAAACGTCTCGAAAGCATTCACGTAAACGTCTCAATTACTATGGAAAAATTGGCAGAGCCACTTGCGGATTGAAACGGCAACAAACTGTTGTCATAGTAGGTATTTGTAATTTTAACGCAAAATCTCGCGTTCGAGACTTATTTTGTGACCGAAAACATACGTTAAGCATACTGGGAGCAAAGAAAACAAAGAATGTACCAGTTGTTTCTCTTTCCGCGCGGATGGTAAGAGCGCATCGAGGGAGTCGGCGAAAATCGTAGAAATCATGTTATAGGCGATGCGACTAGCAACCCATCGCTATTTTGATTCCGTTTTCCTCATATACGCCCACAACCATGCTAACATGTCCAATAGGTCTTTATTACCTTAGGCTCTGTCTACCCCGTAAGGGATAAAAGAAAGAAAAGAAATAAATAAAAAAGTAAAGACATGATTTCTGTATGTATGTTGACGCGTGTGCGTGTGTGTGTAGTACGCACAGAGAAGGTCTGGTGTTGTTTGCACGGGCGTCACTGTGCTGTTCGCAGAACGCTGTCTTAACTTTTTGTTAGGTCTGAGGTTATAATGAACTGCGGAGAAGGAACCCATCTGTCATGATCTTAAAATGAGGATTAAGTTGAAGAAACTACGTTTTTTTTAGCCATTTTTATACTTTTAACGATACCGACCTTCTTTATTAATACAATGGCGATCGAAAACCCCGTGACGCGTTATTTTTGATCGACAATATATTTGTAAGACGGCAGTTCTCAATGTGGTCGAAAAGATTACAAATCACTCAACTATCAACAGCATTTAAATAAAACGTTAAACAAAACAAGTACAAAATCGTTTTTTAAACTCTTAACGATTGACAAGCCACACTTCGGAGTCATATAGCCGTAACTGTCAAGTAGTTTGAGGTCGCTTACGGCATTCCTACTCCAAGTCATCGTAAGTGTAGATGCGAGGTTATCGGCGTAACTCGGGAGCCGGCCGCGGGCGACGCGTGATCCCAAAATTGATCCTTTTTTTCTTCCAACTCTCTGAGGTGTACGATTAAAATGTTGGCTTAAAGCATTTATTGAGTTTTTCAATGAGCTGCGTGATGGAATGTGCGGTCAGCTATAATTGGGGTCATAAACAGATTTCAGTTCGTGTCAGATTCCGTTTTATGACCTAACCGTTTAGTATACGGCTACTAGCAATGCACATTACAAGTCTTGTTTCGATAGATGGCGTTAACGTAAATACATAAATCATGTCTTTATCCCTTTGCAATTTTAGTTTTAGGCTTATTTTTAGGCAAAAGGGTCACACTGATAATCAGCGCAGCAACATGCTGTGTGGCCTTTTCGGAACTTTCGGCAAATAGTTTTATTTTTTGTAATGTATTTTTTGATTCGTTTTTGTTTTTTAATTTCTTTATGTGTCGTTTTGTGTCAATAAACACTTTCTTTCTTTCTTTCTTTCTTTCTTTACGGGGTAGACAGTGCCTAAGGTAAAGACCTATATAAAGGTCACGTTTAGCATGGTTGTGAGCGCATATGTGGAAAGGGGAATCAAAATAGTGATGGGTTGCTAGCCCACCTATAACATGATTCCTAAGATTTTCGCCCATTCCCTCGATGGGCTTACCAACTGCGCGGGAAGAGAAGCAACTGGTACTTTCTATATTTTTTCTTTGGTCCCAGAACAGCACGAAGAAAGGCGTTAGAAGATAGCGTTAAAATCACTTTAAAAACACTAACGAGGCCTTTAGAACTTATTACCCTATAGTGCGCTTAGACTCTGTCAGAGTCGGACTGTAAGAGTTAAAGACGTGATTGATGTAGATATGTATATGTAAAACAGTTAAGTGCGTTTATGATTTATGATTTCTCGAAAACGGTTACCTCTGTGCTCTATGTTGTCACTTAATATAACATACAAACAACAAACTAACTGCATTTCTTTGCTTTCGGTGTCGAGACTCTAGGCTCTTGGGGTAAGGGTGCGCTGGAGCTACACAAAGAGCTCAGCAAGAGATTGAGAGAGGCAACAGGCGACCCTCGCGCCGGCAGCCATCTCGCGCAAAGAATCGCAATCGCAGTTCAGCGCGGGAATGCTGCCTGCGTGATGGGCACCCTGCCAAGAGGCCCACCTCTCTTGTTAAATCTTGTGAATTTTAAAGTTTATTTAGTTATTTTAATTTAATAGTAGTTTTAGTTTTGTATTTACATTTTAAGTATCTGTTTTTAGGGTTCCGTACCTCAAAAGGAAAAAACGGAACCCTTATAGGATCACTTTGTTGTCCGTCTGTCCGTCCGTCCGTCCGTCTGTCAAGACCCTTTTTCTCAGGAACGCGTGGAGGTATGAAGCTGAAATTTATATCAAATACTCAGGTCTACTGCCCCTTGGAGCTGTGAAAAAATCAAAATTCTAAGCCAACGCAATCAAAAGATACAGCCGTTTATGCCGCAAATTTCCGCAAATTTTCAACTCTCAAGGGAATCAAAACCTACAAGGTAGTTCCCGTGAACGCAGAATTTTGAAATTTGGTATGAAGGTAGGTCTTATAGCACAGATTAAAGAATAATTGCGAAAACCGTAAATGTGTATGTATGTCTGTATATAGCAGTGACCAATATAAAGTAACCCCACACTGCGTACATTTTGCTTTGGAGCAGGGCTCTGCTTACACTGGTTTTATATATTTATAGATAATGATACGGAACCCTCGGTGCGCGAGTCCGACTCGCACTTGACCGGTTTTTTTTTTCATTAAGTTTATCAACAATAAACTCTTCCTTACTTCTTCTACAAACTAACTTAGTCGTTGATTCCAAGCATTTATCAATTTCTACGCAAGTCATATTATATAACGCGCTTGCAATCAAAATCTATTCCTATCGTCTTTTACACCAACATATTACACCCTGTGCCATTTTTATGAGAAGTACATACTCGTACACACTGCGCTTCGAAATTACGACAAATTATGCTTTTGCATCCTACTGCGTCCTCGTGTTCTGTCTACACCTTTCAACAAAAAACATCTTCCATTGTACCTCAGATTAATAGTAGGACCAATAACTTCCGACGCGCGACAAAATCGACAAATCCTGGAACTGAGAGTGAAAGTTCGGCGGATCAAAGCGGCGACGTCCGGCGCGGCGTCATTATAGCCGCACGCACGCGCCTAAACCGCCGCGTGCGCACCCCACTATACAGGCCGCTCAATCTATACTAATTTTATGAAGAGGTAAAGTGTGTGAGGTTGTAGGGGTAATCTCTAGACCTAGTGAACCGATTTTGAAAATTATTTTACCAATAGAAAGTATTATTTGTGAGTGTCATAGGGTATATTTAATTCTGCGCGGACGAAGTCACGGGCAACAGCTAGCAGTTGATATACATGTATTTTTTTAGCACCCTTCTTTGTGTCTCACAAGCAACCTTACTCTCCTCTTTTAACCCATTTCCGTTCACACATATTATTATTTATTGTTTACTAGCGTTACGTATATCGCGCACCCGCGGTAACTGTACATTATTTTGCTGCGATAAAAAATATTCTATTATTCATTCTGCACTTTTAATATGATATATGCAAAATTTCATCGCAATCGGTTCAGTAGTTAAGACGTGAAAGTGGAACAAATTAGTAAGGATATATCAACGTCAGTCTTAAACTGCGAACTTGAGACTACAGCTACTTTTATATTCTGTTTCATTTAAAACAACGCCATCTCATAGGAAAAACTTAAAACATCAATGTGTCGCATGCCATTTCTCTTATTATACACCAGCAATGTTGTACTATGGAGTCTCTGACGGGTTTTTCTTCCCACCTCCCATCGTGGCAAGTCATATGTTCCGTAGCTTTATAGTCACCAACTGGCTTTTTCCTATCACCCTGTATCAAGTCATAACGGCGTACCCGCAACCACGGGGAGGTCCGAGACCAAAGATGCCGGCGTGACTCCCGAAATCACGTCCCACCCCAATGTAAACAATGGACAAAGGGCCGCGGGTTATTAGCTAGACGATCATTATCGGTACGGTGGACAACAGCTGGGACCTGTAGGCTTATTACCTAACTCGCTCACAATCGGCATCGTGTTCGTTTTGACAGTTCTTGTATGAATGTGACAGCTAGCTAATTCCGATGCCAATTGTCAGCCCGTACATGAACTGTCAAAATGAACATGATGCCGATTGCGAGCGAATTAGGTAATAAATAAGCCTACTGGGTAAACAAAATAATAACTACTATGAGCGTAAATGTGTTACTTAAATGAGAGTAGGAATAAAATCCAGCTTAAGAAAGAAAAAGTTAATTTGTAATCAAGCAAGTAAAAAACAATTTATGACGAAATCCCAACTAAGCATTACTCTGGCCTTACAGTTTGCGCTGGTCTTCTGTTTAGACTTGCAGGAAAACTGTTGCAAGTCGCATTACATTGCGGTATTGGATTAACCTTTAACCCCTTCGCACTACGTTCCGACTATGTAACGAAACTTGCAGCTTTTTCATACAAGGTTAAGGCTGGGCTTTAGGATATGAGAAAGTCACGCATGTTGATCGTCCACTGTCACTTATGCTCTTCTCGCGTCTTCTACTTCCCATGTCTTAACTCTGTTGAACGTCTACACAAAGAAGTGGTACTCCGTTGGTTGTTCTATAGACATGCCGATAGTTTTAAAAATTTAGTATGAAACTCTGGAGGAAAATTTCGGTCCCAAAACAAATGTTAATTCTCCAGATTTCGTTCAGAATTAATAATGTTCAAAATAGGCAACCAATCTGACGATAACTTGTGATTTTTTTACGAAGGTAATGAATAGAGCAGTGAAAATCAATAAAAAGGCGAATTATTCGGGAATCCGGGGGTTTTAGTTTCCCATAAATATGACTCTTCTATTTTTAATTCGTTTCTTTTCTATTGTAACATGTTTAAATACTGAGGAAAATTCTCTTACCATAGTGACGTAGCGCAACAAAAACTGTTGGTCGTGCGCTACGCTATCCCAAATTTAGGGTAAATGGCATAAAATATATCGATGTATAGCTGATTGTGTTTTGTTATTGCAAAATTAAGTTTTTTTGACCCCGTGCTTAATTTTCATTACCGCAATATTTGGTGCTATCATAGTTTAAGAATGTTAGTAAAATAAAGTGTTGGCTGGCTTTTGTGACCAAACCAACTATCAAGCTTTTATTGTAAACATGCGTCGCCCACCGTACGCTACTGAGAAACTGTTAACTGGGTGAAGACGTTATCACAAAGGGTGCACCGATTTTGTCGGTTTAGTCCTAAGTGGGCCGTTGAGATAGTATCAAGTTGTGTGCTGGGTTGTAGGTCGCCACATTTTGATGTTAAATAATACAATTTTTTGAAGCGTGTTTAAGTAGAGATAATAAAATTATCCTTGAACTGTTAAGGTTAATTTTAACTAACTATGTAACTACTTTAAATATAAATTATGATATTGCAAAAAATATTTCAACAGAGAGAGCCAATTGAACACTGTATTACTGACCCATTTAAATGGGTGTAACTTTATTATCTATTTTTGTACCCCTATTACCGGTCTAAAGAAAATAATGCTACCTAACTCATATTGAGCCGGTAGCTTCTTATAGACACTTTTATCGACCCATTATGACGTATAAATCGTATACCTAGATGTAGATCCAAGAGACCGATGTATAATGAGTGCAACTCTCAAAATTTCACGTCTCTGGATAGGCATATAAGTCAAGATAATTGGGAAATAATGAAAGGATTTGTTTACTAAGAAAAGCCACCCATATCTTTTCGTACCTAGTAATATTTTTAGCGACCAACCTATAATTTTGTTATTAAAACTTACATTACCTGTTTTACTAAAGTGTTAACATCAATTTTAGGGTTCTGTACAGCAAAAATATTACCGCAAAGCACTTCGACAGGAGATTTTGCGCTCTCTAAAATACATCATAGTAGCGTCTTAATTAAAAACTGTTAATTGTTTAATCTGATAAAAAGACCAAGTTTGTAGTTACACGAAGTTTCACTTTTATTTATTGATAATTACCTTTTTCTCTCTGTCTATATTATATGAGAATGCCACCAATAACATCTCCGTAAGGAATACTAGTCTCAGCTTACTAAAACTGAACCCATGTCCAGATATGGCTTCGGACTTAGCTCGGACGCAACCCGGACCAGTCTCGTTGTTTATTTTCTCGTAAATCCCGACCTTTTGTTACTCATTTATTTTCTGGATCATATTTTTATAACGCTTAATCTCCAACCAGCCGTTAGTTATAAGGCAAGTAAGCGAACCTCACTTAGGATGCATTTTTAACAACAGGGCTGGTTGCTACAATTCGGACATTATAATTTTATTTGTTGTTCCAAAATTGAATAATTACAAGGCATCTGCATTAATACTGCAACCTATTAGGGTTTGATTGGTCCGAATTGGAGGTTTATGTTTTTGATGGAATCAGCGGAAACCATTTTTTTAAAATGAGATGAATCATCGTGGATAACGGATATAATTTGTACTATTTAAATGATCCTTCTCAATAAAGAACTATAAAGTTCCCATGCAATCTTTTAAAGGTTTCTAAGAAGCAGAATGTAGAAAAATACAGTAGTTGTCTATTATTATGTAAAAATCCTGGATCGAACGACTTGAATATGTTATGAGCAGCTTGGGTTTATCGATTCGATATTTCAAACAAAATAGGATGCAGCTGGTTTTTCTCAAAGATAAGATAAGATATGTTTGTGGACTCATTTTACGGTTACTTTTATTCTAATAAAGTTTTTTACACGAGTAGTAACAGTGACTACACTTTGACCAGAACGATTGCATCGAATCCCATTAAATTTAAAATAATACTAGTACCTGCCGACTAGACAGTGAATAAACGAAAATGAAGTGAACATAAAGTGAGGTACTAATATCCCAAATTTTAACTCAATTAATCACAATTGGCATTCATAGTGTTCATAATACATTCGAAGATGTAGAATTTCAACAAGTGATGACCTGCTAAAGAAGATAAAACCACAGTGTTATCCGATTATCCAACATCGGCGTCTTAAAGACAAACGCACAAATATCTATGGCCATTACACTAAAAATTGTAAGTCACAAAAATCTCAACTTCAATTTTGAACTCTTCTCCATTATCCTTAAGTCCTTAAAGGACTGGTTACTTTTTGTTGCCAACGACATTTCGTATTATCGGACGATATACCAACAAGCGATTTTATTTACGATGCGATAAGATTTCTTTGAGATCTGATATTGAAATAAAACGCATCTGTGCGAATCTGTTGATTTGTAATGGAAGTGAGATGTCTTGTTAATGTTGACTATATAGATTACTAATTTTTAGATTTAATTTTTACCTACATTTTATATGATGTGGTAGTATTTTTTTTAATAGTATTACTTAGTAGAAATATTTCAGAAATTTAAAACCATGGTTGTGTTTAAATCGGAATAAAAAATCAGAGCACTGCTAAATTGGACCCGAGTATATAATCTCTTACGTATTTATAGTCAAGACGTCCGACCTGTAATGGCAGGCAGTACAGTGTACGTTTAGTAGATGTCTACTAGCACAATATACGTCTTCAATACTATGACAATAATTTGCTGTCAATTTTTTTATAATAACTACATAGTAATAATAGAGAATATGCATGATTTTTTTAAATCACATTTCTTAACAAAGTATAGAAAAATCGTAAAAGAGATGACAAATAGCTAAATTAAAAGTGATACCAGTCAAGCAATACGGAATATTATAAGAATTTTAAAGTACTAATTAGACAGCGGTTAGGAAGAGATCCGACGTGTCTAAAAACACTATGCCCATATAAACTCCGTTTTGTTTAATTTCTCTCTAAAGAGATAGAGACAAGTCTTCAAGAGCTTAAATCGTAGTTATTTTTATATTATTTTGAAAAATATGTTTTTATATTGTTTGTAATTATAAATGAGTTTTTATCAATGCAATAATAAAAAATCATGATGAATATTCCCTATTGAAGCGTTAACATGAACACGCTTGAGACAGAAAACCGACAACAGCGCATAGGTAAAACTTAGACCATAGGCACTGGTAGCCCTGTGTCGGCGGGCGTGGCGCGATGCGCGCGCGCTGCTTACCTGCCACGTTTGCCAAACAACCGGCGGGCCATGCCGCATACCAGAGCACAGCCTGGATCATAGTGAACACCAATAAAAACGGGTCCTATTCCGTGCAAACTTATACAAATTAATTAATGTATTTTACCTACAATATAGAGTTATACATACATACAAGGCATCTAAAAATTGTTCTAGAACATTTAGCAGGTTGGGTTAATTAACAACCCGCTACGCAAGCGGAAATTTCCATCTTCCTCTTCATCATTCTTTCGTCTTCCTCTGACGTAAAATTGTGTACACAACACACCTCGAGCGGTGAAACAAAAGCCTCGCTCAGGTCACATGTTTATCGCCCTTGCCTTTAGCTCGTGCGATAAGTTGTTGCGACCTTCGATATTCTTTATTTCAACACCCTCGGGGCAATGAACTATTGGATTCAAAGGTAAGGCACTCATTTGACGCCGTATTATACTTCTAACTTCTACTTTTAACAGAGACTATTGTATGGAAATATTTGTCAGCTACAATCAGAAAATCCTGAAAAACCTTTACAGGGGTGAAAATTTAAGCTTAGGGTAGTAAAAGCATTCTTTGGTAGACTATACTACCTACAACGGTTACCAATTAGTGTAAAAATGACAGCCGTTCACCTTACTTTTTATAGAAAACTAGGATATTAAAAATAGGTAAAGCCTCGAAAAATTCTATCTATCTATTTCCACTTTTTTCATTTCAAAATCCGAGTAGCATCGTGAAAGAGAGGTTAAAGGTCATGTGATCCTAGCACTCTGACAAATGACACCGTCTAGACATTTCTTTAGCGCGAAAATCGAGTTCACAAACCTCTTCGCACGAATATAAACCACTATTCCATGTGTTTTCCTATCCATCGCTGGCACGTGCCCAACTGGATTGCCCTGTCATGTAACAATTAACCTTGTTTTGCTTTGCAACACCCTTATTCTATTTTTACTTTCAAGTTTAGCCAGGTTAGGTGTGGTGTAGCATAGAAATGTCACTGACGCGAAGTTTGGTCTACGTCCAAGACGCTGACTACAAGCTTTGTTTGAAACAGATTTTGTACAGAATTGGTTTAGTTTGTGGAAGTGATAATTATGGCGATAATCTCAAAACGCAATATATTTAGATAACGCCAAAGAATCTCCTTAATTATATTGACTACCCATGACAGGAGCTTCTACTTCCTTAATGTCTCTCGGCAAACTTCGTTTTTCGTATGACTGACGTCTGAACTGAAGAAACACGAAAATTGAGAGACTTGAATGACTTTTCTGAAGTTTATACTTAATTTGTGCAATCATCACTTTTATTTGAGCTTACAACCTTTTTAGATGTCAGTATAGCTGATTGGTCGCTAGGCCATTGCCCCGCGCCGCGGTACCAAGAAAGAAAGAAAGAAAGAAAGAAAGAAAGAAGACATTTATTCCTTTTTGCAAGACACACAAATAAAAGAGAATATTATAGAAAATAATCAAGACAAGAAAAATAGATCATGAGCGTTGTGTGTGTCTTCGCAAAAGTGAAACGGTCGCTGGCTCAGCATTACACCTGCAGCACTGATTTTCAGCCAGAACCGTGACCAAACCAAAGAAAATGTATCTGTGAAAGGCACAAGTTAAAAATTGATAGATTACGGGGTATTGTTTGCAAGACTCAATATATCGCACAGGGACCAAAAACCCATAGCCTATCATGCCACTATCAATAAAACGAAGATTTTGTAATTGTATAGTAAACGTACAGTTAATTATGGTTTTGTTAGCAGAGCTTTATTTTATGTACATAGGTACAATTTATTAATTTGGTAACATTTTGTTACATAGCTACGAGTATATACTAACAAGTGAAGCTAAATAATAAGTTAAAAATTCGTAAGCTTTGAAATAAAGTAAAATATGATAGTAACATTTTGTAAAAAATGTTTCGTTGTCAAGTTTGCTTTCGGAAAACTGAATCCGTGAATGGTTAAAAGGTTTAAACCAATTCCTGCCCTTGACCTCTGAAATCCACCTGTTCCGAACTTGAACCCACAGCTCTAATCAACTGAATCGCTGCAAGCCCCAGCTCACAACTTTGTGTGGACAGCTGCATTACACCACTGCAATTTACTTTATCAGGATAGTATTTTGCGGAGGAAATGGGAAAAAGTTTTTTTGCTCCTTAGAATAACTAGTGCAAGCTGCGGGTGTATCGCTTATTAATTTATAAAAGTTATTCAGTAATTGCACCTTTCATTTGTAGCTATGTGAAATTATCTGATCCGACACATTTAGTTTCGCTTTAGAATAAGTTTCTGTCAATTTTATTTTAGTAAAAGTGATATTTTTTTTAAGAAGGATGAGCTAACAAATGAATCAAATTAATGCAACTTATACAAACTCCGTCACCATCAAATGTCGAGAGCTTTCGAAGTAAAATATAGACTGTGTTCTACATTTCGTTTATTTATACTTAAAATACAACATAAATAGCTTGAAGGAGTGTCGGAAAAATAGCTCCCATAATCTATGGAGTGCTGTTTACTTTACTTTATTTGGTTTACTTTGTTTGGTTGTGTGTGTGACTCATTTTTTTAACAATACTGCTGAGGAAGAGAAGACCACTTAATATTTCATTGGAACGCTTTAAAGAAGAAAAGTTCCTATTAATAGCAATGTGTCAGGTTTAGGTGAATTTAAATTACATCTGGAACGTCACAATGACAGTGACATTTGTGAGATTGACATTCGGCCATCTTTGGTAACTTTTTTGGAATTTATTTAACGCGGTAAGTATAGGTATCTCAGTGATCTATCTGCGCCCGCGCTCTGTGCGCTTGCGACGCCGAGGCGGGGGCCCGTGATTTAATACTCCACTCGCTAATTACGGCTTGTTCAAATTGTACCTTTCTCACGGCCGCCTGCTTGCACGGGGTGCCGGGCCGGCTCAAAAACGCCCCAAAATATCGTATACGATATACGGCTGTAGAAAAAAAGACAAGCTATGCATTATGGTTCATTATTCATTAATAACTGAGTGTTTGAATTTGATTACGTCATAAGTAACGATTAAAAGTTTATGGGGTAAAAAAATTCTTTAGCATGGCACATAATAACGATTTTTATTAATTAAATGTAGACAAAAAAGCTAAAGTTAACTATCTCTTTATTGCATAATAATTATACAAGTCCTTCTCTATCGCCTTGCAAATGGAGTTTGCAAGATAGAGACAAAACATAGTCTATTTGCCTACTACAAACGTAATCTATTCGTAAACAATACCTACTTAAAATATTATATTTAGCGACGAATAATGTTGCACAATTTCAAGTCTGTACAAAGAAAGATGAGGTTACGATACAAAACAATCTACCTGTTAAAATATTATTGTTTTGCCTGATTTACTTCTTTGAAGGACACTTCTTCCTTTTACTAATTTAATAAGATATTTCCGATATAAAATCCGTATTCAGTTACTATCATCAAAATGTCTCTCAATTGAATATTTTCACAAGCCTGTTTAATAATTAGCTCTTCAAAATCTTTCACAAAACTTAAATTACGTTGTAAATTAGTATCTGCTTTTACGGCGTCAAACAATTCTTAATCCCATTTTATTTTTTCGTTGCAACCCTATCAGACGCGCCTGCGCAAACTACGTTACTGCTATACTTATTCTGTCTGCCCAACCTGTTACCCGGTCAACCTTCGAGTTATCCATCCCTCTTCTTTGTATTTAACCTACTATATATCTATCCCGTTCCCGTGATCTCAGGTCAGACCAGAGCGCATTACCGTAATGATACTTAAACACATATTTAAGTAAAGATTCTTTTTCCGCAAAAAGTTTTGCGTCTGTGTTTTGTGTAAGTACGTAGTTACGCGTACTATGTTGGTGGTTGGATTGATTATACTACAACTTTAGGGCTGGGTTTTGATATAGGGCAGCCGACGGTGTCTTCAATGTGGGTGAACACTGGAAAAGAAACGACAGAGACATGGCTTATTGACATGATATTTAATGCAGTTTTAGAACATCTTAAAATTCTGTGACTATGAAGATTGATGTGTTGTTTGCTATCCGCATCGCCTATAACATGATTGCTAAGACTTTCGCCCATTTCCTCGATGGGCTTTTACCATCTGCGCGGGAAGAGAAGCAACTGGTAAATTCTTTGTCTTTTCTTTACTCCCAGACCAGCATCGAAGAAAATTCTTGTTGAAGCTGGTATAAAATATAAATATTAGTCTTACCGTTGTTACTATCGCAGGCGTATTCGAGTAGGTCACAAAGATCCAGAAATGTCCTCATCTCTTCGCCGCTCCTCCCACAAATTGGTATCGTGTCGTGGATACATTTCTCTGCTAGCGCGCAGAACTGCTCCACTTTGCTCTGGAATAATCCATGTCTCTGAACCATGAGCTAGTTCTATAGATCCGTTAGCCATTGGACGGTATTTCATTTTGAAAATCAAAGGAACACTACTTATGGCTCGTCCGCAGGTAAAACGTGGAAGTTTCTTTAAGAATCGCCATGACAACGGTCGACTTGTGTATAGCTATCGTCGACTGGCTAACAGACAATGCCAAGCCTAAACTACTGCAGCTAGAAACTACACAGTTGGGAGAGATATACCTTCTGCACCCTAGAGGCGATGGACGAGACTATAGAAGGAAGAGACGTAGTGAAGGCTGCGGTAGCAAAGAACACCAAACTATTGTTTATTGCTTTACGGGGTCAATACCCCGGAGATAAGCTGTTTCATTGATATATATACATACCGATGGCGTCGACACGTAATCAGGTAGATGACATTGTACAACAACGATAGGAATTATCCATAGGAAACCTGCAACATCAGTAAAAAAAGGTGTAGTAACTTCCCGAATACGACAATGATAACAATTAACATCATAATACAACCATTTTTGGGCGAAGTGTGACCGCCTTGCTTGTGCAACGTAAAAAAGAGACAGGTATTACACCGCGACCAAATAGTTGTATGAAGTATTAAGTATAATACTTACTATGAATCAAGATTTTCAGCCACATACTGGCGCTCCGCACGCAAGCGACTCTGGTAACATTTAGCTAACGAATACACGAGGTTTTGATCTCAGTATGGGAACAAAATAGCCAGAGGTGCGGCACCATTACAATTGAAGTTTGTCGTTTCAACCATCCTAACATACGTGATTTTTTGTACACAGCAGGAAAGCATGCAGCAATAGGGACCTGCATTGCTCTACTAATATGCTCGTATGACGAATACAACCCAAAAATATAACGTTTTCTATTCAAGGATCTAATCCTAATCTATTCTAATTTAATGGATTCGAAGAGTCCAATTGCTAGAACGCAGCAATCTCTGGAAAATATTAGTGTGAAACTGAGGGCCACAGCAATTGACGCAATAAGAAATATCAATAAAAAAAAATCATGTTACTTTATAAAATATGAAAATATCTTAAAAGAGATCACAAAAAGTGAAATTAAAAGTAATATCGGTCAAGAAACACGGAAAATATTAGATTTTTAAACTACTAATTAGTCACAGACTAGAAAAAAGATCCGATATGATAATTATGTGACGTCATTTGTCACAGCGCCCATATAAACTCCAAATCAAAATTATTTTTTTCTATATAGAGATAGAGACAAATCTTTGATAGTTTATATCTCAGTTATTTTTATAGCTTTTTGAAAAAAAAATAGATTGTTTACTACATAAATGAGCTTTTAATGAAAGCCATGAAAAAACAACATGAATATTCCCTATTGTGACTTCATAAAAAGTAATGTTTCGTATATAAAATTATAATGGAGCCAAGTGTTGGCCACTTCTGACCATGTTTGACTCATCTAAACAGCTTTCATCAAAACCGTATGTTTTGTCATAATTTCCTGTCCTCTAGCGGCTAACAATTAATTATGTAGGTAAACATTTGATATTCCCTTACTAGTAGATCGTAAGTGTGTCGTGTTAGAGCAACTTGTCTAATAATAATGATATTACGAAGGATTATAACCAGTAAGCTAATATTTAATTATCTACCTTTAAACTGTATTTACCTATTACCGACGCTATGTCTTTATCTATATTTAAATATGATGAAGTGGTAAACTTAGGGGTATTCTGTGGAACTATTGATTGAAATCATTGACTGTTTTTTTTTTCAAATGTATTGTATCTCTTTCTTTTATATATCTGTCTCTACTGACTGAACCAATTCTTATCATTCTTCCACTGCTAAAAAGGTAAACTATACTTGACTAATAAAGGTTACTTTTTACCTCGGGAAAGTGCAAAGTTCCCGCGAGACGCGGACAAAGTTGCAGACGACATCTAGTAAAAATATTTTGACTATAAGAATACGTATGAATGCTTTCGCCTGCGCTAACATAATATATGAGAATTTTTCTTAAAGATTACAGAGAGTTAATATAAAAAACCTTATTTTTCAGGTTTATTCATAATCAGATACGCTACAGAAGTCTGCTGCCATGTCGAAATTGAGGCTGAGGATTACTTTTTTCCCCTTGAACCGGTTAGTAATACAAATTTTAACTCATTGTGAGAAAAGGGCTGTACATAGTGTACATAGCTAGCGGCCAATACAGTGGCCTTTTGTTTATATACCTACTGTAGGTAACTGTTTTATTTTGAACACTTACAAGCTACACGCGAAAAGCCGAAAATGAAAGTCAGTGCAGCCAGATGAAAATTTACACTTAAAAAAAAAAACTTTCTTTTAGGTTATTAATTTTTGCAAGATGGCGGACGAGTGCCAGCACGACTTCGTTCCGATCTGCGGGCAGGACTCGCTCGGTATCACTCGGATGTTCAACGACAACTGCGACCTCTACGAATACAACTGCGATGAAAAGAAACGTAATTACTTTCAATTTAGTATTCAGTTCTACAATCGGTGAGACGCGACCCCCGGGGGGTGGCGCTACCCCTTGGGGTTACAGTATCCTAGGGATGCGGACTTGTCACGACAGGTCTGAACTTGTAACTGTAGCGTAAGTAATGCAGGTTAAAACAATGCATCTTTTATTACAGAATACCGTCACGTCATAACAGACGTCTGCAAATACGAGGCTGCGCCGGCTCCAGGACGGACGACTTAGGATAAAACCTTCAAACAATGTCCTAATTTTAATAACTGACCACATCATATCTCAAAATTATGATGACGACTGATGAACAATGGACACGAGACTACGTAACCCGGCGTAGCGTATTATTAGTCACGGTGTTGTCCCAAAGCAATTAAATAAATAAATACCAAAATTAATGTCATGGGACAATTAACCTAGACACCTAGTCCTAAGCTAAGTAAAGCTTGTACTATGGGTACCAGGCGAATGATAAATATTCTTATTTACGTAGATACATAAATACTTAAATAATACATCCATCCATGATACAAGTGCTTATTCCTACCGGGATTTAAACCAACGACCTCTAGCTTCATAGTCAGGGTTACTAACCACTTTGGCGTTTTGGCTCATTCGAGAATAACTCACTAAATTAATCAATGCTCATATCTAATGTTGATCCTGGATTTATAGTCTAGATAATGTAGTAGCACCAAAAATGAGTCGGCGAAATAGTTTCTAAAGTCGCTTTGAGAACTGTTTTCAGCGAGAAACTAAACGAGACGCGTTTCAAATTATATAAATATAATAAAATCTTACGCAATGGCGTATCTATAGAACAAATTGTAATTGCCTGTTATAGTTTTTGGTCGAGGGAAAAGTGTACAAGATCATGCCATTAGTGCTTGGTGGGTGCGGTCGACCCTTTAATAAACAAAGTTAGAATATAATGGCTTATTATTGGTGCTTATTTTATACCTTATCATTTACTATAATGTACTATTTTATGGCGAATTGTCTTTGAGGCGTGGAAGCTGCACGGGCACCGGAAAAGACGATTTCCTGGAGCTAACGAGAAATGGGGCCGTCTGTCGAAAACGTTTTACTTTTTATTCTGATATATATTTTACAAGGTTTTAGATACTTAATTATAATTTACTGAACTGGCTTTTTGATTTCAAAAATCATAAGACGCTGTCTAGTAAGTGTGTAAAACAAAACCTGTTTATATTTATCTATTCAAAAATCACCTGGGCCAGGAAGGTTACTCTTCTCAGTTGATTACTTAATTAATTTATGTTACGTTGTCATTTTGGCAACCTCGCTCCGCCATTAGCCACCGCCTTACTTTTACGACAGCAAACAGGAGCGCGTGTAAATCATGCGCACTCTACGAACCTCCGCAAGCGCACCATCCGACGTCACTCGTGTGTTCTACACATACCAACAGTTCTTAGAAAATATTGTACAAAGCAACGGAAGGCAAACTGGTGGATGCAAACGGACTACTTACTATGTTTTTAAGAAATTAGTAAAGCAGTTTTGTGGTTCTGTGTGCCTACAGGTTTGGCTAAACAGTTGCCTTAACCTGTAAGTTCTGTAACGTACGTATTCTGAGACGCGGTAAGGGAATGGCGAAAATTCATTTTATTTTAAGACATTTGATCGCAAGTAAATTTGGTATTTGTTCTGTTCATTGAAAATTCAATTCATTGACTTCAATACCAGATGCTAAGAAACATATTTTATAAGTATGTGTATTATAAAAATATATAAAAGATGTGTAAAAATTAATTTGCCCCTCGAAAAAGCAATTTTAATTGCAATTTACAAAAATAGTTAGTAGGTATTTTTAGGTACAATTCATCTATCTTAAAAGGGTCAACTTTAAAGTCATGACGTCATTTGAATGAAAATACCCGGAGTCCAATCTTGTTACCTAAACTATGGGTGATGAATTCTTGATTAATTTTGAAATGTCTTGTATAAACAAAGCGCCAACGAAATTCATACGTGTGAACAAGAACCCTCGAGTGACATTGTTAAAGCTTGCATGAGCTCCTCTGACAGGCTATTTCTGAATAAAGCCGCTCATGTCATGACACATTTCACAGGTTCCGACTACCCACTACCACAGTTTTCTACGTATTCAAGCTACTTGTGTTGTTAGAATTTCGTCAGAAATTAGCAATCGTTTCCGAGTCAAATTAAAGTAATTTTACTTATTTTATTTCCAGTTGAAGTTCAAAATAATGCTTTACATTTTTTTTTATACAGACTACACTAAAGAGGTTTAATCAAATATAACAATGTACACTTTACATTTTGGGTACCATGTTGCTGCCCATTGTTTCTGATCTATTACATCTACCACAAACTCTTAGTGGGATTTGATTTAGGGTACAGGCTATGTTTACTGCACTACCGTCTTAATAGTTTTTTTTAATTGTGTCTGTATTTGTTTTTTCCCCAACAAAGTAAATAAATAAATAAATGTTATCTAAAAATGTACCTATGCCAAATGTGTGTAATATTTGGCTAATTAAGGTTTCTACAAAAAGTGTGAAAAGCGTATTTAATTCGTTGTTTGCGGCCTTCAATATTATTATAAAAGCGGACATCATTATTAATACCTACACAAAATATCTGCACATCATCGCCTCATAAATTTTTGATTGATACTTGTAGTGACATCTTTTGGGAACTTTGGTCCTAAATCCATGTGGCCCCGCTTTAGTACAGCGATTATCAGTATATCTTCCCTGCCCACACATAGTATTTGCACGCTTTGTAAACATCTTCACACGTAGGTATCAGACGTATTATCAACGAGATATATACCGCGATTACCTTCAAAAATGAGGGTAGACCGTGCGCGGTCTGTGCAACATTAACATCCACCCGCAACTTCTTCAGTCTACCCGCGTGAGCATGGTGCATGCAACTATACCGAAATATCTGGAGCTCGTTCAAGGAAATCGCGATCTTATTTATCATCATCATCATCATCATAATCAGTCGTAGCACATCTACTGTTGGACATAGGTCTCCCACATAGACCTCCAGTTGCCTCGATTAGAAGCGGCTTGCGTCCATCGTGAACCCGCGGCTTTAACCAGGTCATTCATCGATCTTGTTGGTGGACGTCCTGCGCTGCGCTTGTCGATCCGCGGTCTCCCATCGAGAACCTTTCGGACCCAACGACCATCTGTTCTCCTTGCTATATGGCCTGTCCTATTTACTCGTATATCCCGTAGATAATATGTCTGAGGTTGTTAACCGTGAATCTTTTAAATCTGTTATCTTTACACGTATCTGGGACCGAGGTAACACATAAAACCAACAAACGCTAGCAGTGTTATAAACTAATTTCAATCGACTCCTAAGCCCATAGTAACTCCTGCGCATGCATCTTCATAAAGATAGATCTCGCGTTCCATTACACAGTGTACAATGCTCAATTTAATAAAGCCGACGCTGCGTACAAGATCAGGCTGTTATGAAATGTTTTATACTTGTTTTAATTAAAATTTTAATAAGGGTAAAGTGTTGCGATTAGGTACGTATATGGTTACAAGTTTTAAGGTATTAAGGTTAGCCTTTGATGTTTTCTGTACCAATATTGTTTTCGGTAAACATCCTGTCATCATCATCATCATCATCAGCCTGAAGACGTCCACTGTTGAACAAATACCTCCCATAGCACACCACAATGAACGACAACTCGCCACCTGCATCCACCGGTTTCCTGTAACTTTCACGATGTCGTCGGTCCACCTAGCGGGAAGCCTGCCAACACTGCGTCTTCCGGTACGTGGTCGCCACTCGAGAACTTTTCACCCCCAACGGTTGTCTGTTCTACGAGCGATGTGGCCTGCCCATTGCCACTTCAACGTACATAATCTTCGAGCTATGTCGTTGACTCTAGTTCTTCGGCGAATCAACGTATTCCGGATTCTGTCACGCAAAGAAACTCCGAGCATAGCTCTCTCCACATGAAACATCCTGTACTTATACAGATTTACAGGTCTTTTTAATACCCTTTTATTTATACATGTGACTAATAAACAATGTATCTAGAAAGTCAATTGTATCTGGCAATTTTATATGGACATGCTACCAATATTCTGATTGACTTTACATTTTGTTCATGGACGGCGGAAAATCAAAAAACCATGACTGAATGAAAGGCCATCAAAGCCAAGCCTAAAACCCGAGGACCTACCAAAAGAGCTGAACCATACCACACCATTTGATTATGTACTTTTCTAATAAGTTGTGATAAATTCTCTGTAAAACTGTAATCGTGACTATGATCTGTAGGCTTATTACCTAACTCGCTCGCAATCGCCATCGTGTTAATTTTGACAGTTCATGTACGAATGTGACAGCTGGTTGATTCCGATGCCAATTGTCAGCCCATACATGAACTGTCAAAATGAACGCGATGGCGATTGCGAGCGAGTTAGATAATAAGCCTGCTGTTCTTATTTGATTGAGCAACTTACTTACTGTTTTTAATTTTATCCGTGATCAAATTGAAGAAGTTTTGATAAAAGATTAGGTCAAGAGTACCTACCTGAAACCGACAATCATGTATGAATAGATTGATGAATGTGGATGAAGCAAAAGAGGTATGTCAGGATCGTGGCAAGTGGAACAAAGGTGTCTGCCTACCCTTTCGGGAAAGAGGAGTGTAACCCACGTTAGTATGTGATTTTATCAGCTTGCATTATGTTAATAAAATAAAAAAACCTATAGTTGAGTAATTAAAACAATAACAATTAAAGTTTAAAAACAAAAGAAAGCGCACTTGCATATCGGACCTCCCACGGCGTAACTAACGATCTCTCCCCACAAGACGTATCGGCGCGCGCGCAAGTATCAAGTCGCCAAACTATCACTCCGACCTCCGCGATTAATCTATTATTGCATAGTATTGACTTACCATTTCATTTCGTTTATTATTTGTTACTTTTATACTTCGCTCCAGATAACATTAAACCTTTACTTGAGCTTGGAGCATGTGACTGACAACTTGATCTTGCAGCACGGCTAGCATGAGTGCGCGCGAGAGCTGTGTCTTTTTCTTAGTGTTCGCTTTAGAAAGAGATGGGTAGTCTATCTCGCGCGCGACCCTACGCGCTAGTCATGCTGGAACTCCTTCACACTTCACATTCCACGCGCCTAGAGTCTGTCTTCGAGGCACTCGATATTTTGAATTTCTTCCTGTGTTAAGTGTCTTGATGTGATTGTAAATTGGGTCTGCATTTGCGACCCTGTAGAGTTAAGTTAGGTACTACCTAATACATGAACCTATATGAACACCTGATACTCCTGGCATGATAAAAAATTCTAATCTCAGAATATAAGACGTGATTTGTTTAAGTAGGTATTACTAACTGAAGAACCACATTAAAAACGAAAAACCAATTTATGTAGGTACTTAATTTCCCAAAGGCTTTACAATCTCAAATTCCTGGTTGCTTTCCACTTACGATAAAAATATTAAAAGAATTCGTCAAAAATGACTAAACATAACCTTTAAGGTCTATTTCTTATTATTACTCTCATGATCGTGACTAATATGTCTAACGATACGTAGAATGAAGTATATTTCGGTTTTACTTTAGCTTATTTATTGGAGGCACTGCCTAGCGAGAGCGTAAGTTATGTCATGCTGACAGCTTCGTTACGAAGCATACTGTTTTAAGATGTTGCCAGTGTCCAGTGTCTAAATTATCGCCACAGTTTACTAAAAATTAAGCGGCTAACACACGACAACATTGTTGTGTATAATTATATAGGTTGCGGGTGGTAGGACCTCGTGCAAAGTCCGTCTGGGTCGCTAGCACCGCCTTGCTAATCCTGCCGTCAAATAGCAGTGCAAAATTAGAAAACTGGGACGCGGTCTTTAGCACTCTTTGTTCTTTAAATTAAGAGCTAGGCTCTTGTGCTGTCCAGGGTATTTTCTTTGAAATCCTGATACGACTTCTATCTCTTTCACCAGGTCCATGAATGTTCTTCTTGGCCTTCCTCCCTTTCGCTTCAACCTTTCCTTTTTCACTACAGCTAAATTTACCTAGCACTACACCTGCTATAAAAATTTGGGACTTATAAAGTTAAAGCGTCCTTGACATCAGCTCTAACACAACCATGAGAACAGATGCCCAAAAACGGTAGCATACGCTAAGGACCCCTGATGCAGTTCACTTTACAACCCAACTTCAAAACGAACTAAACATTCCACCAGCATTTCCAATACTCAACTTAAATATAACGAGTTTAGGTCCATTTTATTAGGAAAACGATGTAGTTTTAAAACGTTTTCGAGTTAGATTTATTCTGTTTAAGTTTTATGTTTGTTGAACCAGTGCACCCGTGCCTCGTGTTACCGAACAAGTGATAATATGTCGGCGCATGGCCGCCGAATTCTGTCTTAAGCCTTACCTATACGCAATGTGAGAATATCTCGTGATGCTTTTACACTGCGGGTCCTTGGTTATGCACATTTGTAAGTGGTCACTCGGCCGCGGCAATGTAAAGCATCAGGGTGATGTTTGTTGTACGCTGATTGACGCTTTAACGCCGACTTAAGTTGACACCGGTCACAATGGCATGTTAAAAGAACTGGTTGGTTGGACTGTCGTTAGCGTGTTTGCTCTTTAGATTTGGCTATTTTATCCCCGACTAGCTTATGCCCTTGGTTTCGCGCTCGTGGATATATAAAAGTAGTCCATCTCCCTGGAAATTTCATAGAACTCTTCGTAGTGCACTTTACCGTTATGATTTTTTTTAATCTAACATTTTTACGAGGCTTAAGTCACCTCTGTGACTATGCCAGCCCCATTGGTTGTCTCTTGGGTTATGCTTCATTTTTCGTCTTTTAAGTAGCTAAGGTAAATATATGAAATAATAACATTAAGAGTAGGTACTTCGTTAAATCAAATTGCATCTGGCAGTCGGCTAGAAAGCTATGGACGAGACTGACACAGGATCGGGCAATGTGGTGGGAAAATGAAGACGCCTTTAACTTGCAATGTCTGGTTGTATAAGCTGCTTAGAGAATGACAAAGTCCCTAAAATTCTATGGAAAAGGCAGCGATTTTAAAAATGTTGATTTAATATACCTATATTTTCGGGCTTCTCCGTTCTCTTTTGGTTGTACTTACACTGAGTTACATCGATAAAAACTATCGATATTCCTTCAACTATTATTTTTTCCTCATATCTGGCAACATTATCATTTGTCAAATTGGTTCTGCAAATTTTGGCTTCAAGTACAATAATACCTTTTGCTAATATTATGTTAGACAGATAATGTTTTGTAAATAGTCTCAGCGGTATCGTATTAAGTCTCAAAATGTCTTCCAAAACCCAAAAATATCTGTCAGCGATCGATAACCCTAATGTTTAGATAGTAACTTTAATTTCATAAATAAATACGGCTGGAACGCAGCTTTGCCCACAAAGTCCCGAAAAGTGTTAAAACCGGCCAGTAAATATTTATCAGTCAATATGGAAAGGTTATGTCAAAAGTGTAACACTCGGTTCCGAAGTGAGTGGGTGTTTATTAACATTATTGTATTAAATTCTGAGTAACATGGAACTTAAATAACCGCCGCACGTGCCTACATCCCCAAAGATCGGTAATATCTGTAGTCTTATCCATAAATATGATGCCACCATAAACATACACTCATTAACCTTTTTAAAATTATGTTCACATCAAAGAACATCTCGAATGTACCATCTTGGCGCCATCGAAATGAGTCTTAGAAATTCTAGAGAACAATCGACGCATTTTTATGATCAACACCTCAACTAAATTGTAAGAAGTACATACATGTGTGGATGAGCGGTGTTCTCTTAGCAAGAGTATCTCGTTTAATCTAATCATCAAGACATCGTATAGTATCATTTCCATATACCAATGTAACGTTTGCCATTTGATCACTTGTTATAACTCTATAGGTTTGGATAACAATCCTGAACAATCAACAGTCTAAGAGAAGAAAGAGTTAGGCAAATAGATTTATGGCATTTGAAATTATGGCAAACGACAGAGAACTGTTTGACTTATTGGCTGCTATAGGTCGTTCACGAATGCGACAGGTTTATATCTAGCGATATTTTGTTTGTCGAGAACCCTCATTCTTGTTGTAATATTTTTGGCGCTGCTGTTGTTCTAATTAAGTGCTATAATTGTATATGTTATCATTTTTCAAATGAACATCCCTATAAAGATATTTCATTTAAATTTTTGTTTGAAAATTCACACCCGCCCTTGACGCAGTTTACTTTGAGCATCTATCAATGTCCACGTGCGTCATTTGTCAACTACGTTTCAAAAATCCAAAAAAAACATTTACAGGGCTATTCAGTCAAAGTAACTCCACCACCTGGCCCCTCTTTCACTAATGCGACAATTGTCGGTGACAAATGACAATTCTGTTTACATCACAATAACAAAAATCGACGTAAATCTACGCCGGTTGGCTTCGTATTGAGTACGCATTGCATTCCGAATTGTCACGGGTCACCATGGCCTGCATTGACACGAGAGCGCACCCGTCTCTTTCTAAAACAAACAGTAAGAAGAAGACGGGTAGTTATCTCTCACGCTCATAGACATGCTGCTAAAATACTCCGGAACAATTTCAGGAGACGCTGTATTACCCATTTTTTATTACCTTCGTTTCACCCTTAAAGCGACCAGCGCACGCGCATGCTCCATCCTAACAACGGCGCGCAAACACTCGCCTTGTTAACCCAACCAGTTAACAAGGATCGCCGGCACTTAGCCAGGCAGCGTTAACGCGGGGGACAAAGCCAGCCTGTGTTTGCGCCGCCTAGTTGCGCGGTAACTGGCCTAATTGCTCATAGAATGTCGTACGCACCTGCTGTTCGTCTTATGAATTTCACAAACCGGTGGGGCTATTCCGAAATTCGAAATTCGAAGGCCGGAGAAACGGTGCGCGGTGGAAGCGTGCTGGGCCCATAACCTGCTGGGTTTACGGCACCTAATCTTATCTCCAGTCTATATACGTTCTATTGCTGAGCACCGGCTCCTTTCATAATGATAGGGCATAAAGGATAGTAATTACAAAGGATTAATATTGATTTATTGGAAAAAAAATATCGGTACATACATAGCTGTTAGTGTAGGGGGTTTAGGGAGTCCGCTACAATTTTATTACGATTTTAATTAAGATGATTATCACAATATAGAAAAATCCGTATTCGGAGTCTCCACGCCGTTGTTTCGTACTTTCTATCACAATGTATTTATTGAAGATCATATTGGATTTATACGTTCCAATACAATAGTTCCAATCTGTCCCATTCATATCCTGGGCACTCCCACGGATTGACGCTCATTACTTAAATACAATAATTAAATACATACCACAAATAAATAAACGTATTAGGAGAGTGACTTACGATGCCTGCAAGTCCTTCTAATAAAACAAATGAAGAGCCGGCAATGAGAATCACAGTACACAGTTTAAGTGGGAAAAGGACTTAAGTAAAGTTTATATAAAAGTAGCTCTTGCGCGGGGCTTCGCCCCCGCTGCATTTTTTTAAATGTTATTTTATACAAACCTTGTCCAGACAGTAACAAACAATTAAAAAATAATTATCCAATTCGGTGCAGTTGTTTGGAAGTTATGCGCGTACATACATTTCGACGATTCATTTTTATTTAGATAGATGTCAACGAGGTTTATCTAGGGTTTTGCCTAAGGTTAAAAAAATCATTTGTTAACTTGCGAATACTGACACTGCTTAACCCTGGATCACAACTTAACTTGGGATTATAAAGTAAACCCTTGTCCGCACAAGATCGCTTTAGACATTGTGCACGAGGGGTAGTCTTTAGCAGACTTTAAAATAAAGAAATAAATACATACTTGGTTCAAAGAACAACCTTTTCAACGGTTGTGTAAATAAGCCAACAGGGAAGGAGAAGCAATAGTAAGTGCACAGTGAATTTAATAACCTGCTTATTCATAAAAATGTGTTAACCAGTTACAGCGAAATTCGTGATTTGTATTATATTAGCCAAGATTTAATTAATGAGGTAAGGTGCTAAGTTAATGTTTAAAACATGAATATATAAAGATAAGAGATTGTGACGCGTACCACAGCCTAGTACCATTTCAACTTCACCTGTGGCCTCTTACACCCCCTGCCATAAAAAGAACGAGCACAGAATTTCAAAAGTTTGTACTTACCCCATTTGTCTGCAGCCAGCCCGCCGTAGAGGCAATTGATTAGCGGCATCCTTTGTGCGCCCGCGCCGCGCACAACAATTTGCTCGCGGCCCGACCGCCCTAATTTTAATGGGCTTATAAAATTTATATTTAATGTATTTATCATCGGAAAGCATTATGTGGATAAGCCGTTTGATCGTATGTATTTATTTATGTAATTTTGCTTAGTTGTTATATAATTTTATACTATCTAAAAAGTCAAAATGAATTGCTGTGAGAGACAAAGTGAGGTCAGTTTAAACTACCCATACGTACCTACGTATAAAAGTCGAGTAATGTATGACGTGGTGAGTTATCCCTTTGTGTAACTATGGTCGAAAATACGCGTACAGTTGCAAGCACACAAATGCAAATCAATGAAAAAAAGATTGAGCAGCATACTGCGAAGCAGGAGTCAATTGCTATCATATTGTAATCTCTCTAGAATCTCAAGTAGTTTTAGACGGCTATGGCCGCTTACTATCAGGCCAACCACATCAGATTTTTCCTCCAGTGAAAAAAATAAGTTAATGTTGACGATGACGATATTATTGTTGATGTTGGTAGGCCTCCCGCTAAGTGGATGGAAGATCTGGGTTAAGATTGCGGGAAGCTATTGGCCGCGGGTAGTGCAAAATCGATCGCCCTGAAGAGCCTTGCCCACCCTATGTCAACAGAGGACGTCTCCCAGCTGATATGCTAATCACAAAAAAATAAAGCTATGATGCCGTGTCCACACTAGTGCCAATGACAAAAGGTAAGCATTCGTATTGTTTTATGGCGCGTACGCATGCGGCGAGCATTAAGCGTCGTTACTGGTCCGCGCTGATTGGAGCGGCCAGTGACATTTGAACGTTAGAAACAAGTGACCCCCATTAGTTCCATTTTTGGAGTTAAGACAGTTAAAATGTGCTTAAAGTGTGACAAGTTAGAAGTTTAATGAAGAATCAAATAAAAATGTAACATGAAAATATATTAAAGAAGAAAACCAACAGTATTCAATCACGTGCTAGCAATAATTAAATACACAATCAACCAAAAACTTGGCAGGGAATACAATAACATCAAATACGGGGTTATTCAATTCCGTGCCAAATAAAAAGGCGATGAGCTGTTACTTACATTCCTGTAACCACAAAAGAACCTTAAAAGCCAAAGTCAAGCCTAGTCTCCAGCCTATAATCGTCCCGCTGTTGGGTACTTCAGTTTCCATGAGGTTTCAGTGCGGATTAGGAACTTTAACCCACCATTAAAGTGCTTCGCTGCTACAGGTCATATATTAGCGATACAATGGTCTATCATAATTTAAAAATCGAAGAAATGTGCGATATATAAATTTGTAGTGTAGGGAAGTTTCTTTAGTCATGAGCTCCGAAATCAGTACATCTGTGTACACCTGTGAACCAGTATAACGGTGTTTGCGGATGCGGAGTTCCCAATCTAATTCGGATTTAGAACTACAGCCAAAGCCCTCTTATTCTGTTAGAAAGCCCATGCCCCGTATTGGGACGTTTAGGCTGAAGATTGCTGTATATTGGGGGTAGATTGTAGTTTTCGTCCGACCGTACAAAATAAAGATCAGTCTCGAAATACGTGAGTTTGATTCGACATACCGCTCCCTACTTTATTTAATACACACCATTTTGGCGACGATTATACAGTTTAAAACAGTGTATTAACCGTTAAGTGTGATTTACCATGCCTACAAATAAAGAAATACCGAACTTCAGTGGCCTTAAGGAGTTTAAGTTGCATGTGGATACGTGGTCAACTTACGTCAGCCGATTGCAGACGTGGTTTGTACTGCAAGATATTAAACCCACGGATTATTCTAAATATTTAGTGGCTGTTGTGGGGACTGAACCTTTGGATTTAATTATCGACCTATGCTACCCCGAGAAACCGGAAAATGTCGATTTTAATACAATCGTGACGTATTTAGAAGATCATTTGTATCCTAAGCGATCGCTAATTGCCGAGAGAATGATATTTAGAGCATGTAAGCAAGTCGAAGGCCAGACTATTAACGATTACCTTGTACTGTTAAAAAAGCTGAGTAAGTCCTGTAAATTCACAAACAACGACAGTCTAAAGGAGCATTTACGCGATCAGTTCGTTTATGGGCTGCGCAGCGAGCGCATACGTCAGCGATTGATGACCGAGGAGGATAACAAGCTCACGTTCAAGCGCGCCACTGAGCTGGCGTTGTCGCTGGAGGCGGCGGTACGAGACTCACAGCCGGCGGCGGAGGCCGGCCGTTCGGCGGCTGCGCCGGGCACCCGCGGCGAGGCGGAGCTCGTGTTCGCGGTCGGCGCCGGCGGCGGCGGCGGCGGCGGCAGCAGCGCGCGCCATCGGGGCACCGCGCGAGCTCGAGGCTCGCGACACTCGAGAGGCTCCTATCGGCCCCAGCGTCGGGGTTACGGAACGGCTGGTGTGCGGTGCTACCGGTGTGACGGGCCCCATCCGCAAGACAAGTGTTCATTTATGCATAGTGAATGTTACGTGTGCGGGGACACTGGACATATTGCAAAAATGTGCCGTTATAGGAAAACACAAAGAGGTGTTCACGGTATAACCGACGAATCCAGCGAGGAAGCGTCGCCAGCGTCGGCGGCGACCTGCGCGCGCGGCCCCGGCGACTACGACTACGACGACGACGATCCCGTGGACATTTATCAGATAAGTGATACGGAGGCGGATAGCAAATGGACAGTCAAGGTAAAAATTAATGGTATTTTGGTTATCATGGAAGGCGACACCGGGTCTGCCATTAGTGTCATATCATTTGGTACCTATAAAACATATTTTAAAAATTGTCAATTGCTTCCTTATGATTCTATATTAAAAATGTACAGTGGCCAAAAGGTGAAACCGAGGGGTAAAATTGTTTGTTGTGTAGAGATAAATGGTCGGTCGTTGAGTAATTTATGTCTCGTGGTAATTGATAACGAATTTAGTCCCTCGTTGTTAGGTAGAAACTGGATGCGTTCGTTCGGTATAGACTTCCCCACGATCCATACAAATACTATAAACAATACGAGTATCAACGCGAAACCGCAGAGTACAGATGTGCGTGCCGAGCTAATAAAGCGATTCCCTAACGTTTTTGCGAATGGCATTGGTACGTTTAACAAAGCGAAAATTAGGTTAGAGTTAGTAGCGGGGGCGACGCCGGTGTGGCGGCGGCCGCGGCCCGTGCCGCTCGCGCTGCGGCCGGCCGTGGAGGCCGAGCTGGCGCGGCTGCAGCATGAAGGCATTATCTCGCCCGTCGAGTGGAGCGATTGGGGCACACCTGTCGTGCCCGTTATCAAGAGAAACGGAGATGTGCGTCTCTGTGGAGATTTTAAGTCGACACTAAACCCTGTCCTGGTCGAAGACAAATACCCGATACCGAGGATCGAGGACATATTTTCTTCACTTCAGGGCGGACAGTACTTTAGTAAAATAGATCTCAGCCAGGCTTACTTACAATTCGAACTCGATGAGGACTCTAAGAAGTTATGTACGATTGTAACGTTACAAGGAATGTATTGTTATAACAGATTACCTTTTGGTGTAAAATGCGCACCAAATAAATTTCAAAGAATGATGGAGAAATTATTTAGGATGCGTTATGTAACATGTTATTTAGATGACTTGAACGTATCTGGAATCAATTTTCATGATCATTGGCGGAGATTACTGAAAGTTTTTAAAATTCTAGCCGAAAGCGGTTTACGAGTTGCGCGTGAAAAATGTAGTTTTTTTCAGACTTCGGTGACCTATCTAGGTTACGTCATAGATGCTGATGGGTTGCATACGGAGTTGTCAAAAGTGGACGCGATTAATAATACACCAGTACCGACAAACGTAAAGGAATTAAAAGCCTTCCTTGGGCTTGTAAATTACTACGGTAAGTTTGTGTATAATTTGAGCAGTAATCTAAGTCCATTGTATAACCTTTTAAAAAAGGAAAACGTGTTCATTTGGGATGCAACATGTGACAAGGTTTTTAAAGCAATCAAGCGGTCATTAATCTCGGCCCCTGTGCTGGCTCATTTCGATGGTACGCGGCCGACGACGGTGACGTGCGACGCGTCGCCGCGCGGCGTGGCGGCCGTGCTGAGCCAGCGCGACGCGGCGGGCCGCGAGCGCCCGGTGCTGCACGCGTCGCGGTCGCTCTCGCAAGCCGAGAAAAATTATGCACAGATTTGTCGAGAGGGGTTGGCGATCATATTTGGTGTAACGAGATTCCACGATTATGTTTATGGAAGGAAATTTATATTAGTTACGGACTGCAAACCGCTAGCGTCGATTTTTAACGAGAACAAAGGAGTTCCACTTATGGCTGCGAGCCGTTTACAGAGATGGTCAGTGATACTAGGTGCGTATAATTACGAAGTGAAGTGTATAGGGACGCAACACAACTGTGTGGCCGATAGTTTATCGAGAATCCCTGTACCGGATGACACAGAGCGATCATGTATCGATACGTACCTAAACTTCGTCGAAAAGTCAGCTCCGATCGATTATAAGGAGATAGCTAAAGCCACTGCCAAAGATACTATTTTGCAGCAAGTCTCAAGTGCAATTAAATCCAATTGGTTGTACTGTGACAGAGAGGAGCTGAGACCGTATTTTAGTTTACGAGCTTCCTTGAGTGTCGAGCAAGGATGTATTTTGTATGGGCACCGTGTTTTGATTCCAATGGCATTGCACCACAAAATATTAAAGCAGCTGCACGAGACGCACCAGGGTATCGTTAAATGTAAAGGCTTGGCGCGCCAGTACGTGTACTGGCCGGGCATCGACGCCGCCATCGAGCGCGTGTGCCGCGCCTGCGACACGTGCGCCCGCGAGCGCGCCGCGCCGGCGCCCGCGCCGCTGCACCCGTGGCTGTGGCCGCAAGAGCCCTGGTATCGGATACATGTCGATTTTTTTTCACTGGCGGGTAACGCGATTTATTACTTTATAATTATCGACGCACATTCGAAATGGATCGAGGCATTTCGGGTGCCAGGAACCGCAGCTAAATCGACAATTGGTAAATTGCGTCGTGTATTTGGGCAGTTTGGTATACCGCGACAACTGGTATCCGACAATGGCCCCCCATTTAATAGCAGAGAGTTTGCAGAATATATAAGTAGTCTGGGAATTAACCACATTTTGGTAACTCCATATAAACCTAGCAGTAATGGTTGTGCAGAAAATGCAGTTAAAGTAATTAAAACATGCTTAAAAAAGGCAATTCGCGATGGCGTCGATATGGGTACGGCGTTAGATGATTTTTTGTTAATTTACAGAGCAACTCCGCACACCATAACTAATAAAACGCCATCAAGCTTGTTGCTGGGCAGAGAGATGCGCACGTCCTTTGATTTATTGCGCCCCAGCGCGCGCGACGCGGTGCTGCGTAAACAACATGCACAGATCAATTGTAGGAAAAGTTCCATGAGGGAATTCACAGTCGGAGATTCAGTATACAGGGTGTCCCAAAAACCGACGATAACCCGTTGAGGGCTGATAGACCTACTAATTACCTACCAAAATATCACATTTTAGGTTTAGTAAAAATCTTTTAGTTTTCGGGATATTGTCATTTTTGCAAAAATCTAGATTTTTCTTCCTCAGTTGAGTTTTTCGTCTGCCACAGCCTCAAATGACCGAATTTAGTAAATCTGATTACTGATAAATATTGCTGAAAACATAGGCTTTTAAACGTGATATTATTTTATTTTAATATTTAGTCAAACTTGGATGAAAAACGACCTAAGAGACAGTTTTCAGATATTTTACTGTTTCATCCCGTAACTTCGGTCCTCCATGGTATAAAAAAAATAACTTCGCTAAAGTGGCACTGGATACTAAAAATATGCCTAGCTAATGTAGATTACAAAATGGTATAACACTTACTTATTTGTTCAATAATTTCAAATTTATTGCTGTTTCATTACTGAAGAAGCTAATCAAGTGAGCAGCCATTTAGTCTGAGGACGGCAAAATTATTGTTTTTATAAGGCTGGTAAAGTTGAAATCAAATTTCGAATAAAGTTTGAAATTTTTAAATTCGAATTTGAAAATCGAATTTGCTTTGTTTTTGTCAAATGGCTGTGTAAAATTGGGTTGCTAAAAATATTTCATTTTATTTTAATTTGTAGTTGGTAGTGATTTCAATTTTCTTTGAGCTTCTTCTGTAATGAAATAGCAGTAAATTTGAAATTATTAAACAAATAAGTAAGTGTTATACCATTTTGTAAACTACATTAGCTAGACATGTTTTTGATAGCCAGTGCCACTTTAGCGTAGTTATTTTTTTTATACCATGGAGGACCAAAGTTACGGGATGAAACAGTAAAATATCTGAAAACTGTCTCTTAAGTCGTTTTTCATCCAAGTTTGAACAAATAATAAAAGAAAATAATATCACGTTTAAAAGCCCATGTATTCTGCAATATTTATCAGTAATCAGATTAACTAAATTCGGTAATTTGAGGGTGTGGCAGACGAAAAACTCAACTGAGGGAGAAAAATCGTGATTTTTGCAAAAATGACCATATCTCGAAAACTAAAAGATTTTTACTAAACCTAAAATATGATATTCTGGCAGGTAATTAGTAGGTCTATCAGCCTTTAACGGGTTATCGTCGGTTTCTGGGACACCCTGTATATGAAAGTATTCCGGAATAACGGTTTCACTTGGGAAAAAGGTACGGTGTGTGACCGCACGGGACCATTAACGTATAACGTGAGATTGAACAATAAAGTATTTAAAAAACATATCGACCAAATACACCGGGATCACTCGGTCGTTCCTAACGATTTTGAAACTATTGCGTTGGATAGTTATGGTGAGCCATCCTCCGGGGTTCCACCCACAGAGAGCTCGCCTGGCGGGTACGCCAGCCCGCAGGCAGCGCACGCGCAGGTCGCGGCGCCCGCGCCTAGTCTGCCACCTCCCAGCCCACGTGACCAGGCTACAACTCCAAAGGTTAAGCGTAATCGCATGCCACCAAAAAGGTTTGGCTATGACGTCGATTAAATCCATCTGTTTCACCTTGTCACTAACACGTCATGTTGTACTTTAATTAACTATAATACTTAAATAATTAATATGTATAATAAGCTAAACAAGTTTTTTTCTAGTGTCACACAATCTATATTAAGAATAACTTTTTCGTGTTGTTTTCTTTTTTTTGTACTTTGTTACAATTAAGTTTCGATACTTACCTATTGTACTACGTTTATATTTTATTTTACCTACTTTATGTTATTTTACCTATTTCATTTTAGTTACTTAATTACCTACTGTAAGTTTGATTACGTAACCATTGTCTTTGTTATGTTTTTTGGGTTACTTATGAACTGCGTGGGGAGAATGCTGTATATTGGGGGTAGATTGTAGTTTTCGTCCGACCGTACAAAATAAAGATCAGTCTCGAAATACGTGAGTTTGATTCGACATACCGCTCCCTACTTTATTTAATACACACCAAAGATGACGATGCTTTTTTAACAAAATGTAACAACTAAGTGTTCGTTTCGCTGCCGCAGGGGCGAGCGCTCCTAGAGGATGGACTACGAACCAGTCCGAAACATGTCAAGCATTACTCGACTTTTATACTTGAGTTATCCGTTTGTGTAATTTAACTAAGCGTTCCCCAAGGAAACAACTCTTTGTTATATTTTGAACTTCCGCGATCCTCACTCATAACTAAAGTCGTCGCAAAATAAAAGGCCCGTTTTGACAGTTCACGCCTATGAAGTTCTCTATTTTTTACTAATCGGAATGTTCTGAAGGTAATTATGTTTTTCATTGATGGGTACCGCCCACTCGGCTAAGTGCTGTGCATAACGATTTTTTCATATTGTCCACAGACTATTAATAATCGGTTAAAGAAAAAAATAAATCGATCAAGATGTTTTTTTAAGGCCGACTCGCACTTGGCCGGTTTTATTTATTTAAATACTAGTGTTCATCAATCAATTAATTACTGAATTTTACCAGCTGTGTAGTGATCTTTACTGAAAATTATGAGCTTGGAGCTCCATGCCGTAAAGATTTCACATCGAATGCGAAGAAACTTTTTTCCCCGACCTGTTAGGTAGGTATTTGAAGAAATTTTCTAAACAGAACTTTAATCCAATGCAGTTACAATATATATTCAAATCGATCAAGTACTCATGCAAACTTGAATCGATTCATCTTGAGTATCGAGTACCGAGTCGTATGGTTACATCACTAGTTACGTCGCAAAGACAAATGTCAAAACGGGCCTTTTATTTTGCGACGAGTTTACAACTACTACTCTGGACTTAATCACGTAAATTATTTGTAATTAAACATCAAATAATTTACGCGATTAAGTTTCGAGTGGTAGTTATACTACTCATACTACCACCCGGGACTTATCACGTAAATTATTTGTAATTAAACATCAAATAATTTACGCGATTAAGTCTCGAGTGGTAGTTATACTACTCTTACTACCACCCGGGACTTATCACGTAAATTATTAGTAACTAAACATCAAAATAATTTACGCGATTAAGTCTCGAGTGGTAGTTATACTACTCGTACTACCACTAGGGACTTATCACGTAAATTATTTGTAATTAAACATCAAAAAATTTACGTTCCCTAGTAATAGTTGCAGTTTTGAACTTTTCGTCAGTATGTATGTATGTATGTAAACTCTTTATTGCACATAATTTTTTTTAAAAAATACAGAAATTCAGACAAAAAAGTACAAAGGCGAACTTATCCCTAAGAAGGGATCTCTTCCAGCTAACCTACAGAAAGGAATAGTTGGGTAAAACTTACCAACCTAGTTCCAAGCTAAACAACGCTCATAATAGCAACAAGTCAACAGATATATACAACCTAATAGAAATGTCGGTGAATTCTAAATGTGACCGAGCAATAGTGGCATGCCACAGCACGTTGTAATTACATTGATGCATTTCATTGATGCAGTGCGGCACGTGCGACGTCCCCCGGACCTACCCCACGAGTGCGCCGATCGATGGGGACGCGGCCACGCGCATGCGGCAACAGAAGGAGCGGCGAGCACGAAAGTGTTTACCGTTATTTTGAATCAGATGGTTTTGTAAAAATCTACTTATTATTATTCGTAGATATTTTATTTTTATTTATTCATAAAAACTTTCTTGGTTTGGTAGCCGGGTGTTTGCCGGGGAATCCTCTACCGAAGTCGGGACTAGCGGGGCTGCCGGGGACTAGGGGCCTTTGCCGTACTTTCATTGGGGGGGAGGAGGGGGTTACCAAAACTCTCCACGCTCTGCAATCTGTTGAGCCCAGTATAGGATGTTAAGGTACCCAAGACATCTAACTGAGTAGGCAATAAAACTTACTGGCTTTATTTTATAATTAATCTTCTGTTTTCTTAGTTTTAGCAAAAGCAATCCTCCTAACATTTTTTAATATAATGTCTGTATGGTAAATTGAATAGGGTAGGGTGCATGGGGTGTGAAGTAAACATCAGTGGCTTAAGACTTTAAAATTGTAGACCTATACTGGTCGATAACTTAAAGTCATACATAACAGCTGTAACTTCAAAATATTTAAAAAAATATATAACATTGTTCGGGAACGACGGTCGTCAAAAGCGACTTTAAGTAGGTATAGGCAGGTAAACAATAAAAAAACTCCGTCCAACGACTTTTTTTAAAGTGAGATAGGCGGTTTTCATCGTCTTCCAAGCAGATTACCATTTTACATTGATCGGCACTCAGTCTGCTCAATTTGCCCTGGATTGTTAGGTTGGTTAGATTCTCCACTGTCATTCAAAATTTTCGTCATACTAAGGTACCCGATCATTTGACCGACAAACGTTTGACAAGTGTATCATTTGACAAACATTTCATTTGACAACCTTTAATATCTGATACACAGCAATTTTTTTTAAAATCGAAAAACCTTGAAGCGTGGCTCACATTAGGTTAGGTTTGTTTTACGTTTTCCAAAAGTCAATATTTTAGTAGAAAATAAAAAGTTCTCAAATAAAGTTTTTGTCAAACGATGTATTTGAGAAATTTTGTTTACCAAATGTTGGGAAACCCATACTAATCCGCCATGTTAACAGGCAGACGTCCTCAACCTTTATAAAAGTGAGATAATGATAAAAGTAAGAATTCGATGAAAAAAAAAACAGATCGAAAGCTCAGTCAGCGCTTGTGCCCGCGAGTTCACTGCGGCCGGCTTCAGTCGTGCTTTGCGGCAATACCGTGCGCCTGAAAGCCCCGCGAAAGCTCTCAATCATACAAATACCCAAAAAAGCTAAAATATCCACTAAATAAGAAGAAAACTTAGTCATGTGAGTACGATTAAAATTAGAGAATCGAGCCCGAAGACCATCGACCATTGATCAATTGATTGTTGCATGCGACAAATGTGAACGTTAATCTGTTGCTTTGTTCACATTGTTTTATCTTGGCACGATATTTTTTTTTTTTTTAATATTATTAAAACTAATGAAATTTTTATGCTCTCTTTAACTAAGTCCTTCGTGGAAGTGGTTTTTGGGGAGTAATAAAAATAAAATTCTTAAGAATATTCACACTTGTTGATTGAGTCTATTAAAATGTGGTGCATGTATTTTTATTGGCACCTATCCAAGGTATTTGGATACTTAAATCACAGTTAAGGCTTTTCTTGTCCAAATATTAATATTTAGTATTCAGAGAGATAAATTTAAATACTGAATTAAATACATATGACTTGAAATTATGATTATTATTTAAAAATATATATTGCAATAGAACGTTTGCTACGGACTATTTTCAAATCTACTAATAAAATCTTTTTAGGCGTTTTACTATGACATTGGAAATAATAAAAAAAATGTCAGAAATCCAATAATTAGAAAAAGCATTCTGACAATTTACTGCTGTTAGATTTCAAAAGGCCAAAGTGCTTATAATTATAAACTTATCTTTTTCTCTTTTTTTGTCACAGGTGTGTTATACTGTATAAAGAATTTGATTCAAAGAAAAGAAATAACTGACTACGAAACCTGAACAAATTCTTCATATATCGCAGCAGTTATGCTGGAGTTTAGTGTTTTCTAATAAGAGTCAGGTGTTCGTATAAGTAAAAATGACCTTACCCGTAAAAGTGCTGAGTTGGCATGTTGCCAAGTTTTGTATTGATTTGCATGACTTTCACTAAAGCTATCATTAAGTGCTATTTGCTTAATGTGGGTGAATGACATCGTTAACAGAAACTTCACAAATATAATAACGGCCCGTCTGAACATTTCAAACTACATAATAGGTAAGGTAGGTGACATCGCGTGATATTAGTAGCGTCTAGCAAAGAAATGGAAAATAGAGGCATAAATATATGTACGGTACCAAGACCTCAAAAATATCTATACACCTTTGCGCTACAAACAAAAAGGTCGGTGACATGATGTCCTCGACTGTACCAGATGCTTCAATTCCCGCGAATGTCGCTAGCAACCCATCACTGTTCTGATTCCCCTTTCCACCTAAAGGTTGCACATTGCACAACCACACTAAACGTGGTCTTTAGGACTTATAATAAGTTATTAATTCAGTTTAACTTCTTAATTAAGACTCCTTAACATTGGTCCCGAATGCGAACAACAGTCAGTCCTCTTGATCTGAAAAGTCTCGTATCAAGCAGTTTCAACGTAAATGTATATAGATAGGTGTCATCAATTAAATGACGGATAAAGATGGCTTTAATACTTTGTCTCTTACTCTCGCGAACTTATCCCTATAAGGGATCTCTGCCAGTTAACCTTTGAGAGGAGCATTTAGCGAGAGACCGACAAAGAGTGAGTTTAAAATATCCAGATTGGTCCATCCATTGTTGTTGTTTTTTTCTCTCCATACATTGTTCATACATAAGTAGGTATATATTGAGAGTTTCAGAACAGTTCCTGTTCTGAAATCTCTCAATAATGTTTTGAAACTCTCAATCGGTTTTTGGGTTTCCGTTTTCGACACTCGTATTTGGTTTTCCAAAAGTGTATTTTAGTAGTGATGTCAATAATTATTATTATTATTATGTTATAAATACATTAAAATTTAGATAAACCCATAACACGCAAGGTCTTTGCAACGTTTAGACGTTTCTTATTTTATAAAATTATGGAGTTTGTTAAACAAGCACAAACACTTAATTTACAAAATATTTGTTCAGATACTAAGAAAATATATTTACGTCATGGAAAACTTTTACCAAGCACCATTCGATGTCTTGTTTGCGGTCCCTCTAACTGTGGAAAAACGAATTTAGTTATTGGTCTTCTTCTGCACAAAAATGGGTTAAATTTTCAAAACGTTTATGTTTATTCTAAAACATTGTTCCAACCTAAGTACATATTCCTAGAAAAAGTGCTCCGAAGAGTACCAAATGTCCAATTTTTAAAATACGGTGAAAATGAGCAAGTATTAAGTCCAGATCAAGCAAAACCAAATTCAATAATTGTGTTCGATGACATAGCATGTGAAAAACAAAACAATGTACGAGATTATTTTTCCATGGGTCGACATAGTAAAATAGATTGCTTTTATATAAACCAAACGTACAGCAAAATTCCGAAACAGTTAATACGAGACAATGCGAATATAATTATCCTCTTCAAGCAAGACGATACTAATTTGCGTCACGTGTATAATGAACATGTAAACACCGACATGTCATGGTTACAGTTCAGAAAAATGTGTGCTCATATTTGGTGCACTCCTTACAATTATTTAGTAATAAATAAAGACTGTGAAAGAAATAATGGATGCTATAGAAAAAATTTTGACACATTCGTGATTCTAAATTAGTTTGAACACAATAATATAACGATCTTCCCAGTATGGTATCCTTCATTATAAATTCTGTCGCCTTCAAGGAAAGTACATAATTTAAGCAATGAATTTGGAAATGGCAACTAAGCAAGAAATCGTTAAGTCTGCAGAAGCAGTTAAGCGGAAAATTAAAATGATGCGTGACATGACATGCCAAAATGAAAAGATTCTTGAGACAGTTCTTAAGCCTATTACTGATCCTCTTAATCAGATGGCTAACCAAAGCAGAACTCCATTAAGCGCAAAACTTAAAAATGATGTTAGTCCTGACTATCATAGTACACCTAAAAAAATGAAGTTTGATCTGGACGACTCAAAACCTTATTCATCTAATGATACTGTTTTCGAACTAAATCGTGATGATGTCTCAGACGAAAGCAATATTACAAATAAAGAATACGATTTAGCAACAAGCGAAAAAAATGAAACAGAACATGAAGAAGATTGTGAAGAAGGACATAATGATTCAAGTGATGACGAAACTATTGACTCTGTTTCTAGTTTAGATCGAAATTATTCATCTCCACTTTCATTTTCTGTAAAAGCATTTGAAGATGTTCCTTATGGAGTAAGACTTGATAGAGGTAAACTAATGATGGGATTGCAAAGAGTTTATGTTTCAGAAAATACGATAACTATTAATGCAAGTACTTACAAAAAAACACCAGGACTTGTTCAATTATTATTTAAGAAAGTACCGAAAGTGGAATTAGTTACTGAGGAAGATAAAGAAAATTATAAACTTATTTTGAATCAAACAAATGCTCATCGAAGAGATTTTGACTCCCAAAAACCTATTAAAAGTAATAGGGGTTCTAAATACTTGCAAATTATTAAACCTTTATTTAAACTGTACAGAAATTGTGAAAGTACAGATAACGTTGTTGTTGGTAATGGTTTGCCATTATTAAAAAAAGTAAAATCAAACATCGATTATGTGTATTGGGATGATCCCAATGAATTAGTGGAACGGTTAAAGTTATTAGTGGCATCAAGAGAAGCCGGTAACACTGGGTTAGATAATGAAATTATATCCATAATTGAGGAATTGTGTGAAAGTGGGTTTATAAAAGATGTTTATATTATTAAAAAAAAAGCATAAAGTAAATAAAAATTATTATAAATGAAATATAAGCTATTATTTACTCACAAATGCAACAGTTTGACAAAGATCGTACTCAAAGACGGATGGAATATGAATATTGACAAATTTGGACATCACGTACATAAACGTCTCCGTATTGTTGAAAGCTTTATTAATTTTGATGACACCTTACGAAAATCAGCAAATGGTGATTTTGACTTACATTTTTCAAGGTTAAAAGGTGTGAAGTCTCCAGTTTCAAATGACGATGCCGTAAATAAGGAGTATGTTGATCAATTAAGTAAAGTAATTCAAACTAATTTAGCAAACATTATACTACATTTACAAAAAATAGATTTGGTCTTAAAACAAATTGAAAAACAAAAACTTACAAAAGAGGACGTAAATAACAAGAATCCTAAATGAGTAAGCAACAAATTGTGGACGAGATCCATAAAGATGCTCGCAAAAATTTTAATCGCTGTTCGGTAATACTAAAAGGGATCGATGATTTATGGCAAGCAGATTTAATTGATATTAAAAATTACGGTCACGTCAACAAAGGTTATAAGTACATTTTAATTATAATCGACTGTTTTTCGAAGTACATATGGACTGTTGCTGTAAAAACAAAGAAGAAATCGGAAATAACAAATGCTTTTAAAAAAATACTGGATTCTGGTCGCATTCCTAAAAATTTGCAGACAGATTTAGGTAAAGAATTTTATAATGATGAATTTCAACGATTAATGAAAACAAAAAACATAAATCACTACTCAACATATTCCATTAAAAAGGCATCGATTGTAGAAAGGGTAATAAAAACTATAAAAGGTAAATTGTATAAGAACTTCAGTTTAGCAGGTAATTACACATGGGTTGGAAAGCCTCTGGATCTTATTGTTAAATCGTATAATGAAACTGTACATAGTACAATTAAACATAAACCAGTGGACGTCAATTATAGTAATGTGAATATTGTAAGAGAAAATATTGCAAACGCCCGAAAATATCCAAGTTCTAAAAAACAAAAGTTTAAGAAAGGAGATTGGGTTAGAATCAGCAAGTACAAAGCGGCTTTCAAAAAAGGATATACTCCGAATTGGTCTACGGAGCTATTTACAATTTTAAAAATTAAAAACACTAATCCAGTAACATATGAAATTGAAGATTCACGTAAAAATAAGATACTAGGGTCATTTTACGAAGAAGAATTACAGAAAACGAAGCAACCTCACATGTATTTGATAGAAAAAGTTATTAAAGATAAAGGAAATCGGTTGTTCGTTAAATGGTTAGGATTAAGTGAAGCAGAAAATAGTTGGATAAATAAAAGTGCTATAGTTTAATAATAAATACAAATTTATCTTTAGTTTTGCACCATTAGTTTAAAAGCAATGCAAGGAAGCGGACTCGTTAATAATTTAATTAACAACTTACCATTTGAGCTACACTTACCAGGGTACAATTATTGTGGACCTGGTACAAAACTAAGAAAACGGTTATTAAGGGGCGATCGAGGTATTAATAGATTGGATGACGCTTGCATGCAGCACGACATTGCATACACGAAGTATCCTGATCTGAAGCTGCGTCATAAAGCTGACTTAGAATTACTAGAAATGGCAAAACAAAGAATTCGATCTAAAGATGCAGGTAAAGGAGAAAAATTAGCATCTTGGGTCGTTAGCAAAGTAATGAATAGCAAGTTAAAGGCCGGAGCTGGAATTAAATCGTTAAAAACAGTGATTTCTAAAATTCGTTCTCACATTAAAAAAAATAAACCTAGAAGTCATGGTTCAGCTATCAAATGCGCGTATAATGTAGCAAAAAAGTTAATATCTAAAAATGCAAAAATACGTTTACCACGCGTAATACCGTTACCAAAGACTGGAGGAATATTGCCATTGATTCCCATTTTTGCGGGTTTGTCAGCTCTTGGTTCGTTAGCAGGTGGAGCTGCAGGCATTGCTAAAGCAGTAAATGATTATAAATCAGCTCAAAAGAACCTTAATGAATCTGAACGACATAACAAAATGATGGAATCTATTGCACTGGGAAAAGGATTGTACGTTAAACCGTATAAAAAAGGCAATGGTTTATTTCTAAACACGCAAAAAAACTAAATAGAAGGCTACCAAGAAGAGCCCTTACCAATTTAGATCTATTAATATATGCTAGAGACATTCCACATTTTCGAGGCGTCTTCATGCGTGATAAGTTACCGAAGAAACCTAAATCCGTTGAATGTGCAATCGTTAATTTAGATAGTTCTGAAAACGAAGGAACTCACTGGGTAGCCTATGTAAAAGTAGACATGTATTGCGAATATTTTAATAGTTACGGTGATTTAAAACCTCCTTTAGAGCTGTTAAACTATTTAAAAAATAGCGATGTATTTTATAATTATAACGCGTATCAAAAGAATAATACAGTAAATTGCGGTCATCTATGCTTGAAATTTCTAAAAAAGTTTTGGAAAAAAACAATAAATTATAACGCTTCCCTATGATACTGTCATTCTAAAAATGTCATTCACGCTATCAATAACTGGGTTAACTTCAACCTTAACGACAAATCACTCTCCACCTCTTCAACTAGATGGAGAGTACGAGTGCGGGTTGTTATATTTTTCTACGTTTAATTCTATACCAAATATAGATGACAGGAACAATCAATTCTGTTATGGTGAAAATGAAATTGTTGAAATACCTGAAGGTTCGTATGAACTTCAAGATATCAGCGACTATTTAAAAGAAAATGTAAAAAACTGCACTTTAAAGTTATCTTGCAATAACAATACGTTAAGAACTAGTATTATATGCTCTAAAGATATTCATTTTGAAAAAAAAAATTCTATTGGTAAAATTTTGGGTTTCGAATCTAAAACATTCAAAGCCAATATAATGAACCACTCACACGCCCCTATCAACATTCTTTCGACAACCATCATCAGAATCGAATGTGATATTATCAGCGGATCTTTTGTAAACGGAGAACCTAGCCATATACTTCACGAATTCGTTCCAAATGTGCCACCGGGGTATCGTATTATTGAAGTACCTAGAAACGTCATATATTTCCCAGTTAATCAAAATAATATTAGTTCAATTAATGTGCGCATTTTTGATGCAAACAATCAACTTGTAAATTTAAGAGGTGAGGAAATCCAGTTGTACTTACATTTAAAAAGAAGCAACCATGATTGACTTCAATAAAAACTATCAGCATCCACCTAAACCAATTAGTTCAAATAGCATCTTCAAGAGAAGAGCATCGCCTAAAGTAAAATTAACTAAAGAAAACAGAAAGTTTTTAAAACTTATTGGATTATTAAAATGAGTGAAATACTCGATATTACCCATTCTTTTTCGGAAGACAATGCTATTGAGAGCTTTGAAATCCATTCCTACAGACCATATGTAACTACGTTTAATAAAAACGATGAAATTCGAATACCAATCAACCAACAAGACCTGTACATATTACCTTCCGCAAGTACGTTGTATTTGGAGGGTACTGTAAAGGTATATAATAGAGAAACAAAAACTCAGGTGCAAAGTATTCAATTCACGAACAATCCATTTCTTTTCCTATTTCAAGATATCCGTTACGAATTGAACGGGGTTGAGATTGACAAAGTGAAAAACGTAGGTATTACTACCACACTGAAGTCTTTATTATCTATGAATATTAATGAATCGTCAATGTCAAAGGCTTGGGGATGGGACATAAACGGAACAAAAAATACTGAAAGTGGACGTTTCGCAGTCTCATTACCTCTCAACAAAATTTTAGGGTTTGCCGAAGACTTCACTAAAATAATAATCAATTGTAAACATGAATTGATTCTTCTGCGAAGCAATACAAATTTAAATGCAGTAAAATTAAACACTAATGAAGTCTTGGAAGATATTGTAATTAATAAAATTGTATGGCGAGTACCGCATATCAAGGTATCGGACCGCCAGCGAATTAATATGTTAAAGTTAACGGAAAAAGACCGCCCGTTAAACATAGCTTTTAGAAACTGGGACTTATATGAATATCCACTTTTACCTAAAACGACTAAACATACATGGTCAATTAAAACGTCGTCTCAGTTAGAAAAACCGCGATTTGTTGTATTAGCTTTGTCGACAGACAGAAAACACAAGTCCGATATGGATTTTTCACGTTTTGATCACTGTAATCTACGAGAGGTTCGAGTATTTTTAAACTCAACCTACTTTCCATATGAAAGTTTAAACGTGAAATTTGAGCACAACAATTATGCTTTATTATATGAACAATATGCTCGGTTTCAACAGTCGTATCACGGACGTCGCGCTGAACCGTTATTAAACATACACGATTTTAAAAGCTGTGCTCTATACGTTTTAGATACTTCTAGACAAAATGATCGCTTAAAGACTGGTCCGATAGATGTAAGAATAGAAATTGAGAGCGATACAGAAATCCCAGATAATACATCAGCTTTTTGTCTTATCTTTAACGATTGTATTGTGGAATATAAGCCTTTAAGTAGCATTGTGAAAAAATTGTCATGAATTCGAATTGTTACATTGTTGACGTGCAGGGCTTCAAAGATGATGAGAATAATTTTATTATTAAGGAGCTGGCTTTGGCAGCTGAAGAATTTACACTAGTGTTTTCAATAAAGCCGCCATTTCCATATTCACATTTAACAGATAAAGAACGTAGGCTGGTATCATGGATCGAAAAGAAACTAGGCTTTTATTGGAGTGAAGGTCATATCGATTATAGAGAATTCAAAAGAATCATTGCTAGGTATTTCGATCAAAAGAAAATATTAGTTAAAGGTTTAGAAAAAGTAAAATGGATTAAAGAGTTGTGTAACACTTGTTTTGTTACTGACATAGGTGACGAGGGTTGTCCAAAGCTAGCAGTTCTGTATAATACTTTTTTGATAGGTAAAAGTAATAATTACTGTTTAAACCATAGTAAGCATTGTGCACTAAGTAATGTAATTTGTATTAAGAAGTGGTATTATGAAAATAATATACATGTATTTTCTATTTGAATAAAATAATTGTTATTTAAAAACGCATTTTACTTCATTTCTTTAACATTTCCTTCAAGCCTTTAATAATAAATCTTTATTAAAATCAAATAATTAATAAAACAATATTTTGAAATATTCATAACTTTTATTTTACATTAGACATTCACAACACAGTCTTTTAAAGTACAAAAACAGAAACTAAATATTAAAAAAAAAAAAAAAAAGTTTTATTGATATATCTTAAAAACTAGCGATTACATATTTGTTTCGAAATCTTATTAATAACGTTCTCCGTTAAGTCTAATATTTCATCGATGGGATCTAAGACTACGTATTGCACACTTACACTACTGTTTTCACTATCTAACGATAGCTCATTATTTTTTTCACGACACTCACTTAAGTCGAAAATATTAATTTGTATGAGACGATGTCCATAACGAGCTTCTTTGCTTATGATATACGAATTCTTGACACGGTCAGTCACTTTCCTTTTACATGACTTAATCTGTATTCCTGCACCCTTTTTCTTAAGTCTATTTTCTTTACTCTGTTTGACACTCGTTGCACTAGCCTCAGCCTTTAATGCATCTTGTCGATTCACTTCTTCAAAGTGCTGTGTAAATCCCTCTAGTGGGTCTTGCGCGCATTGAAAGAACAAATCTTGAGAGTCCATCATTATCTGGAAAGAAAATAACATGTATTAAGTATGAATATAATGTATGTTAAGCTACTATCAAAATATATAAATAAATAATGACAATCTCTTACCAATCGATTTTTTGTTAAACTTCCTTGTACTCAGTTCAAATGCTTGATTTGTAGTGAATTATAAATTAATTAACTGACAAGTTTTGTAGCCAGTAACATGATATAGACTGGTATGAAGCAATGCAATTAGGTACTTGTTTAACTTGTCGGATTCGTATTATTGTTAAGTTTTATATCGAGTAACATGTAACTTGATATAGGGTGGCATGAATTAAGCATTGCAATTTCTTGTTTCGACTTGTCGGAATCGTATTTAAAAATTCAGCGTATGTTCATGTTATTCAACAAGATTGAACATGCGCACAAAACTTGCTGACTACAAATTATCTGTTTAATAAAAAGGTATTATCTTTGGTATATAATAATTGAAATAAAACTAGAAAGTAAGGAAAAAATATTTTTATTTTACATGATATAACAGTACCCGTGTTATTTAGATATAATATGAAAGCATACAAAATATTCTGTTTTTACTTTACAAATACAATTTAATGAATTCACTAAAATAATGAATGATGGCCCCATGACAATGTAGAAATATTGTCTTTTAATACAACACGTTTATCATCATTTGATGATAATGCAACCTTATCATGAGATTGTGTGAATATTTCATGCTTAAGAGACTTGAATATGATATTCTTTTTTCTAACCATTTCTTTGCTTAAAAGCACTTTTTTATAGTCTTCGAAATTCAAACCATGTATTACATGTTTTTTTGTACCTTTTGCCTTTTTTATCTCTGACTCTTCAGTCTTAACGCAATATAGCTTAGATCTTAGTCCTACAAACTCAACAATCGGTTGACCTCCTAATTCATCCTTAAAAAAACCTGGTATCTTTTTATTTTGACAAATTATTCCATACTTGTTATTCTCTGTATAATTACTAGTATCCAAGTAAGATTGAAAATTAAATTTTAAATCTTTGTAAACATCTTTTGTCTTCACAAAATACAACAATGAGTCTGTATCAGTATAGCATAACCTTAAATTTGATCCGTAAAAAGGTTTCATAACAGAATAGTGAAAATTATACATATGTGATTTTGATAGTTCTAGTACAGTAAATCCTATATAAATAGGTTTATCAAGAGTAATGGTTTCAGGCTTCATCTGAATGGCCACAAAATTTTCAGAGAAAATGCTAGCACTATGAAAATTTAGTCTTCCTATTAACTGTTCAGCATTATTTCTTTTTTTAGTCTTATTTTCAGTATCATTCCATCGATTAACTAACATAACATTAACTCTTTTTTCAGTATCTTCTAAAGTTTTGCCAAAAATACTATTATTCAATAACTTAAAGAAATCTGACTCAAATGTGGATTTAGCATTCTGTCTTAACTGTGTATTCAAATCTATGTATCGTTTTAAATAACAACTTTGCTTAAATCTTATTACTCTATGTATCTTTTTCAATTTCAAACCATGTTTTAAACATGTTTTTAAGTGTTCATAGTGAATAACATACTCAAATTTATCATACAAATTCGGTATAAGTTTTGCGCTCTTTGAACCTGGCGGTGTAAATTTTTGTGGGCAAAAAGGTATATCATTATGCAAGTCGTGTAGGTTTTCAGGATACTGCAGATCTACTTCCAATATATAACCATAATCAGAATCTTTAGACACTTCAAGAATATTAAGTTGTGCAATTTCAAAATTACTTAATAATTTAAAGTCCGCATAAGGCAAGTAAGCACACATTGCAAAACCATACAAATTAGTGCAATCTAAGTATAATAAAAAGTTGTCTGGAGCAGATGGGTCATAGTTTGGCAAATACTTATTATTTGAGCGTGCATATCTAGTGGAGCATAAACATACACCTCCGCGTATACCTTTCTGTATCATTCGAATTATTTCAAGGTCATCGATAAGCTCTAATTTTATGTTGGTTATAAGCAACATCGCATCAAAGCTTAAGCTCGGAGCTGTCATATAAAAAGCCGGATCTAATCGATAATTCAACTTACAAGTCTGACGAAAGTTTTCAAATATATCAGCTAATAACAATACATCTGATTTAAGATACAGATCTGTGTATTCGCCCATGTTCTTTATTCTAAATGATTTCCAAACACGCTGCGCATGCTCATATTCACATAATGTAATAAAATCATTGGTCGCTAAGTTATGAAAACAACGTCGCTCGGGTAAACTGTTCTCTTCGTAAGAACTCCAGCAAGACATATACTCGTATGGATATACACCTTTTCGTCTCATTAGATCGAACTGCTCCTCCATTGGGAAAAATCTATATAAATTAATGAAATCTCTCTTGTTCAAGCTGTTTACAAGTTTCTCTAAACTTGTACCTAAAAACATAAAAGAATCTACAAAACGTACTGGCATATACTCCTTATTATTAATTTGAAAAAATTTTGTGAACGATATATATTTCTCTTTATTTTTTGCAATTACTTTAATATTACCATTCATTTCTCCCAATTGCCGTATGAACAAGTGACTATCATATCCCGACAAATTATGAAAAAATACAGGTATAAACTTAGGTAAACGATATCGAATGTTGCACTCAAAATGCGCTGCTCCCCTATAACGTCCCGTCAGATGACAATGGTCCCTTACAGAATCGCCTAATAATAATTTTTGACACAAATAGCAATTTTGAGAATTCGCAAATTGATTTTCATCTTCCTCAGTGAGGAGTATTGGCAAAGGATTTTTAAAAATAATATTTATTTCGGCTATGTCTTCTTGCAGATATTCGATAAACTTTTCAACACAGTCACGACCTCGATATGAAACATATTTGTTGAGAGAAGAGTTATAGGAACAAACAATATAATATGCAAATGCAGCTGGTATATGTTTTTGCAATGTATTAATACGATCTGTATTAAGCTTATTCTCACTCGGATTTGGCTGTAACAAAGACTCAAAATCTGCATATATAACGAAAGGCATATCTTGCATTCTTTCATAATGTTTGAACTGAATTTTAGTACCATGATCAGGTAAAATTGTTTTTACACCACCACACACATGTGCATTTAGTTTACCTTCAGTGTTAAAAAATAACATGCATTCATCACAAAAATATACTCTGCCATTACGTTTTGTTAATTGTATTTTAAGCAGACAGGCTAAATTTTTGATAAGACAGTAATGACTTCGAGTACCATTTTCCAACATCAGCAAATTAACATGATGTTTTCGTTTGCACATTGTTTTGTAAATAGGGCCTACTACATCCGTTTTATTTTTAAGCGCGTATACGTTAACGCTTATACGTGAATTATTTTTTTCAAACGTTTTAATATCTGAGAAAGCAACAGGGAATGTCATATTTTTTATATCAAGAAAGTCTTTGAAATGCGGATATGATGAAACTCGATGTGCATTATTTTTTACTTTAAATAATGCTGCCATTATACACCACAAAAAGCAAAAATTGTCTTTGTTTTGAATATTAATGCAAGCGCGTTTAAGTTTTATATTTTTCGGTAAGTCGATAAATGCAGATGCTCTTAAAGGATTATATTTGTTAATATTCACTTCAAGGTATAAGTTTCGCAATAAACTCCAACCACTATCTCTTTCTTGAAATTCTTCCATCTTTTGACAAATATCGAGTGTACATTTTGAGAACATTTCACTAAAATCATAATTTTTGTGTACTATTATGTTTCGTGTAGCAAATGATTTTATTTCGCAAGTTTCATTTTTTGGTAATGTAAATTCAGCAAACAGTTCTAGGTTAACCTTTACCGTATCAAAAGCATCTAGTCTCGCGTTAAGAAGTTGCTTAACATGCTTACGTAGTGTAAGCAGAAACTGCGTGGGAGGTCGAATCTGATCCAACTCACTATTAGGCGCAAACACTCTGTATGATGCAATTCTGCTACGAAAAGCACTGCTTATTTTCTCAATGCCCTTAACTATTTCAATAGAACTATTATTTTTATGCGTATTACATCGTAAGTGAGCTGAAAACGCTTTGTTAGGAATAGATAAATCACACACTGAACAAAATATAGACTTTTGAGGCATCGTGGTATCAGAAAGAGGTGTGGATAAATATACTATTAAATATTATATTACGTTACTGAAATTATGTAATTTAAAATAATTAAAATAGAGTGAATTTACGCTTTATTGTTACCAACTAAGTGTATTATATTACATTTTATTGAAAATACGTTTCTTATCAGAATAAAATGTACCCTCCGCGGTGAAACGCTCCTTACATAATTTTAAAAATTTATTGATCAAAGTGACTTCCGCTGCATTGCCATCTATTTGCAATTTAAGGTTGACTATCGCCTTTTCCCACCTATCCAGCGGTGCCACTTTTTTTATATCTTCTACGTTATACAATCTTAATTCAATAAAGTGATCACCGCGCAAATTCTGCGAGCGACGTACTACTCCGTCAGGCACGCGACGAGTCAGCACCGAAGTCAGAGGAGTCGAGTTCGCTGCTCTCCGAGTCGCACCCTCTTCCTCGCTGTCGCTGGTCAGCACACTCCAGGCGGATGCATTGGCGTTCGCAGCTGGAGTCTTGGCTTTCTTCTGCACTGTTTTTGTTACAGTCTTTTTGGTCCTAGTAGATTAAAAAACAAAACATTAATATCCAAATCACAATGTATCTATACAATACTGACTTACCAAACAGTATGTATTTAAATTCTTGTGAAGAGTTGAACTCAAAACCTTTTAAATTATTTAACTTTTCTAACAAACTAGCAACTTTGAAACAACTTTGAAACTATGCATAGTTTTTAAAAATAGACTGCTGCTTACGGAAAACAATGTAATAGATTAATGTTAAGTGAAAATTAGCATAGCCGAGTTTTACCTCACGCTTGCAGCTTCATCATCAGATTCCGATATCGGGCGCGCCTTCGTCGGCTTCCGTTTAAGGGACTTCGGTTTTTTAGAACTGTAAAGAAAGAACAATACATAACACAACTTAATTTGATGAAATATAAAGTCAAGGTTGCATTTAAACGTACCTATAGTATTTTTTTTATTTAAATCAAACTAATGTTTTGTTAATCTTCAAGTTAGAAAACAAATTCTCGTTCATTGAGAATTTCATGAATAGTATAGGAACACCTACAATAAAAAACTTAGTTAAATGTCAATAAATAGTTTGTTTTTACCTTGAGCTTGCCTCCTCGTTGTCGAGTTCGAAGAGTGAGCTCGCTCTCTCTTCCTTCTTAGAATGCTTCGAAAAATAATCAGACTCCGACCTGTAAATAGATGATAGGTATCGTTATTTGTTTCATAACTTTTACTAAAATAAAGTGAAACAAGGACTAGATAGATTTGGGACTGTTTACAGTATAGGTACAGCGTAAATTACGCAAAGCATTTACTAGAGGTACTTGACAACAGATATACATGACTTAGGTATAAACATACGTATTCATAGTACAAATGTCTAACCCTCACGGAATCGAACCCGTAACCTCTGGATTCATAGTCACTAATCACTATCATAACTTAAAACGTATAAAGACAAAGAAATTAAACATCAGTTTAATGGAATAATATGAACTTATTAAATTAGGAACTTACGAACATTATATTTACGGAGCGAATCTTCGTGATGAATATATTTTCACTTGAGTGAACTGATAGGTAATCGTTGACCTTCGGCAGCCGAACAGCAGAGCGGTCTGGGGCAGAACAACGACGAAGCACTAATCACTCACGACACTTCCGATCCGATACGTATTGGAAACAATATAGCAAAGAAAATAAATGCAATGTTTTATTGCAATTAAATGATGAGTAAACGAATAAATTTATGAGGTATCGTTAACGTTTGGTAACAACTTATATTGCAACTTAGTATGTTAACAATATACGAAAAAAATATCTGGAAAATGTTTTGCATGACTGCTCTTTTTAAAACTCAGCTAAATGTGTAAACAATTGTCGCTTATTGATATATGATACAAGCACCGACCAAAGATACCGCCATTGCGCCATCAGTTATTTGCATTTTAGCATTAACAATTAGGTACTAAATATACTGCATGCGATGATTTTCAATGCATAGATTAGGTATATAATTAGCTTAACTATAGGTGATACAACGTGAAGTACCTACTAGCTTGCTTACAATTCGTATGGTGAGTGATCTGGAGGTTCATGGGGAGGGACCTAAAAGCCAGCAATGGATAGGCGATTCTCTCGATGCTGGTTTTCATGGGTGGCATGGATCACTTCCCATCAGGTGGCGCGCATACTCATTTACCTCCTTTTCCATAAAAATATAAATAATTTGTATTTAGAAGTGGTATGTTGACAGTAACATGCATATTTTGTAATGTGCTATTTAATTAAAACATTTTAATTTCAATGAAGTCTTTTACTTCATTCATCTGAGTTTTCTTCACACTTAAAATAATAAACTATGGATGGCTGGATAGTAAAATTACGTAAAACATAATTTGCTAATCATACAGCATTAAAGTCAGAGATATATTCCGTAGGACTGTACATTCGGTCTTTAAATGTGCAAGTATTTAATTTCAACCAGGGTTCCTTAGAGCAGTTAATTGTACTACTGAGTATTACTGAATGATTTTAATTCCTACACATAAAATCATCATACATGACAACGAGGATATAAGCTCAAGGATTTTAAAGGAGTAATTTAAACAATGAGTTACAGATTTATTTATTTTATTTATATATGTATTTAAATACATACAATAAAGCTTAAGCTTTATTACACAGTAAAAAAAAACAAACAAAAGGAATTACAGATTTATGTACATTCTATTAATTCATCATAGGTAATAAACTTCATACACGATAATTTAATGTATACGGAACACTACCCGAGAAAGTTGAATTAAAATAGCGTCGGGAATGTAGTGGTGTCATTTTGCACATTGCGTTTATAGTCCTATCATTTATGTTACTACTACGTCATTCCACGTCATTTCGATTAACCAATCAGACACGCGGGTCTACATCACGCTAACAGAGTTTTTAACATTGTTCATATAAATAAAATTTGATGTGTTATGTCTTTCGGGAAGTTTGTGGCTAATACGACCGGTAGTCATGAGCGACCTAGTACGACGCAAATCTCGCAGCCTGATCACCTGCTTGAGGCGTGTTGTGCTTAAACAGTTAAACCAGGCGAACCGGAGATTTCGAACGCTAATACGGTCGGTAGCGTTTGGATGATCCAAATCACATCATGTCAAAGGGCCTGATCACCCCGGCGACATGCTCTGTGCAATAAACACCGTATCAAACCAAGTCGAGAGATGCCATGACGAGGTGCGATATGCGGTCTCCTGAGCTCAGAGACCTTAGTGTTAAGCTTTTGCAATTTTAGAATAAATAATTAGTGTGTTGTGGCGGTTCTGGCTCACCAAGTGCGGCTAACCTATCTAGAATGTCCAATCGAATAAGCTTTTGCAATTTTAGAATAAATAATTAGTGTGTTGTGGCGGTTCTGGCTCACCAAGTGCGCCTAACCCATCTTAGAATGTCCAATCGATTTTTTTCAAAATATTAGGGCATTCTTCTATTCAAAGAAAGAAATCACCCTCGCACATTAAATTCATTCAGAATGTAGTAAAAAAAAATAGTTTACAGAGCACTTTTAGAAAAATGTGAGTGTCGAAAACGGAAACCCAAAAACCGATTGAAAGTTTCAAAACATTATTGAGAGATTTCAAATACGAGTGTCGAAAACGGAAACCCAAAAACCGATTGAGAGTTTCAAAACATTATTGAGAGATTTCAGAACAGGAACTGTTCTGAAACTCTCAATATATACCTACTTACATAAGATGTGGTTGAGATTAAGATCATAATGAAAAATACTTGAACCCTTGGTTTTGCAATTACAGGGCAGCACCAGAAGGCCCCCCCGGTATGCCCCCCACAGAGCCCCAGACTGGCCCCGACGGGGAGATCATCGGCGGCCCCCGCAATATGCAGCAAGTGGCCGCGCAGCGACGCCTGCAGCAGACGCAGGCGCAAGTCGATGAGGTAATTAGGCTTGTTGATAAAATATCGATATTTTAGCTGATGCCATATATCGATAAACAATATTAAATTAGGAAAATTTGTTTTTTATGTCTTTATTCGTTATTTCTTTCGTGAAATTCAAATTAAAGAGATTGAATGTGGTTAAACTTAGACGTAAAGTATTTTAGCTAAAACTTAACTCATAGAACTTGATAGAATCAAAGGACAAGGTCAAAGTCAACTTGTTGCCTTCGTCGTCCTTGATGAATACACAGGTCGGCCTTGCACTGCAGTTGCTAGTTCACATGTTAATAAATTATGATGCGTACATGACGAAGCGTATTCGGATTGTCTTCGCGAATAAGACGTTTTTTGAATTTGCTCGGACATAAAATTTCGTGTGACATGTTCTATAATATAATTATAGATTAGGCATAAGTTTTCTCTGGTTTGTACCAAATCACAAGTAGATTTTGTGAAGGTGGATCAAAAATCTCATGCATGATTTGAAGGAAATAAACAAACAAATACGCGAAGCGAAGTTAATATAGAAAGATTGTAAAAAAGGTTCACGCACTGGATAGTAAATACAAGATATTGGAAGACTTTCAACAATGTAGATGAACAACCTCATTAAAGTCACTAATAGCTGATAGCAATTACATAAAATTTACTAACCACCCAACTAAGGCAAAGTGAATGAGGGTTATAACTCTAATTAATACCTAGTGGATATTATCCATTACCGATATTATCCTTGACGACCGGATAGCCTAGTGGTTAGAGAACCTGACTATGAAGCTTGAGGTCCCGGATTCGATCCTCGGTCGGGGCAGATTTTTGTATGAAAAATACGAATGTTTGTTCTCGGGTCTTGGATGTTTAATATGTATTTCTCTATATAAGTATGTTTATCTGTTGTCTAGTACCCATATTACAAGCTTTGCTTAGTTTGGGGCTGGGTCAATTGGTGGTAATTGTCCCAAGATATTATTATTGTTATTATTATTATATTATTACACAAATGTGAAGTGCGATAATTTGTGAAACTATTATTTTGTTTTCCAGGTGGTTGACATTATGAAGACGAACGTGGAGAAAGTACTGGAAAGAGATGCAAAGCTATCGGAACTGGATGATAGAGCCGGTAATACTAATACTATACAATGTATACCTATTAAAATTAATCTGGAATACTTCGTATGTATGTATGTATGTATGTATGTATGTATGTATGTATGTATGTATGTATGTATGTATGGAATACTTCAAGAGGTGGTTGGGTTACTTTGATTGATCCCTGTAAACTTTTTTGAACATTGTTAATTGGGTTAGGCAAATGTTTCCTTGCATTGGTGGATGTTCAGAGTGTGCGCCGTCAAATGCGTGAATTAATTTTAACACGTTCACTGCGGTTTCGGGTCGAATAGATCCTATGCACATCTAGCCTACGGTGCGGCGATAAAATTTCTTGAACCACCGCTGGTGCGGGACAAGTTTATACAGGTTATCTGTTGAGCATAAGTGAGATAGTTAGTGTTTTGGTATTGTCTCTCCAAAAGTAGTCAGTTACTTAAAAAAAACTTCATCGGATCCTTTATGCCCTATGCCGACTGAACGTAAAAAAATATCGTCTAGTGCGTTATAGGGTCTTAGTGACCCGATGCCCAATGACCCGATAGCCGCACTAGATTAAACGCTAATTTGTCTAGTGCAGTGCGGGTGTGCAGAATAAAAGATAGTTACCCCATCTGTTTTTCTGAAATTAACCGAAATATACACTGTGACTTTTTTATTTGTGGAATGAGTGAAAATGAAGCGATTTAAACGGAAACTGTTAATGCCTAGTGGTTACGAAAGTGAAAACAACACAAAAACAGAAGAACATTTACAAAAAACGCCCACCGATATGTGTAACCTGAAAAACTCTTTGGGTAAGAGTAATTTTAATCAAATTCTTTTTTTCTCAATTAATCTCAAGCTCAATTCTTTTTAATCAAAATTTATGTTGCACGATATCGATGTTTTGTTTAACACCCTACAGCCCTAAAAATGTATCGATAGTTTTTTATGTCAGTGCGGATATCGGGCATAAAGGATCCGATAGTTTAAACATACATTTGATTAGTTTTGAGAGGCCCCATCTACTTACGAACTTGGCTGTGCCAAGAGCAACTCTATGTCTATGAGTTACAATTCATATTTTACCAATATTCATCAAACCTATGCGGATAATGGCCCTTATAGACGAGCATGTGAAACAGGTCCTTTCGACCCCCAAACGCTCTAACAGAAAGTTATTTGTCGGATCTTATATACCCTATGACGCTCTAACTGAAAGTCTTTGAAATACTTTCCCGCAGTGAACGTGTTAAATCAAAAGTTACAAAGAAAAGTCTTTATTAGAGAGTTCATTCTGACTAACCCAACTACTACTATTAGAATTTAATAATATTTAACATGATTATACTTTTTCAAAAATTAATATAGGATTAACAGTATAAAAATTGAATTTGTAACATCCCGTAATAATATTCTCTTCATACAACACAAGCGCAGCTAAACAGACAGTAAATGAATTAAGTATATTTCGAACGCAGTCTTTACGAATTTGAATTAAGAATATTGTGACGTATTAATAAAAAATAATAATAAATAATAAATATCATGGGACAAAGTGCCAAACTAAGCAAAGCTTTTATTGTAAGTAACAGGCAACGAATAAACATACTTATATAATGTAGATAAATACACATTTAAATACGTGTTACGTACGTATTGCACAACAAATTACTTCCGTAGATATATACGGCTACCCATTGTAATAGGCATAGTTATATTTTACCAGTAAAATTAATAAGGGAGAAGAAAACCAGACAAAATAAAGTGATATGCATATTTTTTGCAGATGCCCTCCAATATGGCGCGTCGCAGTTTGAGCAGCAGGCAAAGAGCTTAAAGAACAAATTTTGGCTACAAAACTTAAAGGTAATTTAAAAAGTTTGAAATTATTCTGACGAGCAAAAATAACTCACTTTTTATACGACTTTGTATGGGAAGTGACCTGATATTTTTGCACGTCAGTATAGTTATAAAATAGTTAATAATTATTAATTCATTCTTTAAAAATAAGACTAACTGTGTTAAACCTCTTTTGATGATTTCATAAAATTAAATTGATTACAGATGATGATAATAATGGGAGTGATTGGAATCGTCATAATAGGCCTACTCTTCGGTAAGTAATGAAACTATAACAACATACCCGTCAATGTTGTCAAGTGACCAAAGGCTTAAAAAAATAGAGAACTTACGAGCAACACAAGTTGAAATGCGACATTTGTATCAACCAAATCGATTCTGTGTTTCAACTTTGTTGCCCAAAGAAGCAATATTTTGTGTTATAATTGGCTGTATAGATATTGTTCCTTCAGTGTATATTCAAAAGCCTTTTGCCTTGCGTATTCCTACCCTATTACTGTTTGACTTTGACAGTTATTTTTTTTTATCTCTATCTACGTCTATATTGTACTTTTCCACGTTCCAACGAGGAATTTACAATATAATGTTTTCCTCAATTTTTAAATCGATATTAAAGCAATCGGCTTTTATTTCTATAGTGGTTTATATTAAATTGGCCTGCTTGTTATTGAAATTGTGATAAAATCAGTAACGATAAAGTAGAAAATATTACAAATTTAGAATATTTTTCATCCTATATCTATGGAATGGAATTGAATGTCTACTTTTCCATGGTGTCTTCTTATAGAAACATCCAAATCGGAATGTTAACACCCTAAATATCCTGAACTTTCCAGAAATACTTTTAGTTGACTCTTACCCTTCTAGCGCTAAACCTATTTGAACTACGAAGCTCCTAAGGTAGAGGGTAGTTGCTTCGAGGCATATGTTCTGGTTATGGCTGTTTGCAGGTGATAACATAAAACAAATGTTTGGTTAGTTCGGTACCGTGGCACCCCGACTATGACTGGCATCTCCTCGGGTGTACCGGGCATAGCCAGCAATATCACTATGTCAGCTAATACTATTCATTGTGAGTAACGTTAGATCTTCCGTCTTTCCCACTCTTACTTCCTTCTTGATCTAAAAGCTTGCGCATGTTCAGGGCTTGTATTAGTTGATGCATTTAGATCGGTAAGTACCACGGTGAGTAAAACGTTATCTACTTACTCGTACACATTTTGTATTTTGTCCATGATTGTTTCAGTCGGTTTTACATTCGTACGTTTACTAACACTTTCAGACATTCATTGAGCGTAGTTAGAAATACATTACTTTACTTTTAGTACTTTACAGTCATCACACTTTTCAGTAGGTACGTACTGTATTTTGGACTTCTTTTGACACAACTACGCTTTTTTACACATTTTACACATTTATTACTATCAGCAACACTGGACTCTGGTAAGATATGAAACAATTATTAAGCATTTGGGAATATGAGTTTCTAAAACAATACAATCACAAAACATAATTGACATCAAAATTGCCCAGATTAATTAATACATTTTGCATATTAAAGACGATCGATGCCTTCAATGTTTGAAAAATGGACAGTCTTAATAATATTTTTTAATATTGTATAGAGTTTTAATATAAAATTGAAAGAATGAACCTAAGTTTATCCATAAAAAAGTATACTTAATGGAATAACTATGATTTTATGTATAAACCTTTCGATAATTCTGTTTATGACAATTCTCCCAAATTACTAATCCTATTTACGTTTCAGGAAAATATATGTAAGATATTTATTCATCGCATCCGTTGGGTTCTACTTAAAACGTGAAGCTGTCTTCAAAACCACATACTACGTATTTACACTAGGTACTTTAAATTCTAATATCTACTTGATTAAATTAGGTAGCATCTCTAGAATCTAGAATACCTACCCAACATGAAACAAAATTTGGCTACATGTTATCCTTATCAAAATTATGTCACTAAATAATATTTATTCAAGTGGATATCATACGTGTAAATTGCCGTTAAGTATTTATGATTAGTCTAGATTATTTATTTCATTTAATTGAATCCTAAATATTTGTTTGTGAAAGATACGTTTGTAGTCGATGGAAATATAATCATTATGTAAAATTGTAGCAGAATTATAAATTTAATTTGCGTGCCTTGTTCAAGGACTCTACGGACAAGTCCTTTCTGTAATATAATTTGAAACCTCGCTGTGACGCTGCTTTAATTTAAATTTAATTAAAATTGGCCTAAGCCTGCTCGAAGAATTTCAAAATTATACTAGTGAGTGAGTTCTTCCAAATGTAGTTGAATCTTTATCGATATTTATATCGAACTACATATCTATTTAAATATGGGTTAATGATTTTGTGAATCATAATCTCTTGACTATAATTATCTAAAACTTCGTAAAATCTCGAAATTATTATAATATTCGCGTTCGTGACACCAAATAAAATTAGCAGCAATAGCGAAAAATGGAATTGAAATGCTAAGTGATAGAAATTTAGAATTAAGATAATTTTATCGAAAACCTATCAGAATCGCATATCTTCTTTCAATTGGCATATATCTAGTTAAGAAGGCTATACTTATGTCTTGCAACATACAATCGAATTCAGACCAGACAACACTATTGCAGCCTCTTGGAGTCAATTATTTGCAAATATTATATGTATAACAAAATATTATTAAGGTTTCTTAATTTTTCGCTAATATTGTACGTCAATTAGACGTTATGTAGAAATGTCAAGGTTTGGCAGACGCTGTAGATTCCTTAGAAATGTCTAAATATTTAATTTCAAATGATTTATTTATGTGTATGTATGTATAAAATGGACTGTATTTACAATTTTTATGTAAATTGTAGAGATTATTCGGTAGTGATTGATTTATTTATCTTGTGCCTTCAATTTTATACGAAGCTAGAGAATTATCCCTTTTTTGTGGTTAGAGAAAATTAGATGACATTGTAGTTTTATTTGCGAAATCTTGAATAATTCAGTTATTTGATCTTAAATGTTTCATTATAAATTTTAATGAAAATTGTAAGTATAGGTTGTAATATGGTGCCATTGACAATATTAGTTCTCTTATAATAACGATGGAATGAAGAGTGGATCTGTAGGATGAGACATGATATTCTGCAACTTTTGATTACTCGATGTTGTTCACTTCTCGTAGATATTCCTATCATTTAAGATCATACTTAAAAATGCACTAAGTTAAACAGATACATACAATAGCATCATTAATGTCGTGTTAACCATATAGAAATACGTAGGACAAACAGTACGCATATCTAATGAACTTCGTCATGCTCAGAATATGTATCGCCGGAATAGAGCATAAACGTACGAGGAGCCCCAAAATAATATCAAACTAGACTTTGTAAATACAACTACACTTTAAACTTTTTGACCTTCACGTTTTTTTCCATTACGAATGATCATATCAATAAACACAAATATTTTATATTAGTGTTATAATTAAATTTAAATATTTTTGATTCAACGAATAGACATAATTACATGTTATATTTAACATTCATGATGTTGTGACTGTAAATATTTGATATTTAAATTGTTTTTTTGGCCTAAAACTTACAAACTTCGACGAGTGAAAAGTGTTGTTATTTTTCTAAAAACTGCAAAGCAAGGGCGTCGTTTGACGACATTTTCATAGTTGTTTATTGAATTTAGAGTACTTACAATAACAATAAATGATTTTAGGTTATACAATAAAGTGATTAATATGAATATGTGAAATTTACTTTTGTTTTATTTGTAAGTTACAACTATCGGAGAGTATTCATTAATGAAATCTCGAAAAAATACTAACACATTCACAGAGTGTGAAGGATTCACAGAAGACGTGTCTCCATAGAAACTGTAAAGCTAACAACTGTGTGTGCGTGAGAATTTGAAATTTTAGAGTAAATAAACATATTTTGTTTATTATTATCACAAGTATTCTCATCAGCCTTCAGATCATCGAGCAGCATGTATAAAGAGATTGATGAATATGGATGAAGCGAAAGGCGAATGTCACAATCATAACAAATGGAACAAAGTAGTTTCTGTCTATCTCTAGGGAAAGAGGCGTGATGTACCTATGTGTATGTATGTTCAAATGCGTCCCACTTCTGGGGATTGACTTCCCCATATCCTTCATTTGTCCCGCTTTTGAGCAATGTCCCGCCCGTCACGTCCAACGCCTTTCATGTCTCCGCCATATACGTGTGTCTTGTGATTATTCATGCGGCTGACATGGCTCTCACGGTCTCAAATCAGCACAAAGCAAAACTAGTCAGTTTTCAATCTAAAATCAATTCCATTCAATCAGTAGCAATATCAATGTTTTGTGTTTATAGCAAAACTAAAAACTTCTGAAAACACCGTTAACGTTGTAATCGAAAAAGTATCAAACATTATTTTGTCTACAAAAACTCCTGTGTCAAGGGAAGTAAGAAAAGATAGATACAAGTACATACAAACATTGGTGGCTGCCATTCTCTGAACAATGAATTTGATCTGACATATATGACAAACATTGAATTTATATTAATTTACATAGATAACCAACTGAATTTCAACAACACACAAAAAACTATTTTTTTTTGCTTAGAATCAGGACACAGGACAGGAAATGGCGATCTTGACAGATTTTCCAACATTTATTTGACATAAATTTTAGAACCTATCCTGAAAAAAAGCAACATAATAATTACCTACTATTAAAACAACGATTATTCATCATAGCGTATTAGCTGCACATTACGACACGCTATTTTATTTAAACATACCTCCTAATCTTGCAATGAACTCAAAAAAAATAATTAATAAAAAGCGAACACTCGAGCGTAACCGATAGACTGTTTCAAAAACTGGGTTAAGTTGTAACCTAGCTATAGAGGTTTCAGCCATCGATATGCACATCACTAACCATTCATGTTTGGCGCACTATTTCGTCTCACTCTGCCGCATATATCGACGTGAAAGAACATCACTAGTTGAAAACAGGGACGTTTGCTGCTCTGCGTCATTCTGTCGTAGTGCCGCCAACCAGTCTGCTCCCGTTTTCCAGTAACTTGGGACTCGCATTTGGATTTAGAACTAGTGGAAAATGTAAGTAATACTGTTTTTATTTTGATACTCAAAGTACACAATGCTTTGATAGAAGCTTGAGTTTTGAATTAAATGGAAACGTTATTAACTTTTTGCCAGTTCGTGAGTCACTTAAACTAATTTTCGATGGATGCTGGTAACGTTTTTGTTCGTTGGATTTTTTAATGTTTAACCCTTTTTAGTTTATAACAATTAAATATTGGTATATACCAATCATATGATTAAAAAAATGGTTTTTATTTAGTAAAAAAACTTAAAAAGTTAGTGTCACTGACAACGTATTAGCACAAGCAATTAGTTTAAACTTACAATAATTCTTGACCTATTTAACATTCAAATATTTATGGACGTACACTTGTATAGCTTAATAATAAACCAAGTAGCCTCATTCTCGCCGTGACGTCAGATGGCATTTTGCCAATTTCTGTATTGATTAGTGAACTAACTACTTCTATGTACGCACCACACACCCAGACTTCTAAGATACCTTTTGTGTCTTAAAAACAATGTTTTACAACCTTTTTTGACTCTACCGCCATGAGTTGAAAAATGTTTAATGCGTTCCCATTTCCTTCCTTCATTCCTTGTTGGTATCTTCATTGCTGAAGGTCGTGTCTAGTCTGAAGGAAGAATGATTCATTGCACTATGCTTCTCTATGTCGATCTGTTTACGGCAGTATTTAATACTCGAGTGATAGGTAAGCCAGTATCCCCCTACCGCCGCTTGTTTCTATTTTCTTGCGTTATGTTTATAATACAAACATTCAACAATCATCATCATTGTAACGCTTTCATTCAATCACGTCATTGTTCCACTCATTTTTTGATCAATGCTCTGATTTATCCTGAGCTATGTGTAGTTCGATAGTCAAACATCATTATTAGGAACATTTTTATAATAAAAGTTTTAATAATAAACGATATTTACTCTATTAAGTTCCGCGCCGGACTTTGTCCACTTCAATTAATTGTGTCTAATAAGTAGATCTTATTTTAATTTTTATATTTTCGTTTGTACGGAAAATAATTTGGTACTATGGATTGATGAAAGTAGACTAACTAAACAGATTATAGGGAGTGTGAATGGTTACGTAGGAGACGTTTTGAAAAAAGGCCAGGTCAGGAGTACCCGAAACCGACGAGCATGTATGAAGAGATTGATGAATGTGGATGAAGCGAAAAAATTATGTCAGGGTCGTAGCAAGTGGAACAAAGTAGTCTCTGCCTACCCCTGTGGGAAAGAGGGCTGATGGTATGTATGTTATGTACTAAATGATTAATGATGATGATGAATGATATTTTGTCAATGTACCTACGTTTCTGAATTCGGCGGTAATCCTACTTATCATGCCTTATTTTTTTAAAGCAGTTTGATTTTCAATTGTTTAAGTTAGGGTAATGAAGTTATGACGGTAACGAAATTAGAAGCGGAGTTATATAGACGATTTCTAGACACGCAATGTAGGGCCAACCAAAAATTCCGATTAAAACATCATAACTTACACCAACTTGATAGCCATAGCATACCAGATTTGAGTAGAGTGTTGTGCGCACAAACCTGAACTAACCTTTTTTTTTTAAATTGTATCTTCTTTTTTCGAAAACAAGTTTACCTACTTACACCAGGCTATCCTTGTTACATTAGGCTCTACGTCAGCTTCATGAAAACACGTGCGAGAAACGTGTACTTACGCGATTAAAACTCGTTTACAATACAATACAATAACTCTTTATTGAACACCACATATAACAACCAAAACAGAAAAAGGTATACAGAATATTACAAGGTAATAATAGGCGGACTTATCGCTACAGAGCGATCTATACCAGGCAACTATAAGCCCGTTTAGTTAAAATATTAAAATTAGTGCAAATCGTATAAGTTTAACTCTCTTAATGAATCCTCCAGTCTAATGAGGAAATCCATTTGCACACAAGGAAAACTATCCAATTTTATTACAATTCAACACCAGTAATCTAAATAATCTACCTCAGGGCCAAAGGCAAAGACAAAGACGTGGAAGCAGCCGCCCCAGAGGCCCCCGCGGCCCCTGCTGCTGCCCCCGGGGCCCCCACCAGGGCCCCTGGGGCTCCCCCACCCCGCGAGGCCCAGTACGGGCCCGACGGGGAACTGTTAGGGGGCCCCCATACCATGCAACAGCAGGCCGCACAGAGACGACTGCAGCAGACGCAGGCGCAAGTTGATGAGGTAAATTTATGATAGCAATCAAAGATACCTGAAGTTTATGATAGGTAGGTTTTACCTGCTATGAGTGGTGTACAGGTAAAAGCAATCAATTCCCGGCTATTGTTTTACTTTTCTGATTTCTTTTTCTTTCTGGTTTTCAGTATTATCTAAAAATCTGTTCAGAATTGTGTGCTTACTTCAAAATTGATATCTTTTGATATCTTCGATACCCTTTTTGTAATTTCAGGTGGTCGATATTATGAAAACCAATATGGACAAAGTCTTGGAGAGAGACCACTTGATAGGAGATCTGATGGAGAGATCTGGTAAGAACCATTGCCATAATTAACGTTTCCAGGGTTTATACCAAAAGATCTATTATCTGTCCGTCTGTCTATCAGAAACATTAATTTGGAGTATTAATGAAGAACAAACCAATGTGACGCCTGGGCGCGACAGAAGTGGCAACGTAAACGTTGCTACGCAATTTGACCTTGGATATTATTATCCAATTTCCGCGGGAACTTTTATATTTTCTTGATAAAAAGGAATTATATCTCCATGTTTTTTTTTTTTTATATATTTTTTTTATATGAATAGGAAGGCAAACGAGCAAGTGGGTCACCTGATGGTAAGTGATCACCACTGCCCATAGACACCCGCAACCCCGGAGGGATTGCAGATGCGTTGCCAACCTAGAGGACTAAGATGCAATGCCTCTTGTGCCCGTAATTTCCCCGGCTGTCTTACTCTCCACACCGGAACACAGCAGTGCAAGCACTGCTACTTAGCGGCAGGATTAGCGAGTAAGATGGTGGTAGATGGTGGATGGTGGTGGTGGTGGTGGTGATGGTGGTGATGGTGGTGTTGAGAATATTTTCTACATCCAAGCAAAATTTGCGTGTGATTGGACCACAAATCAACTAAACAACAAACTACAAACTTTCACATTATTATCTATGTACATACAAAAAATCAAAGCCAGGTTATTAAAATCATTTTTAATATTTCTACCACAATAGCAAAATAACTAATAAAAAATAATACTCTGTAAAATCGACGAAAAATATTTCGTACGCAACGCCATCTCTGATGACACAACAGAAACTGAAAACGGTCAAGGCCGGGTCAGCTAGTTGTAATATTAGAGCAGGATTTTATTTACTGTGTTTAATATGAGGTTTAATACGTTAATTTATTACAGAGGCTTTGGAAGAAGGTGCATCGTCATTCAAAAGTCAAGCAGCCAGTTTGAAAAATAAGTTTTGGTTAGAAAACTTAAAGGTAAAAATGCCCATCAACTAGCAATCGCACGTTGCCGTAGCATTGTGCCTATATCGATGGCTTAAGTGCACCTGTCCCTCTCATTTAAAATTTAACAGAAAGGGATACGTGCGTTAAGCTACGCGATATAAATTAACATTGTGCCCTTTGAAACGTAATTCAAGATTGATATATTTTATTAATAATAATAAAAGCGCGTAAAGCATATTTTCTACCTGTTTAGTTGTTCACAAGGTTTACATCCATGATTCAGATAGCTAAGTACTGCTTTAGCAGCTGATATTCTCTTAATAAATTTCGGCCAAGGACTCGTCTGATGCGTCAAGTTTAGTTTAGAGAATAGCACCCCGGGGACCTATTTTCATAAACGTTACAGGTGACTAGTGACTATGACAATTCAGAATACAAGCTTAAAAAATAGAGGCAAGGCCCCAGACAATTGTCGGTGGCTATTTACAATTAAAAATGCAATAAATAATAATAAATAAATAACTTGGGACAAATTACACCAATTGACCCAGCCCCAAACTAAGCAAAGCTTGTACTATGGGTACCAGGCAACGGATAAACATACTTAAATACATACAACATCCATGACTCGGGCACAAACATTCGTATTCATCATACAACTACCTACCTACCTACCGGGATTCGAACCCAGGACCTCTAGCTTCATAGTCAGGGTCACTAACCACTAGGCTATCCGGTCGTCAATGCGTAGTCAATACGAAACCAACCGGCGAAGATTCTTCATCTTCTTATTTGTGGCGTATCAAGTCGTTATAGCGACGACAACTTCGCCAATGTCAAAGTAACAAAAATAGAATTTAAAAATCTTGTGTCAAAATGTCGGCAACGTTGTACGGTAATTGTCGGCCTCTTAGCCAACGGTCAATGATAGCCCTCAGAAACTGCCAGGAAATCATTAACCGATGCCCAGGGTGCACCGGACCAAGCACTGCTCTTCCCCCCGGACGGATCCAAAAACGAACCGCAGCTCTTGACCACACGTGGAGGTAACCCGACTCGCACCCCGGAGTAGATTCCTGTCGAGATTGTAATGTAAACAGATTTGTCATTTGTCACCGACAAGTGTCGTGAAGATGAAGACTTGGAACTTTTATCATCTTATTTCTGATTTACAATCTCGAATTACGAGTTCAAAGTGTACGGCATCAAATACGCTTAGCAACAAAATTTAACCCAAAAACACAAAATCTACATATCGGAGTCAGGCAAACAATTCGGCCATTCCCAATATTGAAATGTTAAAGTGAAATAAGCAATTATAACGTATTTCAGATGATGATTATTATGGGAGTAATCGCGCTCATAATAATAGGTATTCTGTATGGTGAGTCTCTACTATTTTTTTGTGTAAGTAAACCATTGTCATTTACTTCTTTAAGCGCAAGAGTTGTTTGTAGGTAATTCAAGACAGCCAGTGTGCCTAGATTTCATTTATTTAGTATAAAAATATAGTAAGGTCGATTTGCCAATAAATATTCATGTACCTAATTATGATCCATTGATATGATAAATAAAATAATAATTAATATATATTTTTCTGTTCATAAATAGAGCTTAAAACGTAAATAATATTCGCTTTTTAACTTTTCTATCTCATTTATATGACACTTATCACAATTTACACTTACATACCTAGTAATATTGTTTACAATTCATGTATTATACATTTATTAATATAGAAGCTAGAGTGATTCTACCGGACCACGCAAAATCTTAAAAGTCGGTAGAATTACCCAGTAGATAGGCTTTTTGTGCTAACACTAACTTTTGTATAATAATAATAATAATAGCTGAGGCAGCTGAAAAATGTTCAACTTACGATATGAACAGATCAGTAGGCTTATTATCTAACTGGCTCGCAATCGCCATCGTGTTCATTTTGACAGTTCTAGTATGAATGTGACAGACAGCTGATTCCGATGCCAATAGTCAGCCCATACATAAACTGTCAAATTTGCACGATGGCGATTGCCAGCGGGTTAGATAATAAGCCTACAGATTATAAAATGGTCAGTACGTGTCTTGTTCTCGGGTGGTACTAAAAGTTATACTGTAACGCCAGAGTTTTAGCGTTATTAAGTAACTGTGTTCGAATTCAGAGCAGTTGATGTAATTTTACTAGTGTCAGCAAAAAATTGAATTTTAATATAGTAAGGTTCAAATTTGTATCTACATGAGCCAAAAAGTAAATAGCCCGGGTCTAGTCTTTGCAGTAATAACTTATAAGAATTCTAAAGTTTATTATTTCATGCAGTTATCCTTATTGACCAGTATGTTGGTCTATTTTGTCAAGACGAAAGGGTTACTGGTACTAGCTATCTAGATCTAATTGACAAGCTAGTGCAGCTAGTCGATGGAGTCATAGCGAGTCGAACATTTTTCAGGCTGCCTCAGCAGATCCCTTTCACAGGATCGACCTCACTGGAGCTAAAAATATGCTGATACGGGTACATTGCGTCTCGTTTTTGAAATGTTTCCGTTCACTATACAGTGGTATACTAGAACTACAACGTGTAAATCCAATACGAGCAAATATTTAAATGGCGGTTACTACAGGGCCTAAGAAGTATATTTAAGTAACTTTTGTTTAAAATTTTAACGTTAAAATTTGCCATACAAAATAATTCAGCCCGCAATGTAAAGTTAATATTAAAGCTGTTTGAATAATCTGTTTTGATAGTTAAGTCATACATAGGTACAGGCTTTCAATTAAGTGTAACTTAAAATATGCCGTTAATTAATCATTAAGCCACTATACCCCATGTCTGTTTTAATTCTTTGCTCGTATTGGATACCCACGCGTAGCACTGTGACCGTTTCAAGACACACATAAACTGTCTACATGAATTATGAGTGGTGCTACTGCTACGTATCAGACAAAATATGGCAAGCGACGTTGCCACCGCGGATTGCTTGCCGTGGCAAGATGTCAGGGTGCCTGAAGTGATGGTGTAGCAAGGCGTAAGGCTAGCACTCCACTTGGCGTATTTATCGAAATATTTGCGTGAGTGAAGGGGATACACTATATTGTTTCTAGCGTATGCGACGAAGATGCCAATAGCAACGCGAACATGCAACGCCAAGTGGAGTGCCACCCTAAGAATCTAAGAGCAGAATAGCAATTATTGTGCCTGTGTCAGAACGGTTACAGTCATGGTATCGAACGATGTAATAAGACAGATTTTTAGTTGACCGATATGATCAAGATTTTGACGCATTTTAGAGCCCTGTCTCACCGGTGCACCATGGTGACGTTCGCCAACTACGTACCTTATATGAATCAGATGTGGCCTAGTGACTGACAACCGATACAATCTTATCTGACAATTGGCATCGGAATCAGCTAGCTGTCACATTCATACAAGAACTGTCAAAATGAACACGATGACGATTGCGAGCGAGTTAGGTAATAAGCCTACAGGTTAAAGTCGGGGGTTCACGGTGTATGCAAGCCGTTTCCAACCGAGACAACTGGACAACAGCGGACGTCCTATGGCGATATGATGATGATGATTGTTTGTTTACGTTATCTGGTGACGTCGCCAACGTCCTGGTGAGGCAGGACCCTTAAATTTCACGGCATCAGCATATTTTGGGCTCTGGTGTGGTCGATCGTTATCTCCATTGCAATATTGTTTTGTTAGTTCGCTACAGTGGCGGCGACACGCCGGCCGTGGCTGCGGCAGCTCCGGCGCCCGCGGCGGCTCCCGCGGCTGCCCCGGCTGCCGGCACGGCTGCGCCGGCAGCGGCCGCAACCGCCGCTCCTGCTGGGAAATGTAAGTGTATCTAAGGCCTGAGAGCACGTTTGAAGTGGCGTGGAATAGCGGGCAGCGGCAAAGGGCTCTGTACAGCGTTGACTCAGGACTTCAGTACAACTTTCATTTGTTTAACATGCCCGCCGCACGCCCCCCCCCCCCCCCCCCCGACAGCAAAATAATTATTGTCTCAACCCATTAGTTTTACTATTACATTAAAAAACACAATCGCGTGGCTTATGTTAAATTAGGTCACATTTTAAACTTTTTCAAAAACGGCTAATGATTGATTGAATTTAAAAATGTTGACGTCCACAAATATTACCTACAAAATTCAATAAACTGTGATTGCGTAGATTATTGCTGTATTATACTTTTTTTTTCTTTTACAGAATCGAATCTCAGGTGAGACGTGCTCCACCAAAAGTACCGAACATGAGCCGCCTCTGTATAAAGAACGCTACGAAGATTCATTCAGTTATATGGAAGCAGTCAATATATTCCCCAATACTATGTATTTATTGAAAATTAGTTCCCAAAATATACGACAGAGTAATAAACTTAGTTACATAAACATAACGTAACGAACATTGTAATCGTTAGCAACTAATTGACGTTTCAACACTAAGAAATGCCTTAAAATTAAAAATAAACGTATTAAAAATAACGAAAATTAAAGCTTAACGTTATTTTCAATTACTCTAATGAAAGCCGTCCACGTTCGTCAAAGATGTGATAAAATGACAATAACAAACAAAACAACGATATAACTATTCAAAAACATGGCGGCTAGAGCAAAGGCAGCAAAAGAACGAGTGACAGCTTAGGTTGAGACCAATCGAAGTAAGACACTTATAAGTAACAGTAGGCGCTTTAATATCAGGGTTGTAATTCTCTAAACATGACTCTTCCGTAAAGTAATCCCTAATCTCGGCAGACAATTATAACTAGACCCGTTCCCTCGGCAATATTACACGTAGTCAGGTGTCTTCCGTGTTTTGCCGTTAGTAGTGCGGACACCAAATGGCAAGAGCTCTCATTCCGTGTAATGCCTGTGAGTAAATAGCTATGATTGTCTTGTCACCAGAGTTGCTTGTCGGACGAGAGTTTTCTTAGAGGATTAAATATTGGACTACATGGTATACAGAGTTGTTCTGAGTCCCCATCTTATACCAAGAGTGCCACTTCTGATGTGCTCTTAGTATTTTGGGTTTAATATTACCGAAATACTAAATAATTAATAATTCAAATTAATTTGCAGTCAAACGTAATAAATTAGAAGAAACTGTAACCATACGACTAGGTTAGAAGATTAATTTTCATGTTTAAAAAAGAATATAAAGTTGTACAATAAATACGAGTTAAAAGAAATTAAGAAGAGTTAAAAATGCTTAAAATTTAAAGGACTATTACTTACTAGTGATAAATGGGCTGTGTTTACACATGGGTAGAAAATTACGAAAGATGCCATTTGCGATCGTACGTATAAATGCTGCGGTAACTAAAAGTTCTAGTAGATTCAATAATTTAGTGTAATTCAGAGTTAGCTTTCACATAAATAGCCTAAGTGTTTTACTTACTCCCAAAAAATGACGTACTTTTATTTTATTGTATAGACAACAGGTTTAGCCTAATTATTTATTAGTTATAGTTTCATTATCATTTTACTAGAGTTATAAGCCCATAGAAGTAATATTTATTGAAGTATACAACTTGATAAAGTGAACGATTTTCATTTGTCTCTGATTATGACATTTTTGGAGACCACGCTATCCAATTTCAAACACAGTGTAGCGCATCGACTAGACGCAATCACTAAGTTTGAACTCACCTCACTTACAATGTTGCGTACGTATCTCCCTAGAGCTTTAATTTATCGTTAATCAACACTGATCGCTTCATACCCCTCTCCAATCGGCAAGTAAAAGGTATCATTAATATTACGTTTATAGGTTACCAAGACGTTAGTAATGCATCAAGATTGTCCGTAGTCAAGCCATTAACGGCTATCGCTATGTGTTGTCGGTAAAACACGGGAAACTTCTATAATTTAATATTTAGCGAGTCGCAATCACGCCCCGTTAACGTGTTAATAAAGCGAGACATCGAGCAATCTTCGTAAATTGAATTTAATCCTGTCAAAATGAAAATGAAGAATTTCTATTCACATAATGAAAATAGCACTTTAGATGGTTTAGATGAATATTATAAACCACAGAGTTTATAATATTAGACATGGTTTAATGGTAATGTTGTGATTTGCTAGTATTTTGTAGATTGTCTATCCCAACCTTCTTGAACGCTAGATTGTTTTGAGTTTTGACTACGATCGCTACAGTTTGACAACTGCCATTCCGCATATAAATTTTGTATTACAGTTTATAATTAGTAATGATATGACAGCTGCTAAATCCTACCAAACAAAACGCCATAGATTTAGCTACAACGTTATTTATGATTTCGTAACTATTACCGTTATTTAAATAGTCCCTTTAAAATAGTTTTGCGGACCCTAGGCTGGGAAACCGTGAACTAGACCATAGAGAATGATATTATGAGAGTTCGCGCGCTTTCGCTTTGATTCTCGTCCGCCATTTTGAGTTACGTTAATGGCTGTATGACATGAGTTATGCGCGCGTGTCACTACGGCTTAAGTAATGTTGGTAGTGTTCAAACTTTACTGTAAATTAAAAGGTCAACATGAAAATGACGATAGAAGCAGACGATACAAATCTAATAGCTGTAGGTAAGCTATAGTTTGGCATGAATTTGGCTACATTTTGTTTTCTGTCAAGCGTGATATATATTTATACATTTTGGAGGCATGTTTGAAGAACTTTTGGCGGTTTTTGAAGCCGTTTTCAGACGTGCGCACCCTTTATTCATAAATGCTTATTAAACTTCAATTAACTTAGCATTCATGTATCACTGTGACATTTGCTTTTGCCAAACCATGACAAAAAAAACCTTGTGTCACTTTCTTGTAACTTTTTATGAGTACGGTGGTAAAAATTGGTTCTGGAGTCTTATTCCTCCGAGAGTTATACGGCTTGAGATAGCCGACTCAATGTTGAGTCTTGAGTCTGCGCTTTTTCGCTCAGTGTTCAAATTATTGTGTGTTTATTTCGATCTATTCACAATAGCGCTGTGCAAAAATGGTTCGCGAACGCTATATTTTGTTGCTCGGACAGTCAATTAGTTTCTCGGTGGGAACTGTCTGGGAAAACAAAGCGTGTTGGGTTACCAACTACTCGAGTGGCGCACGCGTATACTACGGGACCTCGAATACACTTGATTCGAGTTTATTACGGTATTGTGTTGCGATAGTAATAATTTCACTTTTTATCTATAAATATGGTACTTAACATTAAGTAATTAAGTAACTAAAACTAAAATTGCAACACTGCCGGACATGTGAGGATTTTTCAAATGACGATGAGCGCAGTTGCCTGCACGGCAACACTAAACAATATCAAAATTTCTTAGAGGCTGAAAAGCTGTGCATCCATTGCCAGCAAAAAAAACAAATGTTAAAATCGGTCGATGAAATTATATTATAGTATCTTTTGCCTCCTTCCGATCGTATTTTTGCCTGTAAGAGCTTGAAACCCGTTGTGGTCACTATGCCTCAAAGCAAAATTACTTTGACTTCTACACCTACTTAAAACACGGCCTAAGAATTTAATGTAGGTATTTTTATTAAGGTCACACGCACACACCACGGTTAATTATCTAATTTTCAAAGGACCAGGCACAAAAACATGACGAACGTAGTTACCTGTCTACGGGTAGTTTGTTAAACTATGAAGGCGTAATAGTTTGCGGCCTTAGTCATAGCAGGTCATACTGTGACCACAAATGTTGTAACTCGGTCAAAAATACGTAAAACTATCCCTGGGTAAGTCCTGTGTGTTTAGTAACAGGAGTGTTACTAACGAAATTATTTTATTCTAATATGTTAGATACAATACATAATAATATATGGCATATGGTATTTGGTATCAAAGTTGACCAGTGGTAGGTACTATCAGGATCATAGGTTCTAGGATAAGTTAACTGGAAGATATTGAATTTAGTGTGAACTCTGGGCATTATTTAATTGCGTGTCAGGCTGCGCCCGCGCCGATGTCCGGTGAGTGAGCTGCACCGTGGGCTGCGCGCACTTCGCTCTGGACAAAATAAGGTACGATTTAAATATTACTATTATTAAAATTTATTTAAAACACTCTGCAGACGCATGCTTTGAATAAATGTTGTTGTTGGAAAAATATACTACCTACGTAAGCTTATCTTACTCAAATTTAATAGTTTAGAACCAAATGATCTGTTTTACGGTGATTGGGTATTCAAAAGAAACAATTATTTTTTTAATAAAATTAACCCGCTTTTTAGCGCGATATAAATATTACAAATGACTAAGTGAACAATTTAACGATTACTGAGCAAGTTTAATAATGGTTAGTTTAGTTTGGTACAGTGAAAAAACTGTAATTATAGTATTACACGTATTAGCGCCATAAAAATATTTATTACTTAATGAATAATGTAACAGCATTTTCAGCTGACAGACCTAAAATTTCTTAACATGCCGCAAACCCACAGGTGCCTTCAAATGACTTGTAAATTACAACAAAAGACTGGATAAAAGTCATAAAAACATATAATAATGACAGCAAAAATGCATTAGCGGAATTAACACAAATAAATATGAATTTGTTTGAATTAATTTTGATTCCAGACGAGCGATGTTAACCACTGTGCGCTGACAGTACGCGGTAATGGGACTGTCAGGTGTTTGAAGAGCACATATCGCTGTTTATTTTCTTGTACTCTGAAGTGTTTACTATGAATACATTTTTTTTTGACCTCGCGACCTCGTTCTGTGATCTCGGCGTGAGCATTATGCTCGGTGTTGAAAGATTGGTTGCTACAAATAAATGAGCCTCCTTGGTTAGCACTTACTACGTTTTCATCGATTAAATAGGTGGATATACTTTTTCTTGTAACTCGTTGCTATGGCAACGTTCCCCTCGGTCACTCTTTCAAACGTAAGTTTGTATATTTATTTGCCAAGTATGTATTTTTGCGGTAGTTCTAGGCGTCTTTTATAATTTTATTGGTCATCTACTAAGCATGTTATTTTAATTAGACACAAAAAATCTTCTGACAAACTGTACTGCTTTTGTCACCTTGCTGATGGCACAGAATAACGGCAAGAAATAGTTGATGACACACAGACACAGACCACGTCTTTATCCCTTACGGGGTAGACAGAGCCTAAGTCAAGAAGACCTACAGGCCACGTTTAGCATGACTGTGGGCGTATAGGTGGAAAGTGGAATCAAAATAGTGATGGGTTGGTAGCCGCATCGTCTATAACATGATTTCTATGATATTCACCTATTCTTTCGATGTGCTTTTACGATCTGCACGGGAAGAGAAGCAACTGGTACATACTATGTTTTTTCTTTGCTCCCAGACCAGCATGGAATAACTAAGAAATAGTTGATCCACCTAAATATTACTAACGCGTTTTCACAGGTCACTACCATCTTCCTTGTTTAGTCCTGGCGCTAAACAGCTCCACTGCTGCAGCAGCACTGCTGTCTACTGGTGTGTTCCAGCGCGGAGAGCAAGACAGCTGGAGAGTCGCAGCTCTATGATACACTGGAGCTAGGTTCTCAAAAAAATTTGAACACGACCGTGATGCTTGAGTTGTGTTGTGGTTGCATTAAGCATACTGTGCCACGTATAGACTACACGCCCATGGACAAAAAAACATGTGAAATGAACCAGCGTGAATGAAGCTTAGAAGGCTGTTACTATATCATAAAATAACTCTGAGCGCTATGCCGTCATTTCTGAGCAGTACAGATTTTTTTTCATACATTGAAAAATTGCACTAACTTCCGGCACCACCACTTTAAAGCGGCACTAGGTTTTTCGACATTTATTTTTAATCATCTGTAAGCTATAAAAACGCCGTAAATTAATAATTAGTCGTGATTCCTCACTTGTACCTGAGAAATTCCATAAATGTACCGCTCAGAAATGACGGCGTAGCGCTCAGAGTTATTTTATGATATAGTAACAGCCTTCTAAGCTTCATTCACGCTGGTTCATTTCACATGTTTTTTTGTCCATGGGCTTATAGTCTAGTATGTGTGCCAACCTTAAAGGGGTACCAACATAAAGACCCCCTATTACGTGCTGCTCGTAACCAGCAAATTGCGATTATTACGTCAAACTAACGAGGTGTTCGCGACTTTCTCTGTAATCGGAGTCGATGGATAATGTTTATCTCTATTAATAGGCACTTTGTTACGGCTTGGGAATTTACATTATGGGTAGAACTCCGTTATTATTTTTGAGACTAAAAGTGCTCTGTTAGGTTTATCAAGGATCAAATTAAGTTATGGTTAAAGCGCGAGTTGCACGAAGATATTATTTACTATTACCATAACCGACGATTTTACGTATATTTGTCAAAATATAAATATTAAAATTGATGACCAAATAGGAGACGTTTTGGAAAAAGGTCAGGTCAGGAGTACCCGAACCCGACGAGCATGTATGAAGAGATTGATGAGTGTGGATGAAGCGAAAGAAGTATGTCAGGATCGTAGCAAAGTAAATCGGACGGTGTAGCAAGTACGGATCACGATGCATCCTAAACAAACTTTAGTTGCTTAAGGCCTAAATACTTGAAATATAAATGCAATTGTATTACATTAATACTTTTTTTATTCAGTTTTGATGAAATTGAACGTTACAGTATACCAGGGAAACGGTTTAGTTCCTGGTTCAAGCAAAAGTCCCGTCTGCCCTCAAGTTCTAAACAAAACCCGAAAAAAATGAGTGTTCGATTTATAAAACTTGAGCACAAACACGAACCAACCAGTCCGTAGAGCTATAAAACCTATCTTAACAGTACACACCTCGGGCGGTGATAAAGAAAGCCTCAGGTTGCATGTGTATCGCCATCGCCTTTGGCTCGTACGACAAGTTCCTGCGATCTGAGACATTCTTTATTTCACCACCCTCCGGCGTGCAACTTCACCTAATCATGCCTAGACTTCCATCATTGGTTTCGTATCGGGCTATAATGCACGGAATAACTCATACGAGACGTGCTTGATCCTTAGAAATGGTATTCACTTTCAATCTCGACACAATGCGGGCTGTAAGTAAATTGTTTCATATCGTACAAGCGAGTACTAGTTCGTAACCAAGTATGTTACGAGTCTCGCGGTCATTTGTGTTAGGCTAGATAACCAAGCGAAGCTATAAAAATCTTGGCGCTTATCACTTAGAGCTCTGCCTCACCGGGACGCCATGGCGACGTCGCCAGCTATCGTAGCCAAACAATTAATACAGAAATGTATCGCCTGTTACTCACTTAGCGTCGTTTTGGCGACGTCTAATTTGTATAGGATACGGAGCCGGCTACGTGGCCATGGCGTCCCGGTGAGGGAGGGCACTTAAAACGGGAAATAAATATACGGCAATTTTTTTCTCAGATTTTGGAAATTCAGAGTTGTTTCTACTCAGAATCAGTACTGATTCTCGTACGGGATAAAATGTGTCCCCACCCCAGGTCAGTTTCGTTACTTTGCCTACATGTAAGAAAGCAACAAATTCGACAGAGAAAATTACTATGTACATAAAATTGGGACCACCCTTTCTTCTTGTTTGAGAAATGGTAGTATTTATCCTTCCGAAGAAAAATAATCCACAAAATTTCCAAAGTCTGAGAAAAAAAATTGCGGCATTTTTTTGGACATTCCTCATTCATCTATACTTCTATACTAATATTATAAAGAGGAAAAATTTGATTGTTTGTTTGTTTGCATTGAATAGGCTCCGAAACTACTGGACCGATTTTAAAAATTCTTTTGCCGTTAGAAAGCTACATTATCACTGAGTGACATAGGCTACTTTTTACCGCGGGAAAATACCTTTTCCTACGGGAAAATTAATTTATCGCGGGCGAAGCTGCGGACGGAAGACTAGTATTAAATAAATATACATCATTAAAGTTATCTTGAAATTTCGACACGAAACAGAGCAACTTTACTACAGAAACTATCGACTTAGTTAAAAACTATCAACTTAGACGGCATGGTTGTATCAAAATTACTGCGTTGATTTTCATTTGTGATAATAATTATGGTAGGATTATGATTGACTACCACGGTCCATACTAGAATATCTACCCTTTAGCATGCTTAGTGTAAGTTGTCAGTCAGAAAATACTCCTCGCAGGCGTCAGCATTCAAATGATGAATACTATGAAAACAGTTTGTTGCCCTTTCGATCCGCTAGTGGCGCTGGCAATTTTTCCATATCAATTAAAACTTTTACATTAACGCGTTCGAGATATTTCTTTGCGTGAAAACTTATGTAGCGATAGTACTTAAATAGAACTTCGAGTCTGTGTAGCTAACTCACTCACTCTTATCGGTTTGAAACTTGTTCAAGAGGCTAAGAACGTTAAAAGTGCGCCTTTACAGTAGCCTTTTATTCTCCAAGTATCTTGTCGTGTGTACAAGCTTTACTGCTCGAGTAACTCGTCCAATCATCGCGGGATGCGCCGACAAGAGGAACAATCCCGAGTATTATTGTAATGCGATTGTATTTTAATGCATTTTATATTGTTTCACATGAATCTAGGCTTCCATGGATATGGATATTTAATTCGTATACTTATTACTATGAGTAAATTGAGAGAGCGCCTGTATCGGTAACAAGGTGGTCTAATATTATTTGACACTTGGCACAGCGTTCGAAATGTTAATTGAAAGAAACATTTACAATAAAACGGAACCAGATAACTTGATAAAGCTATGTCTGTCTTCGAAAAACAAAAGCGGAACGTCTAATTGAATCAATGGTTGGTCAAAATTCAATATAAATTATAATTAAGTATAAAACTCCTAACAGCTGAAATAACTTCGATCATACATGTCTCTGAACTGAACCACCGCTAGAAAAACTTCAGAATAATTTTAAATAAAAAAATAAAACCGCCTTCAAATCCACTTATAGATTTCATTATAAATTGTTTTAACTACGCTACTTTAGAAATGTCAATTTAAAATTATTTTTCGGTGAGTGCTAATAAAATAAATAAATATTTAAAAAAATCGAAGTAAGGTAGGTATAATTGTTAGATACAGGACGGTAAGTGCGCGAGTGCGTGAGTACGACTCGCACTTGGCCGATTCTTTTTTTAAATTTTTGGCCCAATAAAATATAGTAGAATAACGCCCGCCGTGGTTCTAATTACTATGTAATTAAAGGTTAATTTTGATAAATCCACGCGCCTTCGTGGCACTATCTATGTACCTACCTGTAGTGTACATTACCAACAAATTTCTTGTTTACTATCCTTGTCATCCACATTGGAAAATAGTCATAACCTTTTATTTTAGCAATAATCATACTACAATTCTATAACTATTGCCATTGAACAGGCACAATATCGTTTGGGCAGTAAAATTTTATTTTACGCTCTACTTAAGAAGATGTCGGGCGATGTCGGCCGCCATACAAAGAAAATAACTTAAACTTTGTTATTTCACGACCTGCAAAGAAGTTTGTGGTATCAATCACTACATAGAAAAAAATAGGTCGCTTTCTCTGTCCCTATGTCCCTATGTATGCTTAAATCTTCAAAACTACACAACGGATTTTGATGCGGCTTTTTTTAATAGATAGAGATTCAAGAGGAAGGTTTTTATGTATAATTCTACTCAGACGAAGTCGCGGGCAGAAGCTAGTATATTATATATACTCTTCTTTCCCATGTAGGTAGGTAGACTACTATTTACCTACTTGTAACTTACCCCTTTGCGCAGGACGGACCAAATCAAAACCCAAACAAATACTGCCCCTAACAAATACGCCAGAAATGCTGCAGTCAGGAAGCACTGGCGTAGAATAATCAAAACATGATCGGTGAAGGAAACCATCGTGAGGAAACCTGGACACTGGCTGGTAAGCGCATTCGGAAAGACCATCATTGCCAAGGAAGATGCGCCGCAGAAACTTGGCAGAAAGTAGTTCTTCACTACATAATATAAAACAAAGTCGCTTTCCGCTGTCTGTCCGTCCCTATGTATGCTTAGATGGCATCAGATTTTGATGCGGATTTTTAAATAGATAGAGGAAAGTTTATATGTATAATACAGGATAATATAGTAGAGAAACACTGATTGCACCCGTGCGAAGCCGGGGCGGGTCGCTAGTTCATAATAAAGTACATTAAGCTACTACTTAAATAAAATACATTTATAAAAGGGATGTATAAGGTCCCCGAGCCTAAAATTATATTAGTCTATAGTAGAGATGTATAAAGTCTCTACTAGTCAATTCTCATCCATGCCTTTCACATTGTATGTGGTATCGGGGACAGGGAAGTCGCCGCAACATGCGACGCGTACGGCGAACAGGGAGCACTTAGGGCTAATAGTTGCGTCGTTACCGTAAATACTGAATTTATCTTATTTATCCAAACTATTACTGTGGTTTTTGTTCACTTATCTTACACAAAACGTAGGTATTTTGCGCAGCGTTTTGTTTTTACTACGGAAGGATCGCTCTATGGATCATTGGGCAACTTCGCATAAGACAAGTGTACTGATAGATTATTTTTGTAACTGTTTTTTGAGGTCTTAAACTATAATTAAGTTAAAAACTGAAGTAAAACTAGTAATATTAAAAAGGAGGGGCCCCGTTCCATAGTACCCCAGACGCTGACAGCATTCCGCTTTTGGACAGGGATACTAATACGGTGTCCAATGAAGCTGCCAGCTCTGCGGTCACCCGTAGCGTCTATTAGCCTCATCGAAATATCTTTGAAGTCGCTAATAGCGCTAGGACCCCATGGACCAAGGGTCTCAACACCGAGAGGGACAAAGTTATATTCGGTGCTGAGACCCTATATTTATTTATTTACCTTTTTTAAATTTATTGGATTAAACAAGATGTGTCTTGGCTTGGTTTATTCTATTTTGGAGAACTCTATCTACTACGTGAAGTATTAATTTCTGTGCACTTATATTTTCTGTAATTTGTGTGTTACTTCTCATCATTATCTTCACATTAGCTGGCAGGTGTCTATCGATGAAGTAGTCTTTCTCGAGGATTTCTATAAGAGATTTTGATAAAATTTGGTTTCATTCAGATTTTTTCATAGAATCGCGATTTACGTGCACAAAATCCCGAAATTCAACCGCTGAGTATAGGAACAAAATATTTTGCAAGGGTAAACTTGATCCAATTTTTGTTAAATTCCGAGGGAATTCAGTAAAATCCGTGGGAATTCCGTAAAATTTCGTAATTTCAACAGCAACATCTAAAGATCTCAACCGAAGCCACGGGTTAAAGTTTATAATTAAATAATAAAGTTAACAATGAAAGGGAACCACCCTCATCCTCATCCTTGCATGAGCAAATGTACTATTAATTCCATGAACCCTAAGGTTGCGTAAACCAGGAAGCTTATTAATCAACTTACAGAATGACTACGAATTATAATTTAGTTTAGCTCGGTGCTCACACCTCCTCCGTGTACGCGATAATTGCTAACACATAGATGGAGATAACCCCTTTTCGAACAAAACTCGATTTGTAGGGGCCTTACCTAGACGTCTTAATGCGGTTCAATTCCTTCTCAGTTCAGGTTTTTGCTGTCATTTTAGTACGGATCTGCCCCCCCGCCCCAGCTCGCTAATGAGCACCTGGCTAAAGCTAAAGTACTTTTCTTGGACATACTAGTTTAAATACATATATGTCTCAAAATGTCCTCCAATTATGTTACTCCAGAAAGAAAGCACTTGAGAATTGCATGAATGACAGGGTTTTAAGCGCATTTCAGTTGTTTTTAGTTGTAATTCTCAAAGCAAATGGCGCCATGTGTATTATTATTCATTTAAGACATGAACAGAATGAAAAGCCTTTAATATGTCCACAAATTGTACCACAGCGAATTCCATTTTATAGTGATATTATGGGTATAATGATAGCGGACATGCCACAATAATTGCTTATAGCTGTAATAGTAAATTAAGATCAACAAATTAAATTTTAGATACGGTCGATCGGACTGGATCTTAGATAGTGCCTAATAAATAGCTCCAGCTGGTTTGTTGACAACATTGGAGAATAATACTATACCTTCATATAATCGAAACGTGTATTTTGCTAAACTTATGAAAGCTGCTGGTCTGGGAGTAAAGAAAAAACATAGAATGTACCAGTTGCTTCTCCTCCCGCGCAGATGGTAAAAGCCCATCGAGGGAATGGGCATAGGAATCATATAGGCGATGCGGCTAGCTACTCATCACTATTTTGATTTCCCTTTCCACCTATACGCCCACAATCATGCTAAGCGTGGCCTTTGGATCTTGTCACCTTAGGCTCTGTCTACCCCGTAAGGGAGAAAGACGTGATTTATGTATGTATGTAATGAAAGCTAGCTATTCGTGATGACTTCATGAGGGATTCATGGTTCTTTTTATAATCCAACGAAAATGTTAATTTTATTACATTTAAATACGTATTCATGATCATTATAGCCATTAACGTGAATAAAAATCGACTGAGTGAGTGTGTATGTTTGATCCTTCTTCATGCTGAAACTGTTAGACAAATTTACATCAAATTTGGATCGGAGATAGCTGGTACCTTAGATTAAAACATAGGCTACTTTTTATCCCGGAAAATTGCATAGTTCCCATGGGATACTGATAAACGAATTCATTGCAGACGACATCAGTTTCCCGCAACTTCTTCTGTTGAAATTACTATACAGAAAACTAGGTAGTTAGTAGAGTAGTCATATATTATTGTAATGTAGCTAATATAAGCGCATTTGTTGCACAATTTGCTACAATTCCAGAACTCAGCCACACCTATTCACATCAAGTATATGACTCATTCGATACAACCACGATTCTAATTTGTCAACGGGATTTAAAAATCTCTTATCGATTCCAAATATCACTCGATTATGTCATTGTATCGACCAAGAATTCCGATAAATCGTAAGATATATCGTTCAATTTAAACCAGGGCGGTGATTGCAAGTACTGTCACATAATGACAATGTCTAGTAATTGCTTGCGTATGTAATAGAGGTGAAAAGGCTTAAGAGCCGTGGAGTTGGTCTATAATGTTCGTCATTCCGGATTTCTGTAGGGCAGCTAGTAATTAAGATTTACACCTGGATGGTATTAATCAATGGCGAGTGTCAGCCAAATTTAAAGGTACCTGGGGGCATAATGTGATAAAGTTGTTATGCGTCGCCTGTATTAAGGGTAATGGGTTACGACAATAGATTGGCCAATTTATGATACATTTCGGATACATTGTTGTCATTGAAAATTAAGCAATGTTGTTGGGAAACTCTTATACTTAGGTTTGGTGCAGTAGATAAATGTAGGACAGACTCAGGGAAAATGATTTCTATGTGGTTCCTGTACGCTTTCATTCACGTTCATTATTATATTATGCCATCATTTTGTGTCGTATCGTTTGATATTTCATTATGTCAAAAATATTCTTTGCCATTCTGGTAATTTTCCATTAACTCTTTTCAGGATTCAGGATTGTTATAAAACTTCAAAAAACTAAAGAATTAGCTAGATAACGGATAAACATACTAAAAAAGAACAATGAGATACAAACATTAATTATGCGTCATACAAGTGCTTGCCCAGATTCGAACCCGGGACCTCTGGCTTCATAGCCAAAGTCACTAACCAAAGCAATAGGCACAGTACCCGGGCATAAAGACTGCACTTCGGTCTTTGGAAAGAGATCATCACGTAAGTTAGAGCGAGACTCTACGAAGTCGAAATCAGCCGAGAATACCGACGCGTTATCAATCGTGCTTTTTGACTGGGTATTGAAATATTTATTTTTATTTATTTTATTTTATTTGGGGCATCAACAGCAATACAGTACATTATAATGAGACTTAGGTACTAAACAAAAAGCCAATGACAGATGACCACAGAAAAGCGAAGCATACTTAAAACTAACACAGAAACAACAAATTCCATTTATCATGAAATCAAGTTAAACAACGATATTGTTAGTGAGTCCACAGACAATGTGTGTGTGTGTGTGTGTGTGTGTGTGTGTGTGTGTGTGTGTGTATGTATACTTGTGATACTCCAAAGTCGATTCACCTATTAATAATAAAATATTTTTGCTAATTTATTTAACCACCTCTGATCCTTCAAATAACAAAACAATAACACCACGATGTAACAATTTTTTGTTAAGAATATTCGAATACGATTGTTGACAAACAAACTTCAACTAGGGGAGACCGAGGCAAGTTGAGACAGAGGTGAGTTGATACAAAGCCTTTTTCTCTGCACCTATGACAGTTAGCGAGGTCACACAAACTGTGGACTGTAGAAAGAGCAACGAATTAGCGAAGTTACTAGCCTGATAAACTGACACAGTTCAGAGAAATCGGCTTTGTATCAACTCACCTCTGTCTCAACTCTCCTCGGTCTCCCCTACAGTTGCATCTTGTTAAACATTACCCTAACAAAGTTACATTGGTCGGACACGGAACAAAATAAAATTAGATAGCACTTATCAACAGAATGTCCTATAAAGCTTGTTATCACACTGGCTTAGTTGTAAACACGCTTATAAATTGTTAATTTACCGGGCAGCTCGTAAATTGGCATAGAGCCTAATTAACCGACTCAGCACCTTGGTATCTCTGGGTGAAGTAGTTCAGTGTAAAGGTGTGTTTGTTGATAACTCTTGTTAATCGACTGTAAGTATCCACGGTGTCTCAGAATAGGGAATATACATACATAAATCACGTCTTAATCCCTTATGGGGTAGACAGATCCTAAGGTAACAAGGCCTAAAGACCACATTTAGCATATATAGGTGGAAAGGGTGTAATTTTTCTTGTAATTTAAAGGTCCACAGAAAATACAATACAATACATTACTTTACATTTGTACACACATAACATAATACTTATCAACAGTATTTTCGAGTAACGGAATTTGAGGGAATGTACGGAAGTCTTAGGAAGCATGTTATAGTCGATGCGGCTAGCAACCCATCACTTTAATTTCCCTTTCCACCTATACGCCCTTAGTCATGCTAAACGTGGCCTTAAGGTTTTGTTTAGACCCTGTCTACCCCGTAAGGGTATTTCCGAGTTCACAATTCCATTCATTGTAAATTAACGAGCCAATCCCGTGAATTACTGTGTCGTGTTCATGTTGCTATTTATTTTTTCTATTGGGTATAAATAAACGCTTAACTGTGACTGTCTGCGACACATTTTATGGCTTAAGCTCGCACCGAGTTTATTGTTCTGTTCGTTTGAAAGACAAACTGACGAGCTTTGGCGCTGAGAATTAAATATAAGTATCAGGGGGTGTTATAGGCGACGTGGCTAGCAACCCATCACTGTTTTGATTCCCTTTTCCATCCATACGCCCACAATCATGCTAAACGTGGTCTTTAGGTCTTGTTATCTTAGGCTCTGTCTACCCCGTAAGGGATAAAGACGTGATTTATGTATGTATGTAGGTATATATGTATCAGGGAACTATTCACACAGATTGACATATTACACATCAACGGATAACTCACGTATAAAAAGTCGAGTGATGCTCGACATGTTTCGGACTATTTCGTAGTCCTTTTTCCAAGAGCGCTCGCCCCATCGCCGCTCGCATAGTTTCATGTTGAAAGATTGACATAGTCCCAAAGTAAGCTCTAATAAAAAGCTTAAGTTATGGTTACTAGACAACGATGTACTTGTATAGAGAAAGACATACTTAAGATAGATAGAAACATCCATGACTAAGAAACTAATATTCTCGCTCATCACACAAATATATCTACCAGGATTCGAACACGGGACGCTTGCTTTGCGGGCAGGGTCACTACCAACTGGGCCAACGTCCACTTTACAGTCCGTTAGCTCTTAGAAATTTGGCTTTCTCTTGTTGTCTCCCTCACTCGGGATTCAAGTATCAAATTTGTAAGAGTAAGTGAAACATCTAGACAAACCTGAATGGAATTCTAAGAGTCACAGACTGTACTTAGGTATTTGCCACAATTTGAAGGATACAATACAATACAATACAAATACTCTTTATTGAACACCACAAAACAATACAGAAATAAAGAACAAAGTAGACAATAGGCGGTCTTATCGCTTAATAGCGATCTCTTCCAGACAACCAATAAGGTAAATAAGTTGGAGACAGTTTAAGTAGGTAGGTCTAGGTAGGTAGGATACCTACTAGGTCTGTGTTTTTTATTTTCAGTACGAGCGTAACTTCTGTAAAATATTTTTATATGACTTCTGTAGTTTTTAATAATGTCAAAAACTGATTAATTTTGTTAACACTACTACGTTTTTTTAAAACCACTTGCTGGAGAATGTGTTTTAGGCCAATATTTATTTCAAAAATGTGTAAACGAACACTGTCAGAATTACTGTCAAAACAGGCCAAGATAAATGCTTTTAAAAACGTGCCAGTTTCTCGTTTGCATATAAAGAACATACATAGACTTCTTAAAGTGCCTGACTTAAAATAGACTGCCAACAACACAATATTTAAAAAAGCCCCGCAAAAGTATTTCACCGCTAAGAGTTTTAAAACAAAAGATAATCTTATGATTCGAATCGCCTACAGATGTTTAAGCGTGTAATTATTTGTGTTGATTTCATACAAATTATGACATTTTGACCGCACAAAGGGATAAGAAATTAACCGAGCATTTACGGTCATCCTTTTACGCGCCATACATTAATTATAACACCTCTTTAAGTTTAAATTTATTGCGTTGTTTTGTTAGTCATTACATGGTTAAAGTGGTCGGTGCATTGGGGTTCCAGGGAATAAAACTTATTACCTCCGAACCACAGACCAATTAAACAGTCTAGATAGAGTCCTGCGAACAGCGAAGTGGGGCCAGCTTAAACTACGCCCATTATGTGTATACACTTGCAACCAAACTGTTAAAGACTCGCATATCGCACACGGCAAGGCGCAGTTTGAACCGGCTTCACTTTGATGTTTGCAGAACTCCGTCTAGAGTTTGTATTATGTCTGAGCTCTGAACATAATTCTACACATACATACACATACACAAATTAATCACGTCTATATCCCTCATGGGGTAGACAGAGCCTAAGGTAACAAGACCTAAAAGGCACGTTCAGTATAACTGTAGGCATGTGGTTGGAAAGGGGAATTAAATTAGTGATGGGTTACTAGCTGCAACGCCTATAAAATGTTTGCTAAGATTTTTGATCATTCCCTCGATAGGCTTTTACCATCTGCGCGGGAAGATAAGCAACTGGTAATTTTTATGTTTTTTCTTTGCTTCCAGACCAGCATGGAAAGGCAACTTATTCTAAGATCTATTTACATGGATCTAAATGTAGTCCGATTTTTTTTTAAATTACATATCTTCAAATGCATCTCTAACGTTATTTTTTTTATCAATCGTAGGTTACTGTAACCATGAGTACAAAACAATCATCGATGTAGACAAAGAAGGATTTAACGTATTTGTTTTAGTATTCAATTGAGTTCCAACTCGGAAAAAACCAAGGTTCACTTTTCCAAAAGCGTAGGTTTCACCGAAATGAAAGATACTAAAATGTATTGTAAGTTTTCTTCCTTTTATGTGGAACCCTAAAAATAGATACTATGTTTTTTGCATGTGGTAAACTATTGTGAAATATGAATTGAGTTTTTTATAAACTAGACACGGTTTAACATTGGGACTTACTATCTCCAGTAGAGAGATAAGAAAAAATGTGCGCAACGATCTCCGATTGAACCCAAGTGATGAAACGGGCAGAGAAAAAGTTAAAAAAAAAAATAGTTAACAAACGTTTTACAACGTTTAAAACTCAGGTTTCAACAAGATTTTTATAAAGTCCGTTGAAAGAAAAAAAATCAATACAAACATTTTACACCAGTTTCACTAAAACGCCTTGTCATGTTCTAACGACGGAACCTTTATTACATCGCAAGTAGTGCAGCCCAACTCTTTTTAGAGTTCCGTACAAAAAGGTTCTACATACCTACATACATGGACAGAATAGACAGAGCCTAGGGCACAAGACTTAAAGGCCACGTATAGCGTAGTTTTGTAGGTGAATAGGCGGAAAAAAGAATCAAAAAGGGTGTTTCGAGACTCTATTACTAACGCTTCGCTTGTCCATTCATCAGTCACAGGACTGTATCTTTTGAACAGTAAGAGGCAGACACTAGATATTCTCACAGAGTCCATTAGAAACAAACACATAAACAGTATGTATAACTCTTTGTTGTATGTAAATACATGAAAATAACGATAACGGGGGGTTACCGTGACGTCTTAATGCAATTCAATTCCGATTCAGTTTAGGTTCGCTCGCTGTCAGATCCATACTAAAAATGACAGCTAAAACCTGAACTGAGTCGGAATTTACAGGACAGTTTAATGGTTACTTAAATCCATCTAACAATAGTTGTGAAGGTATTCTTTAATTACTTAACCATTGACCCTCACAGACATCAGCCGATCGTTTTTGAAAGTGAATTATTACTAGGTAGTTTATTCCCGAAACTTCGTTTCTGCGGAAGAATAAAAATACTGGCTGAATATTCTGCACTTCAAAGAATAAAAAAAAAGACCAGTCATTGTCCAGTTTTGCACTTAGCAACACATTTAGTCCTTGATTATTTTATACAGATTATTTAATTAATAGTATAAAACAAAGTCGCCTTCCGCCGTCTGTCTGTCCCTATGTATGCTTAGATTTTTAAAACTACGCAACGGATTTTTTAATAGTAGAGTGATTCAAGAGGAAGGTTTATAATGTATAATTCAACGCAGAAGAAGTCGCAGGCAGAAGCTATTTTAATTATAAAATAAAAATACTTAAATGTGTTCTGCTACCGACGAGTTTATTTTTTGGTGTTTACGTTCGATCTTAATAAAGACCATAGTGCAGTGTTTCTTATACTTTTCGCGGGCATGGACCACTTATAAAATTTCAAAAGTCCGTGGACACTTGTCTAAGCTTATTACGGCACAAGAAACCAAATCCTATCGTTAAAAAAATCACCAAGTAAACATGTTAAAGATTAACTGTGTTGGCGGACCCCTAGCCGGCCTAAGCGGTCCATGGACCACTTTACGAAACCCTGCAATAGTGCGATGGTACGGAACCTTCATTCTACCGGTCCGGTTCACATTTCCCCGGTTTTTTTGCAGCTCGCTCGCGGCTCAATACTTATTGGGTGTTTATGTTGTTATAATTTATGGCCCGGAGCGGTGTTTTTATGCTTTGAAAGCCTTTAAGGGCACGTGGTAAATTTATTGAGGGACGTTTCAATCTGGGCGATCTTTCGCGTACACTTTTATTTTGTTAGGTTTCCGATACGATTTTTCATTTGTTCATGTTTGCCGAGAATGTGCTGCCAGATGCATTGTTTGGAATTTAGCTTTGATTTTGCCATACAGGTCCCAATTTTGGATGAATGAGTAAATATATGCCCTGGTACGCAGTGTAAATTTTCGATCAGTTAGCAAACTCAGAGTGCGTCAGCGGCCCCTAACTATGTATATAAGCGGCAAAAAAGTTCCCTACCAAAGTCGATAACTTTACTGGGGGCTTCTCCATAATTCGTTTTTCGAAGTTTATGTCATAATCTCACTCTCAATTTAATGATTATTAGTGGGTATGACCGGAACGGATGCTGACGAAATGCTCTGATCCCTCAGCGAAGATAAAGGGATGTTCACACTTAGGGATAATCGTATTACTTTAACCTGTATACACCAGTGGCGTGGCGTCTAGTATATCAGAAGGCAAGCCGAAGGGAATTTAATCTAGCGTTTTCTTCTAATTCTCCACAATAAAAGTGCCCAACTGCCTTAAAATAGGCAAGCCGGGACTCGAGTTCTATGGACGCCACGCCACTGATACCTACTTCACTCTTCATATTGGTTATAGAGACGAGTTTAAAAAAATTTGGCCGAAAAGTGAACTTTAAGTTTGCTGATGACTCTGCATGAGGTAGGTAATACCTTTTTTCTAGGTACGTTAAATACATAAGGATAAAGGGTGATGAACGAACGTTAGTGGATGCTTACGATTCTGCATAAAATGATAACCAGTATTAAATTCTAACTAAAGAATAAATCATCGCCGGATTTTCCTTGTTTGTTGCTCTCATAAATTTTCTTATGACGATCGATTTTGTAAGACATATATTGTTTTCCTGGGGTTTGTTAGCGACAGGAAGTTTTGTTCTAGGAAACTGGTGCAAGATATCGTAAAGAATAATGTACTGCAGTGTTCTATTTCCTTGATCTACGACAATAATCCAAGACCGAGTCTACATTCATCCGTAAGCTTATTAAAGCACATACAATTTAATAGAAAAGTAATGGGTACAAATTGAACAAACAACATAAATATTAAGTACTTTACATTGTGTATCGATTAATTTTGTTGGTCGATATAGATTGCCTAATATTTGGTCCTACTGTAATGTTTTGTAGAGTATAAATATTGAGGCTATGGTCCCAAAAAATGCAAGATAAAAATAAACGACGTATCTAAAATCCTACACAAATAACACCACTCAGTTAAATCATCATCATCATCATCATTATCAGCCAGAAGACGTCCAATGTTGAACATAAGCCCCTTAGAACGCCACAAAGAACAACTCGCATCTTGCATCCACCGGTTTTCCGCAACTCTCTCGATGTCGTCGGCCCACCTAATGGGAGGCATACCAACACTGCGTCTTCCGGTTCGTGGTCGCCACTCGAGAAGTTTCCTCCCCCAACGGTTGTCTGTTCTACAAGTGATGTGGCCTGTCCATTGTCACCTAAATAAATATCTGAAATTGTTTTCATTTAAAAATAAGACTGGCTAAAAATTTACTCTTTTACCATCTGCGCAGAAAGAAAAGAAACAGGTACATTCTATGTTTTTTCTTTACTCCCAAACCAGCATGGAAGGCATCGTTAGGAAACCTGCATACAACTGCGAAGCAATTTAATGGTGTGTGTGAAGTTCCCAATCCGCACCGGGCCCGCGTGGGAAGCCCAAGCCCTCTGATTGTGAGAAGAGGCCTGTGCCCAGCAGTGGGACGTAAATAGGTATATAATAGTATGTATGATGTACAAATTTCAAGGCAATCCAATTGGGTACTATAAATGGGTCAAATTCGACTTTGAGGTCAACATAAAAAGCATGTAGATAAAAAATAGTAATAAAAAATAGTATGATAAAGAAAAACAAGAAAAAAGTATATAAAAGACGTGCAGATATAGACGATGGATACACTTGACGTAAATGTACACACGTCAAGAATCCATCAAGTTTCCTACCCGGATTTGGAAATCTAAGACAATGAATACAAACCAATCCTCACCATTGTTTCGAGGATCAGCCTTTTTGAGGTCGTCAATGAGACACGACACCATATTATCGATTCAGAAAGCTTGGCGCATAAATCAGCAGGTTACACGTATGCCCGTGAACAGACGACACTAATGGTTCCTAAGGAGGAGATATAGATACCATTTTACTGGAAAGGTTGCCATCTGAAAAAATTAAAAGTCCTGATAAAAATCCTGACAGGACCCTTAAAGTTCTGTCATTTTTTATAACGATACGTAAAGATTGAGGAATGTGCCGTGGATCTACGTTTCCCTTTCCCTTCGCTCGACTCCGTTTCTCCGTGCAATGTTTGATTTTTTTTCAATGAGATAATTTCTAAAAGTCCGGCTGCAAAGGGTCAAAAATTCGGACATGTGTGGACAAATCCTGCCGTATAGCAAACCCTAACTGGATCGGACTTAAATGAGAGAAAAACCAAGTACAGTCCCTAAGCTCTTAGAATAAAATTCGGGTTTCGGGTGCCGGCGGCTGATTCAAGTATCAAACCTAAGAGTGAGTGAGACAGAAAGACAGACCCGAACGGTATTCTAAGAGTTCACGGACTGTAAGCTTTTAGACTTCCTCTCCTTCTTGTGTTGAAGTGTCAGGTTTGTAGCCGTCACGTGCCACTAATGGCGTTGCCAATTCATCCATATAGTAATCCTCAACCTGCCCAAGCCTTAAGGCTGCCATTAAGCGGGAAATTGAATTAATCCTCAACCTCCCAGTCAAGAGACTTCTTTAGTGTCAGAAACTTAAACTGGAGGCACTACAATTGCGAATTCACTATTTTATACGTAAACTGCTTACCGTATTTATACGAGTACTGTGCTTATATTTAATGTAGCTGTTTGCGTTGGAACTGTCAATTAAATATATAGAATAGATCTCATGCGAAATTTCTCAAATAATACTTGGCAATGTCAAACTAGGTACTAAGTGATTCCAGAAAATCTTCAGAAAAATATTTTTTGGTTGTTTTATGATCCTTAAACATTGTATTGTAAGGCATGTGTATTATTCGCCAAGCCAAAGTTTAAGCAGTTTCACTGCAAAAATAATTGGCACATCTAGTCGAGACCTATCCCACCATGAATACTAATTTATATAGAGAAAACGTAAATCGCGTAATGCTGTGACTATTGTATGCATCGACGCGATCAGTATCGCGGATAATTAATTCGAACGAACATGGCGTCTGTTATTAATTAATAGCAACCAAGGGCATGCAATGACTTAACGATATACGTAGGTATTACAGACGTATACATTGTTAGACTCAACATGGACGATGACATACTTGCCGTCCCGCATGAGGGATCTGGGAAGTATCTGTTTCCAGACGTCACTGTCACTTTGCAGTGGCTTCAAGGTCTCGCCTTTTACAACCTCGACCTAATATTACACCACTACATTAACAAAACATCTGATGTAAATATTTAACTGCGTCTGCGAAAGTTGTATAAATCTGTTTAGGTATATCTTCAAAACTACAGCTCTAATCAAAGTTTTGACTAGGTCACAAGATTAATGAGAGCCGTAAGTACCTTCTAAGCTACTCGTATTTCAAATTCAGCACAATTTTTCACCACTTTCGAGTGGTATTTTCACACATGTGCTTTCAAAAGTCGGGCCCCAGACCGCCGTATTTACTAGTACATCATTTTCCGTATTCATAGGAGAAGAAGAATAAGGAGAAGTACCTACAACATTTTCAACATTACATTTATCTAATGAAAGAAATCCTCTAGCTTGGAAGGTAACAAATTTTGATTACTATTTTTGGATTATTATAACCTTTACCAAGTAAGAAAATAAGACCAAATCACACGCATCACAAGAACGTACTACGTCAGTCAGGAGCGATCCAACACGTTTTTCGAAAGACCTTCTTCAAGGTGATTAGAGCGAATCAAGTCTACCTACTACTGTCGTATTGTTTCACGTCTTCCAGTAAGATCTGAGAGTTCCAAAGGGTAATAAAATAAATAAATCCTAATTCGCATGCACTTCCAATGCTAAAAACTGCTCGGTTATCAATACTCTCCATATAACTCAGGCCGTATTTATTATTGCACTCGGTAGTGTTAGATAACATAACACGAGATAGATTAGATTAGGTGCGTATCGCACTGATAGCCCCTGGGGGAGGTGCAGCATCATAAATTATTATTACTAATGTATATCCTTTGCTATTGTGATTTATAAGACGTTGCGAATTGATTATTAATTAAAGGTTATTTGGTTGAGAAATTGCAATTATGGTTTAGGTACTGTTATTACAGGTACGTGCTGCGATGCATTCCTTTGCATAGATGTGAATGTGTGATTTGGTTTCGTAGAACTGTTTTTGCAATAATCCTAATATTACAAATGAGAAAGTTTGTGAGTATGGATGTTTGGATGTTTGTTACTCTTTCACGCCAGAACGGCTGGACAGATCTGGATGAAACTTGGAACATAGATAGATTATAGCCTGGAAAACACATAGGCTACTTTTTATCCCGTAAAGTTGCGTAATTCCTGCGGGATAGCGATAAACGAATTCTATGCAGACTAAGTTGCGGGCAACAGCTAGTCAATCATAAAAGCTGATTTATTTAAACCAACTTATCTATAATTACAACATATATTTTGAGATATTACATAATTTATTTATGTAAAGTGTCATAACTATGGTGAAGTAGGGATGTGGGGGGCGAAATGCCCAGCAGTGGAACACAAATGTAGGCTGATATAATTACAATAACAATAGGATACACGGTTCATGTTCTCGAGTCATAGGTTAGTAAGTATAATGAAATCAAGCTGTGAAAAAGTATTAGTTCTAAACATTGTGGGGGAAACGGCATTGATTCAATTAGAAACGTTTATTTTAATCCTTTAAAATCCTCTAATTTATAATTATTAGGAGCCTACTTTTCTCGGTAAATTTATAATCATCGTAAAATGCCTCAATATATAAACGAGGATAATTCCAGTCGCAAAATTCATCCTCCATTTCCTTACCAAATAAAATACAATCCGTAATGAAGTACGTAAAAAGATCATATATTCGATAAACAATGGTAGCACAGGTTCAATAAATTCAAAGACATGCTCGGACAAAAATGTTCTGAATTGTTGTAGATACAGTATTTATGTGGGGAGCTAACCCGTGACCCAGAGCTACCGTACGGCGCTGGTGGTCCGGCTCGAGCCCATTGCAATACTTGAAGTACGGGTATAAAGGCACTGCTAAGTCTCTTGCGGCGTATTGGTAATGATGGTCTTTCCGAAAGCGCTGGTAGAAGAAAGGCATGATGACCCTTTACAGCCCGGTTAACAATTAAAGATTTTTGATTTGGACAGAATACTGAAAGACAAACTAAGGAGATGCTAATTATTATAAGTGACAAGTTACTTCAGAATGAGGAACGTCCCGATCCCTATCAATTTAAAGCACTCTTTGGTGCCAAAGAAATTATACAGCAAAATACGGATGATAATGAAAAAAATTAAATAACAACTTTGTTCTGTAATGTAAGAAGACCTAAAGGCCACGTGTAGGATGATTGTGGGCGTATAGGCTTAGCCTTAAGCCCTATCTACCCCGTAAGGGATAAAAACTTGATTTATGTATGTTGTTCAATAAAGTTCAAGTGTTGTGTCTAATGACGTTTAGCTTTTAGCAAAGGAGCAAAAAAAATTTTTGCAGCTCAAATCCAGCATAATGAGCATAAGAAGCGAACGAGTTTTCGTAACTTTGAATATCGAATATCTTTTTTTCAGCCAGTAATGTATGGTGTTCCACAAGGAACAGTTCTCGAACAAGTGCATTCCGTACTTAGCATTGTGGTAGTTTTTCAATGCGGTTCCATAATTTCATAGCTCGATCGTACGGCGCAGGTCGAAGGTTGCCATTTTAATAGATGTTTTTCAACGTCCAGTCTACGCTGCCTGAACCTGATATCGTGGACTGCATTACGATAGTTTGTGGGAATACTCGAAATCGTAAATAAATTAGTAGCTTACTTAGGTACTTCTATAATATGGTATTCCCTGAGTATAATCTTCATTATTATGTAGAATAATTATGCAGATTGACTTAACGGAACTCAGATTGCGGTATGAGATCAATCTGTAGCTCAGTCATCAAAACGGAACTGGGATCACTTTGGGGTCTGACCTTCTCTCTATCCGTCCATCCGTCATTAGAATCAAAACCCATGAAGCACTGCCAGTTATACTAAATAGAAGTTTGAAATTTGGCATGGAGGTGGCTCTTATACAACACCGATGAGAAAAGTCAAAATATCTTATATTTTATGTGTGTCCATCTATATACGCGACCAATATAAAATGACCTCACACTGACTACAAATTCGCATAGCATCAGGGTTTTAGATTTTAATTTTAGCTGCCAAACTATTTACATACCTACCTTCAAATTTGGACGGACGGAAGCCCCGGTAGTCGGCTTTTTTTCTAAGTTTAGCTTCATACAAGACCGTGTTAAAATAAAGCGGCTCGATAAAATTATACGCCTATCACCAGAAATCCTTTACAATTGACACTTTTCTGCATCGCTTGACATATTTTTACACCGACACAGTTTCCTTCAAACCAAATCTGACTCTCACACGGGAACACAAAACTCAAACTGGATCGAATCCTGTTGCTCCAGAAATTTAAACCACAAGTTTTGGAATGCTGCTCGTTGTAGCTGCGTGAGCTGTATGTGGGTGTATTAAAGTTGTGTGTTGTGATGTGTGCTGCGTTATGTGTTGTGTGTGTTTGGAGTGACGAAGTGACAGGCGCGAAGGTGGCGGCCCGTGTGATGCGCCAATCAATTTGTAGCTCACAATACGCAATATATCGTTGGACTAACTGGCTCGGCGGTTGCAGTATTCTGGAAAGCGGACGGATATAATTTCATCCAGTCGCGTTGACTCTTTGCTATTTTTTTCTCTAGCCATTACAGGAGCAAATCGTTACCTATTAGGTTCCATGGAGTGATCGTCGAAGGACGCACACTACAGAGGGGCATGGATATCAAACAGGGTGACAGGAGCACACTCTCGACAGGGACGAGTAACAGAAAAAAGTTAAAGTCTGAGTAGGTACCTAATTTTAATGTTCAATCTTAACTTAATTCGACACAGGAAAGTCGCTGATCACGGGAATAATAACAAAGCTCAAATAACAATGGGAATAGTCCGAAGAACTGATTTGTAATTTAAAAGCGATAGGAACAAAAAATACCAGTTGGCAAACCAATTGGAAAGATGACTTAAAACAATTGTGGGCAGCTACTGGACTTTCACTACTCAAAATGTATCGGGATGCAAGCGGTTAAAAGGACACCAAGAACTTGACAAAGAAAAGTTGAGAAGAGAAAGAGAGACATAGAATTTAATATGGGCCGGATCCAGCCTCATAGCCAACCAAAAATGAATTTGGAACAAAAAATCGTATATTGCCAGTGACAAGTTGCAGAATAACGCCCGTCCCGTTGGGTGTCTCATACAAGATGCATAGAGGCGATGCGCCGGAGTCGGCGTTTTTGCAGCGCTAATGAAGTGGCGGTTCATTAGGCGGCGAGTAACGAGCCTTGGGTTCGATTCCCGCCGTCCACTTAAAAACTCAACATGTCCATACATTGTATGTTTTTAGTGGTGTGATGAGTTCGGATTTTCTGTTGTTTATGGTGATACGAGATATCCTGCATGCCGATAAATTGCGATGCTACGTAGGTAAAAAGTTGTTTAGCGCGGCCTTGAATGGTGAAGTGTGAGAAATGGTGATCAAGGTTGTAATTAGTTATGTGTTTTTACTTTTTTAGTGTTCTGGACTTCAAAGGAGACAAGGATACCATAAAGGATCACTCCGTTGTCTGTCCGTTTGTCACAACAAATTTGCTCTAAATCTACGGATTCGATTAAATTAAGATGAACGTTTTATGTAAATAAATGGGTTTTCAATGTAGGGATCACTTTTGGGTGCCGAATTATAAAATTTAAACTGCCAGCATACTGTAACGTGTGACATGACATAAGGCGAGTATTTTTTAATTTTGAAATTAACTATTTATTTAACTATTTTTTTTTAGAAAACATTAGCTTTGCAAGTACAAATGAATGAACGAATTTGGCAAAAACTTTGGGTAAATAGCACTAAAGCAATTAAGTAACTTAACGAAAAAATAATCTTAACAATATTCCTTGGCGCTAATGAAACAAAACTACATCTGTTTATAGCAATTAAGCAAACAAAATGCCCCAAAATTAATTTAAAACAATTTTTTTATTTTTTATTTTGAGCTCTGTAGCGATAAGGCCGCCTATTGTTACCTTGTAATATTCTGTATACCTACCTTTTTCTGTTTTGTGGTGTTCAATAAAGAGTTATTGTATTGTATTGTAAACAGAGGAACACATCTCGCCATATTCAACAAGCCTTAACACTGCATTAATATTTTCTCTACCACGGAACTATAAAGATGTTCTCAACGCGTCTTCCCTAACCATCTAAGGCACTAAAGCACATCATATTACGAGGTTCACACACGAAAGCACTGGCATTAGGCGGCCAAGTTGAAATTTCAATCGCGCTAAATAACGCGGGCTAAACAATACGTCGCGCTGTCTTGCCTCGCCTGTCCTCGCGCCAACACTCGAGCTCAGAAACCGACGAACAAAATAACGTGTATTTATCACACCGACCACACATTATACTCGTCGCCATATATACTAGCTGTTGCCCGCAACTTCGTCTGCATAGAATTAGTTTATCGCTATCAGCTGTCTCAGCCCGATCGGTTTAAAATTGACAAAGTTTCATACAAACTTTCATCCCCTATTTTATCCCCTTGGGGGTAGAATTGATCAAAATTCTTTCTTAGCGGATGCCTACGTCATAAGATCTACCTGCATGCCAAATTTCAGCCCGATCCGTCCAGTGGTTTGGGCTGTGCGTTGATAGATCACTATGTCAGTCAGTCAGTCAGTCAGTCAGTCAGTCAGTCAGTCACCTTTGAATTATATATATATAGATTTAGATTTAGATTTTAAACTACCAATGTGTTTGCAATTGCCTAGCTATCAAAATTCCTTGAGATACAGCCTGGTGACCGACAGTCAGACAGACGGACAGTGGAGTCTTAGTAATAGGGCCCTGTTCTTACCATTTGGATGGGGAACAATAAAAAGACGTAAACTGCACAAAACTTCAATATAAATCAAGGGAAAGATGGCGATAAACTTCTTGGTCATTGTAATGTCGCGGCAGCTAATACATATGCTGGGTTCCATATGGCTATCACAATTATTTGGCAATAATTTGATTCAGTATCATTTGTTCTGCTTGATCACTCTTCAATTTTGAAAGACGCCAAACCACCGTGCAAGTACGTTGGGCTCCTAAATGATTTGCAGAAAATCAACACCAAAACAAAAATTAGATCCACTATAGCGCTATCGAACATTCTCAAATCATACTTAAACTCTGGCTCAGCCTAGTAAACGAAACGTTTAAAAAAGAAGCAAAACAAAATTATGTAATGGTTACGACGAGGTTGCCGTGACAGGTCGCCGATGTCATCGAGCCTACAAAATTCTGCCTGTGTACCATTTTTTTTCTCTTATTGCTTTAGAGATTGTCAACCTCAACTATGAATTGAACAGCTTAAAATATTTATGATGGTCTAATTTGTACCTACTCAAAAACTTATGAGTATGGGCGGAATATCTACTTATAATTTCTTATCCTAGACGGTTTGGGAGAAAACTACGAGTTGACGCTGGTTACAAAAGGCGCCTTTGAAAATACCTTTCGAAAATAATAAGCAACATTGAAGCTGTTTAAAATTTCATTAATTATTCATTCCAAAGGATAACAGTTTATGGTACATAGGTATGTAAGAAGCAAATAAAGAGCCGTCGAATGAACTATTTGTCAAACGATAAATCTCGATGCATGATTAAATATGCCGAGTAACAAAAACTTCTGCTAAATTAAAGCAGGACCGACCATTGATGGGTCGTTTCGTCAGTCAAACTGAACTCTTTTTTCAGCACAGGATCTCTTTTTACAATTGTACTCAGACGATAACGTTTCATTTCATGCAAACAGAAAATTGATGATTTCAGCCTTAGCAACAGAGACGCATAGACGATTTTTTCTAAGTGTAGTTTCAAAACTCTGTTCCTCTAAGACCACTGATTGCTTTCTTGAGGTCTGGTCGCTTCAAAACACAAACAAAAGCTTCCCATTAACTTATTTATACCTCTTTTATCTAGCTCGTCGTTTTGCCCGACAGTGTGTCGCCTAACGACGCTCACTCGTAGGTGGGTCCCCCTCAATAATATCAGTAATTTCATCTTATCAACTCGTAGGAGAGAAAATGGGGGCGGTTAGCATCGCGATAAGTAAATTACGATGCTTGTAGTAATCTGTTGTCTAACGCGGCGGGCGTTGAATCACTTGAACTTATTATAAGTGGAAATACTTAGCTTAATAAAAATGCTTTAATTTAGCAGAAGTTTTTGGTACTCTTCAAATTTAATCATGCATCCATGTCAAATGGTCCACTGGTTTCGTCGAGATTAGTTAATCGCTTGACAAATAGTTCATTGGACGGCTGTTTATTTGCTTCTTACATACTTAAGAAAGTACTATTAACTTTTTGGAAAATATATTCAAGAAACCTAACTTAATGTGCAGCGCTAGAAGGTTTTTAGAGATTTTAATTTACATAGGTAATACAATAAAGACGTGATATATGTATGTATGTATGTATGTAGGTAATACAATATACATGTTCTCAAGAATTCGCTTGCTCTTGACGCTAACTAAAGAATACTAACCTGCTATGGGTGGTGTAGCGGCATAGCAGGCATCACGAAATGACGAGTATCCGGGTTCGATTCCCGGCCATACCTTTACTTTCCGGAAATTTCAGTGTTCTAATTTTCAGCGTCGTTTAAAATTTAAAAGACACTTGTTGAACAGTTTCGTACAGTTAGATTATTAAGCTTATGAATTTTTAAAACGATACGCGGAAGAATACGTCATATGTATAGACATTTGCTTATATTCGAAATTCAAATACATGTATATGTCCAACGCAATCCAAGGATACCAATAGTTATAAAGGCATATTTTATAAAGATAACATTCCCGACTCCGCACGGGAGGCGCATTGTTTCCACCGAAACGTATCGATATAAAAAGCTATTGTAATGTAGTCAGGAAATGGAAAGTGGGATGGTGTGGTCGCAGTACACAGAGTATTGGGGGTAGACTAATGTTATCTTTGACGGTAGTGACTATGATTCCGAACTTCCAATTCCCTTCCCCAGGTACACGACCAATTCTCCGAACATCTCAGAGCTTAGATTTTTGGGACAGATTGTAAAATATACACATCTTTAATACCTATGCTCCTGTGATGCTAAGGCTGAATTCATCAATTATCTGTTTTTATGAAATTAAACGTCATCTTCTGAGTACAATTATAAAAACAGATGCTGTACTGAAAGTCCTCAAACGACCTCTCGTTAGACTTTAAAAGCTCGCACTGTTTCGCGAAATTCTCTCGAGATAGTGAATTCTGCACCAGATCTTAGCAGCTGGCGTAAGTTAATATTTCATACTCGAGCTTTAGAATACTGTCTGATGTAGTTAAGACTAACCATAGAGCATTTAAACGATTGAATAGTCTTTTTCCGTCAAGCTTGCCTTCTACCATCAGTTTTTCTAGACTATTAGGGTGTTTGCGGGCAACGTGTTCGAAGTAGTTGCTGTATGGTCTTACCTGAATACAGTTTATAAATACCACAGTTTACATACATATTCATCACAACTTTATCGCTTACAGTGTAGACAGAGCCTAGAGTAACAAGACCTAAAGGCCAATCGTGGAAAGGGGAATCGAAATAGGGTTGCTAACCGCATATAATATAAAATAATAATAATAATAAATAATAAATATCTTGGGACAAATTACACCAATTGACTCAGCCCCAAACTAAGCAAAGCTTGTGCTATGGGTACCAGGCAACGGATAAACATACTTATATAATGTAGATAAATACATACTTAAATACATACAACATCCATGACTCGGGCTCAAACATTCGTATTCACCATACAACTGTCTGCCCCTACCGGGATTCGAACCCAGGACCTCTAGCTTCATAGTCAGGGTCACTAAGCACTAGGCTATCCGGTCGTCGAATGATTCCAAAAAATTTCGCCCATTCTGTCGATTGGCTTATACGATCTGCGCGGGAAGAGAAGCACTATAGTTTCTCTCTCTTTTTGGATCTAATCATTGTCCTTCTGCGCAAGTTATGTGTACTACGCGCACAGGCTGCGTAACGCGAGATTCTCAAGCAGCCGCGCTATGCGCTGCGAATGCTGCGATTCGCACAGCTAGGCCGGCGAATTTATCGATAGCGTGGCCATCAATTTGACAGTAAAATTCGCATAAAATGAATATATCAGAATTTTAATCTTTGATCTTTCGTAGGAGGTACGGTCACCAGCAGCAAACATATCTGGTATATTTTAGTATAATTAAACAATTTGAAATAATATCATCATTTGACAATATTTTGCCAAGGGACATCTCGGCGAGGGGGCATATTCGTTAGTAAATATGTTTTAGACATTTTATTGGGCTTAACTTCGTCCCTCATAATGCGAACAGCTAAGGAATAAAATAAGATTCCATTGTCTATGTTTCTGGATGGATGCAACCTACGTATCTTCAAACCTAGGGCGAATAAAGCTGTTACTTAATCAACATAAGATACATCTTTGACCTTATTTGCGCTTTCCAATGACTGAGATAGGGGTTAGTCGCTGGTTTTAGCCTAGGTCGCTTGGTCTAGTTTTTAAAATGTTTTTTGTAATGAAACAAGTGACGATTATGCTTAACATATTTTGCTCGGTTGACAACATCTAAAACTTCAATTGAAACAGTAACGCTGGCAACCTGAATTCGTTGTTTCGTTTTTAATCTATATTTGTTTATCGTTTAACCAAAATAAAAATAAGTTAATGCGAAACCACTCAATGCCATCGCTATAAGCATTCCCTCTGAGCTACAACTTTTTATACCTAAGTAAAAGAACTGCATTTTACGCATAAATATTGCCAGCTTTATTTTATCGACGTTAAACATCGATAGCACCCTATCACTGGTTTAATTTCACGCTGTTTTATTCGGCCCGCGCAGTGCGTCGAATACCCCGGTATACATATATTTCATCGCACGCGCACGTGGTCTCTTTGCCTTCTGGCACACATTGTTGTGATTTACCAATTTTAATACCATAGCTCTTGCCAGCGGCTTCGCTGACGCCATATTTGATTTTGATTGGTAAGTTTACACTGCTACAGTTTATTTGATTGGTTGAAAGAAAAAAGAAAGAAAGAAAAAATAATTTATTCATTTTTGGAAATAGAAAAAGGAATTTTGGGACGTTTTTTTCCTATTACAATCGATAGTGCTCGTGATTCTGAGTAGAAAACCGAAAATAAAACAAAATCCTAGAAAATAGTTTAGTGTACAAATTTTAATGAAATTACCCTTTTACTTCCTGTTATAATTATTATCATGGTATCCAAAACCGAGTCTTTAGTATCGTATTGATTTAGATGTAACTTTACGAGTTATTTAGTGTCAATTACACCGAGTTACTTAAAAAGTAACATTTACTAAAACCGACGATTTTGACATATTATATTTTCATAGGTGTGTGGTAAACATGCCTCAAAATCGTCGGTTATGGTTCAATTTATTGCCATAGTAACTTGGGGCAACTCATACTTTGTTCTTCAGAAAACTAACATAAAACGAACTATTAATGCTCTCTCAAAATTCGAATTGAACTAGTAAGTAATAATTGGTTTAATCGAATTTTGTGATTAAAATCTACATGCGCATGGCTTTGAAGACAGACCAGACAAAAAACAAGAGAGGAAGTTGGATTTAAAAAACTGTATTACAAAAATCAACGTTTCCTCGGGTCATGGTAATCATCATACCTCCACAAAGGTCACGTAATGCTAGAGCCGAGCTATTCCAGGATCGGCCCCAGTATCGGTTTTTGCCAGAACGAATCGGTAAGTCGAGGCGCGCCCGGAATTTTCGGAAGTTCGGTTTTTCTGTGGATTCCCGCGTAACAGCCGTAGCCGGCACAATAGTGTGAAGGAATGTCAAGTCTTAATTATCCTTTAGGAACCTTATAAACATTTCGTATTGGAATTCGTTGGTTATTTTTAAATGTTAAATGAAAGATAGCTGTTGAATAACTTTGCTTGTTAAAATTAGAGCACGATTGATTTGCGAGATGCAATACGACGTTTTACCCACATTGCAGGGTACGACCAGATTTCTACCACCACCTTACTCGCTAATCCTTCCGCCAAGCAGTAGTGCTTGCGCTGCTGTGATCCGGCGTGGAAAGTAAGACAGCTGGTGAAGTTACTGGTACATGAGGTATCTTAGCATTATGGGCTGGCAATGTGCTGCGGATGTCCACGGGTAGTCCTCACTTATTATCAGGTGACCCACTTGCATCGTTTGCCTGCCTTATAGTTTCAGTTTCGTTTAGTTAAGTTTTTTTGTCATTAAATACGTTTGAATTGTCTCATAAAGTATTTTTAATTATGCAAACCGAACCTTTAACACCAGTTTAGGTTTCGTCAGCCATTTTCGCTCTCACCTCCAGGGTTCGCCGCTGAAATACGTCAAAGAGGACCGATGATGATGATGATGATGATGAATATTCAAATAAATAACGAAAGCAGTTCCATGGTACTCACGACCTCCGGTCTTCACAGACAAATGTGGCTACATAAGACAACGGTCTCGCACGTGTGGCAGCTACAAGTAGCGAAGTAACTGTTATTTATCTAATCTAATTCATTAATCCCACCAGAGGCTGTAGCTATGTCTGGCACTCCAGGCGTCCAAAACACGTCCGTCATAGACCACTAGCTCCAAGAAATGCAACTGACAAAGGAATGAGAAAGAAACATCTCTCTAATTCATTTCACGGTTTATTGTGATTGGTTTTTATAAAGATTTGACGACAACGGTTTTTTTGGCGTAATTAGGTTTGATTAACTAATTATTTACTGTTAACTAAGTTAAATGGTAAAGAGCCTCTTTTCCTGCGCTGGTCTACCCAGCTTAGTTAACTGTGTGTGTGTGTGTGTCATCAATAAAAAACCGTCATGAGTAAAGTCACAAGCATTTGAAAATCGACCACCAAAATTGACAAATATACGTGTCTTTGGGGTAAGGCACTTTAATCGCCATATCTTGTGTGCTACAAATACGTCCATGAACCAAAAGCAATACAAAGCTGGAGCCCGATTTTTGAAAGCACATCACTCGAAAATGGTATAAATCAGCTTATATCTCCAATACTACAGCTCTAATCAAAGTTTTGACCAACTCACAACATTATTGAGAGCTGTGATTGCCTTCTATGCTACTCGTATTTGAAATTCAGCACAATTTTTCACCACTTTCGAGTGGTATTTTCACACATGTGCTTTCAAAAATCGGGCCCTGATCTCCCCGAACGTGTAATTTAATGGTGTGATTGATAAGGTTCATAATATAAACCTATTTCATCTATTCAGTATTCAGTTTTTTATTAAATTCCAACATTTTTTACATCAATTTGTACATAGTGATGCCCTGGTAGGACATAGCAATTTATAATCTAAATTCTCATTCCACGCAATCACTCATTGTGCGCAATTAGCATCTCATCCACCGGAATTTTGCAGGAACTTGCTTAAGATCTCACTACATTTTTAAAACAATCAAACTGTAACTAATTAATTTAAGGGATTTTGTTTACTAAATCGTTAAAATGGATTGGAACGGACTATACGCAAGCTAATAAACTGTCCTTTTACCAGTTCAGGCAATGAAGAGGTCATTAGCAATATTGCAGTAGCAGGTAGCAAAGAAGATATAGGTGAAACACTTAAGTAACCTGTTGTATGTAACTAAGTAAATGCTTTATTGTACAAATATAAAGAAACAGAGACAAATCACTAAAAATACCTTAAATATGTGCACAAAGGCGAATTTATCCCTATAACGGATCTCTACCAGTTAAATTTTGAGTAAATGAGAAGAGCATTAAGCGAGAGACCGACAAAGAGTATGTGTGCGAATAGACAAATTAACGTTCCAAATTAGAAAAATGAGTTAAGTCCCATATATCAGTTCTGTACACTACGTAACTAAGTAAACTAAGTAAACGACCTGTTGTATTTACCTACATACAACAGGTCGTTTACTTCAGTTTTTTACCTATACGGCAGTTGAAAGGCTTCGTGGCTTCAGCCTCATTCAAAATAACTTCTAAACGACACTTAAAATTAGAACACATAGAAAAATCCGAAAGGTAAAGCTATAAGGGAATCGAACCCGGATCCTCGTCATTCCGTGACGCGTGCTATACGCCCTACACCACCCATAGCAGGTGGGTAACCCTTCGAATTTTTCTATCTGTTACTAGCTGTCACGCGTGACCTTGTTACCATGCGATTTTTGTCGCTAAGCGTCATATGTTGAATGATGAGTCTGTAAGACACAATTACAAACTCCCGTGGAACATCTACTGCTCACCAGGGACGAGAGAAGGCGCTGTTTTTCAAATGATAGGTCAATCAAATGAATCAAGAATTTTACTTGATTTTTTATGTTTACTTGCAAGCTTGTTACCTGCTATGGGTGGTGTAGGGGTATAGCACGCGTCACGGATGACGAGGATTCGGGTTCGATTCCCGGTCATAGCTTTACTTTTCGGATTTTTCTGTGTTCTAATTTTCACTGACATTTAGAAATTTTATTTACTTGTAAGGTTTTACCGTTAGAAATTAATTTTCTTAACGAAGCTGAAAATTAGAACACGTAGAAAAATCCGAAAATTAAGGCTAATAAAGTGTAAAGCGTAAAGTAAGAAGCATCACTTAGTTCAAGTTTAGTAAACTACTGCGCCTCGCAAGTTTGCTTAAATAAACGCGTACCAAACATTTCCTACTTAAGCCTATAGTTTTCTACGAAGGCACTTTTCCCCGCGATCCTTCGAGGCTACAAATTACGCTGCGCCTGCGCCGTGATAGAGTATCGGTTGCCATGGTTACGGCCGTGGGAACCGGCCGTGCTTTGGTTACTGACCTTTGGCGTTGAGCTATAGAGCTTTATGATTTTAATTAATAGAATTTTGTGACATTTATAATGGCTTTTTGAATGAGTTGTGGTGTTGACTAGATTTTGTTTTATTTTGCACTTATGAGTAAAAAAAATAAGCATTTGTTAGCTGAAAATTTAATTGTAAATGCCTTAATTATTGTGGGTTTATTTATAACTAGCTCTTGCCCGCAACTTTGTCTGTGTCCTGTGGAACTTTCCACTTTCCCAGGATAAAAGTAGCCTAAATAGTCTAGCTTTTTATTAGCGAATAGAATTTTGAAATCATGCAGTTTAGAAGTGTCAGACAGAAAACAATATGAACGTATAGGTATTATTTTAGTAGGAAGGTAAAGATACCGACATTGCAAAATATTTTTTTTCTTAACGATTTTATAAGTTCAGCAGCGCCTTAAGTATTAGGTATATAGTTTATAACTAAAAGTCATTGTCGACATATTTTTCTTCTAAAAATCTTCTATTACTTCTTTGAAATCATTTGGTTCAATAAAATAGGCAGGCATATATTTGTTTACTTTTTTCATATCACGCGTAACTATATTTCTTTAAAAAAACAACAAAACATTGAAGTTTCAACAAAACTACAAAACAACGCAAAACTTATTTCCCCAATTAAATCCATTTCGCACGAGCCGGGGTCAACGACACTATTTTTTTCCTGCTTGATCTATATTTTTGACAAAAACCTGGCAATCTGAAAAAAATCTGTATCACTATCGCTATCTCTCTCCCGCACAACCTAAATTGAGAAACACACGAGTGCAAGTGAGACGGTTATAGTTCGCGCGCGCCGTTTAAAAGTGGGCAGGCTTTGCCAGTGATCCGTGACGATCGTTCTGTTTGAAGTGGAAATGACAAACGTGGGACGTAGCGTGGTCTCGCTCGCACTTTTTTTTACCGTTGACGACTGTGACGCAATGTTGTCATATTTTTGAGGTTATGACAACTGATGGGGCAATTTTCACGACGCGCGAAAAAGAGGTTTTACATAATTTTGCATAAAAATTAGATAGATAGTTTCAGAGCGGAGATATTATTAATAATTATTAGTCAATTTGTGTCTGAGAAGAATTAAAAAAAAACCATGAAATGAAGTGAATGTCGTTAATGTAAAATACGGTGGTTAACCTGAAGAAAATAGATATTTCGAATGATTTTATTTCCTCCAAACTTTCTCCTAACATAAAACAAATTTTTATTTGAAAAATAATCACAAAATTCTAAATTCTAAATAAAGCACCGTAAAAAAATTATCTCCTTTGTCTTTTGTTAAATATAATAATTCCATTTATAGTAAATTCCTAAAATCAAGGTCTGTATTTTAATTCAAACCGCGTTGATGTCTTTTATTAGCGATTGTCTTCAAGTATTTTTTTGCTAAATTATACTTTCATAAAAATGCGAGAAAATTGCCAACTATAATTTTCTGTGTTATTTGACTTTTGAAAACCTCCAAATCTTTATTTTTAATTAAAAACAGTTTCGTTTTATATTTTGTATCTATTCAGCACCTCACGACAATATATAGGTACTTAGGTACCACGTTGCTTAGACCGGTGTAATACCTACATATATTTGAGCCGTTCGTGTAGATTAGATTTATACATATTATAACCTACTAAAAGTTTTTCCTACTCATCAAAACAATTAATCACTTCCGTCAATGATTTGCTCAAAAATCATAAATCATTTCAAAATTAATCGAAACTGAGCTTCAATATTTACTATTATTAACATTTAATCCCACATCTATCACTTGTCGTTATCACCAACTTCGTCACATCATTAAAATCCAATATATTCTTTATTCTCAGATCACACCATTAATACTTATTTTAATACATTCCCTATTGACAGATCTACTTTAACACAAAAAGGCATACGATTAGCTACGGTTCATAAAACTCGAGCATTCATAACCCAATAATCCCGTTTAAAAAAATAAACGAACCACTTCGAATGCTGTAAGAGATAGCGCATGGTGAAAAGCGGAAGCGAGAGCGAGAGCGGAACAATCTGAAATCACCGCCTAGCCGTCAAATGACCGCAAAATCTAGAGTTCGCAATCATTAATCGATCCGGTAACTATCGTAGGAAGCCCTAGTTAAGGAAAGCCTATTTATGCAGTCGAATACTTTAGTCGATTTGCTTCTAAATTAAACTATTTTTTAATTGTTTAAATCTGAAGAGGGGTTGAGTTTTGGGGTCGGAATTTGGCGCGTGAAGCGAAAAAATAAGAACCAAATACTACCTATATGTTTCATTATTATTGATTAAGACTTTTAAACACTATTAAACACACTCTTTGTCGGTCTCTCGCTTAATGCTCCTCTCATTTACTCAAAGGTTAACTGGTAGAGATCCCTTATAGGGATAAGTTCGCCTTTGTGCATATATTTAAGGTACTTTTTGTGACTCGTCGCTGTTTATTTATATTTGTACAGTAAAGCTAAGCTAACTTACTTACTTACTTACTATTTACGATACAACAAAGAATCAAGATAACACTAGACATTCGATTAGTTACCTACTTCTAAGCTCGAAGATTAGTTGACTATCGGAAGAAATTAAGTGGACATTGATTTGCGTAACATCTAAATACTCAATCAAATAATCAAGCAACAATATTTTTGCAAACGCGGCCAAATCCAAGTTCTTCCCTTCTGGGTTACAAAGTTGAACTTAAGCGATAAGCGTACGCTCCCGCCATCTCCATAAACAGGGCCGATACGTCAAAATGGAGGAACACAACGTAAGCCGAGTCATCATCCGTCAACGAACGCCGACCGTTAGCCGAGCTGTATATTCATTTAGGCTGAAACTTAGGAAGTAATTAAAAAAAACTATAAGATAGATAGATACATACATACACACATACACAAATCACGTCTATATCCCTTAAGAGGTAGACAGAGCCTGAGGTAACAGACCTCAGGCTCTGTCTACTAATATTTAAAAATACTATACATTTAAATGACAAAATATATTTCTTCCATCCTGGTGCTGGAGTAAAGAAAAATGTAAAATTTACCAGTTGCTTCTCTTCCCACGCAGATGGTAAAAGCTCATCGAGGAAATGGGCGAAAGTCTTAGAAATCATGTTATAGGCGAAGCGGCTAGTAACCCATCACTATTTTAATTTCCCTTTCCATATATACGCCCTTAATCATGCTAAACGTGGCCTTAAGCTTTTGTTACTTTAGGCTCTGTCCCCGTAAGGGATAAAGATGTGATACATGTATGCATGTATGTATGTCAAATATAAGTAATTCAAATTCATGTGCTTCACCCGTATTTTTTTTTAATTTTAACTCTATTTTAAACAGTGCCTTGATTTTGAAAGCATGTCACTCTAAAGTACCACTTCAAAGTGGTAAAAATGTATATTGCTTCAACTAAAGTTCAAATACGTCATTCGACTAGTTAACTAGATTAATTGGAGTTGTAATTTTCTTACAATTTACTCACATTTCAAATTCCGCTCGATTTATTACCACTTTCAAAGGATACTCGTATTTTCACGTATGCTTTCAAATCAGACCCTTGGTGCCAAAAAACCGTAAATAAACTGTTTAAGTTACGCATTCTCTCGTCCCCTGAGCAGTAGACGCATCATTCAAACAGATGGACCTTCCACCAAGTGAGATAGAGGTCAATCACTGGTCAGTTCGTAATAAAAAAAAATAAAAAAAAAAGATGGCGCTTGGCGACAAATTTCGCATAGTAACAAGGTCACGTGACAGCTGGTACAGACGGAAAAATCCGAAGGCTCACTCACACGCTGTAGGTGTAGCGGTATTGCACGCATCACGGGATGATAAGGCTTCCCGGCCATAACTTTATTTTTCGAATTTTATTGTTTTCTAATTTTCAGTGACGTTTAGATGTTGTTTTGTTTAAGTTATATCAAGTCAATGTATTTGTACATGGGACTAGCTGATCAGGAATTGAGGGCTCTGGTGCACGGCGCCGCATAGCCCTTTCGTAGCTACGACATGTCTGTAACACTGATGACTCTGCCAATGTCGATGCTGAAGATGTTACCATCCTTTTTTATTTAGCCAAACTCCAGTTTCTACTAGTCTTCTTCTGTAATAAATAGTGGCGACGAAAGTGTTTTGTCGTTGTAAGTCAAATCAACACAATTATTGTTGTCACAGATAGTCAACTGCTAGATATCATCTTCTAAATAAATTCACAGCATTAGACGTCCTTAATTAAGTGAAGAAAATAAACGCTGGTAGAATATTTTGCTAATGTTATCGACCAAAGTAGTCGGCGAATCCCGCACAAGTATAATTCTAATAAAGGGATTTATTTATATCAAAAAATTGTAACAGGCTTATTCATGTGATGGTTCACATCATGTTATCAAAAATATACCCTACTAATAGCCGTTGCAAACTGACTGATTATCAAAGCACAGCTAAAACAAAGAAGTCTAGAAAGCTTAAATTTGGAATGAAGGTTCCTTTCGTAGTTAAAAGTTATACTATTTTTTTTGGGAACTCCCATGACATATAGAGCTCTTCAATGACAGAAAGCCAAAGGGCAAGCTCCTTGCATTCAATTCTTAAAATAACTTATCGGGAGTCCAAATTGTAAGGTCTCGCGAGCCATCGACTCGGCCCAACACCAAACCGATTTAGTTAAGCTCCAGTCAAAGGTCAAAATCAACACGTGATAGCGTATCCGTAAGTTTTTCGTTTCGTGTTCTAATGCATCTGTGAGAGGAGGTTTAGTCGAAAAGCGCGCGAACTCAGTATAGTGCCGATGCCCGTGCACACAGCACGCTCGCTCGCCTGCGTCTGCGCAACGCGTCTGTCAAACGCGTTGACAGTTCCGAAATACCAAACGCCGATTGGCGGAAGCGTTGTTTTTTAAATTGCATGATGCCAGATTGTTTTTTGTTTTCAACTTTTTTTTAACGATGCTCGGTTGTTTTTTTATTAGACTTATAGTGTGACATTGTTCCCCAATTATGACTGCAGTTTTACGTGTGGTGCCTACGATTGTGCTAACAGTTTTTCTAGGTCTAGTTAATTTCGTTTAGTGGTTGCAAGGGCGGTTTTGACTTCTAAGTGTGGACATTGGTATTCGATTTATGAGTGTTAAATGTTTGTAGTTAAGGATTGTTGGACTATAGATAAACACGGTAAGGCTATTCACAAATTTAAAGTTTTTATTTATTTTTGCTCTTTGAGTAAACTGTTTTGGTTTAGATCCTGAAGTTGTTGCTCCGTAGCTTTTGTAACAAATACCTTCCGAAATGATTTAGCTTTTCCGTACCATTAGGATATCAAGCAATTTGGTATTAAATAAAATTTACTTACTTTTGAATATAATGTTTAAAACACCACCAATATACAGCTAACAGGGTCATTTGAATATTCCGAAAATAACAAAACCTCATGTTATACCTAGCTTTACAATTCTTAATCCAATTACAGTTCTGTGTGTCAACAATGCAGAGGGGCCAACAATGGATCACTGCCCCTTTAGAAAATAAATAGATGAAGCTCGAACGCGAGTAAATGACTGCGTTTTTAGACTGAGTAGAAATGGAAGAATTTAATGGCGATAATAATGATACTGATTGCCATAACTATTTGACGTGAAATATGGCCGTATAAAAATAATAATTTACTTTTTGTTGCACAAAACCAAATAAAAAAAAAATACAAAACAGACAGAGTAGTACAAACGCGGACTTGTACCTTGAAAGGGACTTCTTGTAGCTAACCTGACTTGTGATAGGTAGAATTACATTAGACAATGTGTTAGTGACCCGCGACGCACTCCAAGAATAAGAATTTCGAATTTATTCGTAACTGTTGGATGATTATTTAATAATAATATACAAAGAATCTGGTATATTGCATTATTTCACAAAAAAAACATTTTAAAAATGCGTCCATTCACAAAACTGAACATGTAGCAAACCTTTTATTATCTGCTAAAATATCTTTATAACAAAGTTAAAACACTAAACTAACATAGCGTAAGCTACGATTAGTTTTTTGTCTATTTTTATTTTAAGAACAAGTTCTCCCATGCTGGTCTGGCAGTAAAGAAAAAACATAGAATTCTCTTCCCGCGCAGATGGGAAAAGTCCATCGAGGGAATGGGCGAAAGTTTTAGGAATCATGTTATAGCCGATGCGGCTGGCAACCCATGACTATTTTGATTTGCCTTTCCAGCTACACGCCCTTAATCATGCTAAACGTGGCCTTAAGATTTGTACCTTAGGCTCGGTAGCTCCGTAAGGGATAAATACGTGATATGTGTATGTATGTATGTAGAGCTGTTCGGTGAAGGGAAACAAACGAGCACTGGCGTTGGATTTCAATGATGTGCGTAAAGTCCCCGATCCCCCCAGCACTGGATCAGAGTGGGAACAATGGCTCGAGCTCTTTCATCCTGAGAGGAGGCCTCCGCCCAACAGCGTCACGATTGTCACGATATTGGCTGGTGAAATGATTAGATAAAAAAAAATAATAATAATAATAATAGAGTCCTCTGATGTTGCCGTGCCCTTGCAGGGTGTCACATGTAGACCTAATCAAAATACTCTATCTTATGCCTGTAATGTGATTTGCAATAAATTATTTTGATTTTGATTTTGAGATCCATACCCGCAGCCATGGGCTTCCCGCTATCTTTAACAGAAAATAATTGTCTTCTACCGTCATTCTTACCGTCTATCTATCTATCTATCTACAGCCATTGTCCGTCCACTGCTGGACGTAGGCCTCCTTCATATTGCGCCAAATTTCGCGATCCTGGGCTTCCCTCATCCAGCCACTGCCAGCTGTCCTCCTAAGGTCATCCGTCCAACGCGTCGCAGGGCGTCCCACGCTACGCTTTCCCAAACGTGGTCTCCACTCTAGGATACTTTTGCTCCAACGGTTGTCAGTTCTACGGCTCTTATGGCTCGGTCTTACCGTCTGACAGGAAGGAATAGCTCAAACCTACCAAATAGTGTGCTTTTCGATACTCTGTCGCCAATCAAGTATAACTCATACATAAACCACGTCTTCTCTTACGGGGTAGGCAGTGCCTAAGGTAACAAAACCTAATGGCAACATTTAGCATGATTGTGGGCATAGGTGGAAAGGGGAATCAAAATTGATGGATTGCTAGCCACATCGCCTATAACATGATTCCTGAGATTTTCACCAATCTGCGCGGGAAGAGAAGCAACTGGTACATTCTGTGTTTTTTCTTTGCTCCCAGACCAACTTGGAAAGTAGAATACTACTGGAGAATACGTAACAATTTGATTTGTAAGGTATTCTAGCTGGATTCGTCGTTGTTTTAGAGCTGTGGAAAAAAATCGGTATTCACAGTACCGTAGAGTGAGAGGGAGAGCAAAGCTAAGCCGCTAGTATAAATTTTCAAACAAAAAACTCAAACCCTGTGCACCGAAATATCTCAATTTCTATGGAAGCGCTATGGCAGCGCCACTTGCGGATCAAAACTGCAACACTGGGGCCTTACCATGAGTTCCTATCATGAGTTTCTTACTCATTTCAGGTTTTAGCTGTCATTTTTAGTACGGATCTGACAGCGAGCGAACCTAAACTGAATCGGTATTGAAAGCACGTCACTCGAAAGTGGTATAAATCTGTGTATATCTTCAAAATTACAGCTCTAATCAAAATTGAACTAGTTCACAAGATTAATGCGAGCCGTAATTATCTTCTATGCTAGTCGTATTTCAAATTCAGCGCAATTTTTCACCACTTTCGAGTGGTATTTCACACATGTGCTTTCAAAAATCGGCCCCCTGTACTCATAGCATTTGACATTTTAATGCAAACGCGCGTTCAAGACGCATTTGGTGACCGAAAACATACACTAAGCATACTTCCCAGCGACGAGATTTTGACAGTTTTCTTTAGACTTTCATGTTCAGCAAAATACTGGCCAGAATAGAACAGCCCCGATGGCCATTTGTTTTAGGCAGCCAACCATCAATACTTAGAAGTGACCTTTACGTGTGTTTGGTTTAACCTTTGGAGTCGCCCGTACTCCTCGCGGGGGCTACGATCTCTATAAGACTATAACGTACATAAAACACTGTCTATACCAGCCAACACAAACATAAATCACGTCTTTATCCCTTACGGGGTAGACAATGCCTAAGGCAAAGGCCACGTTTAGCATGGCACGTATACCAGTCAATATTGCATTGCTCTAAAATTGGTTTCAATAAATATTGAGATAACCTTTTCTTGGAGAGCGTTTAATGCCCACATTTGCCTTCGACAAACATCTATACACACAAACAGACATAGTCAATACTCAAAACATGACTTATTTGCAAAAAGCAAGCCTCAGTAGTAAGTGGCCATGCGTCATTTATTTGACCTATAAAACGAGAGGAAAAACAGTATTCGAGTGCTTGCTTGCCACGATTTTTAGAGTTCCGTAGGCGTCACAATAAGCTGGCAGGAAGGGCAAAGTACCACGGTCCCCTGAACGGCAAATGGTTCGACATTTTTTTTTCAATTGCAAAGCTAAAAGTTTTCATAAATGTAGGTAGGTACCGTAACGCGCAGAGATATTAGTATAAATACGTTCGAGTTCCACCTAAGCTGAGCTAAGCCATGTTAGCCTAGTGGTTTCACCAGTGGCCTCTCAAGCAAAGGGTCGTGGGTTCGAATCCCGGACTCGCACCTCTAAGTTTTTCAGAATTAATGCGAAATAACATTTTTAAATTTACCATGAGCTTTTCGATGAAGGAAATTGTGAGGAAACCTGTATACATCTACGAAGCAATTCAATGGTGTGAAATTCCCAATGTTCTCTCATTCTGAGAGGAGGCCTGTGCCCAGCAGTGGGACGTATATAGGCTGGTGATGATAATGATGATGACGTTCGAGTTCACTTTGAGGAAGAACCACAGGTTTCTTCGAAACATGCCGGGCATACATAGCTCTACTATTAAACACGCGAATGACTCGTATATCCTACTTTAATATGTCGTGTGCATAACTCTAACTATACAAAATACACAAGACATAATAATTTATAAGTATTAAATGTTTGTCTTTCAGTTCGTCTTATCTTTACATTAGAGCTACGTTTGTACTTTCACAGTATTAAAACGTGAGTAACGTTATATTTCTAGGTACCTACGGAACCCTCCTTGCGCATGTCCGAAGCGCACTTGACCAGTTTTAATTCAATTGCTCAAAATAAAGGTTATTTCAAATCAGACATTTGAAAAATTACGGTCACTGATCTTTAGGACTTCCACGTAATATCGACCTAAAAAACTTTTTAACAAGTCACTTATTTACTTACTTACGTGCCCTGTCGTCATTTACTATGATAAGGTTTTAGGTAGGTTGCCTTAAAAATTCACTGAACAACTTTTTGTTTTTAATCCTAAGCTTTTGCCCATTTACAAATAAACCTCTTCTTGCGGTCTTGTGATATTCATCTATATACTCGTACCTATACTAATGTTATAAAGAGGTAAAGTTTGCTGTTGTAAGGGTAATCTATTGATCTACTGAACCGATTTATTTGTGAGTGTCACGGTCTATATTTAATTTTGCGCAGGCGAAGTCGCGGGCAGCAGCTAGTTTCAAATGTAGAGGCCAATTTTTGAAGGCACGTCACTGAATCCTGAATCTATCTTTTTTTTTTTTTACTTTAGACATCGGCTATGAACCTACGATTTCTTCGGACCGGGGTAGAAACTTGATGGTGGCACCCTTAATAGAGGATATATTTTATGTTGAATTTGAAACATAGGTAGTACTATTCTCAAATTAGTAAAATTATGACAAGCGAACCGATATTAATAGAATTTATACGGACTAAATTTAAAACATATTCTATGGTTAAAAAAAGTATGCTCGAAATCGCTTCACCGAAGCCATCAATGTGCATAAAAGAAAAGTAAAATTAAGAACCTCCTACTTTTATGAAGTCGGATAAAAAGTTGTATTCCAATAACAACCAATTTCGTGGAAACCAGAACTTACCATGTAGAAGCTAGTTCACTCCTAATCATGGTAACGCTATTAAAGTGTCCAAGTCAAAAGAGCAATCCAAATAATTAGCTTACATTGAAATATATTACCCGCCAGTAATCGGTGGCGATCAATTTTAATTGATAGGCTCTATGTAGATGCAAATAAATATCTAAAATAAACCGGTCGCTAACCGGATGTAGGTTTTTTAAGCCACGGCGCCACAGAGTAGAGCAGCGGGATCACTTTTTGCAGTGAGTAATGCTAGGATGACAGCTGCTTGTCAAATTTTTGCACTTGTTTCTGGGATAAGTAAGTTTAGTGTTAGCTGGCATTTTTTTTTAGAAAATAAACGGTCAAAGAAGAGTTAAGTACCTAATCAAAATACTTAAAACATTTGAAAAGATGTGTAGGTAGGTGAAACTAGATATTGTAGTTTCTCAAATGACAGTATAAAAACCAGATCCAGTGTATTTATTCTGTCAATGGCAAAATACAAAGATGTTACGAATATACACAGCAATAACTTTTTTGAAGCGTCCTCGTGAAGTTTTCGTTATTTGAAAACTAAAATCTTTACGACGGAGGTATTTCCTCTAATACAAACGTTGCACACAATATTATATTCTCATCAGTAGTACCCTTCTTCTTCAGCCTTTGTGCATGTATCTCAGTGTTTGTCAATTGTATTTGTCTTGTTTATTTTGCACAATAAAGAGTTTACATACATACATACATACATACATACCCTTCTACCAGTTAGCTTTATACCTACTTCGGCTTATGCCATCCCCGCCTTTCAGTTTTTAAGTTACCAGTAGATCCAACTGGTGCAGGCAACATAGATAATCAGCCATCAAAATACTGGCACTATATTTTAGTTTCATAAAAAAAGTTATAAAAACAAGTCGGCGATCGACGCAAGCGCTACGCCCCCTGACCTCGGTGGAGCATAATTAAATTTCTTCGGTCCAAATATTTTCGTAGTTTTAGACGAAACTGGTTTAAAAAAGGGACGATCAAAATTAATTGCACATGTTTACCAATTTACCTAATACTCAATTGCTTCAAGCTTGTAGTATGGATATCAGACAACAGATAAACATACTTATGTAGTTAAATATGTACCTACCTACTTCTGAAAAGAATTCTGAGAGGAGACCTTTGCCCAGATGTGGAACGTATAGGTACAGGCTGTAGATGACGATATGATAGCTTAATTAATAAAAAGCAAGATTCAAGAACAAACATTTGTTCTCATCATACCTGGCCCGACCAAGGATCGAATCCGAGGCCTTACGCTTCATAATCAGGTTCTTTACTAGGCTATCAATAAAATAAAATGCATGATTCTTCTCTAATTTTTTACTTTTTTGTTAAATATAAATTCGAGTACGTACTCACTTACAGCGTCAAAAATCATGCTTACAGACCTTACCTTAATTTTAACCTACCGTAATTATTGATTATCCCAAAACATGAGATGAAACGAATTCATTCATTTCGACATTATAATGTTTCAACAGTCCCAAATACCACCGTATGCAAAGATATCCACCAAACACAAATGTTTATAATCGAGCCGTATCTCAACGCATCTCTGCTTCCCGAATAACATAATAAATATGAAGCTGGCAGCACAGCCGTCTTTTAAAAACAAAATACTCAAGATGAAGCCCGTCCAGTATCCGCGAGCAAATATTTAAATTTCAATTCGAACGTCGCATATCAATGGGGAGCCATAAGCCACCGGGCTTTTATTTTTTTTACTGGCCAGAGACAATAAAGAAAAAGCCATAGGGGGAAAAAGAAAACAACAATTCGAAAACAGCATCTAGATTCGAAGCACTGGCTGATTCGAGGCTGGAAACAAAAGAAGTCGGCTCCTGACCGAGATCTTAGCGTACTCGGCCGCATCTCGTTTACTTTTTTTTTATTTGCCCTTTTTTACGCTCCGTTCCACGAGATTTCTTTTTCCTGATGCATCGCAATGAGACGGTCTATCGAACGACAATAGCTATTTTTGTGTAATGATCGTACGTACGTTCGGACAATTTGGTACGTCTAGATAATCGACGGTTGAAAGCTTTTGAGATTTCTATTTGATGTCCACTTAATTTACGAGGGAAACAACAAAGCTGTCATCAAACGACTGCGATGTGTTTTGTTTTTAATTTTCAATTCTAATGTCACAAAATTGATTAGTGTAGTTTTTTAAAAACTTATTTTAGGTCTTTAAATTCTTCTTCAACGACGTACTTAAATAACCGTAGTTATCATAGTTACTTATAGGTTTAATTAAAATGCGTAGACTGGAGTAAAATTACGTCATATTTTACTATATCCATGAAAATGAGTGTATCCATTCCATTCCAATTGAAGTTGTTATAAACCATATAATATGTTGTTAACTTTAACGATTAGATCATCTTCGCATATATTAATCGGTGCATGGGAAACTGATTACTCAGGTTCAGGGTTCGATTCCGACCAGGATATATATATGTTAGTCATCTCTTGGAATGAGTAATGTAATGAATTATATTCAGTTAACAAACTTATAACAAAAGTTGCTAGTTTTAGGACAGTACGAGACTTACTTATACATTTTTCTTCATAATTATGCTTTACCTAACCTAAAATTAGGTAATGCATATTAGTTTGGGTTAGGTTCGTAAGGACTAGATTACATAACGACTCTATAAGCAAAACGTCTTAGTTACATAAGGTCTTGGTAGCTAAATGTCTAATTGTACAAACGTCTTAATAGTAGAATGCCCGGGTTTAAGATTGGACTTAGTTCTATTACGTCTTGTTTGTATAACGCCCTAATATCAAAATGTTGTAATAGCAAAACGACTAGGTAGGCATATCGTCAAACATTAATAACGTCTAAATGGCATAACGACTAGATGGTTGAATGACAAGAAAAACTCAAACGTAGTTTGTGAAGGAACTCTTTGATAAAGAAACTTTATGCCGGTATGCAATCATGACGTTTTGCTACCAAGACCATATGCTATCCAGACACTTTTCCTTATGCGTCGTTTTACAATCAAGACTTATTGATAACTTGGACGTAAACTCTATTAGTCATTTTGCAACTTCGGGCGTTATGCTATAGTTGTCGATCGAACAACTAAGACATTATACTCACTAGGGCATTCTGCAAAAAAGACATTGTGCTTACCAAGACCTTATGCAACTAAGATGTTTTGCTTATAGAGTCGTTATGCAATCTAGTCCTTACGAACCTAACCCATTAGTTTTAGGTAACGAAACAAATATGTTCTTTTTATTTTAAGTACTTATGATTTCAAAACCAATAAGTAGCGGACTAATATTTATAAATAAAATCTCTATTAGCAAATATCTCAACACCTATAAAACAACTGGTGTGGCTTTCCTTTCATTTTGCAAGAATGCTGTAAGTATTTTTAATTTTTCAAGTAAATGTTTAATTAGCTTGCAGAAAGGTGACTTTGATAATCTTTGTCGTACTGTTCTAAACTGTGTACCGTACGTTGACATAGAAACAAATGAATCTTATTACGGCTAATTATAATGAGTAGGATGGCAAAAAATACAAACAGCAGAAGTGATAATGTACAGTTGAAATCTGTTGTAAAAGTTTTTTATTCAAAGCCATTATACATTTATTAGACTCGTTTAAATGCGAGATGACTTTTGATTTGTTTATCAATCAAATAAGTGTACCAGGATATAATAATATACTTGTGTTTGGTGAAAAAACGTCTGGAACTCAGTACAACTCATTAAGGATGTAATAAAATTTAAAATGTCAACTAATTTTATAAATATAATGTTTATACCTACTCGTAATTTGGTATTTGGGTAATTCTACTGAAGTTTCAAATACTGCGCTATCATATCTTGTCGCATATATTGAAGAAATAAGCCACACCGAGCGTAAGGACCTAAGGATTTAAAAAAATATACATAGCATTAACAGTTTATCAAAATCTGATACTTACTGTAGCTCAGTTCTTCAGTATATACATACATATATACATAAATCACGTATTTTATCCCTTACGACAGCCTTACACAGCCTAGGGTAGACCAAGCTTAAGATAACAAAACCAGTAGGCTTATTGTCTAACTCGCTCGCAATCGCCATCGTGTTCATTTCGACAGTTCATGTATGAGCTGACACCTATTGTCAGCTAGCTGTCACATTCATACAAGAACTGTCAAAATGAACACGATGGCGATTGCGAACGATTTACATAATTAGCATGATTGTGTGGTGGAAAGGGGAATCAAAATAGTGATGGGTTGCTAACCGCTATTCCTACGAATTTCACCCATTCCCTCGATAGGCTTTTTACCATTTGCGCGGGAAGAGAAGCATCTGGTACATTCTATGTTTTTTCTTTGCTCCGAAACCAGCATACCGGGGATTTTCCGTATATTGGACATGTTATTGATGGCGACTGAAATGCGAGTAAATCTACCCATTTATTGAACTGCTTAGCTATGTTATTTTGTTGAGAACGAAAAGACTACGCGCAAGCGCCCTGCGCCGCTTAAACGACCCAGCAGCAACTCTCCCTCCGTCTTACGAATTTCCGATCAGTTCACGTGTCCTGACGCCCACATGACCTGACGCGAGTTTAACATTTTTTACCCATCCCAAAAGAAGCCTTCATTTCCAAAAAAATGCCTCAATTTTTCTACACATCACAACAGTAAAAAAGTATGTGATCAAAAAGCAACACATAAATAAACGAATAGAGTCAAAAGCGCCACACTCAGCATGTTTATTTTGGTTGTTATTGAGATTTATTTCAATTGTTAAATTTCCTGTACATCTTTCTACATCGCGTCATGGGTCTAACACAAAGAAAGAGTCTGCAATTTCTCGTTCGAAATTCAAATCCACCAGACGTTCAATAAGCATAATCTTATTTTAAACACCCAAAAGTTGACTGAACTAACAGCCGCATTGAGAACAACAATCACGCAGCTATGCGTTAGAAATTAATAACCGTATGTATACAAGAGTTTTGTCATACATCTGCGCAGGCGATTCGAATTATGATAAGCCGCCATATTAGTTCTGGTAGCGTAATGGCGGCGGTTAGGTTAGGCGGGAAATGGATTTGGTGAAATGCTTTTGTTTCTAACTGGGCCCATATACTCGGTGTCGCCAAGATTAATCTCTATTGATGAAGGATAACCTAGCTAGTGGTTTATGACTCTGTAGTCTTATTACCTAACTCGCTCGCAATCGCCATCGTGTTCATTTTGACAGTTCATGTATGTGCTGACAATTGGCATCGGAATCAGCTAGCGGTCACATTCATACAAAATGAACACGATGGCGATTGCGAGCGAGTTAGGTAATAAGCCCACTGATTATGAAGTTGGAGGTATCGGGTTCGAATCCCGTAAGGGCAGGCATTCGTATGATGAATATGAATGTTTGTACCCAAGTCATAGATGTAATTGTATTTAATACACATATACATACACAAATCACGTCTTTATCCCTTAGGTAGACAGAGACTAAGGAAACAAGACCTAAAGGCCACGTTTAGCATAACGATTGCCTTTTTTGCGCAGATTGGTAAGTATAGAGAGATTTATAGCGCAGTCGGACTTGCACATACTCCATTATATACAATCACTGCACATACTAACCTTGTAACCTTTAAAGAATACAAAAGAACTCCCAAAACCTTCAAACAAAGACCACCTGCGGCCACCCCGTAAGTAACTGCTAAACGGTGTTAATTAGCCCACTACTTACCACGCACCCTTCGCAAACAACCCACCCGTTAACAAGTAAAAAGGGGGACAAATATTTAACAAATTTGGAGGTCAGTGGTACAAGAATTTAAAGAACCTTTTCATAATGAACGTCGCAGCTTAGTTCGTAAGCATTAACGTGTTACATAAGAAAATTTCTTTCGAATGGGTTCTACAGGCTCTTTTTAATTTATTTTTTTAATTTATGGCCTTGATGACTTTTCTACATACATTCACCTTACTGGTCATCATTTTATCATCTTTTATGTGAGGCCTAATGCTGTGCGCAAGGTACATCCCCCAAAAAAACTTTACAGACATCTGCACTGTGTTAATGAAAAAAAATCAAAAGGGAATTAAAAACAAATTAAACCATGATTAAATTAAAAAACAAACTATAAACTAAACTAAAATAAAAAAGGAGGGCCCCCGTGGCATAGTACCACAGACGCTGGCAGCATTCCCCCCTTTTCTTCTCTTCCCGCGCAGATGGTAAAAGCCCATCGGGGGAATGGGCCAAAGTCTAAGGAATCATGTTATAGGCGACGCGGCTAGCAATCCATCACTATTTTGATTTCCCTTTCCACCTATACACCCTTAATCTTGCTAAACGTGGCCTTAACGTTATGTTACCTTAAGCTCTGTCTATCCCGTATGGGATAAAGACGTGATTTATGTACGTATGTATATACGTATTGACAAACTAGCAGACAGTGACAAAATCGCTTAACTCCTGCATGATTATGATAAATCAATTCCAATTCCAATAGCAAAATTGAATCCCACGGGAACTCCGAATTACCTGCCGTTCAAAACGATATGAAACAGTAGACACTGAGCAGAAACAAAACAAACAACACAATATCCTATGCCATAGAATCTATGGTGATCGACTATCTCCCTCCAACTAGCGACGTTAGAGCAGGACGCTGCTTGAAATGTCATAGGTCATCAGGTCCATGCCGTGTATGGATTGCAATATGCCAATATGGGAGCTGGATTCTAGAACCGAACAATAGCTTATTGGATATAACTAAATGCGTAGAAGGACCCCGATGCCTCTGATAAGAAGTTAATTGTGTGGTGATAAAGGGGTCACTTGATGTAGTTTCTATTGTGAAATACTTGCTATGTGTTGCCAGTAAGCTCGTGTATCCATATTGCTAACATAATCTTGGTAAGCAAGTAACTTTTTGCCTACTTTGTAAAGTTTTGTCTCTTAGTAAATCAAGTTCGCGAAGGTCCATTTAAGGGATAAGTTCACGTCTATTCTTTGTGTCTATTATTGAATGAAGGTGTATATATTTTTAAGAAAAAAAAAACAAAAATATACCTACGTAGTTTTAAAGTGATGATTAACTTACGTACTATAATATACATAAAAACCAAGATCAAGCTTAAGAGGTATCAAAGAGTTTTTTTAAGAAATTCGAAGGAAAACAAGCAAGTGAGTCACGTGATGGTAAATAAGTATAAAGACTACATACATACGCATACACATACATACACAAATCACGTGTTTATTTATCCTTTACGTGTGAGCGTATAGGTGGAAAGTAGAATCAAAATAGCGATGGGTTGATAGCCGCATCGCCCATGACATGATTCCTATGATTTTCGCCCATTCCCTCGACGGGCTGGGAAGAGAAGCCACTGGAACATTCTACGTTTTTTCTTTGCTCCCAGACCAGCATGGAAGTCTAAGATATATAATACTAGCTTCTGCCCGCGACTTCGTCTGCGCAGAATTATACATAAAAAACCTTCCTCTTGAATCACTCTATCTATTAAAATAAACCGCACCAAAATGCGTTGTTTAGTTTTGAAGATATAAGCATACAAAGGGACATAGGGACATGGGGACAGAGAAAGCGACTTTGGTTTATACTATGTAGTGATACCTCATGAGCCATTAATAACATCACGGGACCTTCTGGTTACTTCGATGCCGTGTGTGTATAAAAACCTATTTGATTTTCAAAACGTCACAACGCTAACAAAAAAATATGATTTAATAACATAGTAACGTGCCATTTACCCAACCGATAAGCCTAATTGAATTATCACATCTCCATTCTGGACCACTTAAGAATTCGATACGTATTCTATGACGTGATGGTGATTCGTATCTAAAAATAACGGCTGCGCGTAGTAATATTTACAACTATATTCTTTCAAACGGCTTGGTACGTTTCCCATCTCTTATCATTTTAGTAACGCTTAGTTAAGTTGCTATAGGCGATAAGCAAACGGACCCTTCAATCATACGTACATACTTATATACACAAATCACGTCTTTATCCTTTACGGGGTAGACAGAGCCTTTTTAATATTCATCAAACTATACAATTACGAACTCAATTCTTGATTATCAATTATTAATTACAATTACTTATTTATGTATTATTACTACTTACTCGTATTTGCGCATAATGACTGCTTGCCTTTTTGTTGTCAACTTTTCCTTTCTGTAGCAGGTTAGCTGGAAGAGATCCCTTCTTAGGGATAAGTTCGCCTTTGTACTTCTTGTCTGAATTTCTGTATTTTTAATTTTTTTTTATGTGCAATAAAGAGTTTACATACATACATACATACAATTGACACCAATAATTGACCTAGTCCCAAACTAAGCAAAGCTTATAATTACACATACTAACTATTTCGTAGTCCTTCTTCCTGGAACGTGTCGAGCATCACTCGACTTTTTACACGTGAGTTATCCGTTTATGTGTAATTATGAGTGAGTCTCACGGTAGTTTCATGTTGAAAGTAAGCAAAGCTTGTTATATGGGTACTTGAGAACGGATAAACATACTTATATAAAAATAAATATTAATACCTACTTAAATACATATTCAACATCCAAGACTCGAGAACAAACATTCGTATTTTTCACACAAATATCTGCCTCGACCGGGAATCGAACCCGGGACCTCAAGCTTCATAGTCTGGTTCTCTATATTCTCTAACCACTAGGCCATCCGGTCGTCCGAATGTATGTACAACAGAGGGCCATTATCCTTACTAATATTATAAATGTGAAAGTAGCTCTGTCTGCCAATCCCTTACGCTTTGACGCCTAAACTAATGAAACGATTTAATTGGAATTTGGTATAGAAATAGTTTCAGTTCCGGGGAAGGGCGTAGGGTAGTTTTTATGCCGGGAAATCGCTAAGTTTCGCTAAGCAACAAGCGAATTCTGAGCAAACAGACCTAAAAAAATTACCGTTTTCAATCCAATATGAATCAATTTACAAACGTTGTATGGAGACTTTGATGATTTATATAGTTACCTACATTGTATAGCAAGAAGCTCTACTTCTTAAGCCCAGTTTTGACTTGCAGAAAAATCCAGCAAATCGCATTCCATTGCGGCATGGGGTCGACGACTTCCAAACCTTTTACATCACGGCCGGGTAATGTAATGCAACTTGCAGCAAATTAGTTACTAAGTTAAGTTTAAACTGGACTTTACACAGCTAAATGCAGCTCCTCCTCTCTTTCCACACAGTTTGTGTATCTGGCATCCTCCGATTTGTTAAACCGTATAAGGCAAGCTTGTTAGTGGTCATAAAACAGTCGTAAAAATGGACCAACATATGTTATTACTTTAATAAACAGTAGTCTTAACACTCCTTCTATGCCCATATAAGAACCAGCGGCCAATGATTGGTCCAACCACAGCAATGCTAATGAAGAAATATTTAGCGCTCCTTATTCGGAACTGACGAACCCGAATCTTTTTAAGAATAACCAATGAGTTCTAACTAGGTGTAGGTAGTTTCCATGATACGTTAAAATACACAATACACAAATCACGTCTTTATCCCTTACGGGGTAGACAGAGCCTAAGGTGACAAGGTTTAGCAAGATTGTGGGGCTAGGAATAGATGGAAAATGGAATCAAAATAGTAATGGTTTGCTAGCCGCATCGCCTATAACATGATTCCTATGATTTCCGCCCATTCCCTCGATGGGCTTTTACCATCGGCCCGGGAAGAGAAGCAACTGGTACATTCTATGTTTTTTCTTTGCTCCCAGACCAGCATGGATTTACATATGAGCAGTGCTTGGTCCGGTGCACCCTGGGCATCGGCTAATGATTTCCTGGCAGTTTCTGAGGGATATCATTGACCGTTGGCTAAGAGCCCGATACGGGGGGATGGGGGTCTTTGACCATTACCGTACAACGTTGCCGACATTGTTTCTCAAGATTTTTTAATTACATTTTTGTTACTTTGACATTGGCGAAGTTGTCGTCGCTATAACGACTTGATAAGCCACAAATAAGAAGAAGAATCTCTATTGGGTATATTTATTGATATTAATTTCAAGGTCATTCTTTTGACAGGTGACAGCGGCTGCCCCGGCGTCGTTAATGATGCGAGCGCGCGGGGCGCTGCAGGACGCTGACACAGGCGTGCCACACACACATGAACAGCCACGCACACAACATGTTCACCAGGTTAGTTGTTCACACTTGACGCCACTCCTTCCCACACTCAAGTTTCAAGTTTCAAAAATCACCCCGCCTACCTCACCTTTGCCTTCCTCACTTACCAAACGTAATTTTTTCCTACTTGAAACTTGAAGTGTAGGAGCGGTAAAGCTATGCTCCATTTACGATAGAGTTGGACAGAAGGAAAAATGGTTTTTTATAGTACGATTTTTGATATGTCATTTTATAAGCTACATTTCTGAGTCTCCAAACTCTCTGAGTCTGCAAATCAAAATAGCAAATATTAAAAATAAAAATGCGAAGGTATCATCCAATTTATCAACCAATCATTTTAGCGACCCAACACTTTAAGATTAAGTTGTCACAGTGGTCCGCTCAACTGGTTCATTTCGTTATGGCTATGGAAGTTCCTGGCGCGCGTCTCCTACGGGATCTTTCTTTTTCACATGACTATTCTTTTGGTTGCCTTTATTCTGGTTCCTATTCTTATATTTTTTAATTTTTTGTTTATTGTAAACTATTTAATTAATTTATGTATTTTTAATTAATTAATTTTTTTAGTTACACATAAGTCGGGTTCTATCTATTTTACCATTTATTTCTCCTATTTGTTTACGTAAAAGTTTATGGATTATTTAGTATATTTTATCTGTGTTTCGTTTCGTGAGTCACGGTTCTGGCTGAAAATCAGTGCTGCAGGTGTTAGACAGCGTAATGCTGAGCCAGCGACCGTTTCACTTTTGCGAAGACACACACAACGCTCATGATCTATTTTACTGTCTTGATTATTTTCTATAAAATTGTGTATATTCTCTTTTATTTGTGTGTCTTGCAAAAAGGAATAAATGTCTTCTTTCTTTCTATATTCATAAGTCTCTACCGAATAAATTAGTTTCATTTTAGCGACTATAATATCATAATTTGTGCATAATACAAAAACCTTGTGGTAGCTTACAATAACTGAAGGAAGTTTCCGTGTACTCGTACAACACCTAAAGAGGCAGAGGTGTCAAAGAGCAAAAGCAGGAAATTGCAGTACAAAAGGTACCTTTAGGCAACAACTTGCATAATGATTACTTTTATGTACTTATGAGCAAACCCCATGAGAAGAATTTGTATAGTTTGGAAAACTGGCCATCATTGTAAATTTCTATGCCCTTAGATACAGCCAATAGGTGATAATAGATGACGAAATATTCAGACGATGTCACGTTTTTGGTCAATGCTCGTCAATCTCGTCATATGTCATAATGGGTCAGAATACTCACGAATGCGTTTCGTGACTAAATCCGTTGTATGTTGATGACTGATGAACTGATGACGTAGGGCACTAATCATATTAGATTTGATGACTATTGTTTCAATTCATAACAATCACTATGGTTTCCCGTTAGATACCAATAAATCTTCACACAATGTGTGGAAATACGACAGTGATGTCACGTCTTTTGGTTTATTGAATTTCACCACCTACGTAGTAAAGTAAATAGTTCATATTAATTTACACTTGGCGCGTCATAACGTTATCACGACTTTTTACGTGCAATCTAAAAATATTTTCTTGAAAACTGGAGTTTTCTTAATGACACGAATGTGCTCGTTTATTAATAAGAAGACAATTTCATTGAATCAGGCGTTACTTTGCGGAGGTCTATTTCAATGAACAAAAAATATTTACCTTGCTACTCCCGTTACTCATGTGCAAGATAAACAAGCCTGTGCGAAATATATATGTTTTTCATGCACTACTGCCACATAAAACGCATATGAATCCTACAAACTTAATTATCGCTTACACCGCATAAACACTGACCTGCTATGAGTGGTGAAGGGGTATAACACTCGTCACGGAATTACGGGATCCGGGTTCGCTTAGCCATAGCTTTACTTTTCAGATTTTTCTATGCGTTCTAATTTTCTGTGTCATTTAGAATTTATTCGATTTTGTACTCCTCAAAATGGTATTCACGATGCATATCCAGAAAATGTGTTAATGCTAATGCAGAAACCCCCCGTTGAGTCAAAGTTTTGAACTCACATAGAAGGGTTTGACAAAAGCCATAAAAATGTGGACGATTGGCCACAACTAATCTTATAACAATGTGGCATAACTTTAAGACAATAATAAAACCTGGTCCGAGGTAATCCCAAAGCCCAAATTTACCCTCCAGGGCCAAATAACCCGACTGTTCCGATAGCAAGAGCATACTTAAAATTGTAAGCCGCATGAAACTCAGCCAGCGTTTCCATGTGCCCCAAAAAATATGTTACGCAAACCGATCGTTTACCAAACGACAATAAACGTCGTCACCAATTAGGGCTGTTATCACTTTTCAAGTTTGTGAAACCGCCTGTAGTGATACGTACAATGCTTGTTGACTTTGTGTCTGCTACGTATTATCACGCGTGTAATAATTCCAATCGATCTACTGACATTGCTATTTTTTTTAAAGTAGTAACAGAGGCCTAAAACGAGACGCTTATTATCTAAAATGCCCTGCAATTTAGCATGCCAGGAGCTCAATTTTTGATTGCACATGTGTGAAAATACCACTCGAAAGTGGTGAATAATTTGTGCTGAATTTGAAATACGAGTAGCTTAGAAGATACTTACGGCTCTCATTAATCTGTGAACTAGTCAAACATTTGATTAGAGCTGTAGTTCTGAAAATATAAACAGATTTATACCACTTCACTTTTTACTTTTACTTTGGTTTTTTTAACTGGCACAGATCCCTTATTTGTGAATTGTATCTCTTTCTTTATATTTGTACAATAAAGCATTTACTTACTTACTTACTTTCGAGTGGTACTTTCGAGTGATGTGTTTTCAATCATTGAGCCCCAGATTCTAATATAGTATAGGTAAGTGCCAGTGTTTGGACCCTAACCTGTTAACTACTCTATGTACTTTATTTAAATTCATTTCACTTCGAAGCAATTAATTGGCCAACGTGGTAACTATAACTATAGCCCAAACTAATTTTGAGAAGAGGCACGTGCCCAGCAGCATTTTTGAAATTCGGTTTTATGAAATGGTTAGCGAATGGTCAACGTACTACGCGGTTTTCTTTTGACTGAATCTGCTACAGTTCCCAGCAAACATCTTAAGCTCGAGCTTGATGCGCTGAAGCGAAGTTAACTTCTCTTTGGTTTGGTACAAAAGTACATGCGCGAGCTTACCCCTTCCACGTCGCACTAGTTTAAGAAGTTTGCCGTAAGTATGCGAGTTTTCCTCGTTTAATAACAGCACAAGCAAATATTTTATTCATGTATTTTTACACTTTTCACTGTCTCATAGTACGCCGAGATTGTTAAATACCAATTCGAGTGCCTTTCCACGTGACATAAGAAACAAAATGTCATTGTCTAGTACGCCGAGATACTTAAATACCAATCCGAGTGTTTTTCCACGTAACATAAGGAACAAAATGGTCATTTAACCACCACACATTGGTCATTTACGTATCACACAAATTTTATACACAATATTTAATAAAATGTCATACAGCTAAAGTTATATAATGTAAGAAAACTACTTACGCTCAACATCAATTGAAGAATGTTCGCTGCAATTATTTTAAATATTTTTCGTGTAGCCTTATTGTCAATAGTCATACTTCCAAGTAGTAGTATAAAATCAGTAAATATTTCAACTATTTAGTGCACAAGGCCAACGTTCCCTACACAACTCAAATTGTCTTTGAACTTTTTTTGTTCGTCACAAACCACTAAAAATAACGTAATGCGCGTAAGACCATTACGGCGGTTAGGGCATGCGCACAATGACTCTCGAGTTAATGTAATAACCCCTAATAAATTGTTGAATTTATACCATCTTTTACGAAAAAAATTGACAGAGTTATTAAAAGCTAGAGTGATTCAAGAGGAAGGTTTAAATGTACAATTCTACCCAGATGAAGTAGCGGGCAGAAGCTAGTCATTTAATATGACTCAGTATTAAGTTCATAGAAGAAGAAATAGTAACAGACATAAACGAACAATCAAACATACGCCCTTACCTCAAACCTTACGTACCACATCCTTCGCGTTGAAAAGGAGTTCGTTGTTACTTTTGAACATCTAGTCTAGTTGAAATTTTGACAAAGACATTTCGAAGAGGCTAATAGACGCTACGGGTGACCACAGAGCTGGCAGCTTCCTTGGATAGCGTATTAGTATCGCTCTCCAAAGGGTGACTGCTGCCAGCATCTGTGGTACTATGCCACGGGGGCCCCTCCTTTTTTAATTATTTTATTTTAAGATTGGTTAAGTTTAGTTTTTAATTTGTTTTTAATTCCTCTTTTACGCCACAAAATAATTCCCCTTTTGTATTTTTTTTCATTAATAAACAATACTTTTTGACAAAATTGTGTGGAAAACCATCAGTCACAAATTCTTGCAAGTTATAATAGGGTTTTTCAAATAAATGTCGCAAGTTGATTGGTTTCTTCTAGGGTTAAATTAAGGATCTTGTTCCATTGTTACTGATATGGCTAAGGGTCAATTTTAACTGACTATCTAGCAAGGATAGTTACACGCCGTTAAACCTGCGTAAGTAGGTAGTTAAAATTACCACAAATTTTTTTTATTATGACTTGAAAGACATCTATACAAATGTATGATTAATTTTCGTGTCACAATGGAAGAAGTTAGTGGTAATTTTAATACCTACTAACGCAACTTTAACAGTGTGTAACATTTTGTTCTTCCCCCATATTTCAGAGCTAGGGATAAGAGTATTCTGAAAATTAAGGCTTTTTACGAAAACATCCACATTAAAAACCGGCTCGTGTGTGAACACGCCATAACCCCTTTAATGCAAGCTATTTATATTAGGCCAGCGGATGACTGGCTCTTACGGCCGCAACTAAAAGCGACCCACCGCCCGCGGGCTGTTCCCAAATTATTATTTTTTTCCCAATTTGGACGACAACCATTATAGAAAGTGGCTCAAAAATTGATGGATGTTTAAGTGATTTGTGATTTTTATTGATTTAAGACGTGTTTGTTTTGTTCTGATTTTAAATACGATCATTATAATGGCGTTAAAAAAAATACTGAATTGTGTACAGAAATTCTTCCTTGTTAAAAATTTACTATTTATTGTAGCTAAAATACCTACCGGGTGTAAAAAAAACATTAACGATATATCTGCCGGGATAGTCTGTTAAGTAACCCAGAGAAGTTAAGTACTAAATATTTTATATTACTAACTTTCTAGCTAACCAAATAATTTACAGTTACAGGCATTTCAATGCTAAGTATGTTGGCTGCGTATCCTCTTTGGGGAGCAATATCTATGCGTTGCCCGAGGAAAGAGCCAGCTCTATGGTCACCTGTGGATTTTGATAACAAAAATGTTTTAAAAAGATTTTTAGACGTTATGTATGTATGTAAAAAGAATAATATTCATTTGTTTGACTGTACACACACACACCTACATAATCCTTTATACCTATGTAGGAGTATAAATAGTTATAATCCCAGCACGTGGCCCGATGTACCGTTTGATAAGACATAAGCCGATCAGGCCCTATTCAAAATCATTCGACAACAGTATCAGGCCGCGCACTGTCGCTATCGCACACTGACTCTGTGATCCAGAACGAGATAGCAGCATTTTTAAAATATTTTTAACATCAAAATCTGATGCCCTGTGGGTTGCTATCTTTTACTAACGCGGTGATTGAAAATGAGATAGCGAGATTTGAAGGGTTTGAAATTAAAATGTTTGACAGCTTGGTTTGTACGCAAGTGTTGCTACAAGTTACAATTGTATTACTAAGAACTTGATATCAATCGCGCTAAACTTGGCCTTTAGATCTTGTTACTTTAGGCTCTGTCTACCCCGTGAGGGATAAAGACGTGATTTATGTATGTAATTGTTGATATCAAAGTTGATCAGCAAAAAGCTAAAACGACAACTACATTTAGATCAATATAATCCAATGCCTTAGTCCAAACTCGGTATTTAATTCTACTTTTGTAAAAACCGACGCCCAACTTTGTTGTTCACAGAATTCTGTCTAAACTTTTTATTTGGTCTTACATTTCCTACATAAACATACATATGTACATACACAATATCGTCTTTATCCCTTACCCCCGTAAGAGACAAAGTACAGAGCCTAAGGTAAGAGGTACCTACAGGCCACATTCAGCAAGATTGTGGGCGTATAGGTGGAAAATGGAATCAAAATAGTGATGGGTCGCTAGTCTCATCGCCTATAACATGAGTCCTATGATTTACGCCCATTGCCTCGATGGGCTTTTACCATATGCGCGGGTAGAGAAGCAACTGGTATATTCTATGTTTTTTCTTTGCCTAAAGTGACTGAAATTTATAAAACAGTAACTGTAGTTTATTACCTAACAACTTTATCTGATAAAGACTTGATTAATGTGTGCGTGTATGTATCGATATTAGAAGTGTTAGACAGCTACGAAACTTATTATTTAATTTTTTCTTCCGACTGTATCTTTGTCATTCAGTTGACACCCGGTTACAAGGCACATTATAAGGCTGTTGTGACTGATACACGTGTGGTTCTAATTAGATCATTGTGCCTGTACGCGTACTGATACATCGGATTTCGTTAATGAACCGTAATCTGTAAGGGATCGAGATTATAAACTGGTTTGTTTTGATTTAATTGTGATTAATAATCATTATGAACAAGTTTTTGGTTATATTGAAAGCTGTCTTATTTTATTATTTAACTTGCCGTGTTAGTTGTGTCAAATCAAATTTGATCTATTTGTAGTGGCAGGATTAACTTGAAATTTAGTATTCATATGTAAATTCATGTTTAAAAATATGTTAATAAAAATTTAAAATGGATGACAGGATGCATGATGATATTACAAATTGTACAGTCAACAAAAAGATACTGTCGCAATTTCACTTAGCCTCACATTGTTGTTTGCAGACTGTCTCTACTTTTTATTTGATCCGAATCAAAAACTTCCTTTTCCCAGTGTCTTAAAGAAATCTCAGTGAAGTTTTTACAATTTTATACGACGCCTCTAAACCAGCATTTACATCAGTTCCATCTTAATCCACCAAAAACGCGGAAGCATCCTAAATTAATTAGCACATCCGATTAAGGCTAGCTTCGCGCACCGTATATCCAGTTGGAGCGCACAATTAACAGACGCAGGCGCATATAACCGTAATGGATTTATGTACTTATTGATGGATCAATCAAAAGTCCACGAATGATCCGGCTTAATTGATGGATCTGTTTCTGGCCCGCGCGCGGATTAAAGCGCTTTGTCTCGCCGACTTTTGTTTTAGTTTAGTTAGCCGACTTCAAAAAATAGGGAATTCCATGTCTGTCTTATACTATAAATGCGAAAGTAACTTTGTCAGTCTGTCTGTTACCTTTTTACTTAAACCGCTGGACCAATTTAGTAGAAATTTGGTATACATATACTTAGATAGTTTTATCCCGGAAAATTTTATAGTTCCCGCGGAATAGTGATATGCGAATGCGCAGATGGAGTCGTTGGCCACAGTTAGTTACAATATAAAATTAACTTACCGGTAAACTTAGGCTCTGTCTACCACGTAAGGGATAAAGACGTGATTTGTGTATGTGTATGTATGTATGTAAAATATGAAAAATAATTTTATTCTACAGTACTTATTATGGGACCGCGAAGAGAATAGGGTTAAAGGATCAATCGTTTCTTAAACACTGTGTCAAAAGTACCCAGTAATGGCGGACCTTTCAATCCCATACTGATCGTGGCTTGATCATAAAAAATGTTTGTCATTACTACTAACAAAGCACGAACAAACAGTTAACAATAAAAGCTACTAATTACTGATAGTGGTATATCGTTTAATTGAATCGACCTTGCAAGCACTGATACCTTTGCTAATAGCCCGGTGACGCTACCTTCTCTTATTCTATATCTCTCATGCTTAGGTCGACTGTATATCACACCGATAAAATTAGTAATCATACGAACTTACTTCTAAGCAGAAATTAACTGAAAAATAGAGAGAAAATGTCGTACAATACTTAAGATTAATAAGATATTGCTTGAAAAAAAATCGGCAAAAAACTTAGGCGATAGTTGAATGGTTTTTTCGTGCTATAATTGTTAGTAAGTAAATGCTTTATCGTACAAATATAAAGAAATAGAGACAAATCACAAAAAATACATTAAATATAATTATACACGAAGGCGAACTTATCCCTTTAAGGGATCTCTACCAGTTAACCTTAATTGTGTATGTACCATTAGCCAAATATGTGGTCTACCACCCTAAGATTGAAAATCCTTTGCTCCTCATAAAATATTATTTCGTTCACACGCGGCTGTCAACGTGAAAGTTCGACTCTAGCGACATTTTCATTTGACAGGAAGTTGGATGAAAAGTTTTAAACCACTTCTTTAGGTAAAAATACGTAAAGGCCACGTGTAACGTGATTGTAAGCGTATATAGGTGAAAAGGGGAATCAAAATAGCGATAAGTCTAGCCCTAATCGCCTATAACATGACTATGATTTTCGCCTATCGGCGATGGGCTTTTAATATCTACGCAGGGAGAAAAGCTAATACATTCCATGTTTTTCCTGTGCTCCCAGCCGGCTAGATTGACAGCGCGCTAGCTATGTTACCCGTCTCTTTCCAGATAGAACAGTAAGAAAAAGACGGGTAGTCTATCTCACGCGCGACACAGCCCAGCTCTCACGCGCTTAGTGCTAGCAGTGAAGCAGCATAAATAAAAGCCAAATAAAATACTTTTCATTTATAATATAGAGCGACCGCTTAAATGAGTCAATACGCACTACCCGCCCGCACCCCTGTCGGTTCCCGTTGTCGTCGTACCCCGCGCCCCTGTACCGTACGGGCGAGGACTCATTTAAGCGGTCGATCTATAGCGTACAATATAAACGTACCTATTTAAGTCCAACATTACAGCACGGTGTGACGCGCGGCATGGACCGAGCCGTTCCCACGCCGCGCGCCCATAAATTATCGGGATCCAATAACACTGACTACATTAAACCTGGTTCCGGTTCACTGGAACACTGGATCATAATGCATTATGTTTATTTAAGCTACGATTTTAATTGTTGTTAGCCGCTTACGTAGAGCAATCAACCAATAGAGTGGACATGTACAATTTGGGAAAAATGCACCAAAAAATTGCCATTACGATTATTTTGTCGAAATAAAGTAAAATAATATAAGAATGACGTAGTGTTAGCACTAGCAGATATTACGATTCATATTGGTAGATAGTTAATGCTTAGTCCTTGCGTGGCATAGATAATAAAACTTGTTTACTAGGTAGTTCCCACGCATGCCCTGTGCAGATTGGAAACTTGACACACACCATTGAATTAATTTTTTCTTCACCAAAAAGCTTATAGTATCAACTGCAATTTAATTCAACTGTAAACTAAAATTACTTGGTTCAAGGTAAAAACAAATACTAGTACAGTACCTGAGCTCCTAGAACGACATTCCGGATAGTCTTGCTGTCTCCCTCACTCTTATTATGGGTCTGATACGTATTTTCTTCGAAGAGCTCACTGACTGTACGGTGTAAGTGACATATCGCCCGTATTAGCACTCTGTTGGGTAATTAATCTATGGCCGCTTACATTTTAGCACAGTATATCTACATATTAAACTGGGTACAGAATATACCAGGATAAAAACGTGTCTAACAGTAATCTATTTCAATTCAAATGTAGCCTTTCTAGATTTATCTTCAACGTATGTTTTAACACCTCTTACAAGCACAACTGACCTCGGCAACCTTTACACACCAAACGCAGTACTTTGGTACTCTTTAATTGTACGTGTCAAATGTTTCAAAGCGATTGAATAAATTCAAAAGCTTAATGCGTTGTCAGTCACTTTGAAATGGACGCGACTAACTGAAAGGTCTGTTAGAATGCTTTCCGTTTGATTTGCGAAATATGGTTTTCGATTACGGAATGGACAAGATGTTCAAGTGTCATGTTTAATTGAGTTGTGAAATTACGAGGTTTTATAATTAAAGTGGACTTGTTTCATAGAGGAAGTAACCTATAGAGTGCAAATGTCTCACAAATTATGTGAAAAACAATCAGTGGCGTGGCGATTGCTGGGCTCTGATTGGTCGGCCGAACAGGCAGGGGCCATGACGCCTTGATGCGATTTAATTCAATCGCATTAAGAAAAGCATGGTAAGGCCCCAGGCCACTAGAGTTGGGCCAACAGATTATATGATCAATACAAATAGTGTAATTATTATTAAAATTTAAATGTAAATTTAAACTAAACAGCCTTCCAACTAAAATAAATTCATATTATGTCAAAGAGGACACCCGTAGCACAAATCCAAAGACCTGCCAGCATTTCATCCATGTATCGCAATACCGATTGTGCGAGGAAGCTGTCAGTTTTTCTGTCTCCAGCCCGGCTAGCACGGAAGCGCGCGTGATAGACTGCCATCTCTTTCTAGAACGAACAGTAAGAAAAAGACGGGCTATCTATCTCGCTCGCGATGCGTCTCTTGTGCGCTCCCGTGCTGTACGGGCAGTGGTCTTAATGTGCCTCTTTGTAAGGTCTTTGTGCAAATTATATGAGCTAGAACCTCATGGACCAGTAATGGACATGGCCCAATAATGCACAATAACTCTTATTTAAAAGACACTAAGGCATAGTCATTTATTTTACAACAGTCAATTTAAATTCATATCATCTCTAAATTAAGAATGAAGTGTCCATTACTGGTGCTTGTCAGCTTAAAGTGTCCAACACTGGTGCCGTCACCCTATACATGCAATAAACATACAGTTAGGGCCTATTTCACCACTCTCTGTTAAGTATCAGTTTATGATTTCGTCTCTCTTTATTATTAAGAAACAGACAGAGACGTCATAGATAACTGACGCTTAAGATAACTGGAACCTAACAGACAGTGGTGGAACAGGCCCTTAATGTAGGAAATAAAGAAAAAAACGCAAAAAATATTGTTAGTATGGTTTACGGTTGCAGAAGTGAATACCTAGTCCAAATTTCCTCTCTATTAGTTTATTTCCTCTATGTCTTTTTGCGTTGCGAAGCTACGATTATGAGGTAGGTATTATTAAAGTGGCCTTATTTTGTACATAGTGACAGTTAGTGGCCATTTGTTCCATTCAAAACATCTCAAGTTTAATTTTCAGACGTGGTTTAAAGCTTAATGTGATGCTATAAAAAGCTTTACTGCTAGGTTGGGATGATCAGAACGCTCCATAAAATAAGTTAACACCTTAAAATATGTACCTACCTTTTAAATTTAATTCCTTTGATTCCTATGGTGATTTAAAAGCAACAACTAATTTTGCAGCGGATTTATGATGCTAAGTATACAATAGACAAGACGTTTAGTTACATCTAACTAAATGAAAAGGTGCATTTATTTGTTTATTTGTTCCCTGTTGACGCCGCATCGCTTCAACCAATCTTGACTTTGACATCCGAAGGAACATAAGTAAGGCTTTTTAATAATCAAATTTTTTTAATACCTACGAAATTTTAAATAACACGATAATAAAACGTAGACGATGTGCAAAAGTCTAATTAATTTCAGTATAGTGTCTAGGTGCTCAAAAATACTTAAACAGTTTGAACACCCCTACACGATTGACAAGACTGTAGTATCTAAATATTTAAAACACCCGAACTGCTTATCTATCCGATGACAACTGTACGAACACTGTCTCATTAAAAAAACAACGAGTTGCTCTCCTGCAGCGTCGGCAAAAGTGAAAATTACACACACGCACACTCGCACACCCTCCCTGCGTCTTACAAATTTTCGATCAGGTCACGTGACCTGACGCGAGTTTAACATTTTTTACCCATCCCAAAAAGTGCACAACGCCGCTAAAGAAATTTTCACTTCAAATTTAAATCAAAGTCACAACGACCTTTAATACAATACTGTAACTCAATCTAATCACACAATGTCCTTTGATCACGTCGCAACTCAACATTCAACCTCAGACGTATGATACAGAATACAGGCCTCAAAATCATAATAGTTGACAGATGGTCGCAGCCATGAGATTAAAATGGGATACAAAATTAACCTTAGCTGGAGGTTGCGCAAGTGACGCACTAATCGCTGCGTTTGCGCACAATAGCGGGCACAATGCAATCGAGTAAAGAGATGTATGAGTTTAGCGTTATAGCAATATTAAGTACAGTAGCTGTTTTAGTGCACAAAAATATCTAAACACGGACTTACACGGATGACGATAGGTAGGTTGTGTTCATATATACTCACGCGCAAAAATAACGGGTCGATTTTCATAGAACTTTGTATGAAAAGTGACCCGTTATTTCTGCTCGTCAGTGTATTTTTGAGCATCTAGAGATCTAGACGGCTGCTGGGAAAAGTTGAGACTTTGGAAAGCGTAGTCAGGTTCTAAATACACACGTGAGAGTGACAACTTAATAGAACATAGACACAGCTAGAGCTCATATACATGCCTCAAAGAGGTCCTTCAACATCCAGCTTATTATACGTCCCACTGTTGGGCACGAGCGTCCCCTCAGAGGGACGGGGCTTGGCTTTCTTCTCAAATTACTCAATATTCCCCGCCTTATCACATCTTATCGCTACGCAATAATCATCCACAAATAGAAGTATCTTGTGATCTCATACACTTCCCAGATCATTGATATACAGGAGAAATAGCAACGGACCCAGCAAACTCCCCTGCGGAACCCCCGTTTTTACGTATAATTTCATAACCCTGTGTACATTTCAACGTAAAAATTTGCGGCTGCTTCCTCGTCCCCGCAAGGTCAACCTCGCTTAGCTTATTATGGCTACGACTAGCCTCTTCCCATATATGACTCTACTATGACACAATGTTATACAGTATGGATACTCGTAGCGCCATACAAGAAGACGTGTGGATTTGTCAATATTAACCTTTAATAACATAGCAATAAGTACCGCGGTGGGCGCCATCGTGAATGGCACCTACTGTATATGTTCGGTGGTGTCATCATAGCCCTATTATAGCATTAGTAAGTGCGTAAAAGACGTACCTTTTTTCGTAGTCGTTCAAATTGTATACATAATCTATACTTTAAAACGATAAAACAGCAGATTTTGTTTGGTCGTACGCGATTACTCGAATCTCTGGAAGTCTTTTGGAAAACTCCTTCGGTTTTTAAAAGGCAGGTGAAACTTTTAGCAGATGTAGCTAGTTTTGTGTTAGGTATAAAGTGAATTTAAATTCATGCAGAATTCAAATGTCATAGTTCATAATTTTTTTACTAATTACTGGCACTTACATTTAATTTACATTTTCATACCTGTCCCATAACTGAAGAAATTTGAATGTTAATCTCTGTAAACTTAAAAAACACCACCCCCTCCCCAACCCTCACGAAACCATCATCATATCAAAAAAACGCAGTCACACAACATCATAAACTTAATACCATGCAAAAACAAAACAATGCGAATCAATAAACAATAAAATAAACAATAAATATTAAGGAAGGGATTTATTTCAATTAAATCAAAATAAGCGTGAAAAACAATTATAATACGATTGGTCGTACATCGAGGCTGCGCTGAATAATGCGCCGGCGCCGACCCTTCATTAACTGACAGGTAATTTTAATCTTCGATTAAAGACTAGGCGCCTAGTGACGAGTAATGAGCTAGGATACTGTCCATTAAATATTTACTATTAGACAGGCACTTTGAAATTGAATTAATTCGAACACATTTTACTACGCGTTCGATATAGATATGTATTACTAGCCATTTTTTGAAAATCAGCGCTGTGGCTTGCCGCAGCATGACGCTGAATGTGGCCCTTTTGGCAATATTCGGCACTTATTTGTCATTTGTTAATGTTTAAGATGTTTATTTTTATACCACCAAACCAAATTGCAGACGTTTTGGAAAACGGTCAGGTCAGGAGTACCCGAAACCGACGAGCATGTACGAAGAGATTGATGAATGTGGATGAAGCGAAGTATGTCAGGATCGTAGCAAGTGGAACAAAATAGTATCTGTCTACCCCTGTGAGAAAGAGGCGTGACGGTATGTATGTATGTTTATTTTAATTTTCATGTGTTGTGTTGAATTTTTGACAATAAATGTATTTATTCTTCTTCGTCTTCTTTACTCACTACTAAACTTCGTCCGCGTATATTTAACATTAGCGGTTGTCCCTGACTCCGTCTGCGCAGAATTTGCTTATCGCTATCCCGCTGGAACTATGCTGTTTTCCGGGATAAAAGCCATCCTTTGTCCTTCCTCGGGACGGCAATTATCTATATGCCAAATTTCAACTAATTCGGTTCAGTAGTTTAAGCGTGATAAGGTAACAGACAGACAGACAGAGTTACTTTCTCATTTATAATATTAGTAAGGGTTAATGATAAGTTGCTCGCGACTTGCAATACTCCCCGGGAATTAAAAAAAATCTGAATTCGAATCCTGAACGGCAATACTTTATTCAAATATCTGCTTTTCAAAAATCGATGACCGGATTTCGTACTCTTATAGTGTTGTGTTGCCGCTTGCAACAATGTAGCAATTTCGTAATTTAAATGTCGCATTGTAGCCTTTTTTCCGAAGTAGCCTTCACCGAGTGTCCCTTTGTCTTTGTACTATTTATAGATTAAAAAAAAGTCTCAAGACTGTTCCTCCACTCCACTCAAAGTTGTGTTGATGACAGATTTTTTTAATACCACGTCGGCCGTACGGCCCTCCTGTTGTCGAGCGGGTACCGTAGCCTGTATACCCTTATATGTTCAAAGTAGTAGAATGCGTGTTAGTGACCCTTGGAAAATCTTAACGCTCTTAAAAAACCCCATACTTAGTCGCTCGGGAAAAACAAACACAATTTTTTCAGCTGGCTTTTATATGGTCCGTTTAGATAGCGCCTTGGGGACGGCGCGGCAGTTATGTGGGACTCTCCCCCCCCCCCTCGAGCGGGGGGAAGCGGAGGAGGCCTACCCACTAAAAAACCGCCGGTATTCCCTCTCTGCCATTGGAGGGGCGCCGTGGGAGCATAATGGAGTCACCACGCACGCCCCGCCGGCCGCCCCAGCCTAAACGCCGGGGCTCCCGCGCTAAGAGATGGGGGCCGGGAATACTTGCCCCCCCTAGACTCGTGGGCCTCTTCAGGCTAGCAGGGGATCCCCATCCCCCGCCAGCAGGCACCACTAGGGGAGGGCAGCAGCAAACTGCCGCCGCCTTCTCCCCGTTCGTCTGCGCCGGAGCGGGGGCGCGAGGGGGTCATTCTCGCGCTCCCGCTCCCTCTCCTCCTTTTGCGAGATTACATCCTCGCAGACCCCTCACTCCCGACCATGGCGTACACTACGCCGGGAAGATAGTACCTACCGTGTCCGTCGCTGATCTTGCCGCTAAGCAACGATTCGGCGTGGAGTTGATACCATGATAGACAGCTGGAGAAATTACTGAAACAAAGGCATTCCATCTTAGCCTTTAAAGCTATAGTTCTAAAGGCATCTATAGTTATATGATATCGTAATTTATGAAACAACTGCAGTTGAGGGACAGATAATCAGTATATCTTCAAATCATGAAAGAAATAAGACAAGGCTGAAAAAAGCGTGACCATTCAAGTACAAAAGTTCCCGAAATATATCAAAGCCCATCGAGGGAATGGGCGAAAGTCTTAGTAATCATGTTATAGGCGATGTGGCTGGCAACCCATCACTATTTTGGTTTCCCTTTCCACCTATACACGCCCTTAATCATGCTAAACGTTGGCCTTAAAATTATCGTACCTTAGGCTCTATCTACCCCGTAAGGGATAAAAACGTGATATATGGGTTTTTATTCGATTTTTCACGTAGCTGTCGAAATGTTGCGTCCTATCAAGAACGTACAAAAATTGCAGAATTTAAGAGCGCCATCTATTTTGTTCCAGTTTTGTCACGTTTCTGAGGTCACACTTTTATATGTAATTATTGTTTCAAATAAAATAATGTACCTACACACACGTGGTACCAAAAAGAATCTCCGTTAATCCAGAACGATTTATATATTTTTTTTTTATTATTTATTTATTATTTATTATAGCCATTGAATTTCTTCGCAGATATGTGCAAGCTCATGGCAAATTTCAATGTAATTTTCGCACATAAATTCCGATAAACTCAGAGGTGCGCGCTCGGGATTTGAACCCACGACGCTCTGCTTGAGAGGCCACAGGTCAAACCACTAGGCTACCACGGCTTTTTTATATCAATTACAAACTAATATTAATAATCGAAAGTAAATATTTACATCGCAGATTAAACGTACTAAACTAAATAATACAACGAAAATCTTTCCGCTTATGTCTGAATGACTAATGATTCATTTGACAATGTATGGGAACCGAGCTTAATGTAACAACAGCTATACAACTTTAACCTTAACTCTTTACTGTAAGGTTCAAATTCGGCGATGTACGTATGAATTATACATTATACACTGTGTATACAAATAATGGGGGGATATTAACAGTCAATTAGTCTTCATCTGTCGTTCTGTTTGTTTTTGTTGCCATTTTAAATCGTAACTCTGTGTTCGTGTCACTTTTAAATCATGGTTAGAATAACCACTATAAGTTGGTAATTAATATTTTGTAGTGATTAATGTTTTGGTTGGATAATTTGTCTTTAATATACCTGCAATTGTAGAATTAATAGAGCTTAGTGCAAATCGGATCACATTTGTTTCGATGCCTCTCCTTTCCGATTTTGATATTATAATGCACGACGTACAAACTCGAGAGGGTAGTGATTACCACCAACTTTAACAGCATTACTTACCAACCCCTCAGTATTTGTTTTCTATTATATTGTTTTGTTCCAGTGACTTGGTTCACTATCTGAAACTGAAATTATGTTTAAGTACAGCCTAATTACGGCTTACGTCCATTAGTAAATTCCGTTTGGGTTTCACCAGTTGCTTCTCTTCCCGCGCAGATGGTAAAAGCAAATCGAGGGATTGGGTGAAAATCTTAGGGATTATGTTATATAGGCGATGTGGTTACAACCCATCACTGTTTTGATTCCCCTTTCCATTCATACGCCCACAATCACGCTAAACGTGGTCTTTAGGTCTTGTTACCTTAGGCTCTGTCTGCCCCGTAAGGGATAAAGACGTGATTTAAGTATGTATGTATGTATTCCGCCACTTGGTTGCTCTTAAAGTTCGCCCAATACCACCATAAAGCCTCCAGTAAAAATGGAGAAAAGTAATACTGACAGTTTTGCTGCAAAACATTAAAATCTCCAATCGCCAGTGCCAGGTTCAACGCACGCGCAGCCACAATAGTGCACTCATTAGCAGTGCATTTGCATGCACTAATTATTGCGACACGAGCCAAGGCCTCGACACTGTCGCTTGACGGGGACGCTTGCAGGGAAATAGTCAGTTTCAACTTTTTACTTACATTACGTTACATAGTCCGTAAACAAAGTATTAATCTTATTACACATAAACGGATAACTCACGTATAAAAAGTCGAGTGATGCTCGACATGTTTCAGACTATTTCGTAGTCCTTCTTTCTGGAGCGCTCGCCCCGGCGGCAGCGAAACGAACACTGAGCGCCAGCGCTCTGCTCGCGCGGCTGTTCGACGCAACTGACAGCGGCGCACAACTACCCTCGTTTTCATCGTCATTTTTATTATTGTCAAATGTAGGGCAGCACACAACACTGATCACGTCACTCCGTAAAGGTTCGCTCACACTCACCGTTTGGTCAATATTTAAAACAGTTTTCCAACTCGGGGGCACCTACCATCCACTATCCCGGTTGAAATTGGGATACCGACTTATTTATTTTTATACGTGAGTTATCCGTTTATGTGTAATAATGATTAAGTGTCACGGTAGTTTCATGTTGAAAGTATTAATTTATTTTAAGTATAGATGCTAATACAGCGCTGCTACAATTATCGTAATTATGCAACCAATTTATTAATAGAGTTACGACCTGGGTGCATTTAAGAGGCGAGTGTACAATTTCTGCAGGGCCGACAACGCACTGGCATCGCGTAAAGCGCTGCGGGTGTCTATGGACAGTGGTGATCATGTAACATCAGGTGACCCACTAGTTCGTTTGTCTGGCCTGTCTAACATAAAAAAAAACTTGACATATTATAATTATGTTTTAGCCTTCCTCGTGAATTGTGCGGGTGGTAGGGCCTTGTGCAAGGTCCGTCCGGATCGCTACCACCATCTTACTCGCTAATCCTGCCGCTAAGTAGCAGTGCTTGCACTGCTGTGTTCCGGTGCGGAGAGTAAGACAGCCGGGGAAATTACGGGCACAAGAGGTATTCATCTTAGTCCTCTAGGTTGGCAACGCATCTGCAATCCCCCCGGGGTTGCGGGTGTCTATGGGCAGTGGTGATCACTTACCATCAGGTGACCCACTTGCTCGTTTGCCTTCCTATTCACATAAAAAAAAAAAAAAAAAAATTGTTCTATATATTAGTGAAAACCGCATGTAATTGCGGTTACTAGTTTTTGAGTAGGGGAAACCGAGGCGAGTTGAGACAGAGGTGAGTTGATACAAAGCCTTTTTCTCTGCACCTATGACAGTTAGCGAGGTCACAACTTCACACAAACTGTGGAGTGTAGAAAGAGCAACGAATTAGCGAAGTTACCAGCAGTGGCGGATTTACAAATTTTCAAGGTATAGGCTGAATTTTTGCCGCCCTTGCAAAATCTGTTGCAGACTTCCGCCCCCAAAATCTGCCGCCCTAGGCTCGAGCCTTCTCAGCCTTATGGTAAATCCGCCACTGGTTACCAGCCCGATAAACTGTCACAGTTCAGAGAAATCGGCTTTGTATCAACTCACCTCAGTCTCAACTCGCCTCGGTCTCCCCTACTATGTTTTATAGTAAAATATGTAGTGCCTAGCAGTAGTCCGCGCCTTCATTTCATTTTTTTTAATTAATCCCATAGGTACCAACTCGCCCAGAAAATAACGAATACACCAAAAACGTACCTATCCAATTTGGTGCAGTGCATAAATATACTTGAGCGTTCTTTTAAATACAGATTTATTTATTTATGCATCGTAATAGGTAGAGATCGCTCTGTAGCGATAAGGCCGCCTATTGTTACCTTATAATATTCTGTATACCTTTTTCTGTTTTGGTTGTTACATGAGGTGTTCAATAAAGAGTTATAGTATTGTATTATATTGTAGTAGGAATCTTTAACCTAACAACAGCGTTGTACCGTAAAACGAAAAACACGTATCTTGAAATGCGCTTAGACATGCGCAAAAGGAAAGTTTCATAAGTTACGATAAAACATTGTTCAGGTTACGAACTTACGACAAAAGATCACTTACGACTGTATACGAGACACAAAGTAATATAATATCCGAGATTCCATGTTTATTGTATCTATACGCATGTAGTTTTCTTGGTGCCCTGTCTATGGAGTCATTCATAAACTACTTCAAAGGTTAGGAATAATTTTACTGCCGCAGACGAAAAAGCAAAGGAATATCAATAAGCGTCATAAGAAGTTAATAATGGGATAGGTATTTTACTTATCTTTGTGCCTGCGGCTTGTATTCGTGTACTTAAAACTAGGTTTATTCTTTACACGTAAATTAAGGGACGAGAGCCTAAGATAACAAGGCCTAAAGGTTTTAGCATGATTGCAGACGTACAGGTGGAAAGGGGAATTAAAATAGTGATGGGTTGCTAGCCGCATCGCCTATAATAAGTCATGAGTCCTATGCCCTTTCCATCGATGGGCTTTTACCATCTGCGCGGGAAGAGTAGCAACTGGTACGTTCTATGTTTTTTCTTTACTCCTAGTTCCGCATGGAAGCATTTATTCTCTATCCTGTTGGGAATGAAAAAAAAATATATATAGCCTACTAAAATATATAAGTCACGGGCAACAACTAGTTTATAATATTAGTAGAATTGTAAATATTGACGTACTAGCTAAGGTTACAGTACACAGAAAATAACAGTACTCCAACCCAGCAACTTAGTCGACGTCGCAGTGTGTGATATGGCTCAAAAGTGGCCGCTTGAGGGCCCCATTTAGCGCACTTTCGTCTAACAACCGCGGGTCAGCCATGATTGGTCCTTCGCAACTCGTTACGAGCCTAAGGTAACAATGTCAGAGAGTGTAACATTATAGTTAGCATTTGTTTAGTCAATATTGCGGACGTTTTGAGATACAGATGATATGAAATAGTTATTTGTGTCACGAGGGAGCAAAATTATGTATTAACGACGAGGGCGCTACATTGAATCCAGAAGATAAAAATGTTTTTTCTCCCGAGTGTCTCATAGAACTTTTCACACCGAACATTAAAAAACTTGAAAAAATGATTCTAAATATAAAAATACCAGCATAGAAAATGGCGTGGTTTATCTTATATTACCAACTTAAAAATAAAACAATAATAATAATAACAACAATAATTAACAATAACATAACAACAATAACATAATTAATGATAACAATAATAATTACGGGCACAAGAGGCATTTCATCTTAGTCCTCTAGGTTGGCAACGCATCTGCAATCCCTCCGGGGTTGCGGGTGTCTATGGGCAGTGGTGATCACTTACCATCAGGTGACCCACTTGCTCGTTTGCCTTCCTATTCAAATAATAAAAAAATAATAAAAAAAAAAAACTATTGTGTTTGTGCTGAACACTGAAAGCCGACCGCCATACTTCAATCACTTAACACAATACCATTTACGAAACATCTCGCATGGAAGCCTCCGTAATAAAGCAGGCAATAAGGCGGCATTAGGATCCTCGCGTAATGCCGTGTAGCGCGGACGATATGCTGTTGCGGTTTCTAAGCGCTGCCCTGGCCGCTTGGCTTAAGGCACAAGCCAGTGGCGTAACTATAACGTGGCAAATTTATTTATTTATTTATTTATTTATTTATTTATTTCCACTCTTACAGCTATCTTTACAGGAACTAAGCCTAAGACAATAGTGTACTTAACAATTTGCACATCCTATAAAGTGACTTACATATCTACATCATTCCACTTATAACTAATAATGAACAGCGCTAACTTTGTGAATTCATTTCATTTGTGATTTCATTCATTCTTTGTTAATTCGTGAGATGGGGCTCCTTCCTCAATATAAAAAAGTGCATCAGCGTCCCTTCTGTGCTCTAAACCAAGCCAGTCTGGGGCCCCGTTGAGCTAGGGGCCCCTGGCATTTTGCCACTCCTGTCACCCTATAGTTACGCCACTGGCACAAGCTGAGAGCCTAGTGTCTGTTTGTAGTTGTATCCAACGTCTTGAATGTCGCTTTGATTTGTCAAACACCGTTAAAAATAACAGACGCATAGTGGCACATTATCTATTTTTATTGAATCAGGCGTTACTTTGCGGAGGCCCATTTTAATGAGCACAAGATATTAAAGTCGTTTTTATTGGCTCTTTAACTGTTAGCACAACTTAGCCTACGTTAATAATATTACTAGGTATTTTTTTTATTATACTTGACACCTTTACGCGAATGCGTCGGAGCTATTTTTATGTCGAAATGAAATGAAATGAAATTATTATCATATTAAGCATACGATAATATTATTTTATAAAATGTTACACATGTCAGGGGAATGTACACGTCAAGTATGCTCTGCCAAATTTTGCCATGCATATAGGTACAAACCAAACACACACACACACACTGATAAACACATGACCCTACTTGTGTAAAAAAATCAATCAATAAAGACCTTAAAAGAACTAATATTTTATTTCCAACAGGTCCTAGTCTACTACAGCTTGTAAGCTTTTAGAACGCCATTCAGGTTTGTCTTGCTTCTCTCTCACTCTTATGTGTTTGATACAAATCGAGCTATCGTACCCGAGTCCCGAATAGCGTTCTAATAGCTCACAGACAGCATTGTATGATCTAGACGAAACTTGAAACTACACCGCTACCGCTTATACTTTAGGCTAAGCACATAGTGAACCTGTATATTGGAAAATTGTCTAAATTATTGGTTGCTTTTGTAACGGCTCGCAGCGTGGGAAAACAAGAGAGTTTTCAGAGAAATTATAACCTAACTATAACTAAAGCTAAACCGCCTTATTCTATTGTTACCAATACGCCGTCATGTACTTTTGTAGAAGTAGTTTGTTATATGTTATCCTACTAATATTATAAACGTGAAAGTTTGTAAGTATGGATGGATGGATGTTTGTTACTCTTTCACGCCAGAACGGCTGGACAGATCTGGATGAAATTTGGAACATAGATAGACTATAGTCTGGAAGAATATATAGGCTACTTTTTTAGGATAGCGATAAACGAGTTCAGTGCAGACAAAGTTGCGGGCAACAGCTAGTATGTTGTACATATATTATACAGAGTTCTTAGTACAAGTATTCTGTTGCAATAAAAATCTCAACGTTCGCGTCGATGTGTCAAATACTATTATACCACTTATTCATAAACGCTCTATAGGCTTCTGCTCCTTGTCTGTGAATGGTAAACGTCAAAGTGACAGATAAGGACAAACGATTGTTAAGTTAGCAGAAGCCTACAGAGCGTTTATGCATAAGGGGGTATGAGATTAGTTTGTTGCCGTGAAGTGCCGCTGGTGGCGCTGCCAAAATTTCATGCTTTTTAATAATTTAATTCAGAAATGTAGTACTTATCAATAATTAAAACCGAACCTTGAGGTATTCCATACATACCTACATACAAAATCACGTATTTATCCCTTACGGGGTAGACAGAGCCTAAGGTAACGAGATCTAAAGACCACGTTTAGCATTATTCCACGCTGGTCTGGGAGTAAAGAAAAAACATAGAATGTATCAGTTGCTTCTCTCCCACGCAGATGGTAAAAGCCCGGCGAGGGAATGGGCGAAAATCTTAGGAATCATGTTATAGGCGATGCGGCTAGCAACCCATCACTATTTTTATTCACTTCTGCACCTATACGCCCACAATCATGCTAAACCTGAGGTATTCCATCTTAACCCTATATGCTAGCAACTCATCTGCAACCCCCTGGTGTTACGGGTGCCCATGCGCGTGTTGCTCACTTACCAGGTGACCCCTTGCTCTTTTGCAACCCTATCTCATAAAAAAAACCTAAGCATGTAATGCCTTGCTACTCTGCTAGCACTGAGAATGAAATCAACCTCCGCAAAGTAACGCCTGAGTTAAACTAAGCATATAAAAAAAAGTTCGTTATTTCAGAAGATGTAATGATCATACTTCCCCTTTACCCGGATTCGACCATCCGATTTCCCTTCAATAGGGAAACGTGCTTATTTAGAGTGCGGCTCCGACAGAAGTAATGCCTCCAGTTCCCACGATACACATGCGCGTGCGACTGCTGCGAGCCACTTGGGGCCGAACTTTCAGTTTATACGTACTTGCTCGTCCCAAAGAAAAATAGTGTAGTATAGTAACTTAGAAACTCTTTATTCTACAACAAAATAAAATAAAAATGCAATATTGACAGAAAGTATTCTAATACAAAGGTGAACTTATCCTTGGAAAGGGATCTGTTCAAGTTAACCTGACTTAAGATGGGAACTTAAAAAGAAAAAAAATAAGAGTTTCAAAAGTAAATAAAATCTATGTCTGTTCCTGCTCTATTTCTGCATCTTTCGAACATTTTCGAACTTTGTACGTTTGAGACCCTATGGCGTCGTTTTGAAATTATAGAACCGGTTGAGAAATAAGAAATGTAGCACGCATGTATACAGCAAGACAAACGAAAGCATTTTTGTCCAAGCTGCAAGGAGATGTTTGGTCAATAATTGTAAATATTATTCTAAAAAATTCAATGCGAAACATACAGAATATTAATTCATTTAATTTGTTTAGTATAAATTGTAATGCTACTTTATTTATGGTAATGATAGTTTCCTACGATTTCTACCATTTTTTGTTTTGGGGGAGCGGTGTCTTCTGACACAAGCAGTCTAATTTGCTCAGTTGGAGGCTCCTACCTTAACATTGTTTATAACTGTGTAAAAAAGCAAATAAACTGTAAACGGTTCTGGCTGAAAATCAGTGCTGCAGATGTCTAACACTTCAGCGTAATGCTGAGCCAGCGATCGTCTCACTTTTGCGAAGACACACAACGCTGATGATCCATTTTTATGTTTGTGTTTTTTATTTATTTTCTATAAAATTGTGTGTATGCATTTGTGTCTTGCAAAAACGAATAAATGTCTTCTTGCTTTCTTTATAATTTTCTTTTTCATTTTTTTTACGAAAATACCATAGGTAACAGAAAAACGAAGTTACAATGTAACCGTCGAAAGTCCAAGTCGCAAGTGGAGCATACTTTACCCGGAGCTGGCATCGCGTGCGCAACTATATTAGCTCATAATCGCTCATTGATTCCTTCCATTGTGCTACTGATTGGGGGTTTCATTTCGGGCATTCCTTACACTGAGAACACTTCGAGGAATGTACAGTCGACACAAATATCGATACAGCCAAACATACCCAATATATACAAGGTGTCACAAAACCCTTTAACGATAATTCACGAACTTGATCGCTATATTGGTTTGAACACCCCTGCAAAGTATGAGACCCTAATTACGACTAAAAAAAAATTATCACTAAGCAAATCCGGTCAAAGTTTTATGGTAGTTAGTTTGAAAGCAAGTGCGAGTGAAGTTTTAATTACAAACAATAACGTTTCGAGTAGCGCTACTCACGTAACTTATGAATGAAAAGGTACACTGAGAGCATAGTCCTGAAATGCATCTTAAGATTCGTTAATTAAAGGGTCAATTAATTAACCACGAGCGTCAAACTTTGCCAGGGTGTTCAGATACACTTACCTGACAATTCTGTAAAAGGAAGTTAAAGGGTTTTGTGACACCCTGTATATCACCAGCCTTATTATTTGGGGCATAAAGGTTATAAGATGTTTTTGACGTCTTGGTAACGTACATTATATCAATGCCCTTGACTGTACAGTGGACTGCATTCCTGAACCACCGTAGAACGTTCTCACAGTAAACGTCACATGATCTTCATTGTCAATTCGATGTAACGTTACTATGGCATTTACTGTGAGAGGGTTGCATAGTGGGTCAGGAATCAATTTGTTCGATGGTACTATTGTACAGGTTTCATAAACATTTAAACATCCGTCGCGTCAGATGTGTCACCAAAATGTTGAGGAAACAATACATACATACATAAATCACGTTTTTATCCCTTACGGGGTAGACAGAGCCCAATGCAACAGGACCTAAAGGCCACGTTTACAATGCTGTGGGCGTATAGGTGGAAAGGGAGATTCAAATAGTGATGGGTTGCTAGCCGCATCGCCTATAACATGATTCCTAAGATTTTCGCCAATTCCCTCGCTGGGCTTTTACCATCTGCGCGGGAGAGAAGCAACTGTTGCAACAATCGGTTCTCATAGTATTTGTCATTTTAACGCAAACGCGTTCCAGACATATCTTGTGACCGAAAACTTTCACTAAGCATACTGGTCGAAGTAAAAACAAAGTAACACAACATAGCGTAACAGAAGGACAAACATACCTTTCGCCAATACAATTATAATACAAGAATAGACATATTTTATTACATTTTGTAACTTGACGTCTCAATATAACTTTAACAGAATGCCCCGAAGCAACAATAAAATAAATCAAACATTGAAATAAAACTGTAACATATAAAATACAACATCTAGATTTGGATTGTCTGACTTTAGGTACAGACTTGATCATAGAGATAACAACCAATAGAGTGATAAAATGGGCTTTCCAATTCTACAACATTCACTTTAGGTATACACTAGCTCTTCGCAATAGTTTTCTTTTAAAATCTCATTTACATTTTACATTTATTTTTCGTAAAAAGTTGATACCTATTTACTATCGACATCAATCATAATATCTCCTTGCCCAACTCTAGCGCAGCGTTCGCCGCAGTGGCTCTGCGTTACTTAAAAAAAGTATCTGATTTCCACTCTATCGATAATTCCTCTATAGCCTTGACAAATAAAATAATTAAAGTAATAAAAATATATTACGGCCTATTTCAAACAGCCTTTACCCACAATTATATGGCGGTTATTTCTTTGCAAGTCAAGGTTGCAGCACAGTTTTAGGATTTACTGCCGTATTGGTTTGTGGCGCGTTTGTACGGGGCGGCGCAAACGTGGCGTTCTAACCGCTCGTAGAGGACCCCTAAAATTGTCCTTTTTAAGTCTTTACTGTAACGGAATTTAGAGCCTGAAATAAAATTAAAACTCGGGACTCATTAAAATAAAGAACGATTTATATAGGTAAGTAAGTATGTAAGATACTACCACTACACACTGCAATAGTAATGTATGTATATGTATATGTAATGTACACTGCTACAGATTAATCGGTCTGCAATGTTTTGTGTCCTAATGATAACTTTAAACATATATACTGACGAGCAAAAATAACGGGTCGCTTTTTATACAAATTTGTATGGAGATCGAGCCGTTATTTTTGCTCATCAGTGTATATACCTACCACAGCAAACATTCGTCATCTAGACGTAGGTACAATAAAAATAAAAATACTCAACGATGGTACTCCCAAACTAACTAACCTCCCAAAATATGTTTTGCTTTAAAAAAATACATTTCTGAATTTTAAAGATGTTTTTGTTCTGTACATATTTTTGAAAGTAAACGCACGTGTCCAACGCCGAGTGAAGTCGAACCTGTAAACATTTTATTGAACCATTTATTGTAATGGCTGGTGATAATGGCGATGCTATGGCAAAGTGCTCCGATTCGAATAAAACGCATAACTAATTTTAATGTACCCACCAGGTTTATGCGAATTCATTGTTATGGAACTTTAATTAAGTTACGAATGTTAATGGATTTATTCGTTGTGTGAAAAAAAAATACCTAGTAATAAAATACCATAGGCCATAGGGGAAAGCCAGTGTTCATAATATTATTTATAAACATGCTGGTCTGGGAGCAAAGAAAAAACATAGAATGTACCAGTTGCTTCTCTACCCGCGCAGATGGTAAAAGTCCATCGAGGGAATGGGCCAAAATAATAGGAATCATATTATAGGCGATGAGGCTATCAACCCATAACTATTTTGATTCCATTTTCCACCTATACGCCCACAATCTTGCTAAATGTGGCCTGTAGGTACCTGTTACCTTAGGTTCTGTCTACCCCGTAAGTGATAAATACGTGATTTGTGTATGTATGTGTATGTATGTAGGTATTAAAAAAAAAATCAGAATTCTGAATGGACAAAATTTTAGGAAAAAATTATAATATCAATTATGTCTACTCAGAATTCGGATACGAGTATCCTGTGGGAACGGTATGCCATTTTTCGAGATATTAATATCTCACGCAAAATGTTAAATTTGTTTTTGAAATACTATGAGTGCTATAAGTTCCTAGCGCAGCAAGTATCGCGCGTTGATGTCTTTTAAAGCAAACTGCGCACGCGCGTGTATTTTGACAACTTTATATTTTTCATTTACACATTGTGTAATTTATATTATTATTTAACAAAATTTTATTAGATTTTACAAGCGGCTTCGCTTACTGCTAGGTATCATTAGATCAGGCAAATTTTATTCTTATTATTTTTTTGATAAGGATCGATAGATTCTGAGTAAGAAAGACCCAAAACAGAAAATTCTAGGAAAAAATTAATGTTCACTTTAAAAAAAAACTGGTATAAGATTATCTACTGGATTGCAACTTCTGCATTATAATAATATGTTCCACTGCTTTTAATATAATGTCCATTGTCTTCATTTTTCCTTACATCACATCTACTTATTCTTAAGAGTGCTCACATGAAATTTTAAAGTAAAGTGGATTTACGAATATCCACTATATTGAAGAACCTATCCGTTATATTTTCCGTTCTCAAGTGATTAAAAATAAATGTAATATTTGAAAAAACTTGCCATTTTTTTACAAACCACCTGTCATCGCGTTTATTTTTAAATGAAATCTGGACACTATTAATTTGTTGTTGAGTAATCGAGCTTGTCGATTGATGTTTGATAAATTGGTTAGATTTTTTTTACATCCAAGTATAAGTTGATGGATTTGTTTATTCGGTAAACAGCGGTGTTTTATGACCGTGGGAATTCTGTAATAAAGTGTTTCTAAATAATAAAGGTAAAAGCAAAGCTGCGGTAACGTAATGATTTGGCCTATGGCACTTCAGCGTATTTCAGCATTCCTACCTGAAATCAATCGTGACGAAATCTGCACACATTTGCGAAACATTTAATTGATGAGGAGTTTTAAAAAATAGCTGTAATTTTTTCTCAGTTTCCGAAAACTTTCGTTTATTTCTGTTCGTAATCAAAAATTATGTTGAATGATGTTTTTTTTTCAAATGAGAAATAATGTAGCTTGAATTCCAATTAGTTATTTCCGCTGTCGAATATATTACATCGAAACATGTAGGTATTTGTACTTATGCAAATTAAAAAAAGACACTTTTTTAATCGGAAAAAGAAAAATTACGTCCTTTTTCCGAAACTACTTACGAGTCAGGCTCCTAGCTACGTACAATTGAAAAAACGGTTGTTATTCAAATCGAAGACGATTATTAATAGAAAGCTTTGTTTCTAGGTTCGACCAAGGCAAATCAACGAAAGGCGCGAGCAAGCTCCGACGCGACCTCATCAACGCAGAGATCGCCAACCTGCGGGACCTGCTGCCGCTGCCGCCGTCCACGCGCCAGCGGCTCTCACAGCTGCAGCTGATGGCGCTTGTCTGCGTCTACGTGAGGAAGAGCAACTACTTCCAACAAGGTAAGAAAATAAGTTAAAAAAACCTTACGTTTACGGAAGATAGTTTTACGCGATAACGTCATAAAGAAATATTGATGAAAACTGCTAGCTCTGACGTCACGCGGAACGTGAAACGGAACGTGCCACTTTTTCTTGCGTGCAGCCGGTGTTCATTTATAAGACGTTATTACGTCTTTGCTGGTCTGGGAGTAAAAAAAACATACAATTTACCAGTTGCTACTCTTCCCGCGCAGATGGTAAAAGCCCATCGAGGGAATGGGTGAAAATCTTAGGAATCATGTTATAGGCGATGCGGCTAGCAACCCATCACTATTTTGATTTCCTTTTCCACCGCGCCCTTAATCGTGCTAAACGTGGCCTTAAGGTTTTGTTACCTTAGGCTCTGTCTACCCCGTAAGGGATAAAGACGTGATATATGTATGTATTACGTCCAAAAGTTTTTGGAAATAAAGCAACTTCCAAGTGTTTTTAGTTACTCTAACGAGAGTGCACGAGCTGTGTCGCGCGCGAGATACTACCCGTCTCATTCTAGAACTAACAATAAGAAAAAGACGGACAGTCTATCGGACTTGCGCGTGCATCTCGGAGATGAGTACCGGGCTTAAAGCGTAACGTTGACGCGTCGACAGTCGGCGCAGACGCAGCTTAGTCACGCTCAGTTAGTTGCGACTTGCCCTTATCAAAGCGGTACATGACGGCGAGGATGAAGGCCGTATACATAGCTCTTGTTATTACCACTAGCGACCTGACCTGCGCTTCGCACAGGCTTTTAAACTATACTGACGGCCACCTGTGACCCTGAGTATGCAGCTAGAGTTATAGAAGCTAGTTAAACAATAACACGAAATTTCAATACGGTTAATAAACGCCATTGCAAAAAAACGGGCGCTTACAACTTTTCATGCCACGAAGAAATAGCAGCAGTATTTTTTTTTATTGTTTGTTTCTTTTAAAGGAGAAAGTCAATTGAAGTCACGTTTTTTTTGGCGAAATGAGTAACGTCCTAAAAATCTAAATAAAACAAAAATACCCGTTTTTTTGCAAAGGGGTTTAATAAGAATGACATTATATTGTCAAAATGGCTGAAAAAACACGAATCCCTTTCAATTTTGTTTTCATTGTCTTTTGTTAAATCTGCCGAAACTTTATTTCACCATGGGCCTTGCCATGACGTCTTAATGTGATTCAATTCCGACTCAGTTCGCTCGCTGTCAGATCCATACTAAAAATTCCTACAGATAAATCCTGAAGTTTGTGAGGTCACCCTATGGAAAATAATTGGAAATCTTTATCCATCTAAATTCAATCTTCCATTCAAAACAATAGTCAATTATAATACTGATTGGCCCATAGGAATGCATAACCGTCACGGCTGTTCACGCATTACTCCAAGGTCGAACGCACGCTTGTGCAAAAAATTGACGAAATTACATGCGTTACGAAAACATTGTTTTACGGAAAGTACAGTATTTTTAGGCCTACGCAAATGCCCTAAAATCGGGCGAAAGCGTTGCATGTTTCTGCCAATTTAAGTAGGTATTTGATAAAGCTAAGTCATTCCGACATTTCCTTTTATGGTCCACGGATTCCAATGGATGCTTTTGGGCATTTTTAAAAAACGTGTAGGTACACTTTTTCCAACAAAATTGCCTCGATTTAACCTAATCATAATTTTTTCGTGTCAGTTTTTAGGCGACCCTTATAAATTGTATGAAAAAAATGACACAAATTTGATAAAATGTAATGGATACTGTTTTTCTTTCCACAAGTGAATGTTGCTATCATTCTGATTAAGAAAATCCAAATTAATTATAAAAGAAAAAAATGTAACAATCTTCGAATTTCATAAAAAACGAGGTAAAACAAACATTTATTTTTATACTACCTTAAAAGCTTTTCTTTGACCGGCCGTGTCATTACGCAAGACAAATTTGAGCCAATTTTAGTCCAATGACAATGCAAGTACAGTAAAAAAAAAACTTAAATTAAAATTTACTAAGGACCGCCTGCACGGTCTAGGGTTAAAACATAAACTGTTGATCCCAGAATACTGATGACAATCCCATACCTTCTCATACTTTTTAACCCCTGATCGACGTTAGCCCGCTTAAGAAAATTTCCAACTTATCGTAACAATGTAAAATCAATTAGATATCAACTCAAACCTTACCCGCAAATTATGTAACCCTTTCCCACGCTCCCAAACAGTTAGCCGGCTACTGTTTAAAGAATAAAAAGGTTGCATTTTGATATGAAAATTAGAGAAAATTAGCGAGGGCTACCGGCTGATGGTTATTGGGCCTAATGGGGCCCGGCGGCGGTGTCACGCCTGCCTCGCACGCCCGGCGCGGGGGTTACATGGCGACCGGCTTCGCTGTCAAAATATCATGTTATATTTAGAAAAAAAAAAATGTTTTTGCGGAGTATTAGTTGTAAACGTACTCTTCAAGGCCAAAGTGTATTGCGAAGCCAAACCTTATTACTACTTACGCGTATAAAGAACTTTAAATTATTTAATATTGAAGGATATTTTCTGTTCCTTTTCATTAAATCAACACTTGTGCTCCCAGGAACCCTAATAGATCTGACCCTCTGGACTTATTATCGAATTAAATTTCTACATTTTTTAATTTTTTAATTAGAATTCAACAAGGAGGAAGGCTTAAGCCTTTACAGTAGCCTGTTGTACCAATGAGTGACACCGTTGGCCCCATCTATGCTTCCCATCAGGTGAGATAGAGGTCAATCACTGGTCAGCCCTACGTAAAAAAAGGATTATATGGCGTGGAAAAACGTATTTATATTCTGCACTTATTTCATTAATGCAATTTTTTACATACACAGAGAAGTTAAACAATAATTATTAAGAGGTTAATAGGCGCCAAACGGGAATGCAAGTACTAATTCAGTTTAATACTTTATTTAACAATACAAATAAGTTGTGTGCGTGCTTTGTTTGGAACAAAAGATGCACAACCATAAAATTGCACATAAATTAAACTGTAAAGTGTAAAAAATTGGTAATTTGTTTTTTAAAACAATTATTTCTATTAGTGCTACAATAAACTGACAAATAAAATAAACAAATGCAATTCAAACTTTTATAAGTAAATACAATGCTGAGGATGTTGGCAGTTTATTAATTCAATTACAATTTTTGAAACGCAATACTACTTTGTTGGTTCAAACTTATTACTACTTATGTTAGTATGTTAGGGATTGATTAAAACAACATATATTCGTGCAGGCTAAGCCTAAGGTCATCCAATTTGAATACAATACTATACAACATGAAAGTTTATCAAATGGGATAGTCTCAAACGTAACTAAAAGCTACACAATAGAATGTCATAAAAATAACAAATTAGATACAATTTACACGTAAAAAAATATGTTTCCGAATATTTCAATGCTACAGCCTTGTTTGGTTTTGGTTTGTCATCAATAATATCCGAACAATAGAGTTGCCTTTTCTTTCGCAATTATTATCAATTTTCCAAAGAACCAAACGCAAACATCGCTTTATCCTAACATAAATAAAACCCATAAATATCTAATTCAATTTATACGTAGTTACCCGTGTTTACACTGCAGTTGCACACGATCATCTCAAAGGAGAATTAAATTAAACCAAACAAAAGCTGTAGCAATACCTCCAAATTTAGAATATGTTTAATTGTGAAGCAATAATTTTTTAAAGAAAACAACAAAACACCTGATGAATCTAAGTCAGCATACCATTAGCATGTTTGTCGACAGTACAGCGACATCTATCGGATAATATTGGAACTAATCTTAATGTATGAAGGCGAAATTCGAAATAGACTTGGACATACCGGCCATATCGTAAAGTAATTAACGGCGAATGAATAAAGCTGTTTTCTTTTTACAAAGACGATCGATAGTCGACGAAGGTTCTACTATTATTAGGCACGGTTACTCGGTCAATATTAAGGATTTCAAAACATCCGGATTCGCACACACATAAATACGTGATATGGATCCGATACGCGTGGATCACACAATAATTCCATCTCTTAAAACTTTTGTTCTTCCCCCCGTTCCATATAATCCTTCCCTTGTCGCATTTCGCGAACATTCCCGGGGGACTACCGACTTCCCCGTATCGCACGATAGCGACGGCGATCGTGAGAATCGCGCCGACGGCCGTTTGAATAAATCGAACTCATTGGGAAAATGACGAATTGGAATTCGCTTGGTTATGATACTGGCATTGTGTTTTAGATGACTCATAGCGTTCTTTAGATTTTTTTTAATTGCGTAAGTTACTTCCATATTGGTCTGGGAGAGAAAGAAAGACATAGAATGTAGCAGTTGCCTCTAGTCCCACGCAGATGGTAAAAGCCCATCGAGGGAATGGGCGAGTCTTAGAAGTCATGTTATAGGCGATGCGGCTAGCAACCCATCTCTATTTTGATTCCTCTTTCCACCTGTACGCCTACAATCATGCTAAACGTAGCCCTTAGGTCTTGTTACCTCAGGCTCTGTCTACCCCGTAAGGGATATGGACGTGATTTGTATTTGTGTGTAAGTTAGAAGTTTCTCGTGTAAGTATTTGCCACAATGGTGTCTTGACGCAAAAATGTCTCAATTAGTATACCTAGGTATATAGTAAGGAAAACTTGACAGCATCACTAGCGGCACGTAACACGTGTGCAAATAGCTGTAGTTTTACCGACATAACTTTTGACGTGACAACGTCTTATAAATTGGTTTGCCGGGTGACACTTCAAGAAACTGCGTTACGCTCCGCTCACGTTATGCGCTCACAATGAGAGCGAGTGAGAGGCATGGTTAGCCCGCCTAAGAGCGAGAGAGACAGACATAAAAAGTGAAAGGCATATTCACATTAAAATTATTTTACCACTCAAAGTCGTTGTCACGTAAAACTTTCGCCCGTATACCGACTTTACAGGCAACCATTTTTTTTTTTAATTTGATCTGAAACAGATCTAAATCTTATTAATAGTCCTAATATTTTTAATTTGCTTTCATTGGACAATATCCTTTTAGAAGGGCTTTAAGCCAGCTGTGATTTATATAGGTACCTATCTATGCATTAGTTAGAAAACCGATAAAGTTAAAATCTCAACGTCATTACCGAACTAAAAATAACGACAATCTGCGCACCTAAATAAAAACGCATCGTTAAAATTACCTGTGAAACAAATTAATAATTACATCATCCCCAACCTTTCATTACACTTCTCAGTACATCATTCCGCACAGAAGACGTATTGTATGTTGGAACCAATGTTGGTTCACAAATAATCGCATAAATGCTGGCATTACTCGCATATGCGGCGAATTAGTGCGCACGCACAGCCTCCCGGTGCGTTCTCAACAATTTTTGCATACCACCCTGGGAACTATCGGCCCGATAATTAACTTGTAAGTGGGATGAGATGCAAGTGGCCTGTGTTTTTTTAATTTTAAACGGTATAGCAGATGTTCGATTGAGTTTTGTTTATCGACAAAGCGCAGGAGCGTATAATGTTCTAAAAGTATTCTATAGGAGACGACAACAGATGCTTTTTCATTTATTAAAGAAAATTCTGGTAATATTTTAAAACGTGAAAGCTTCCCGATTTTCCCACGGGATCGAAATACTCAATATCATTATTCACGTGAGCGAAGCCGCGGGTAAAAGCTAGTAAGGAAATAAAATAGTTGAATAGTTTAGAGGATTGAATAAAAAAATAATACCTTATCCTTCCATGCTGGTCTGGGAGCAAAGAAAAAACATAGAATGTACCAATTGCTTCTCTACCCGCGCAGATGGTAAAATGCCATCGAGGGAATAGGCGAAAAAAGGGCAATGAGGCTTGCAACCCATCACTATTTTGATTCTATTTTCCACCTAAACGCCCACAATCTTGCTAAATGTGGCCTGTAGGTACCTGATACCTTAGGCTCTGTCTACCCCTTAAGGGATAAAGACGTGATTAGTGTATGTGTATGTGTGTGTATAAAAAATCAATTAAATTGATAAAAAAAATGGAAATACGGCAATAAGAATACAATAAGCATACAGATACAAAATTACTCAGTCTCTCAGAGGATGTTTGAGTAAAAAAAGCAGCTTATTTTAAAGCAGTTAATCTTGTCTATAAATGTAGAAAAAACACCGGTAGCCTTTACCTGATAGTGTCATTTAAAGTAAGCGATAAGGTTTTATTGCTACGCTAAAAACCCGTATCTATTACTTTGATGTTTTGATTGAACTTCACGGCCGATTGCTAGCTAGGTTCCTTTTTTCCTTGAGAATTATTTAATTAATGTTAAATATTATGGTCAAAATTACCACCAATAAGATTACTTGGAACCTATGTTTGTCAAATACTTTCATGCTGTTCTGGAAGTGAAGAAAAACATTGAATGTACTAGTTGCTTCTCTTCATAGGCGAAATCTTAGGAATCATGTTACTTGTAGGCGATGTGGCTATATCAACCTAAACGCTAATCATGCTAAACGTGATCTTTAGGTTTTGTTGCCTTAAGCTCTGTCTACCCTATAAGGAATAAACACGTGATTTTTACCCCTATTTTTTTGCCCCGATATCTTATCACCGATTGACATCGATATCGGATCGGAAAATGTGAAAACATATTTAGGTTAAAAACATAAAACAAGTGAAGATGAGGCTTTAGTTCTATAGATCGTGACATGCGCGTGCGGCGTATCATTACGCGAGCTACACTTAGCGCCATTATCGGTGTCGTTCTTTTAACCAGCAATTATATACAATGTTAGTCATTCACATTAGATGCACAGAAATACCTATCTCCTTCTAACTTTTATATTTTCCCTAAGATACATATTATTTATTTAAATGTATTCTCTGTTTTAGATTATATAGCTATTGCCCGCAACTTCATCTGCATAGAATTTGTTTATCGCTGTCCCACAGGAATTACACACTTTTCCGGGATAAAAAGTAGCCTATGTGTTATTCCAGACTATAATCTATCTATGTTCCAAATTTCATCCAGATCTGTCCAGCCGTTCTGGCGTGAAAGAATAACAAACATCCATCCATCCATACTTACAAACTTTCGCGTTTATAATATTAGATAGGAACTAAAATCAGTACGCCATCTCTAGAAATACTAGTCTCTGAAGGATACTGAAAAGTGAACCGAAATTCATAAATTGGAGTTATTTTCACGTCATCAACTTTAAGCCCATCAAAGTAAATTTTATAACATAAAATCCATCTAAAAACTACATGCCTTTTCTGGTATTTATTGCCATGACCTGACTTTACGAATACAATTTATTAACATCGTTTCATCGGTAAAGTTAGAATAAAACCACTATAATAGTACATTATGATACAAGTGTGCTATGTTGGTAATTACACACGAGGCGTATTGTACGCGCGAGCGCCAGCGAGCGCGGGTAAGAGAGCCGAGATGTGTAATTACCAAAGCACACGCGTCGCATACGACGTTTTTCAACACATTTGCGAGGAAAAATAAATGAAATTCTTAATAAGTAAGTATAAAAGAACTTTAGTTTACCTTTGTTACCAGACTTTGCTTAACTGGAGTGCAGGCTTTAGAACTTTTCTTTGTCATTTGGTAATTAACACCTTAGATTTCTTACTGACACAACCTATCCCAACATATTTTAGTATTTCCTGCGACGGACACTATTTACATTTATTTTTTCTTTATAATTTGAACTCGTAATTTTTTAAGTAATAACAAGGTCTATAAATCAACAAACTCTGTGAAAGCGTGAAAGATGGCGGCAGTATATTATTTGTCCGCGCCAATCCGCGCGCAGCACTCGCGCATGCGCGCTGTGCACTAAGCACGCGCGTGACGAAGACACTGACAACAGACTGCTAACAGCCTAATATTAAAATTATAATAAAATCATTAATCAATGTCTTAAATAGATAAAAATGAATAATTTGTCTAAATTAAATGTTTATTTATCATCCTTAACCTAAAATAGTTTAATATTCACGAAAATATTCTTTGTTCCTATAGATACTGAACCGTTTGCTGAGATTAAAAAAAAGTTTATATTACCGCACGAGTGCGGTAATATATTACAGCACTTGTGCGTAATAAGCTGTATTATGAGTTTAAATGCGGTGCAATAAGACTCACTTTACGAGCAACTGTGTTGAAAACAATGTTATTCTAAGACTAAGTATTCTCAAACAACATTATTTTACGCTAAAGGTAATAATTATCACATAAACATACTTAGAATCGTAGAAAATGCTTCGGGCTGTGGTTACCTACTTGTTCAATAGATCTCTGTTGAAGCCAATCGGCTTGAGATAAATCACTGCGATAGAGTTTAGAGGTGTATTATCGAAATATAACATATGAAACAAATCAAAACACAGATTTTCAATCAGTTCTCTTGACATCTTCTTAAGGATCGGGGTACAATTTTTGAAAGAACATCACTTGAAAGTGTTAAAAATCTGAGTGCAAAACTACTGTTCACATTGTATTTTCGACTGGTTCTCAATACTCATTAGAGCCGTAATTTTCTTCTCATCTCCTCGTGTTTTAAATTTAGCACAATGTTTCACTTTTCAAAGCAAATTCATTTTCAAATGTCAGGCTCCGGTGCCTCTAATTGATTGATGAATGGTTTAAATTGCGATTGTTTATCCTATTCAATTTTACGAGCATTCCTAAGTAATCGCTTATCAATAAAGATTATTTTACTTACAACATTGGTTTCATTTTTGCAACGAGTGTCCGACAGTTTTTTATCAAAATTTAAATTATCTAGTAGCTGTAGAGATAACTACGATGAGATGATTACTGGTGAATAAGCTATCCGAACTTTTTTAATCCATTAATTTTCCTACAAAAGTACTGTAGAAGTCTTTGCCGTTTTGAGGTCACTTAACAAAATAGGATGTACTACGTACGGTTATTTATTTACCCGATAAACGCACCTATCCACACCTGTCACCCACGAGTGGCCAAGTAATTTTCTGCCTTATTTTAAATTCAAATAGATGCTAATGCGACACGGCACCGTGCTCTAATTGGATTACAGTATCTACATACATAATTATGTATGTACATTGTCGTTTATAAATACATATGCATGTATTAGTGTTAAGTTGTCGATAAAGGCTATTACTCTGTTGCATTTAAAATCATTTTGTAGACAGACTAGATTTTGTTAAATAATTAAGATTGCATTGCTTGACATTGCCAATTTTGGATTAAATTTAGTTTCTTCACAAAATCATTATCTAAGTACGTACTTTTTTATTTAATTTACAATAAAAAGGAGAACCTCTTACAATTAGCATAACGATCTCCTAAAAACACATGAAGTCGGGGTACGGATCAAATGATATAAAATTGAAAAGCGGGTTCAAAGTAAATAATAATGTTGTATTTGTTTTATTACTACTTACTGAATAAAGATCATTTATTTCATTTATTTATTATTTCATTTATTTCATTAATTTCATTTATTATTATATTTGTTTATTTATCTATTTATAGCTTATTTCTGATATTGCAATTTTATCGACATATTTACATGATTGTTATATACTTTATTTAATTAACCTTAGGGTTAGGTTCCCAGATAAAGCGATCAAAAAAGTTTGTTAATAGTTTCACCAAAAACTACACATATTTACAATAATATCTTGAACTATCGTGATTCTTACCTACTGACAGGTTGTCTACAAACGTCAAACTAAAATTAAAATTGTGTTACGTCATCGCGTCCAATTTTCTTCAAAGGAACACAGTTTACAACCAAATTACCATATCTCTACGGAACGTTAGAAACCGAAATAAATTTAGTAATCCGTAGCCACAAGCTTTTAGATTTCATTAATAGCAGTTAGGATTACCATTTCAGTCCAAAGCCATTCAGACTTTTTGTCCGATTCTTCCTTATCCGACTTTGCAATTTGTCCGAAACTAACATAACACGGAATGCCGTTTTTTAATTGCGGACGTCTTCCCGTAACTTATGGCCAAATATCTGAAATTTTTGCACGTATTATAATCTCATATCGAGACTGCAAATTTATTTAATGTCCGGCTTTCTGTCCGGAGTGTTATTTGGATGTTGTAACCCTAGTTGCAGTATAGGTTTAGGTCAAGGTCCAGTGTCCGATAGGTCTTATTTATACCTCTGATACACGCCTCACTGAGATTTATTATACTGAGCCCACTGTTATTACTTGTTTCGCTATTAAATTATCTATATATCAATGTTATTGTGAACAGGTGTAACGTTTGTTGGTGTTTGTTACGTTGCATGGTTTTTAGATTTTATAGGTGGAGTTTTGAGAGGCATATGTGACGGGACAGAGGTTGTTTTGCTTGTTGATGTTATGCTCCGATTAGAACCTTGTAACTACTTAGTAAACTAATTTTAATTATAAAATGATACCACATCTGACAAGCAAAAAACTGAAAAAAGGAACTGAACGCTGGCTAATGAGTTTGAATCATGACGAAACCGAAAATATACTTACAGCCTGTAGTTAAATGCACTAACACTCACATACTACACACACACACGCACACACGAATTATTTCGGATTTTTATGTTAGTCCCTTATTGTTATAACTGTCTCTAGTCTCCGCGACACAGGCTCTGAGTCTAGTGCGGAGGCTGCCGAACAAACACGTTGTAACATTTTGCATATTAAAATAAAGACTTTTTTAATTTTACTTACATCTGAAACATTCCGAGTGCCGAAACAAAACAAAATAATAATAGAAATCAGTTCACATCTGCCAAAAGTACCAACAGTTTTTTGTATAAACGTTAAAAACGTTTGAACTGCCAAATAAATTGCAAAATTTACTAATTAATAATGTATGCAACACAATAAAATACCAGCCATTACTACGGCTACAATTCATACCGCTACAAACTAAAATTATAAGGTACTTTATCCTGCGGCATTGCGTTAGCATTACCATAATCCACGGTGTACATACAATGCATATTACTCATACAATCAAACCACAATAGAGGCATTATTAAATACTAACTTTCCTGTTCCGTACGGCTTCACTAATGATCTACGATCGTCTGTTGTCTGTCCAGTACCACTAGATAAGTTTTGCTTGTCGTTGATGTTATGGCTCACCATTAACCCCCTTATTCATAAACGCTCTATAGGCTTCTGCTAACTTAGCAATCGTTTGTCCTTATCTGTGAAAGGTAAATGTCAAAGTGACAAATAAGGACAAACGATTGCCAAGTTAGCAGAAGCCTATAGAGCGTTTATGAATAAGGGGGTAAAGCTTTAACTTTAATAACCATCCTTTTTAAATTTATGAGGTTCTGTCAACAATGACGTTTTTATTACAAGCTTTTTGGTGACTGTGCCTATTTTTTGTTGTTAACTGTAGTTGCATTGTCATCCATTTTACATTATGTATACCAAATTTCAAGTCAATCGCACCAAGCATTGAAGAGTTCCCTGTCGCGGAGAGGGTCCTGACTGGGCCGCCAGAATTTCAGTAACAGATTGTTGTATTCTCATCAGACTTACACAAGTACGCAAAACGTCATCTGCTTGAAAATTGAGTTGCGAAATTCCAACCGGACAAACAAGAGCCAAGTTAAATAAAAGCTTGTAATAAAAATCTACTTCGATATTATTTTATTTGGAAAAATACATGTGTTCATCTTCCATGCTATTTTAGTTTAGTTAAAGTAATTTGTATGTAAAAAAAACAAAACGAATTGATAACCTCTTTTTTGAAGTTGATTAAAAAAGGCAGGCGACGCTTAGGAATAACTTAAGCCTAACTAAAGTGAACCAGGGATATTCTAGGTATAGGATTATTGTTACTATTTATTTACCTTCTACATCACTACATAGTATAAAACAAAGTCGCTTTCTCTGTCCCTATATCCCTATGTGTGCTTATATCTTCAAAACTACACAACGGATTTTGATGCGGTTTTTTTAATAGATAGAGTGATTTGAGAGGAAGGTTTTTATGTATAATTCTACGCAGACGAAGTCGCGGGCAGAAGCTAGTGACTAAATAAATGATTCAGAGAGAATGATTTATTTAAGTAAACTTTATTTATAAATTAAACCCTTAGTTACAATAACTCAGTTGACCTTAATCTTTTAACAGCTTGACTTTATATGACAATAGTAATGCTTCCTATCTATTATTTACATGTGTTACTAAAAATAAAGCTGTAGCTTCATCTACATGAACACTCAAATATTTCTAATTCTCCCACACTAAAATCAATTTCTTAAACCTCTTTCGAAACTATACAAAACTGTCTGTTAACTCGTGATGGGCAGGTCAGACCTAAATGGTAACGTTATTCTTTCGCAAACCACACATAAGCATTAAGAAACCAAACATCGACTTTCCTAACCGATATTGAATCGTCTACGTATACTGCTCTAATACAGTACCACGGCGAATTCGATACATTTTTATAGTTTTATTGGGCTAGCATACTACTTTATGTAACTAACGACCGCGTTGCAGTAATATTCTTAATTAAATTAATTGTCAGCGAGACCACTCATGGCCTGTTCTAACAACAATTAACTCCTTGAGTAAGGTCGGAAATAATTATTTTTTCGTATCGATACATACAATCGATTACGACACGATTGCGATTAGATACAATAACCGATTCGAATCGTTGAGAGATGTTAAACGTTATTAATTTGATTGTGTATGTGTTACTTGACTTTTTACGTACTTTAACGTACAACATTCAACACAATAAGAGTTTGAGTACTTGCCAAGTGATTCAATTGAATAGTTAGCAATACTTTCAATTATTACTGCAAGTGAGACACGAGAGTCGATACTCCTTTGTTTCAATTTCATACATATAACAAGCTGATGTTACTTCGACTGTCTTTCATAAAGTAGTGCGATGTACGTAACTCCCCTTTGTATATACAAAGCACAGAGAAGCTCAAAAGCAATGTGAATTATTTATTCCACAGTGCACAACCTACATTAACAAATACTCACCGCATTTGCAACTGATTCTATAAAATAAGCGTTTAATTGCTTATCAGTTAACAATACTAAACTAAAGCAAAGAAGAAATAAAAAACTTTGATTCATTTGTTTTTCTTTTTGAGATAAGGGTTAAAGAGATACCACCTTTGATAATTTGGACGATAACAGAAGCACGATCTGGAATTGGTACCTATATTTAAACTGTTTTTAGGTTTCTTTAATCTTTAGCAATACTTTCATTTACAGCGAGTAAAACAAATGAGTCAAGACTATTTTGTATCCATTTTATGTAAATGAAATGCTCTCATTTATAAAAGATTCACTGCATTTACGACTGATTTTATAAATAGGATTTCTTATTATTTAACTATTCTTCTATTAGTAAAACAAAGACGATACAAAAATAACTTTTGTTTATTTGTCTTTCTTTCTCGATATGAGGGTTAAAGGCAGGCCATTTTTGATCATTTGGACAACACCGGAAGCAGGATCTGATATTGGAATTTTCAAACTGTTCTTAGAGGGTGCCACGGTGAATTCGCTAAGAACCGCTGCCATGCCAGCCATGGACTGCATCAAGCCGAGCCGTTCCCCCACACAAGCCCGAGGGCCTTCACCAAACGGCATAAACACGTGATTCGTGATGTTATTTATGTTGTTAGGGTGAAACCGATCTGGGTTAAAGTCTTCGGGATTTTTAAAATACTTTTCATCAGTTTGGAGTGCGTGACTGGGGATAATAATAGAAACATCTTTGTCTATTGTGAGATTCGTGCCCGGGAACGTATATTTTTGAGCCGCTCGTCTCATTAGGAAACCTACGGACGGATACTTACGCATGCTCTCATTAAAAGCCATATTTAAATATTTCATCTCCTTTACAGCCTCATAACTCAGTTTGTTGTCATATCTACTAAGCACTTCGTCTATTTCGAGTTGACATTTTTTCTGTATTTCAGGATGGTATGCCAGTTGGTGCAGTGTGTAACTTGTAGTAGAAGACGACGTTTCAAATCCAGCGACGAAAAATATAAACACTTGTGAAGCTATTATTTCATCATCCAGCTCGAGCTCTGCCATTTGCGGTGTACCATCTGAATTCTTATGTTCAATAGACTCGCCAACCATTTTGCCTTTTTGTTTCAAATCAATCATCAAATCTATAAAATCATTTCTGCTGGATGGCTTATAATTTCTTTCCTTCATGATTTTTCTTACTAAAAACAGAAGTGGCTCTTCAATGTCGGAAGGAAATGATTTCAGAAAAGTAAATAATTGTGGTGCCATCGTTTTAAGAACACTTATTACGATCGTTTTGAAACTAGGTTTCAAAATGCGTTTACCGAGTTGACGGAAGGTCGAATCTTCATCGTGCATTGAATTGGCATCTATTCCGAAGGCGCACGTGCCGATAAAGTCAGTGGCGAAACGAGCCATTAAGTCACGAACGTCAACCTCTTTTCCATTCTCAGCTGCCTCAGCAGCAATATTCTTCAAGTCTTCAGCTTTCTCGACAATCAGTGGGAACATAGCCTTTAGTTTACCAGAAGTGAACGCTGGAGTTAATCTCTGTCGCAGGAGCTTCCATACATCTCCATCAGCCATGAACAGGTTCATTAAAATTTTATGATTTTCTTTAAGCATATTAATGCCTCTAGGATAGAAGCAATGAAAATCTGTTATCAGCACGTACTTAATCAGTTCGGGATCTCTCAAAACTAAGGATTTATTATGACCCATGTAGAAACCCACGTATTTCTCTTCGGGATGTTTTCTATAGATTTCAGTGAAGAAATCAGTCATTGAAATTCTTTGGGTGAATACACTCGTCATACTTCCAAGGAAAGGCACCGGCTTGCAGAATTTCACTCCTTTTTCTTCCCAATATTTGTAACTTCGAGTACCGTACAGGTACGCCAAGTATATCAAAAGTACACCCAAGGCAATGTACAGAATCATAGTGATGCTGTAATTAATTTAATTGTTAATTTGAACTCACGCGCGGTTACGGTATTGCTGTTTTTTTCGTAAAATTGTAAATAACTTGTTCCTACGTCGCACCTCACAATAGCAGACGTTTTACGATACTGATTGGCCAAATGTCGTGCACACAGTTTATATGATGATAACATCCTGTTCGGCCCGTGTTACTTTTAGGGTTCCCTACCTCAAAGAGAAAAAGGAACACTTATAGGATCATTTTGTCCGTCGGTGTATTCTTCAAGACCTTTTTTCTCATAACTGTCGGAAATCATGTATTGTCAGAAATCTAGTTTAAAATACGATCTCTTGCAATCGTAAAAAATGAGTTCAATTAAATTAAAATTTCGAAAAAGTGAATTCATACAAATACCGTGCGAATTAAAAATCTACATTTTACAACTAATCAAGAAATAAGGCCTTACAAATTACAATCAAGTAAGATGCCGAAGTCCATAAATCATTGGTTTCTTTTTCTTATGATAATAATATATTTGTTTTATTTTATTTATATTTTGTGTTATTGCACTAACGTACGATTTCTACGAAAATATAAATCTAAATATTCCGATAAAAAAGAAAAAAAATGTTTTTTTTGGTACCTATGTCAATGTATCGAAAATTTTACGTCCAGATTTTAGTTTTTATGTTTACTGTTAATGTTAACCCATTAAAAATATATTTCTAAGCGATACTGAGAACTAACACACGGAAATTTTCGAAAAGTAAATATTTTTTTGCTTATAACGCATAAACACAAAAACTACTAGACTGATTTGATTTTCATTATTTTATTTCTCCATGGCATCCTCAGTTCGTGGGTCCAACTTACGCTTGACTGGTTTTTATCTGTTTTCGCGACCAAAACAACGCCTAGGTAACCTTATCTCTTCTATAAATACACATGTACTTAGTGACACTTATAGAGGTACGGTCGAGGGCATAAATATCGATAGGTACAGTCTACCCCGTAAGGGATAAAGCCGTGACTTGTATGTACAGCCATCACGTCAAATTTATGTGTCACCGACCTTATTGTTTGTGGCGTACAGGTGTATAGATGATTTGGACGTCTTGATAACGTACATCTTTTTACGCCCTTGACTGTACAGACTGTACAGTTAGCATCAGAAATTATTAAACATTCGAAGCTCAGAAATATCTACCTACGCATTTTCATTATTACCTACCTTATAAAAAGATTGTGTGTAGATTTTTTTGAGTTCTTCTGCTGTCTGTCGACTTTTAATGATGACTGATCAATGGCACTGAAATGCCATACAATTCGTGTTCAATAAAACACCCAACCACAGCGCCGATTGCTGCACTCTGATTGGCCGTATTAATTACTAAAGTGTTGCAGAATTGGGAATGACCGCTCTCTTGGTAGGGATAGACATTTGTATAATGAATAGGTACGAATGCTGTATCTATTTAAGTATGTATATACCTATCTACATTATATAAGTATGTTTATCCGGTGCCTGGTACCCGTAATACAAGCTTTGCTTAGTTTGGGTTTTGGTTTTATTTTTATTTTATTTTATTTTTATTTTTATTTTTATTTTATTTTTTTATTTATTAGAGCAATTGGTGTAAATTGTCCTATGATATCTGTTTATCTAATTGGTCTTTGTCTGTGGAAGTTATTCGCTTTAGTGCATTAATCCTGAAAGGTGTAGGTAATGTTTTTTTCTCTAACGCGCGCTGACAACTGTCAAATTTTTCGCCTGTTATTAATTTAGTTTATTATTCATTCCATATAAAAAATACATTAGATTCCATAAAATGTCAAAGAAAGATTCTTCGAGACATCAGAAAGTTAATAAAAAGAAAAAGAAAAAGAGATATACTCACAATAAAAAATGCTGAATTGAATTTGATTCCAGCTCCTATCTAGTCTAACGTTGTTACTATACACTATTATGTATGTAAAAAACTGAACCCCTATAGTTTCACCAAGTTGGGCGGCAGTCATTGCTTTCCATAAGGTAATCCGCATGCCCATTTACCCCGCATCACATTTAAATAATGTAAATAAATACATAACTACGTTTGTTTACATTATGTTTTCATATTGATAGTGATTCCACAATATCCTGGAGTTTATCAATTGTTATCACTGATATAAGACGTCACAAAGCATTAAATAAAGGTGCGACCATACCGGTGCGTAAAAGACGTTGACGGTGCGCTGACGCAACAAAATGTATGAAAAAACGGTGAGAAAACCTGACGCCTACGTCACGTCACTGCGCATACGCAGCGGTGTGGTCGCTCCTTAAGTCTATGTAGATTACTTATTTACCTGCTTATTTATTATAGTGTTCTTTAGAAAAAACGTGATAGGTTGTTTCCATTCAATTTATTTTTAAATATAGCTCCATCCTGTATTATCGATGATTCCAACAATGTCGAGGTTGAAGAAGACACTGTCGTTATTTATTTAACCGTTGTTCGAAACTCAGTTGAGAATCTAGAACAGACAACACATACATCGATTTTGTTAGACTACCTACAAGTTTTTTTTTAATTCACTAATTTACTAATATTATGGTAATGGCTAAACCGAAACAGTATGCACTCATACATATGTGTATGGATTTTTCTTATAAAAAATGCGTACGTCAATTGAGACTTCATTCACAGTGTGACACTGTTGACCTTTAGTCCAAGCAACATACCTTCAACCCAAGTCTCGCTTTCAATTGTTTTAATAAAAAATACTTATTAGTTTCGAAACAAAAGGTCACCTCGACCGGTAAGTGTTGATGATTTCATCAATAACTTTGTATGATTGTATGTAGGACTTGTATGATTTATGATGATTAAAATGTTGTGTACTGATACCTAAATTTAAATGTTTCAAGTGATTGAAAGAGGCAAAAGAGACAAGGTATATAAGGTGCTAGAAAATTAGGTGCGGATATTTTCAGGATACGTAATTAATAACCTAAGAATCAATTAAAAATAAATTATTTAAGTATTGTGCAAAGAAAATCATCCTTGCATTGGACACTGTAAATTACTTTAAACTAACTAACAATGATGCAAACAATCGATACTCAAAATATCCGCATCTGGTTTTCTACCAGTCTGTATTAATATGTTGGGTTATTTTTGTCATTACACGTACCAAAGTTCATATAATTCTGAAACTCATTAATTTTTATAAATAAAGCATGGTAAGTATATTGTTTTAAGGTGTTTTTTAAATAAAATAATACAAATACAGGTGTGGCAAAATAAATAGCTAATGTATTTTTTATTAACCTATTATAACATCACTGATAAAATTGATTGCTTTTCTTCATACATTAAAAATTACTCGCTCGATTCATTTTGACAAATCACATCACAGCTGGCACTGCCATTCTGCGAATACTAAATTAAAATTGATGAGTCAATCTTACGTATCCTACTAAATAATGAAGATGGCTTCACGTACAAAATAAAATAAAAAAACATTTGTCATTCATGTCCAATGATAACGCAATTTCTGATACCCGAGAATTGACAGCTAATTTGAAGAATTAAGGATGATACATGTAGAAAAATTATGATTTATTTGAATTAGGTGCTTGGTGATTTTTTAAATAAATTAAGTTTAAAAAATATTAGCTTGATTACAGACTATACTCTATCGCATTTCTGTTGTTTTTTTTGTGTTATTCAAAAACGTACGGATACATTTATTTTATCTTAAGTTTTATGTTATGTGTATATGTATGAATTATTTTATTTTATTTATTTAGCTATGTATTATATTTATGTTGGTACTGTTGTTTTTATTATCCCTGCGTTTATCCTGTCTATTTGTTTCCGCCACCTACTTAAACTGTCTCCAACTTATTTAGCTTTTTGGTTGTCTGGAAGAGATCGCTATTAAGCGATAAGACCGCCTATTGTCTACATTGTTCTTTGTTTCTGTATTGTTTTGTACTGATTTGTGGTGTTCAATAAAGAGTATTTGTATTTGTATTTGTACTTTTTAGACCAGCGGTTTATATTGTCTTTCCATCATCATTGTATTCCAGTCCCGAGATTGTGATTAGATTGAAAAAAAATTACATTACAGGCCTTCATACATAGAAGCGAAGTGACAATTACATAAATTGAAATCAAAGTCTCTCCTTGTAATGTGACAAAGGGAATCCGCGGACTGGCGCGACTTTCCGAAAAGCCTCGGCGAACTTTCCCATCCAGACTTCTCGTCGTTTTCTACTTAAATGATTATTTCTATCTGTCTTTGTCTTCACTAAGCCTAAAAATTCCACATTTTTGCCATATTATAATGACCATCAAAAGCAACAACCGATACTTCTTTTACCACAACATAATCCACGCAAACATAAACGCACGTTGGTTACCCATTGATTACAAGTCCGCACTACCGCAATTTTGTTATGATTCATAACTCATTATTTCCACTTACTGAATGCCTTTAATTACATCTCCGAAAGAGTAACGCGGCCCCTAGTTTCACTTTTCAACACCTATTTAGTGTTGCAATGGGCAAAGCTTTCGATATGATTTCGCTAGTTGCTTACTCGCGACTCTGCCTGTGTAGCTTAGTACAAGAAAATACAAGTACGTTTCAGTATCGAGGACATATCGTTGCAAAGGAAATCATAATTTGAAATTGAAAAAAGTAAGAGTCTATAATATTTACACATACATACATACATACACATACACAAATCACGTTTATATCCCTTACGGGGTAGACAGAGGTAACAAAACCTTAAGGCCACGTTTAGCATGATTGTAGGGGTATAGGTGGAAAAAGGAATCAAAATAGCAATGGGTTGCTAGCCGCATCGCCTATAACATGATTCCTAAGAATTTTGTCGATAAATATTTACGTATGTCTTATTTAAAATAAATTATTGCCAAATCACAAATAGTAGCTGCTTTTATACTAATACTTACAACAATTTATAATTAGGTACGCACTTGTATTTTATAAGATTTTTACTAAGAGACAGACAGACACCACCGATCTCTTTTTACAAGCTCAGCGATGGGCAGATACGTGCCCATATATCAGTTGCTATCGTTACTATATCTAATTTCTAATCTAACTACAACTTAATTAATAGCCACTTGTTGAAATCGATTTTAAACTTGATTTATAAATCGAATGACCTGTATTTATGTAGTCAATCGATTCGAATGTAATGTATCGATTAAAAGCTCGCACCAACCGATTCCTTTGATGATTTGTTTTGACGTATGTTATCAGATTTTCAATAAAAACTTCACACATGCCTAAAATTTAAAACGAAATGTCAAGGGAGTTGTTCGGATAATTATAACGTAGTATTTAATTTTGTTGTAACTTCCTTAGCACTTATAGAAATAATTAATATAACTCTAACTTGTAATTTACTAAAAATTTACGATGCTTTTAACATGTATAAAGGAAATCAACTTTGAATTTTTAATGATGAAGATGATAAAATTTGACTATAATTATGTTGTTTTGAAATTGATAATGTCAATTATAATGTTATTCGGGCTGTAATTATGTAGAGTGTGTCTTAATTATATGAAGATAATACCTGTAAGAAAAGTGTAAACTTTGTAAATGTTAACATTTAAATAAATCGGAAAGTATAGGTACCTACATACTACTCGTAGTAGTAGCATTTTTTTTCTCAGTTAAATTATTTTGGCACAAAATATTCTTTATGTCCTTAAAAAGTTATTTTCTCAGCCAACGAAATTAAAAATAGGTAAGTATCTAAGTATTAAAGTGAATGAATAAATACTCTTTCAAAGGTCCCTACAAAAATAACTATAACCGTTAATAATGTAGTAATTTTTTGCGTTTTCGTTTCCGTTTACGTTTTCGTAATTAAAAAAATCTTTATATAAAGAACAAGGTCATAACAGATAGAGTTCCTGACTGAAATATGGATACAAGTAACGGGTTTGAATCCGGGCCCCGTTCGTCTGACATGACATGATTAAACAACTTGACATAATGTTTAAACGGTTTCGTGAAATAATTACACTCGAACTTAATAATAGTCCGCAATGAAACCAATCTCCCGATTATCAGCACCAAGAGCATGGCATCATTTTAAAATCGTATAATTTTATGTCCGAATTATCTTGACCTATTTGCCAGCCTTTACATTTTTCCGTGCAAATACGTCGAACAAAGTCCAGGATTGGCCACAAAATATAAAATCTATAATCAAAATATTTTATTGAATCAGGCGTTACTTTGCGGAAGTCCATTTCAACGAACAAAAAAATTACCTGGCTACTCCGCTACTCACGTGCAAAATAACCAAGCCTGTATGAAATATATATATAATGTTTTTCATGCAACCCTCCCTCCACTACTGCCAATAAAATACATATAAATCCCACAAACTTAATTATCCCTTACACCACACAAACACTGACGCGTTTCGATCCCTCTACGGGATCATTATCAAAGTTTAATGAACACAACTGTTACACATGCATGGGTTTTGCTTGGCTATCTTGCACGTGAGTGGCGGAGTAGCAAGGTAAATTTTTTGTTCGTTAAGCTATAATCAATTCAAATGAACGTTTGTTGTCACAAATATGTAAACAAAATAAAACATTACTCAAACCAGAAGACGCAGTTTTCCTAGGCTTCCCACTAAATAGACCAACAGTATCGCAAAAGTTGCGGGCAGCCGATGGAAGCAGGTGCCAAGTTGTCGTTCATTATGGAATTCTGAGGAGGCCTTTGTTCAATAGTGGAATATTTATGGCTGGTGATAATGATGACGATACAAATACTATTTCAAAGATTGGTCGCCGGTTAAAACCGATTTGACTCAGGTCTCACTCGGTTTAAAAGTGATATCTTCGTATGCAACGTTCAAGTGGTAAGATTAATCATTTTTATTTTAGATAACACCATAACCATACCATGTCCTCCGAAAATATTTTTAGTATTAACTCTATTTTAAATGACTCTAGCTCTTAGCCTATAAGATACCACTGTCAATCCCACCGCTAATGTACCTAATGGCTGCTCCACACGCGCTAACGCGTTGCCATGACAAGCTAATTTGGTTGACGCGTGTGAAACTTTAATTGCGGCTAGCTGACAGCCGGACGGTGTGAAGACGACCTTAGAGTTACGAAATTGAGTGTTTTTAGCGATTTTGTAATTGATCGGGGGGATTATAAACAAGTTTGCGTAGTGATTGTAATAGGAAAAATACGACTGACAAGTGTCAAATTTGAACGTACGGCATGGTCAAATGGTAAGCTGGTGTTATTTATAACATGCTTTGGCAATTAGTACGGGTACGTATTAAAACGCTTACATGAACTTTGAAATGTATTATGTATCAAAATACAATAATGATTCAAAATATTAACTGCAATTTTCTCAGGAAATGGCAACTTATCGCATTGTTATAAATAATCCTAACGTTACTTAAATCAATCTGTAACGCGATCAAAAAAGTTCGTCTGGCTGACAATTTCATCGAAAATGACATTGTATATTTTGAACCATTATGTATTTTGACCCATACATTTTAAACTTTATGTATTTTGATCCGCACCCAATTAATATGAGCGGGTTAAATCTTGCAAGTTAAATTGTCACACGCACACAAACGCAAACAAACTTCACGGAGCTAACTAGTTGAGCCACGCACACACACGCGAGACTGGGCGTAGTTAACACTGGCATCACTTCTCACTGTCAGTCTTTACTTTTTTTGATCAGTTAATCGAACATTTACATTTATTTTGTACGTTGCCTATTAGACTCTTCTTTTATATTCCAAGAATAAAGTAACTATGTAACTATTCCTTAAAAAAACATTTAAGCTAAAAAACCATACAAACCTATTTAAATAAAATCCAAATCAAATTAAACTCAACTAGCGCGCTATTTATACGCACTTAAGCCTTGCCAACTTTAAGAGACACCCTTGTACTTTGTAGTTATAAAATCGAACTTCGTTTCGTGCCGTTCCGCTCACACTAACAGCCATTAACAGGAGAGTGAGAGAGATGGTATGATACGAACTTCGAATTTCGAATTTCCCTCGGCACCGGGGACCCTACTTATGCAAATCCTATAGGCAATTACTATAAAAGAAATTGTTCTAGAGTCTCACGAGCATTTAACTCTACGTCGTGCGAGCCCTTTTCGGGATAGGTCTTAAATAAGACTATTGTCTGTCAGTCCGCCGGCCTGTAATTGTGAGAGCATGTGTGAACGGATCTGCTTTCGGTTTAAATTTAATGAGTTTATGAGTTTCTGGCCCAGTTTGCGCGTTTAGAAACGGTTCAGACTTGATTAGGTTGCCTGCTTAGTACGGAAGACAGCGTTGCACATTTTGTTACCAATTTTGTACCTAAATGAAACTAATTTAAACAGCAGACCGCGTAATTGACAACGCGCGTCATAAGTGTTGACAAGGTACTGAATAGTTTAGTTTACGTGCTGTGTGTGCCTTGCACTGGCACTTTACAAAATAGGCTCGTTTTTCGAAGATCCCTAAATTGTACCGGTCCGGGAACTGCATGGTTAAACTCTGGTAAAAAGTTCCGCGAGAAACGAATGGTCCAAATACAACTTAATAATATCAATCTGTTGGTTAATTCTTACATGATCCGTAACATATCTCTAACTTTATTATAGTCCGTTTTTTGTCTGCCTTAAAAGCTTCACTAGTATCATGCTAAGCTTCTGTTCAAAGTGCAGGTATTTGTCCTGCCCGAAGGAATCCTACACCTCATTGTCTCGAGGTCTCATAGTGTAGCGCACAGAATTCCAACCCAGCCTGTTTATTTGGCAGTCATGTTTATGTTATTACCGATGTTCGAATGCACGGAATTCGATGCTTGGTTGTTATTCCGGAGTTAGGTAAGAATAGTTCCTGCAGAATGTTGGTGGTGGCTGTACTGAATAATAGATTAGGTTGAGTGTAAAGTAACGTCAAAAATTACGTACTTTATGGCAAAGTACATAATATTAGTGGGGCCCAGGCGCGTGAGATTTCTCCAGGGAAATATCTACGCGCCTGATAGATGTTTCTGGTGACCAGCGGACTGGCAGCTATTTTGGGCAAAGAATTAGCCTCGTGATTCAACGCGGCAGTGCTGCCAGCCTTCTGGGTACAATGAGCAGCGACAGTGACCTGGGAGGGGTGTTTTATTTGTAGTTTAAGTTAGGCTAGGTTTACGTTCTTATCTTATCTTAGTCTAGGGGTCCCTACGGATACACTTCGACCCGTTCGTGGATCTTTTGTGTAATTACCCCTCCTTCGCACTATTCCATCGCATTTACCACCTCATTCATGAATTGGGTGATTGGGCGTAGTGGTAGTGCCTTGAAATCTCCTGGTTCAGGGTATCCGATGCCGAAGAGTTTCATTGTTAGTCTGGCGAGGGCATCACATTCACACATAATGTGTTCCATTGTTTCAACCTCTTCGCCGCATATTCTACAATCACTGTCGTTATTGTCCTGTAGTCCCATCTTTGCTAATAGGTATTTAGTTCCGAAGTGACCTGTGAACGCCCCCATTATATATTGGAGTTGTCTTCTGCTGAGTGTTCAAAGTTTTTTGGACCAGCTTGGGTTGTAGGTTTACGTTAATTTTGTACATAGTATTAAGTTAATTTTTTGATTTATAATGTACAGTTTTTGTTTACATTATTATACATTACATTATTACATTATACATTACATTAGTTGATATTACACAAGCGCGTATTTATTTGTCGAACATTATTAGAGTAGGCATTGATAATCTTAAATAACTAGGATTTAAACGGTTCAACTTAAGGTTATAAGTCGGGAAAGATGCGACTGTAAAATAAAGTCACCCTTTGACACCGTACACTTTGAACATTAAACAGTGTATGGTAACGTTTGATGACTACAATAAGAAAATATTTAAAAACTTTTACATACACTCATAGATCACGTGTTTATCCCTTGTGGATGGGTTGTGTAGGGATAGGGTATTTCAGCGGGCTGGCTGGTAAGAAGCTAAGTCTCGAGGTTTACACGAAAGAAACATTATTCGTTCGATTTGACATTGATTATTTTTTAAGAACAGAGAGACGGGCCTCCGGCCAACTTGGACGGTGATGGAAACCACTCCCACTTTTAATTAAATAAAATAAAATCTTGCTAATTCTACGATTGATTCAAGTTTTTTTTTAGGATTACGTCAACGATCCCCGTCCTAGTAAAAGTACCTCTTCGTGACAGTTGCTAGCCGCATCGCGTATAAAATGCGCGGGAAGAAAACCAACTAGGTACTACATCCACTGAAACTAATCCAAACTTTCTCACTTCAAAATACTTCTATTCATAAAAGCGCCAAAATGTAATTCCTTCATTCAAAAATCCGATTTATTCAATCTCAAATTCAATGCTGGCCACATACGCTGTACTTATTAAAAATAAAAGCCAAGAGCTGACGTTTCGCGGGCGGCAGAAATAACTGGGCCCAGATTGACGAGATACATACATTAGGGGACTAACGAACATCTCAATTCAACCCACCTGCCTGCAACCAACTTAAATATACGGCGTCTAGTTGGTCTGGTGTTTGGTAGTCGTGGTTACAGCAATGCTTGTCATTTCTAATGTAATTAAAACGACTTTTTTTTAACTGTGTTGCTTGATTTAGGCTTTAAAAAATGGTGCCTACTCTACTTATAGTTTTTCTTTCTCAAATATGCGTGGAAAATGTACTTAGTAGGATAAGCTGATAATATCGCGAGAAATAGAAACGTTAGAAGAATTGTACGGGATTGACGCCGTCCGTGGAAAAAATGTTTAGCGACTGGAGAAATTGAAAAGTTTCGAATCGTAATTTTTTTACGCCATCAAGAAAGACACCAGAATCTGATTATGAAAAAGTACGAGTATAAAAAAACGAGCATTGAAAAAAAAACCAGGTCGAAAATAAATAACATGAAAATTATATATTTTTATTACGAGGTGTATGTATGAATTAATAAATATGTATTTTTAGGAACAAAAAACAGTGAAAAAAAACGTACAAACTATACTTAAAAATCAAAAACTCCAGTTGGCTGTTTGGATAAAATATTCCCACATGATTAATGACAAATTAACTTCTAAATTTGAAGAATTAGAAGATGCTGCCCCAAAGAGCTAGATAAATGGCCGCCATATTAGAATTGATTAGTGGGTGCGCGCGCGCATTGTAAATGATCGGACGCGTTAATGAATTGCCGGAACATGCTTTGACTGGATGTAGTCTACAGCGCATTTCCCATACGAAGCCTTTTAATTGGTATAATACCTACCACGGAATGTTTCGGTAATGTGGACTAGTTTTAATTACCGCTATTTGTTGATACGAGAAACCGCGTTGAATTTTTTTTTAATGGTTGCCAAACATCTGACAGATGTATAAAAGCTGTGGATCGGCCGGGGTACTTAACCCGGCAGTGACGTTTGATTGAATGAAATTATAATAAATCGTCTAACGCCGTTTACTACTGATGCTCTAAGTATCTGCATACCAAATTCTAACACAATCGGTAGAGTAGTTTTCTTAAACTACTCTACTTCTTAGAAAAGAGGAAGAAATACATTTACTGTCAAAAATTCGACACAACACAAAATATAAAAATAAATAACTTGAACATTAGAAAATGAAGCAATTGTCGGAGGAGAGGAATGGATAGCGACTACTCCACCGACAAGATCGAAGCTCTTAAGTAGAGAGGAAGAGAAACATTGACAAACTACAAATAAATACCGAATACTGCCAAATGGGCCACACTCATGATGCTGAGGCAAGCCGGTGATTTTTATTGTGACCTTTTTCAATAACATACGAAAGCGTAACCTTTTTGATAATACACCCCCTTGCAAAAAATACGGGCACCCGTGGTTTTTGTATTTTATGTGCATAAAAGCTTATTTTCTAAGCTTTGCCTAAAAATTTGGAAAACCATCGGTGTCCGATCTTTATGCAAGGGGTTGTAGTTAGGACAAACCCACGGCGCATCTTAATAAATATGATTATGTACTTTACATTTTCCAGCAGAATATATATTGCTAATGTTTAATTACGTGTTCTTGTTCCTCATTAAATTTAATGTAACGAAATAATTCGTGGAACTCCATGGCGTCGAAACAGATGAGCCAGTCATTAAAATCAGTTAGTACGTTCGTGGGCCATTTGCCGCGACTTGGATAAATGTTTGAGACGAGTGCGCTATTATATTTGTATTAGAGATGTAAAATCACCGGCTATAATGGTTTGAGTAGGTGATAATACTAGGATTAGATTCTCGCATTGATGTTGAGGAAATAGGAAAGCAGATAGACAGTTTAACTTAGCAGAAGATGTATTATTATGGTTTGAAATCAAACTATTGCGCATGTCAAGTGAAGTAGAATGAAGTCATTCAATCTATTTCAATAAAAAAGAAAAATATTTTTTTTTTGCCGCCAAGGGCTCTTTTACCTGTCTATTTTTGAAACTACCAATGCATTCGGAAAGACCATCATTGCCAAGAAGAATGCACCGTAAGAAATTTGGCAGAAAGTATTTTTTTCAGAATAAAATAAATTTACAACAATAGATATTTAAATTCTACTTAACTTATAAAAGGGATGTATAAGGTATGTATCCGTTCTTTCCAAAAATCTGGATGTATCTGTTCCGGAAATTTCCACTAATTGTCAACTATCACTCAGACAGAAGTTTCATTTTTTCACTGCACCAAAGGAACGTAAACCTCAGTATTTGATATTAATTTCAACTTAATACCTCTACGCGTTCCTGAGAAAAAGGGTCTTGATGGACAGACAGTGAAGTGATACTTTAGAGATACAGAAACCCTAGAAAAGATTCGCTAAAGCTTTGCCAACTCACAGGGCTAAGATGTTGCTTATTTGATAGATATATCCTTTTCAAGCCACCATTTTAGACATCGTATCAATAAGAGTGATGCAGTTTAATCCAGGGCATTAACTGCAGATGTACGGCATCGCTCTCGCGGCGCGTGAGACTGATACTACCCAGTTATCATGTACTTATAATGTAAATAGGCCTATTTGTATGTGTAAATTGTGTGTACAGGGCAGCACTTAGGTTTGTACGAAGGTAGCACTAATGGACCCTCGCCCTAACCTAAGTTAGGGCGAATCGTGAACCTAAATTTTATGGTTCATGGTAACAAAAAGGGAAGTTTCCGTACAAATAAATTGGAATATTTTGTTAGACTGTGTTAATGCTACCTACCTGTAATTTTTTTTGCAAATCAGTCTCTAATGAAATGCATCAAATTTTTGAGAAATGCTCTCCTACGGTGCTGTTCTTTCTTAGATGTAAATACCTAACTATATTTTTAAAATAAATGTATAAATAAACAAGTCAAGTATAAAAACTAAACGTAAAAGAGCTTTCATTCGATCCGGTATCAGTCGCCGATACGATATCGGACGCCCGTGAACTGTCGGATTTCAGTGAAAACAGGACTGCAGTGTCGGCTATCAGATATCAGTTATCGTCATTCGACACCGATATCGGATCGGATAATGTGAAAGACGCTCTAAGGTTCTGTAGCGGCTAACACGTACCGCAAGATGAAATGTTGGTATAAGGTCTCACTCAAAAAAATCTTTGCGTTTCAACTTCAACTTAGTTACAAATAAAATACATATATCCCTTCAGTGTGCACTTACGTATCCCCAATTAAAGATTCTTAATAGTTCTCTACACGGTTTACCAAATATGGTTACGCTGTACGCCAGGGAATCTCCTTTCAACATATGTGTGTGTTTCGCATTATATGTAGATAAAAGTAGCTGTTGTCCGCTACTTCGTTAGCTATAGAGTATCCCAGGCAGCTTGATTTTTCTCGACACTTCCAATAATAATCGTTATATTTCAACGAATTCACACAAAACCTTAACAAATTAAATACCTAAACCTTCCTCAAGAATCCCGCTATCCATTAGTGAAAACAGCATGAAAGTGCGTTCAGTGGATTTTGATTTTATCGCGTTCAGACTTAAAGACTTTGTTTTATAATTTTACTAGCTTCTGCCCGCGACTTCGTCTGCGTAGAATTATACATAAAAACCTTCCTCTTGAATCACTCTATCTATTAAAAAAAAACCGCATCAAAATCCGTTGTGTAGTTTTGAACATATAAGCATACATAGGGACATAGGGACAGAGAAAGCGACTTTGTTTTATACTATGTAGTGATGATGCATATAAATAAAATACACCACATACTTATGCACTACACTTATGGAATATTCTATCCATATAGAAATTGATGTAGAAGCGTACTGCTACAATAATATTTTGCATTAAGACCACACTGGGTTTATGCTGGTTTAGAGATAATCTAATGGCACTGGTGCTATGCAGTCCACGGCTACCTAACTCACAAGTGCGACTTTATTTTATTTCCGTTTCATGGGCCCCTACTAATATTTAAGATATTTTGGGTGATTGCTAATTTGTCTCCGTAGTTAATTCCTGCTACCCCTCAACATAGTAAGGTCAAGTCTCGTAAAATAACCGCGCATGCATGGATGCATGCATCCATCCATGCTTATGCTTCTGCATCCATGCCTGCATGCATGGAAAAAAATATCTGTCTCATAATATTTTGTTATTCAGCACTCAGGACAAATGAAAATCAAAGACGGAGTTCTGTGAACGGCAAAAAGCCTACTTAAACTACCCCTGGCGAAGTTTGGTTTGCGCTTGTGTGCGTTGAACTGTATGCACATGGCAAAGCATAGTGTAAGCCGGCCTCGCTTTGCCGTTCTCCGTCCTAACTTTTTACTTGGTATGAGATTCAGCATTCCATTTCTAGGCTGTTGCACCAACCGAGCCGTTAATAAATTCCACGCGCGCAACAGAGATAAACTTATATATCCTATTCGTAATCAAAACTAGCTCTTATGATTTCCGACTTATCAATATTCTAATCCATCCTCCGTACCTTTTGAGATAGTTTAGAAAGCGTAAATCCCCTTATACACCGTGGCGGGCCCATTAGACTCAGAATTATTCCATATCTTATCGATATAATCGTAGCTAGTTATTGTTTATCGTTGTTCCCTATGCCGCCGGTCGAGAAAGTATCGATTGGTCGATTCGATTAATTAATCGAGTGTCGCGTAAGTGCGCTTTTGGGTGTTTAGCCGTAGGCGTCGACTAATTGTTTTGACATTCGATTAGGTCTTATGAAATCATTCAGGATCGTGATGCAGATTTTGCTGGACAGCTGATATAATTTCTGACTTTTAGTTGGACTCATTACCGTAAAGGTGAGAAATGATTGCGGGGGGAGAAGGGATAGAACCAATGTCTTGTGGTTTTACTTGCTACTTAAAATTTCTGGCTCGGCTTGCTCTAAAAGTAGTTTAGTTATATTTTTAGACACATTATATCTTTTTTTCCGTCGTTTATTTATTTGTTCCTATCCCATCTGACCCCACAACGGGGTGAGCTGGGATTTGTCTATATTTTAGAATGTATTGTTTGATGGAACATTTTTTATCATTAAAAATCTACTTTCTGCAGAAAATAATTTTATCGAGGTTGGAACTTCAATTTTGTCGTCGTTTTACGGTACCGTGAGATTTAAACATTGTTAACATTAACTCTAAAACTTACGTAAATACTTAATTGAGATCGAAAGTTGCTCCACATAATAAAATCACGAAGTCCTTCCAGGAACGTAGCCTCGGTGGCTGCGACACGACTGAGTGAGCGAGCGTTGGCGAGGCTAACGCTTCTGGGGTTTACTCCGAAATTCGATTTTCGAAGTTCGTGTCATGCCGTTCCTCTTACTCTCAAATCAATCACTGTTAGTGTGAGCAAGACTGAACGAAACGAAATTCGAAAATTTAATTTCGGAGTACTGGCTTGGAAGGATATCGTAGTTGTCCGAAAGATATTGAGCAATTTTTGTTTTTAATTACGTGGGTTCCGTTTCTATCAATGTTTTAGTAGGACATTTTAAAGCCTTGCCTTAAAGATTTAACTTATATCCATTGCCTCAGCTCCGCATAGTATTGAGCAAGAACGTAATGCAGCCGTGAGATATGCATCGCGCGAGTAGGCCGCTCCAAATCATCGATTGTTCGGATTCCAACCGTTCTTGGTGAGCTGGTGGCACACTGAAGCCATTATAATTAGAGTAAAGAAACAAACATCCAAATTAATAATGCAGACATCAGTGGTTCCAAGGGATGCCGCGCGAGTTCGAAATTTTTATTCGGATTTTTTTTTGTGTAAATATTGTTTTATTGCAAAATAAAACTAAGTGAAACTGATTATACATGTGTTTTGAGATAATACTTTATTGACATGTAAATTAAGAGCATAAGTTTGTGTAACTCATCATATGGTGTCACGTTTTAGTCATAAAGTGACATTTGCGCCATGAACAATATTGTGTCATTTTCACATTTTGTAAATAACGCCTTTAAAGTTTTTATTTGTTCCACTATTAAAAAAGGGTTCTCCTAGCCTATGACAGGTTTCTTTAAAAACGATGTGGTATAACTGAAACAAATGGCGAAAATCTTAGAAAACATGTTACAGGCGATGCGGCTAGCAACCCATTACTACTTTGATTCCTCTTTCCACCTATACGCGCATCACGGCAAACGTGGCTTTTAGGTCTTTGATACCCTAAGCTCTGTCTAGCCTGTAAGAGAAAAATACACCCACTTGCTCGTTTGCCTTCCTATTCATATAAAAAAAAATTATATATATATTAGGGTGGGTCATTCTAGTACGGAAAAAAAAAAAAGTTGATGAATAAAATTCTAATAGTAATATTATGTTGTAGTGTACTATTAAAAGTAGTTTTAGCTAAAAAACGGATAATTAAACATACATCTTCAGCCCGCGCATGCGCTTCAAAATTTATATGTTTTAGAAAAAAAACACGTGTTACTAAATGGCATAGTTCTTTATTAGAAATTACTGAAAATACTATTGAAACATAACAAATATTTAGTAAAAGACATATATTAACGTCTAAAACAAAAATAACTTAAACATATACACATAAAGGTTATCAAAAAACTATTTATTTTTATACAAAAAATCCCGCCTACTATCGAATTTCGGCATAACTTTCCTTGAAGCAAGTTTTGCATGAATCATGCCGTCCCTTGTTTTTTTATCACATGCCGACATTGCAGCTTCTGTCACTATCTTTACACTTCGTTCAACCGCTTGTGTATGGCAAGGCAGCCTAATAAACAACATCCTTTCGTCACCTTTTTTCTCTATTATCTCAATAAGTTCGTCATTCGTTTGATTTCTTAGAATAGGTGGATCAAAGTTAGTTTCTTGCCAGTTTATTAGATCAATGTAACATTTAGCATCAAAATTAAGTTTAGGCACTTCAAAAGTGCGTGGTAGTTTTCCCGTTGTAGGTGAATTACGCGCTTTTAGAATTCTTCTAGCTGCAAGTTCTCTTATATGCTTTTCTCCATCTGTTAACATCGCCAATAGTAAATTTTCAGGGTGAGCAAAATATGCGTTTCGTTGAATAACAGGATCTATGACTGCTTTTAATGCACTTGATAAAAATCGTGAACTTTCAATCAATTTCCAAAGATGCCGTGATCCGTCTTTGCATGACGAGTGTGTCTTTATTTGGAACCACACGGGGGCATATACTTTTACAATGTATTGAGCCAAAATAATTAAATTAGTTGATGGTCTTGGCGTAGAAATGTAAAGACGCAAGATCCGGTTTGCCTTAGTCAACCAACGGGCATGTGACATTTTTCCAGGTGATTTATTTGCTAAGTCATCTGAATAACATCCAGTAATTACTGCTAAGGTAATTTCATACAAATATTTTTGATCTGTGCTTAAGTCATCAGGTTTTAGCGTTGGTAATTGACCTGGTATTGACTCAAATTCAACCACAGCTCGGGTTTCACACTTATCCAGCAACTTACCAATAGGACCATTGTACGTAGATGGACCAGAAGTTTTACCATCCATATAACCAAACAAATGCCTCAAAGGCAGTTCATTTAAATGCAGCATGCAAATTATCCATTGCAGAGGCCTCTGAAGCATTTTTTCAAATAGCCTTATGACACCACCAAATTTACCTGTATTTGTCACTGTTCCATCGCATCCAATAGCCAGGAGGTCAACAGTACTAATATTTTTGGCGAAAAGTAGAGCGTTTATTGATATCTCAATGGTTTTTGCAGTTCCTTGTAATGGCGTCACATACCCTACATAAATGGACTCCGGTTCTTTAATGACAGAAACGTGTTCTTCAATAACTACTTGCTTGTACCTTTTGGTTCCTTTTTTGACTATCTTCAGGGTTTTATCTTTCCGTCCATCAAAATATAAAGCAGGCAAGTTTAAAGGCGCTTGATTCTTCATAAGCGCGTCACGTGTTTTCCTTCTCTCTCTTCGCAGTTTTGATTTATCTATAACGATATCTGACGAAAGTTCGTGTAAAACTGCAGAAGCAATCGCAGCACCAGCTCTGTCGGATACTCCATAACGGTCACATATTTGTGACAACACCGGTAAACTTTTCGCGCATTTCTTATTTTCCATAGTTCCTGAGGTAGAAGGTTCTTCTATGGGCTCTTCTATGTTTTTGTGTAGCTTTTCCGGAAATGAAACACTTGTATCAGAATCACTACTTGTTGATAACATTAATTCTTGTTCTGGCAGTTTGGATGGGTTGTTATCGCTCTTCAGACAGATTTTTGTTGAAGCTTGCTTTCGAACAAACTTTTTTTGTAAACTTTTTGTTTGATTGCGATCAATGCCGCCGATTCTCATTTTTCTCTCACCCCGTTGATCAATCAAAAAGTCGTGTTCTTCTTTAGGAACTTTAACTTCTCTAGGACAATTGCACTGACTTATTATCTTGCATTTGCATGAACAAATATCGAACAAAATTTCGCTTTGTTGCAAGAACTCAGTTTTTTTCTCAGTTGACAACCTTTTCAATGATTTGATAATATTTTTGCATTTGGAATGATGCGTTTTCAGGAGCTGAATGACTCTTGTATGCGAGACTACAGGGATAGATGCCTTTTGCCATACTCTTTCAACTTTCTGGATTACAATTTCTGCAATTTCGGAAAACGCGGGCTCTTTGTTACTGCTAGTTGTAATTTTCACCTGTAGTCTATTCCACTCGTAACATTTCATGACATCCTGGTATGTTGGTAACACGTTTTCTTTTATATCTTCTATAGTTCCAAATATAGGGCACTTGTATGACTGTCTCTTATTTGACATGATAGAAAAAATTTACTTCCAAGTTCTAAAACAAAAATTACACAATTTACAATTTCACAAGATTTCACAAGAAACTAGCCACATTGGTACATGAATTCTCTGAATGTACTTACCTCAAAAAAATCTTCTTTTAATAAGCAACACAGTTTATATAACAAAAGTAACGTGTATATCAACGGATACTAATTAAAACATTAAACTATTGCCAACATCAAACGTGTAACTTGAGGTGTAAAAGTGGGTACTTGAACTTTTTTTTTCAAAACTTCAATGGTGTTGCGCGGGCAGTTCCACTTAAAATAATTCAATAATATTTTAAAGGGTTTACAACGATACCTAACTTCAACATATTTTCGCTATTAGAAATCGATTACTCAAAAAAAAAAATTTTGACCCACCCTATATATATATCACGTCTTTAAGAGAAAAAGACGCGATTAATGCGATATATGTAACTATACAAATAACCTGACATAATTGGCTTTAACATTCTGTATACCTACAGCGTGTATATCCTATACGAGCAAAGAATTAGTAATTTATCGCTAATTAACTGGACTTTTTAAGTCATATAAAATGGAAAGCGTGCAATTATTTATCGAAAAATTACTGAACAGCAATATAACACATACAATGTCCACGTAATCCATATAGAAGACGTTTTGGGAAAAGGACAGGTCAGGAGTGCCCGAAACTGACGAGCATGTATGAAGAGATTGATGAATGTGGATGAAGCGGAAGAAGTACGTCAGGATCGTAGCAAGTGGAACAAAGTAGTCTCTGTCTACTCCTGTGGGAAAGAGACGTGATACGTACGTAACTGCCAAAAAATGGATACTCAAACAGCTGACAAGTAACTGTCAACGAGCCTTAACTTTATATTGCGGGCTGAATTATTTTATAGTATGGTAAATTATTTCGTTATAATTTTAAATAAAAGTTATCTAAACATACTTCTGAGGTCCTGTACCTACTAACCACTATTTAACAACCAATATTTGCTCGTATTAACAAACTTACGCATCGCTACCACTGTGCCTCCAACGTAGCACATCACATTTCACATCACATCTGAAAGCTATGACTTCTTGTCACAACACATTACAGTCATATTAGCTGTTTTATGACTACAATGTAATCTTACACTAAATTACATTTTACAATAGCTGTGTAGGCGTGCGTAACTGTTGTTTTAATGTTTCTGGTTGACATTTTGGCCAAGCGTATAATCCAGTGGTTCCTAACCTTTTTTGACCAGGGAACACCTTGACTGTATTCTGTTGTTAGTTGGGACCACGATAGACAAGGAAATAAAACTAAATTACCTAATCCGAAAATAAACATTAACTAAATCAAAAAGTCAGTACAATTAAGTATTAATAATATTATTATTGAGTACCTTTTTGAAAAATAAAACAGATACTTAAAATGTAAATACAAAACTAAAACTACTATTAAATTAAAGTAACTAAATAAACTTTGAAATTAATTTTACAAGAGAGGTGGGCCTCTTGGCAGGGTGCCCATCACGCAGGCAGCATACCCGCGCTGAACTGCGATTGCGATTCTTTGCGAGAGAAGGCTGCCGGCGCGAGGGTCGCCTGCTGCATCTCTCTATCTCAATCTCAGTACCTTTTTTAATTGATTCTCTTTTTACTTCAAAGACAACTAGGTAAAATTGTTGAATCAATGTGATTTTTGAGCTTACATCTTGGTTATTTACACACAGCAAAGCGAATCGGTGAGCACCCTAGTTATCCACGTGTGTCATTCTATACACACATCCGCACTTATCCGCTGCCTTATTACGCACACAACAAAATGCCCTATCTGTGCTAATTGTGTTTTCTGACTACCTTCACGCATAGTTATTCAAACCTGCTGGTATTTTGTTCAATGGAAGCATAATTTTGCCACCAGTATTATAAGCGTGGTGGCTCAGGTGTATTGACCTAGAGTTATGAAACCTAAAGAACCGGGTTCGAATCCTGCACAAGTGTATCTTTTTTGTTTTCAATTTTAAATTACTAATCTCAAAATAAACTCATGTTTACCTAAAACAAGAAAAAAAGGACGTAAAAGAATAAAACAATAAAATGCAATTATTGGTTCAAATTGTTTATTGCAACATTTAATTTTTATTGTATTAGCCTCTATTTGTGTTATTATTATTATTACCAAAAGTAATTAAATTAGCTAAATAAAACTGCACACTTTTCCTTATAGAATAATATTCATAAAATAACACACACTTTAGAGGCCAGTATGATTTTATGTTTACTAAAAAGTCTTATGTCACTAACATAATAATTATCTTGCAAATTGAATACACAACCATAATAGGGCACATGATTACACATGCATTACGCAAGATGACACATAATTAATATCTTAAATTCTGGTTTATTAGGTTTAAGTCTGAAAAAGATGAACGAAACGTTTTATTTGCGGACGTGTAAGTCAGTGGTGAAATGAATAGACATGTTAAATGACAGCCATTAACAATAACATCATTTCACACTGGGTTATAATCTCCACTTTGAAGCGACTAAGCTACCTATCTCGATTTGGTTTGGATTTGGACACCAGGGCCCATCGATGACATCCAACCCCATAGCCTAAAGTAACACTGCCACTCGTTCTGCACTGTAAAACATTACTGTGTTTATATATTTAATTAAGTTAAAAGTTAATATATTTCGTCTTCATCACTAAAAATCACTACATTTGACTTTGATTGATGTAATAATCAAAGTCAAGATATTCACGAGCACAGGTTTCTTCTATGCTGGTCCGTTAAAGCATGTTTTTTGCTGGTCTACGGCAATGCAATCCTGCAGCATGCAGATGGTTTCGCACAGGTTGCAACGTAGCATTGTGTCTTGTTGCTGTGAAATGGGTCACTAGCGGGTGCGGCAACTACATTATGTGCAAACCAAATGGCAGGAGATGAGGCTTCAGGTTTAGGCCCAAAACGAATATTTTTATCGTGTCCGAAGTCTGCGTAAGAGTGAATCCATAATGGCACAGTCTTCCGCTGCAAAATAAATGAAGTTTAAATAAAAACCTTTTTCGTCAAAGAAAGTTGTTTAAAACATTACCGATAAAATAATAAGTCATTGTTTTTAACACCGTTTGTCTACTTACCCATATCCAAAAACGCCTAGCGATTCCTTATATAAATAGTTATATTGTTTTGCTCTTTTCAACAAAGATAAATGAAAATCCATGTTTTGCAAATCACAAGGTGTTCGAAAGGCAAAATTAAACAGTTCGTAAGTATAACACACGGTTCATCCCGCAGCTAATAATGGCTGCCAGCGGTGACAGTTGTTTGTTCACAAAATCATATTATTAGAAATTTGAGGGTAGAAAACACTTTATATTGTTTAAGACGATAACGACCAAAATAGCCATCAGCTAGCAACTTTTAAACTCCAGTAAAAAGAGTCATACCTATTAATAATTATATTAAAAGAAAACACAATGCGTTTGCGTTTTTAAAATATTATATAAGAGTAAAATTAAACATACAACAGACTGCAACCACCATAAAATTAAATAGTTACGGAAAAAAATTAATTATAATTTCAACCTTATTTCAAAGCTCATAAAACAGCTATTTACACAAATTGCAATACAGTAGTCGCAGATTGAACATAATTCATAAATTCACCATGTAACTTGCATACCTCGGTGGCCTAGCGGTCAAAGACAGGTCGAAGATTTTACTTCTGCTTTAGTGAACCGGGTTCGTATCCGAAGAAAACGGAATATAAAATAGTAATAATAAAATGACATTTTTGGATGTTATTTCAATGGCCATGCTGGTTGTGAGGAATATTGCTTTGGAATTGGAATCTCAGACTTGTTGAGAAATAATAATATAACATCGTCGCATCAGTGAGATGGTAACTACTCTTCGCTAGTAATAATAGTTCAATGCGTGGGATTGCATAAATTTGAAGATTCAAGGTCGAAGGAAGCTTCGATTCGGTGCTCTCGCTTACACTGGGGATGACAATATCCAATGTAAGATTAGGTAAAATATTTGTAGGACAGTCTAAATAAAAAAAATACTTTTACATTATTTTTGTAGAAGTAACTGAAACCGGAGATATTGCATTTTCAGCCTTTGAGTGTGACACAATACCGGGGGGATTATTTTCATTTAATTTGTAATTATTTTTTACTTAATTTATTGTAAACTAACTTAAATAGTTGTAACTTTCTTCATTGTTATTTTATAGTTAGTTGTTGTTTATTCAATAAACAGGTAATTTACAGCGACATTGCTCATTCATCTTGTTGCTAAAAAATCTGTACTTAGGGGGTAGATTTTATGATCGAACTCACTGACACATTCACATGTCATAGATTCTACTTAACGTTCATGTCGATACTCAACACGCATAGACGTATGCGTGGCTGTGCTAACCGCATTATTTTGCTGTGTGTACAACTTTAGCAATCCTTGGACTAATAAACTGACGAGCACAAATAACGGATCACTTTCCATACAAAGTTCTACGGAAAGCGACCCATCATTTTTTCTCGTGAGTAAATTCTGGCATAAAGCTAAACGCAAATCATCAGAAGCCTTTGCGCGTCTGGCGATTGTTTGCGGGCCAATTTTTGACTTCTATGGATCATTGGTGATCCACGGACCTCTGGTCCGGAACCACTGGTCTATCCTTCAGATCGAAATGCAATGAGAAGGTTCATGTGGCTTTATTCGGTTTGTCACATTTAGAGTGAACACAGACGTGTGAAGTCATGTTTGAAGATAAACAATGCCATTTTTGTTTACGCATAATATTAGACATATGTTTGACGAAAATTAGATAGAGGAAATGCCCATTACTCCTAAGTTCGCAGCCGTTTGATCGCGTTGTGTCGACAAGAAATATGATGAATAAATCCTACTTAGTTTTAGCTAGGTTTAAATTATTTTTAAGTTTTGACTGTTCTTTATTGTTTTCTTTTTCTTTTTCAAGAAAATTATATCTTAATATTATAAATGTGAAAGTTTGTGAGTATTGATGTTTGGATGTTTGTTACTCTTTCACGCCAGAACGGCTAAACAGATCTGAATGAAATTTGGAACATAGATAGATTATAGCCTGGAATAACACATAGGCTACTTTTTATCCCGGAAAATTGCGTAATTCCTGCGGGATAGCGATAAACGAATTCTATGCAGACGAAGTTGCAGGCAACAGCTAGTATTAATATGTATTTTGTTTATTTGTTACAGTTTTCAAGCGCTTTGACATCAACCAACACCCGTCTCCCGCTCCTAATTTCGGTTTTTCAAAGGTGAGTAAAATACAAAATAAACTAAAACGACAGAATATGCATATATACACATACACAAATCACGTCTTTATCCCTAACGGGGTAGGCAGAGCCTATAGTAAGACCTACAGGCCACGTTTAGCAAGATTGTGGGCGTATAGGTGGAAAGTGGAATCAAAATAGTGAAGGGTTGTTAGCCGCATCGAGTATAACATGATTCCTATGATATTCACCCATTCTTTCGATGGGCTTTTACCATCTGCGCGGGAAGAGAAGCAACTGGTACATTCTATGTCTTTTCTTTGCTCCCAGACCATGAAAGAATATTTTTAAATATGAAATATTCATTTTAAAGCCGACTAATCCATAATTAGCGCTTACCCTTAACTAATACATTTAAAAAATTCCCACGCTTCATAATTCAATACACCTACCACTTTAGTTTATATCATCGTCACTTTCATTCCAATGTTCTTTGCTGTTTGACAAAAAGAGACAAAAGTATGAAAGTGGAAACAAAGCATACTCCGTAACGTATTAAGAGGGAGTGGTGAACGGAACCCTCTTATTATCTTTAATTTGGTAGGTTTTAATCATAAGTTGGAAGCAATTTTTCATACAAACCGCTGTTTGTTACCGTTTTATTTGTACAGATTTAAAATTAGAACAAGCAAGAGGTTATACCTGTGTAGTCTACCAAGTAAAAGTGTTTTACAACAGCTCCTATCAGAAAAATACAATATGGCTGAATGTTACAGTCAGTAAGTTAATATGGTATTTGATTTAAACCCGTCATTTCCCGTTCAAACCTTTTAGTGTTTAAAATCCTAAAAAAACGTAAAAGAAATTTCTTGATCAAGTGTACAATATTTTTTCACAAGTTGTAGCACATACATAAAAATAGTATTTATACTAGGTACTTACTCCAAGTTAAATTAACAAACGAACACTTTCTTCTATTGCTATTTGAACACCATTCAAACTACTGGGTTGTCGCGTAGACTTGAACAAGTATTACTTTTTAACCCAATTGCTTCTAACCCATTAGTCGTCGACTATACTAAGTTACAGCGCGTATAAATTTAATAAACACAATCGAATAGCCAATCGCGACACACCACAATCGAGTATTTGTCACATAAAGTATTCGATTCTGTTATCGTTCCCTAAAGGGAAATTAGCGCTCGCGATACTTTATAGACTTGCGCTGTTATGTAGGAATGCCTGGTGTTAGAATTATTTTGAAGGGAAAAGTTCGAGTTATAAGTTTGTCGTTTGCATGTTAAGCAGAATTGCATGTAGCATTTTGAAATACAGGGATGACTTTTAAAGAGAAGATATTTTCCTAAAAGATTGATTCCCCTTTCGACCTTTACGCCAACCATACGTGGCCTTAGGTCTTTTTGCCTTAGGCTGTGTCTACCCCGTAAGGGATAAAGACGTGGTTTGTGTATATACGAGTACGTGTGTTGAAACATTGAGTAGGTACTCAAAGGTACTTTCGTTTGTTATATTATATTTGCTACGAGTTTAAAATGTATCAAATCAATTTTCTAATTTTCATCTAATTATGTGCGAACTATCACCATTTTATCTAATTAACAATATGTGCTCTATTATTACAAAAGTATTCGTTTACTAATATTTTTTACTGAAAATATAAATGAGTAGGTACTTGCAATGTAGGCATGTTTGCTTATTAGTTGGTTTCATTATACTATGTATTACTTATAACTTAATACAGAAAACTAGCCTAACGTATGTACGTACGTAATGTAACGTGGCCTTAAGGTTTTGTTACCTTAGGCTCTGTCTACCCCGTAAGGGATAAAGACGTGATTTATGTGTGTATGTAGACAAACTAGCTTGCTAATAAGGCGTTTGTTTAATTATATATTTTCTTTCGCAGGCACTAAACGGTTTCCTGATGATGATGACACAAAACGGGAAACTGCTGTACATATCAGACAATGCTGCTGAATACTTAGGACATTCCATGGTGAGTATGAGAAAGCAAAGCTAGTACTTACTTGCTTAGTTTGGGACTAGGACAATTTGTGTTAATATTCATTTTGGCATCCGATCATTTGACCAGCAAACGTTTGACAAGCATTTCATTTGACAACCCTTTAATGTCTGATAAACCGATAACTTTTTTAAAAATCGTAAAATCTTTAGGCGTGGCTCAGATTAGGTTAGGTTAGGTTTGTTTTATAAGTTTTCCAAAAAGTCAATATTTTAGTAGAAATTATGTGTATTAGTGAACCATTCATTTTATTTTTTTATTAATATGGAGGTGTTTCGATAAAAAAAAATTATAAATCCTATTTGATACTGCGGATTTTAATTATCAAAAACACAAAATGTATTCTTCCGTATGTCAAAATTCTGAGTTTACAGCCAAATTTTGGAGAATTTAAAAATGGAATAGCTTTGATCCGGTCAGAACACTAAAGCCTCTTCATTCTTTGCAATTTGAACCTTTTGCAACCTAAAAATGTAGATGCAAAATGTTTGAGCTACGTAGGTTTGTTTTGTATTAGCAGTAAAACATTTATCCCTCTTGTTCGTTTTCTAGTCTTGACTGTCAAACAACGAGTATGTATATATTTTATATCACCGGTATTTTTCCTCCATAAAAACCTCACCCAAAATGAGTTCGCGTTCTTATCATCACAGTCAGAATCAATATCGGTTGATCCCCAATCGCGCCGGTGGGTCCGTACAAGTATACCGCTGACCCCAAACGGTTCCTCGTTAGCCTGCGCCTGCGCCGATAAATTAATCACCACGGTTTATTGTTCGCCGCGCGAGCCACAGGTTGATTCTAATTCCATTGAATTATTTCTAATTGTAATTGAATTTAGTCGGGGTTGAGCTGGTTTATTTGCAATTGTGGCCGATTTATTTGTTGGTGTCCTGGACGGTGGAATTGGTATTGATTTTATAGGGAAAACAGACAATACGAGGAAGGTATAGTGATTATAAAAAATGGAACAGCTCCTTAACTCCAACAATTTAACTTGTTATTTTTTTTGTCAATAATAGAAACAATAGCTAGTTTTATGAAACAAGAGATGGATGGTAATATTTACATCATAACGTATGTTAAAATTCATGTTTCATGGTTCTTTGTTACTCTAATTATTATTAATAGTCACTTCAATACATAGTATAACATAAAATAAAGTCGCTTTCCGCTGTCCGTCTGTCTGTCCCTATGTAGGTATGCTTAGATCTTTAAACTACGCAATGGATTATGATGCGGTTTTTTTAATAGATATAGTGATTTAAGAGAAAGGTTTATAATTTTATGCAGACGAACTCGCGGGCAGAAGCTTCGTCAATAATACAATGATTAAAAACACCTTGGTATACAAATTCTTAATCCTTGTTTTTCTACTGAAGTATGGCCATATATATTTTGCAAACACGACAACTTACTTAAAGAGAAAACCAGTAAGTAAGGCAATGGACAAGGAAGTTCAGTTACTTAATACGCTTATTATGAAATCAATTTGTAAAAGAACAAAGCATCACCCTATGTATGCGTTTTGGCGGTCGGCCCGTGTGAGTTGGCGCTACCACAGATGTACATATAATGATAGCCAGTCAATATGTTCAAATTGTGATTAATAGCCCCGGCAAGTGTTGGCACTATGTTGCCGTCACTACTTCAGGTCCCATGCTTTCTTGCGTGACAAATGGCTCGTGTTTTCAATATACATTTTACACTAAAGATGGAGTAATGTTGTAACGGATTTTAATTTAAATACAAAACTAAAAGTGCTCTTAAATTAAAATAACTAAATAAACTTTAAAATTAATTGTAAAAGAGAGGTGGGCCTCTTGGCAGGGTGCCCATCACGCAGGCAGCATTCCCGCGCTGAACTGCGATTGCGATTATTTGCGCGAGATGGCTGCCGGCGCGAGGGTCGCCTGTTGCCTCTCTCAAACTTTTGCTGAGCTCTCTGTGAAGCTCCAGCGCACCCTTATACCCCAAGGATCTCGAGTCTCGAAACCATTTTTTATGGTTTTCTCGTTCGGAATTAACTTTTAACTTTATATATTTTTTACCCGTAGTCTGATTACCGTACGCTGTCAATTTAGCGTCCACTATTATTACTTTTTGTCCCTTATTAATAGTCACCAGAATCCGTAGAGCCGCTTGCAAATGCCCCCGAATCCCGACTGTCGTGATGTTGTTATGATTTTTTGGCAGGATATCAAATTGACAACCATCAATTAATCTTTAACGTTACAATTGCTCTTAGCCCTCACATATTTTTACATACATACATGAATCACGTCTTTATCCCTTACGGGGTAGACAGAGCCTAAGGTAACAAGACCTAAAGGCCACGTTTAGCATGATTGTGGACGTATAGGTGGAAAGGGGAATCAAAATAGTGATGGGTTGTCAGCCGCATCGCCTATAACATGATTCCTAAGATTTTCGCTCACTCGATTTTCCCTCGATGGACGTTACATACGTATTTTTTTTAGTTCGATAAATTACCTAATTAATTCTATAGGTAATTTATAAAAAGGTAATTATTATATTTTAAGTTGGCACATTTGCAAACTCTGCACGAAAATCGCTAGACTATGGTTTATAATTTAAGTCGTAATCCGATCACTGCTTGGCAAAGAGAACTTGTTATGAAAATGTCTACACATCAATTAAGTATCCACTTTATAGATGCCAGCGAACTGTCAGAAAGAGAGAGAGAGAGAGAGAGAGAGAGAGAGAGAGAGAGAGAAACATTTATTTACACACATTCGATACACGTAGATATACAAAGAAAGCGCCACTAACCTTACCATACTAACCTTCCGATCAGCATTTACCAAGTAGATCACTCCCATCATGTTTCGAAACAGACCCTAAAGGTACAACATGTTAGCAACAACGTGATCACTAACTTTTATTATTTACACAATCATTACAGCCCGGCTATATCATTTCTAACAATTATAGTGTAAGATAGATAATGTTTATCTGAAGTCCATCTCCGCGGTCTCCATAACTCAACCACTGGCAGGATTCCCACGATACCATTCTTATGAGCTCCATAATGTAATGATCGATACCAACTATTATTATCTACAAAAACGCCATATTCATCTTTAATTATACACTAATAAAGATCAAACTCTAACGGGCTGACCCCAACCTCCGAGCAATATTTTAATGTTATTTTACAATTAAGATTAATGATAAGATTTTAGAGGCATTAAGTACTTAATTCAAATATCTAGTTAAAAACAATGCAAGCTTGTTAATACGTCGTTTATAAACGCAAATTGCCGGGAGGAGGATCTGGGTAACTGTATCGAATGCTTGTAAATTATTGAAATATGATCGAAATACCGAAGTTTATTGTTACTTCTTAATTAGAACTCTGACATTCATCTAGGGTTATCTCAGGCTCGGTTTAATTACAGTCTTAAGGTTCTCGATTAAAACTAAAATGCAAGTTTCATTAAAAAAACTAATTATGTTAGGCACTTCGAAACTATAAGTGTAAAAGTTAATTACCGAGCATAATCAAAACTTAACTAGACATTAAGCGTTTACGATTATCTTAAAGCCCGATAAGGTATTAACTTAGCATAAAGTTAACACCCATAAAGCAAGTCAGAGTGCTAAAACGAACACACACGTAGCAACCGGACTAGACAATAGCAACGCACAATTCAATATGCGAACTGAACAATGTAATGATAATGCCGGAGACTATAGACAATGCTCTTTCGTCGCGCTAACCACCATGCCGATTTATTGATACTCAACTATTAATACCTTTGTAATAAAGCCGGCCACTATAAAAAGAGCTGTTCGATTGCAACAATTGCCCCAGATTCTGGTAACCAGAAGACGGGGGATGGGTCTTTTTAATTTGGCGCAGCGCAAACCGCGGAGCTTACGCCTTAGGCAATGCGGTATTTATCATTGCTATTGTGTGACTATGCCCTTTTGCTGAAGGGACTGAAATGACTTTTCACATGGAGATGTGCGATTGTTCCTAATGTCAATTGTTATCGCCGTCGACACTGCGTTGATAAATGGACGCTAATCCGCGATGGGTGGTTGAAATATGATATCAAAAGCGTAATAATGCCGATCGATCTTCGCACAATATTGGAGAATTTAAATCTAACTATGAAATCCTTTCAAGGCGCATTTCAAAGTTGTGGTCTTGTAAGAATTAGAAAAACGTAACGTCTAAAAAACGTACAGACTGCAATCGCGTCCGGTTCAAACATGGAATTCCGTACGTGACCAATCAATTGCAATTAATTATTCGAGCATACACGCCGGAAAAAAACGCTTCTTAAAGGCTCTCTTACATCTATTGTATTTTAAGTAGACACCCTTTACAATTTAAAAGACAGCCTGTGACCTGCCCTCATACTCTGTAATTGTAAATTCGCCGTTCTGCTCACACTAATAGTTATTAATATAAGAGTGAAAGGAATGGGTGGATACAAACTTCGAATTGTCCTGTGCTATGACCGAAGAAAGGGTGGTCAGCAGAGCCTTACAGCCGGGTGTTGGTGCCCGAAAGGTACAAAACTCTAGAGTACGTATTTACAGAATCTATCAAATTAATAACTAAACTAAAGCGTTGAAACATCAGAATAACTCACCTTCATTTGTTATTCGTATCATCAATGATTAATATCGTGTTAACATATTTACAATCAACATAAAAACAAACACTAATTCATAACGCATTTATAATCAGTGTTTTCGTTTGTCCATCATTAATCTACATATCCGGGGGCTTGTATGTTAGTCTGTACATTTGTTATAGTTGAATGCAAAGCGTATAATTGTGGATTACGAATGTGGATCGGACATGATTAATTGGGTGTTATTTATAGGCTTGCGTGCGACATTAGAGAGTTAATTGTTAGTTTTTAGATTTTTTGCGGATCTTTTTGAAAGTACATCAAGTTTGATGAAAAGAGGTTAGTCTAATTTAGTGCATAACCTAATCAAATTTTGATTTACTTAAGCAACTGTCCCAATCGACATTAAATAACCTAAGGTCCGATTCTTCAATCGTCAGTTAGGCCCTATACGACGAATAACTCTATAGATATCTGTCAGATAAGTGCATGTTTGAGGATTGCAAAATCGACCCTTCCTAACTATATTTTATTGATTTTGTGTCAGAATGAAACGCCAAAATCCAGCACCAAATACGTTTTGGAAAAAAGTCAGGTCAGGAGTACCCCAAACCAACAAGCATGTATGAAGAGATTGATGAATGTGGATGAAGCGAAAGAAGTATGTCAGGTTCGTAGCCAGTGGAACAAAGTGCAGTCTCTGCCTACCCCTGTGGGAAAGAGTATGTATGCAGAATGGAACGTAGACACGAGTAACGTAACGGCTTTCAAAATCTAGGCAGGAGAAAATTACCGAGACTACTTTTTAGGGTTCCGTACCTAAAAGTGAAACATTGGATTTCTGTTTCCTTGACCAATTGGTACGGAACTGTCAGTGCGCGAGTCCGACTCGAGTTTTCATATAAAAAAAAAAAAAAAAAAAAAAACACGTTTGGGAAAGCGTAGTGTGGGACGCCCTGCGACGCGTTGGACGGATGACCTTAGAAGGACAGCTGGCAGTGGCTGGATGAGGGAAGCCCAGGATCGCGAAAGTTGGCGCAATATGAAGGAGGCCTACGTCTAGCAGTGGACGGACAATGGCTGTAGATAGATAGATAGCTACATAGGATTGATTTGATACATACAGGGCGTATGTTCACAGCAAATACCTGGCAAGCGAATTACACAATACAATCTCCTAAGCCCTATTCCAATTCAAAGAAGATACAAATAACGGCATAAATCACAATAATAGAATACGCATTACAAGATCAAATCCAAAAATCTCACAATCAAACATAACTGGATCGATCATTTGCCGTATCGCGGGCCAATCTAAATGCTAACTAACGGGACCAATCCATTGCTGGAATCAATCGAAACAACGAAACCCGAAGTGCGGTGAAAGCAGAAAATAATTTCAAAGATATAAAGATAAACTCAATGGGCCCTCAGCGGCGTATTAGCGTTGTTAAACAAACAGAAACTGTGTTTAATGTCTAATGAACGGACCACACTGACTTTGTGCTCATAATTTTGCAGCGCAACTGTACTGTGATTTGGTTTCATTGATTTTATTTATTTGTTTTACAAAGAATAATGTTTTAATTAAGTCAAATTTTTAATTGGCTGAATGAAATACTGTTTCATCTGAACCGTTGGATTCACAAAAATATTGTTTTCTGGGTACTACTTAAAACATAACGAAGTTATTCTTAAATGTACTGTCTAGATTCACTTAGTATAATCGAAATAGTAGATTATTCTTTTCAATGTTTCCATGCAACTGTAACTTGGTTTTTACATGAGAGATCATAACTTTTTATAGTGAAAGTAGGTACTCAATGTAGAGCTGCCTTGAAGAGGCACTTAGATCTGTACGGGAAATCGGTTTAAAAGTGTTCCTAAACAAACTGATGTAGCATAAGGCCCAAGCTACAAAGATTTAAAACACAATCATTGAAAAGATACTTTTGATTTTATTTCAGCTTGAATAATTTAATACAAAGTAGGTCTTAAGTTTTAGCCCTTTACGGGTCTCGGTCCAAGCTGATCTGAGAGCCGTCCCAAGTTCCAAAACAAAATATTTAAAATACCGAACTAGTGTTCGATATTCGAAACTTGAACTATCTCAAAGCAGCCAGCAACCGAAACCTGCCAGTATAAAACTAGCAGAACCTATTCCTTCAGTACTCAATCTTTGTAAGTTTGTTCTTGATGGGATTAAATTTTTAACAAGGTAGTTTACAAGGTAGTTAATTTTTTACAAGATTCATTCGAGCCGTATTTTTCTATTAGGTACTCTACTTATGGACGCTTGCAATTTGCGTGTGGAATACTACAGTAGACGTATTTATTATTCATATTTTATCTAAAAGAAAACAAGGAATGAGTGGGTGGGGATCGTCTTATACTTTTTTTAGAGCAAAGGGAGTCGCGCTGTATGAAAGGTTGAAAAACAAGTGACAATTCGAATTGCGATGCTTGGTCAATATGAAGGCAATTGGCGTAGATTCTTGTCGAGTTTGTAATGTAAACAGAATTGTCACTTGTCGCCGACTATTGTCGAGGTGGTGAGAATAGGGGTCTGGCGTTGCCTTTGTTTACGAACCAATGTAAATATTTACTAAACATATTCATAAAAATCTCAGCCCGTAATTAAGAAACTACAAGCTGAATATCGTAGAGCACATTGCGGGACTCTAGTGTGCATAAATTGCATTGTTCACATGTAGGCGCATCACTGGCCTGAGGCGAACCGCCCACAAGAATTAGTTTATTTGTACACAATTAAATTATTTTCAGTTAGTGCATTATGCTGTAAGAAGGTTATAACCAGTGTTGGTGGTCTGAGGGTTTGAAGGAAGAATGCAGGGTTTGATTCTTGGTTAAATAATTATAGCGTTCACGTGTACTGTGTTTTAGTCTGTGGTATCATGTGCGTCTTAATTCAGGGCATGCCTTGTCATAAGTAATTATGTGTAATAAAATATTTGTTTTGTACTTAAGACACTTGGAAAAATAATAGTATATTGAAGTTATGCTATTTGTACATAGTCAAAGAGATGTCGTATTGCATGGCTGTCGCCAGAAACGTAAACGGTCGTGCGTAGACAAAATAATATTTTGCTTATTAAATTCAGAATCGTATTGGAATTACTGCAGAACATTTTCTGTAGTATCTTCAAATATTTATTAATATTATTTAAATTTTAACAAAGCTACATTTTACATGACGTGATGTGAATAATATTGTTATAAAATTATTATTAAGCACATAATTTTCAAAAAGGGTATTTTTGTCCATGCCCAATAGAATCATTACATAAAGTCACTGCGTAAAATATGGCCGTAATAACCTAAACATACAACAAACGATTCCATTACAGGTTTAATTTCTTACAAACTTCGTTAGCTCTAACAAAGAAACTAAAACACACAAAACTCCGTGACCCTCCACCGTGTTCATCATAAAACAAATGCTTTTCGAAATTCCTCGTACAATCCTTACGTCAGGCAACCCTCATGTTTCCCCCATCGCCATCGCCCCCCATACAGAGCGTGGGCTGCGCCCGCGCACAATTATGTCTTAACGCGCAGGGCGCGCGACAGGTGGGCGGGGCATGCGCGACCCCGCCAGGGTTGTCTGCCATATGTGGAAAAAAAATAATTTAAAAGGCAAATCCGTACAACAGTTCGACTTTGTCTTGGGAGTTTTTTATTCTACTAGAAGTTAAAAATTAAAATGTATGGTTACGCACAGTTTAAAAGTGGCTAAGTAAGGTCGAAGAAACTGAATCACGTACCTCTGCGAATCTTACAATTTCACAATAATTCCTTTGGCAAGTGTATGGTAAATCATTATGACAGTTGTAGTGAAAAGGTTCCTCAGTGGTACGCGATTTAGTTTCTTTCACTAAAATTTTGTAAATGGTTAAGCTCTCAGTTTAACTATAGTACTGTGTTTAATTGAATACCAGAAATGATTTAACAATTGTATTCGTTTTTAACCGATTCCAAAATGAGGAGGTTATAGTGTTCGTTCGAATAGGTATATTTTTAAATATTGACGACCTCCGCAAAGTATTACCTGACGCCCAAAATACCTAATAAATTAGGTGCCTCGATTAAATCGAAAATGATTCTCCTCAGAAACTCAAAAGAGTTTTGACGTTTCGAATAATACTAGTGAAAATGTTGTGCGAGACAACCCTATGACGAAACACAATGCTGGCAATCTAGAGAAAATTTTCTTTCACTTGCTCCGCTATGATTTAATTAAAGTTATTTAAGCTGTCGCACGTTAATTGAAAGTTTACTCGGGAAGGAAAGAAATTGTAGGTATAATTTATATTTGACCCGGCGCCGAGTCACAGGCGTCGAGTAAGGCTAGGAAATAATTATTGTTTACTCTAGCATTAACTCTTTACGGAGATATAAGGGATTTTGATAGTTTGGTTTATAATAGGGAAGTATTTAAGGTCAATACTACTACTGAATAATAATAAGTAGTTAATAAGTAGTAGTTAGTAGGGAATGGTAAAAGCCCATCGAGGGAATGGGCGAAAATCATAGGAATCATGTTATAGGCGATGAGGCTAGCAACCCATCACTATTTTGATTCCATTTTCCACCTATACGCCCACAATCCGCTAAATGTGGCCTGTAGGTACCTGTTACCTTAGGCTCTGTCTACCCCGTAAGGGATAAAGACGTGAATTGTGTGTGTGTGTGTGTGTGTGTGTGTGTGTGTGTGTGTGTGTAGTAGGGAATGGGCGAAAGTTTTAGGAATCATGTGATAATCGTATGATATTTTAAAACCTTGTTTTATGAGAAACAATTACCTTGACAACGTTTCTTTAACGTACGAAATAAAAGTCCTGGCTGACTAACGCGTCAACGTCCAACGCCCAACTTTAAATTCTTTTTATAACAATATACGAACTGAGAAAGCTTTTATCAACACTACGTACAGAAATCGGAAAGATTTGTTTGTTTTTTTGTTTGTTTGCATTTAATCAGCTCTGAAACTACTGGGCAGATTTGAAAAATTCTTTCACCATTAGAATCCTACATTAGGCCATTAGTTAATTATGCGCAGACAAAGTAACGGTAAAACGGTAGTTCCATATTATGTACATTTTAATTACAACTTTTTTTAAAGATACGTCTTTTAACATGAAACTACCGTGAGACTCAATCATAATTACACAAATGGATGCTCGATGTTTCATGCTGAGGAAGGACTACGAACTAGTCCGAAACGTGTCGAGCATGACTCTACTTTTATACGTAAGTTAGGTATCCGTTTCGTAATTACGATACGTATTTTCTTATTATGGACATTTGGCCACTCTCTGACTAGCAAAACCTTCATCATATCCCTAATACCTCCAACACCAACCTAGCTGAACTCTGGTCTAGACGAGACGCAACGGTACAAAGGTGCCGAGGCGGCGATTAAAATAATACCTTGCGGTCGCTCCCTGATGAAAATGTCGACGCAATCTCCGCTAAGTATACGGCTGTTTAAAAATAAAAGCGTTTAACTAACTCTGCGGCGACGCGGGTGCCGCAATTACCCTTCTACGCTAGGCATTTCTTTTGTTCAACGTAGGTAGATGGAAGGGAACTGTGCGCGTCTCAAATAAGACATACATAAGTTATGTCTATCGTTGACTAGTACCCATAATACAAGCCTTACTAGCGCTTACTTTGGGACTAGTTGGCTTATTGTCTAACTCGCTCGCAATCGCCATCGTGTTCATGTTGACAGTTCTTGTATGAACGTGACAGCTAGCTGATTCCGATGCCAATTGTCAGCCCATACATGAACTGTCAAAATGAACACGATGGCGATTGCAAGCGAGTTAGATAATAAGCCTATAGGTCACTTTGTGTGAATTGTTCCCTAATATGTATTTATTTATTTATACGTACATAAATCACGTCTTTAACCCTTACGGGGTAGATAGAGTTTAAGGTAACGACACCTAAATGCCTCGTTGAGCATGATTGTGGGAGTATAGGTGGAAAAGGGAATCAAAAACATCGCTTATATTAATATGATTCCTAAGATTTTCGCCCATTCCTTTGATGGGTTTTTATTATACGCGGGAAGAGAAGCAACTGGCACATTCTATTCCAACCCAACCTAAGCTCTCTTTCTTCAATTTTTCTCTTGTAATTATGTCTTTGTGTTTATTTTATTCTACTTGTATAAAATTCTTTACGAATGAGCTTTTTCTTTCTTGTCTCATATCTTTTCATCCGCTGAAGTATTCCGGATATATTAAGACACGGTGTGTTTTCCAACAGGAAGACCTACTGATACACGGTGACAGCGTGTACGACGTGATCGACAAGCAGGATCAGCAGGCGGTGCGAGCGGAGCTTGCGCGCGCGCCGGCCGACGGCGAGGACCGCGTGTTCCTTTGCCGGATGAACGTGGCGCGCAACGCGAGGAGACAGATGCGATTTGGTGATCAGAAGGTACGTGACACTTATTAACAAAAGGGGTCGCAGATTTTTTTTTGTAAAAGTTACATTAATTGTTTGATTATCATTCAAACTGGCGTAGGGGCCGAGTTAACCGTTTTTTCACAAGTCGAACAAGTGTACTTAATTAAGGCTCTTGTTAAACTAACTAAAACAATTGAAAAAAAATACAAAACAATTACAATCACAAAAAGACGATCTTAAAATATACTCGGGACCAAAAAATCGGGTCACTTTTCATACAACTTTCTACGGAAAGTGACGCGGTTTTTTTGGTCCCGAGTATACTATCTGGGGGCACGGTAATGCCCCCGCCATGTCGACCAAAAAAGTCCTTTTCTCGAAACAGTTTTTTTTTACAAGTTATGTTTTTGATGGCATTATACTATACATTGACAAAAAAAGGGTCCGATAGCAAATAATGCAAATAATGATACGCTCCGGCGTCGCGTCAGTCGCGTGAGTGCAATGTAACTCACACGGCGCTGCCTCAATTATGGTCATCATTCTAATAGAACTAGACATTCATGAATCTAATCTAAATCTAATCTAATCTATTTTAACCAATTCACAGAAAACCTTGACAAATTATATACCTATTTAAGCCGTCGTCATGAATCACGTCGTCGAATTAACCTATTGGTGACAGTATGAATATTATTGAATATCCGTTGAGTAGGTACCTACCTAAATAGTTTGAGTTTTTCACGAACATACATACAGACGCTGCGGAGGACTTGTATGTATGTATGCTAACTTTGTTTTATATAGTTATTTATTGTATTACAATAGTAGCTTTTATCTAGATTTGGAAGCGAAATTAAATAAAAATAAAACTTCTAGGTTTGTCAAGGCATTTATGTCATTTTAAAATTTTTAGCTTTATATTTGCTGAAGTGTCAAGTTTAAAACTAGCCATTAAAGCTATAATATTTGAGACTTTAATTGTAGGTGTAATTCAATACATGCAACGCTTAATTAAGAACTAACTGAGCGTATCATTTATAATTATGCCAATTTGTAATTTGCCAAAATAACTGTTACATTTAAAAGTTACGCAATTATAATTCCTATGTTTGACGCATTAACCTCTAGGTTTTCTCGATGATTGAAATCATAACCTGACCATCTTATTACTTTTAGGTACTTTAACTTGACAGCTAAATACATACTCGTAATTAAAAAGTAATAATTAAAAAGTTGTAATCAATTCGAAAGTTAATTAATAGAGCTAGTACAGGAATCGTCAATGATACTTTTTTGGGTTCCGTTATACCGTAATCTAGGGGTAAAAAGTTCCAAAGGTTTTTGATAACTTTACCTCGCTTGATGATTTTGCAGTGCATGCAAATGCACCTTCAATTTATAGTAATTTCCGTGTGATGATATCAAATTGTACACTGTTCCTCTTTTTTTTCACCCCATCTTTCCCATAAACTGACATGTATAGAGCTTTTTGCGGGCTATCAGCAAAACAAACTTTTGACTTTGGTTTGAATATCTCAAGGATACCTTTCGTATCCCGAACCTTAGCTTTGTTTTACTTTTTTTATTATCTGTGTAGTCTTGTATGATTAGTTACTTTAAAAAAAATCAAACGGGAAAACCGTAAAAATAACCAAAAATCAGAACGAATAAAAGTTCTGTTGACATAGGTACATTACATAACTCCATCCATCCATCTCCCGCCTCTATGCATCCCATTGCTGAACACAGTTCTCTCAAAATGAACTATACTATACTGACAAGTAGTAGACTACAAGCCCATGAACAAAAAAACATGTGAAATGAACCAGCGTGAATTGAAGCTTAGAATAGTTACTATATCATAAAATAACTCTGAGCACTATGTCGTCACTTCACAGCTTCGTTCACGCTGGTTCATTTCACATGTTTTTTTTCCATGGGCTTGTAGTCTATAGACTATAGTTGAAAAGTGACTTGGTTTTTGTGTTCGCGTGTTAACCATAAGATGAATGAATACCATTTTAAATCTATGGTAATCCGTGAACAGAACCCTCTAGTTCACTGGTTGGTAACACACCTCAACTCACTTGATAATCAGTACATTAGAACACGTGACCCGACCGATGTGAGAGTTCAATTTTGAAATATTATAAACGAAATTGATGAGAGCATAATTAACGAGTTCACTTTCAAAATAATTTAAGTGAATATGAAGTGCTCGTATAAAAAAGGTCAGCTGGTGTGCGTGGATTGACTGCGTAAGTTCAAACTACTGTGCGATTATGCTGGAATTAAAGAATTAGCAGTGTTGCTAGTTCTGTGTTTAGCTGTCTTTAAAATCACCTGTTCCACTTGGACTACATAGATACGTACATAAATCATGTCTTTACCCCTTACAGGGCAGACAGGGCCTAAGGTAACAAGACCTAAAGGCCACGTTTAGCATGATTGTGGGATAATTATAAAATATTTCATTCGTTCTTTAATCAATCATTCGTTTCGTCAAGCACTGGTGAATCAAATGTGGTATCATTTTCGCTCGTTTCCTCGATGGACCTGGACTACGCTAGAAAATAAGTTAAAATAAAGTTAGTTTTCACCAAGAGTCCCGCTGGTAGCAGGACGGCTGGCGCGTAGGTATATAGCCTTGGAGCGCGGGTGCAAATGCCGTCCGCCACTCGGAAAACTTTTTGCTGATCAGTCGCATCACTGTAAAAAGGAAACAAGTACAATTTCTAATAATTTTATTTTAAAGGTAAAGAAGAGTGACTATATTTTCCAATAACATTTTTATACGCAGAATCAATAAGTGGCCAACCAAATCATAATGCAAATGTTGTAAATGAAACAGTCAAATTAGTTCCTCGTTCAAGTAATTTTGGCAAGGAACTCTTAATCAAAATAAAACTATTATATTTCACATTTCCATGAACACAAGTAGCCGTTCTCAGTCAGAGCCTCTAGTGCAAATTTTCGCATATAAAAACGTCTCTAATGCGTTTACGTATACGTCTCTATAATTATGGATGGAATAATTGGCAGCGCATACGATTGTGACGGTGAAAAGAAACGTATCGTTATGAGTTAGCTCGTTTAACTATTTCGAATAGTAAACGAAAATTTGTTGCAAAACTTACACTAGACGTACTGTTCGCATAGCACAGTCATTTTAACGCAAACGCGGTCGAGACGTAATTTTGTGACCGAAAACTTACACTAAGCATACTACTTTTCATCCCATCTCGCCCTGAGCTTCCTCGCCGCCACGAATCGGTTCGAAGCGAACATGTTGGACATCACCACGGATACGTGCGTGACCCATGTATAACCTATTTTAAAGCATTACAAAGCTTACAAATCAGACATTCAAAATCCGCAACACCAATAAACATGCCTACTAACGTTGCTTACAATTACATTCAAGTTTTCCCGACTAATTGAAAGAGCACGCAGCTCGCGCTGTGTGGATCGTCCGGTAATTATTTCCTTGTGGGTAATAAAATCCACTCATAATCGGCTTATCAGATGGCCCCGGTTTTATTAGTATTATTAGCGTGTTCGCACTTGCGCCTGAACGGGTAAACGGTGTGATTACTTTAATGGAAACGCGTGATTTATGTTTAGGTACCTAGTAAATTTGGTAAGCGTTTAGTTAAATTAGTGTAGGAGCTCACAAAGATTTGGAAACGCTAAATAACCTGAAACATCAAAGTCCGGATAATGAGTTACTTGGAAAAGCCTGGAGTAAAGCAAACTTTAGGTCAAAAAGGTGAGGAGTAGGGCGTACGCAAGATTTTAGATTCTTGATCTCATCAAATCTGTGAGGCCCAGTCAAGGGTGTCGCCAAGCAGTAAAAGACAGCTTGTAATCGAAAATGTAGCAATTTTTTCACAATGTTGACATTCAAGTGTCGTTTGACGACATGGCTGGCTTAGTTGGTAGTGACCCTGCCTGCGAAGCAAGCGTCCCGGGTTCAAATCCTGGTAAGGGCATATATTTGTATGATGAGCTCCTACTATATTTGTTCCAGAGTCATGGATGTCTCTATCTATTTAGGTATATATCGTTGTATAGTACACATAATACAAGCCTTACTAGCGCTTACTTTGGGACTATGTCAATTTGTGTGAATTGTTCTCTAATATTTATGTTATTAAGTGTCGCCATATTGTTTGAGCTACCGATAGACGATAGCGTCTATCGAAGGGGAGAAGTACCTATAGCCGTACATAACCAAGTTACATAACCGGCACTGGTAAAACCATTATAGGATGATTCATTTGGATTAATTTAGGTTCAGGTGCGCCGGGGGAGGCCCTTGGGCCACCCTTAAGCCGCGAACATGTTTGTTTTTATTTAGAAATAGTCTTTATTTTACCTTGGAATGTCCTGGTAATATAAAATAGTTATGTACGTTGAACAAGAGCAATGGTCGTTACCGTACTATAAATAAACTTCACACGTAATAAGCAGACCGCATAGTTCCAAAATAATTGATGACCAACCTAACCGATGATCGTCATTAGTAGTGTTTTAGAACCATAAAACTTTGCTCTTTTATACCTCCAGTCTATATTTTATCGATTACCGTTTGATTTACTGTCGGTAAAGGTTACCTTTTTGGACAGGTTTATGATGAAAGTCAAGTCGGCTATTTATTTATAACTGTTATTTACTTACTGACATAAATACGGTTAAGTCGATTGGTGGGTGGTTTAATATTGTTTCTCACGCTAGCTTCTGAACACGTAAGGTTTCGGAATCAAACGGAAAAATTAAGACATTATATATAGCCACATTGTCATACCTACTGTTAAGTAAGTATATCAAAAAAAATACACTTCTAAAGATCGTTTAGACGTAGCATCGCGGCGGCACTTGCAATCTAGAAACGTAAAATAAAGTCATTAGGTAATTTGGTCTATGTGTCCCTGAAATTTGTAAAGATCCTTACCATAGACCACAGTATATATATAAGCTAAAGCAGTAAGGAAACTACGAACAAATCGGTTGAAACGAAACACGCACACAGGCGCGCGCTTTACACGGCCCCTAAGCGGACCTCGTCCACTCCGCTCAGGCTCAGGTCCGCTTAGGGGCCATGTAAAGCGCGCGCCTGTGTGCGTGTTTCGTTTCAACCGATTTGTTCGTAGTTTCCTTACTGCTTTAGCTTATATATATACTGTGCGTAGACCGACCGCTTCAATGAGTGTTCGCCCGCGCGATGCAGGGGCGCAGGCGAGGACTCATTTAAGTGGCCGGTCTATAATTCCTGTCGGGAAACAGCATTTGCTTGAGCTGCTAACTAAATGTTACGGCGTGGAGAGTAAGACTGCCGATTCCGAGAGTCCGTAGAGTCTGTGACAGCCACCGCCACTGGTAATTAAATGTCCAGATACCCTCGAAGAACGTCCTGTGAAGAGATAACCGAGCCGTAAACTGCCAAATTGTATTCGTAGTTGACAGTCGTTTTTTTTTTTATTTGTGGAGCGTGGCAATGGAATGCCGCCAATCAGCCACCGACACCAGGTTGAAATGAAAATTCATGAAAAATTCTAACAATTGTTTATTATTTAAAATACTTGCACACATGGCAACTACCCTTTCCCTCGGAGGTATGTGTTTTATTAACACATCATTACCATACGGCCACACAGCCTCGCGCAGGCGTGGCGGCGATAGTATTTTCATTATTCCCGATCATACAGCCCCGGGGATCGGCTCACTGAATAGCAATGGCAAAAACACTCGCACGTTGTGGGCATTAAAAGACTTGTTTCAAAGACTGGAAATGAATAAAGTGAAATTTCCTTTCGTACCTAAGTAAGCTGTAGGTATCCACAGGAGCTTGTATTTGTGTCGTATAAACACATCGATAGCCTATACCAATATTATAAAGAGGTAAAGCTTATGAGTTTGTGAGGTTGTTGGGTAATTAATCTCCGAACCGATTTTCGTAACACTTTTTCCAATAGAAAGCAACATTTTTTGTAAGTATCATAGGTCGTTTCATTTTGCGCGGATGAAGTCGCGGGCAACAGCTAGCATTAAATAAATTAAATACGATGTTTTTGAAGTTCCATCCGCACTTTACCCGTATAATAATAATGTAGCCTTTTTCCGAATTCGCTACAATTTCATTTTTTTTGTTGTTGTTGTTGTTTTTTTATTATTAAATTGTCGCGTAATTCGGCGTGCCTCATGGCATAGGCCCCTACTACCCCCGTATACCCAACTATAACTATAGCCCAAGCCCTATCATTCTAAGGCCTAGTAAAATAGCAGTAGGACGAACAAAGGCTGGAGACGAAAGAGGAGGGGCCCAATTCAATATTTAACGGGCGTATCTGAGCGTTTTCCAAAAAAAGTGCACGTGAATATATTTTCCAGAATTTAACTTTTTCGGTTTTTCTTACTCAGAATGGTTTGCCCTATACTTACAAGAAAAAATAAGTCCCAAAATTTCCATTCCAGTTCGTGACTTGTTTAATATAGGTACCTATGTATGGAACGTGACGTGATGAGAATCGATAGGGTAAATGATTCTGAGTAAGCAAAACCCGAAATATTTAAATACTGGAAAAAGTATTCATGTGGGCTTTTTTTTGGAAAACGCGCATCTGCGTGAGCCAGTAACTAAGCTTAACTTGGCAAGTCTCGACGGCACGTAGCCGCCCCGCACGTGCGCTGCTGTTATTAATCGGCAACCATGCCGGTTTGGATTGCAAGCATTTGTTATGTACAAAATGTCTTATACTCGCCCGGCTTCCTCACAGCGTGGGAGTTTGCATAAATATTGTTTGAATATTGTTTTTGACGTCTTGGTAACGTACTTATATTTACGCCCTTGACTGTACTTAGACTCAAACCTCTTATACAATACAATACAATACAATACAATAACTCTTTATTGAACACCACATATAACAACCAAAACAGAAAAAGGTATACAGAATATTACAAGGTAACAATAGGCGGCCTTATCGCTACAGAGCGATCTCTACCAGGCAACCATAATGGACTGGAGAACAGAACAGAATATATATTAATATACTAAGTACTGAAATACATACTAATGTATTATACATGAAACACACATTTACAATAAATGGAGATATAAATAGACACATTCACACATACCTAAAAAAGCCAGCTACAAGATTCATGCACAAGATGACAGATAGTGCTCCTTCAACATAGATTTAAATATGGGTAACGATGCTTTTGGGCTTATTTAATCAAGAAAGCGTAACAAATTTATATTCATGAGCGCTTTACTTCAATAAGGAATATATTGAATTAATCCTAAATCCATATTGACATTATTATAAATTGAACAATAAATTACTGTACGTAATAATTTAGCACTTTGCTGCGCAATGAGGAAATAACCCGGGCATTGTTTATGATAATAAGGCGCTGAGTAATAGTTTCTTGACAATAAATAAATTAGAAATCCAAACAACACCCATATTCCGATCTACCAGCTGACACTATCGATTTAAATTATCATTCATAGGTCCTACCTACTCTACAGCAATCCTAAATTGTACTACACTCCCCGACACTAAAACCGAGCTCTTTTTTTAATGTCGAAGAAATATCGTGTGTGTTTTTGCAACAATTTTTCAGTAATCCTATCGTATCCTACTAAAATTATAAACGCAAAAGTTTGTAAGTATGGATGGATGGATGGATGTTTATTACTTTTTCATGTAAAAACTACTGAATGGATTGGGATAAAATTTGGAACGGAGATACCCTAGATTAACACATTGGCTATTTTTATCCCGGAAAATTGCATAGTTCCCGAGGGATAGCGATAAACAAATTTTTTGCAGACGAAGTCACGGGCAGCAGCTGGTAAATGAGAGAGAGAGAGAGAGAGAGAGAGAGAGAAACATTTATTTACACACATTCGATACACGTAGATATATAATAGGAAGAAGAAATACAATATACTTAGGAATAGTACCGATATGGTGTAAAATGGGCCCCACTCAGCATAATGTTGCGGCAGGCCGCAACGCTGTTTTAATAAATAATACATAAAACAATAAAAAAAAAAAAAATGTTTCAATAATATGACAATGAGCAGAAGAGTTAAAAAATGCTTGAATAAGGCAATACCTACAAGAAAATCTTATGCGGATTATACATAGGTAAATTAATTAGCTATAAATGTTTCCCGTGCCTCTTAATCTTGAACAAACATGCGTCTAAAATCCTTAGCAACTTTAATTCATTCAAACAAACTGATAACCAACACAGCCTGAACCGCATAATGCCATCCCGTACCAAGTAGTTGTAATACACTGGCTTTTGCCGCAACAAAATATTCCATCTCTTTCTAACCAATTCGTGGCAAGAAGGATAGATGGTTTTTGTCGACGACAATTTCAGTGTGACTTAGTCATACGCCATCACTTCATAGTATAAAACAAAGTCGCTCTCCGCTGTCTGTCCTTATATCTTTAAAACTACGCAACGGATTTTGATGCGGTTTTTTTTAGATAGATTGATTCAAGAGGAATGTTTATGTGTATAATTCTACGCAGACGAAGTCGCGGGCAGAAGCTAGTACTTCGATAAAAAAAACAAGAACACAAGTACCCATACGTAATGACTATAATGATGCGTTTGGCGATCACGTCGCTATGCACACTAACAGCAAATGAGCGTTACGGACAGGGCCGGATTAGCCAAGTCAAAGTCCATAGGAAATGCAATTCTCGGAGCCTCTTCATCCTTTTCTAGCTTTCTAAAATTGTAATTGATGAAACGTTTAATTTTTTTCTCTCCGCGCAGGGCCTACGGTACCAAACGAATAATCCGTCCCTGGGGAGCTACTCCGAAATTTCGTAATTTAAAAATTCGTATCATCGTCCCTTTGACTCTCAAATTAATGATTATAAGTATGTTACTAAATGTCACTGAAAATTAGGACAGATAGAAAAAACCGAAAAGTAAAGCTATGGCTGGGAATCGAACCCGGATCCTCGTCATTCCGTGACGCGTGCATACCCCAACACCACCCATAGCAGGTGGGTAGTCTTCGAATTTTTCTACCTGTTACTAGGTGTCACGTGACCTTGTTACTATGCGAATTTTTGTCGCTAAGCGTCATCTGTTAGAATGATGTGTTTGTACGACACAATTACAAACTCCCGTGGAACATCTACTGCTCACCAGGGACGAGAGAAAAACTGTTTTTCAAATGATAGGCACTATAAAATCGCAATCGAACAGCACGAAACGAACTTCGAAAATCAAATTTTGGAATATAAGGTTATGTAGAATAACACTTGTAACGGCTAGTCTAGCGTTTTACAAAGGCGTATCGTCGACGTCTCTGCTTGGTTTAATTCCCCGGGCTAATGCTAAGACCTCAGTATCGTTGATGAAGTTAACCACTAATGAGGCTTATCGACGCGCGCGATGACACGCGCGATGGCTGCGTCCGCGCAGGTACACGCCCCTTGTTAGTGGATAGTCGGTGACGCGGCAGCTTGCAGCGGACGCGACGGTGTGACAGCAGCTTAATACCTAACAGACAAGTCAGTGACGCATGCCTGGCGATTGTCGGTTGTTTCTTATTCATCATACTAATATTATAAGTTGTCATTAATTCTTCGCGGACGTAGTCACAAGCTATTGCTTGTGCCTGCTAGAATAATGAACGTAAATGTTTCAACTTTCAAAACGCTAATTTTGCGTGGTTAAGAGTCATCGTTCTAGATATGCCGCTGTCAATTTTATAGAATTCTCGAATGAGCGAAAACGTTGTAATCTTCACATATGCGTTAATCATTGTTAACAAATAAACAAACAGGCAGACAAAGTTTATCTATTTATTATGAGTATTTAATTTAAATAGTAGTAGGTAGGTAACAGTCAACGAAGGTAGTACGTTTTTCTATTCATTATATATGTTGCTTTTGATCACTGATTAACTTTCAAATATATTTCATTTATTGTTTTTTGACATGTACTATAATATGTTATTTATTGTATTTGTCATTTATCACTTTGTCAGTCATCTTTACTTAATCGTCGCTATTACAATTATCTTTATCGATTTCACTCGAAACATCATCTTCGCTGTCCGACCGTTCGCGAGTGGCCAACAAGTCTTGCAGCTCAGATTGCTTGTCTTCTCTTTTATTACATGTGCAAGTGTAAATAATCAATTGATAAAATCCATAAACTACGGCCAAGGATACACCAGAAACAATAGTCCACATAACAGAATCATACATGGTCCAGTCTTCCTTACAAATTTTGCCTTTGTGCTTAAATTTATCCAACACGGACGGCTTGCTCGCTCCTCTGAATGGGTAGTGATTCAGTGTTTCATTAATATCAAGAGCCAATTTATGGAACACAGTTTTACCGAGCCACTCTGCCATTTTCCCTTTATCTAGTTGTCGTAACCTGCGAGCTACTACCACGTGACTCTTGCCTTTGCCTTCCCATTTTTCCCTTCCACTGTTCCAATTTAACAGTAAGTGAATACAGGGCACTTCTCTGGGTATTTTGCTCACTGCTTCAAGTAAGATTCTAGGCAATTCGTAGTCCTGGAAATATAAAGACGCAACTAGCCTTCGACAGTCGCCTTTGCTCAAATGATCAGCGATATAAGAAAATTGTGTGATAGTCATGTCTATCGTACATTTTACTTCGGAGTGAAATATTACGATGAAAAATATGAGCGGCCTAATAATAGGCATTACAGTTTACTATTAAAAATAACGATAATTGACTTGTTTAAAGTGGTAAAAGATTTTGTTTGACACTTGTGACGTTGGCTATTCCGTCATCAGAAGACAAGAGTTTAAGAAACCATGTGTAAAGAAGGTTTCACGCAACCATCTTCACTATTTAAGACCAGCTAGTTGAGCTTGCAAGTCTGAATGAGATCATGACACACAGCAAACTACCAAGAAAACGGACATTTTAACCGATTGTTAGTTTTTAACGTGTACGCGTACCTACGACGGATGGATTTTTCTAGATTGGTGTTATCGTGTTCTATTACGAAAGTGAAGCCGTGAGCGTAAAACTAGTTTAAAATAAAACGAAACTTCAGAATGGAATAGGTACTGTTATGGATGTAGTTTCCAAGTAATTCTAAGCTGGTCTCTGACCCTCTTTTTGTCGAGTTTATATTACGTTTTTAGTCGTAAGCTCTTGGAATACCAACGCATAATCGTAAACGGCCGATCGGCAATGGACTACAAAAACCGCAAAGCAAATCAAATGCAGTTCGTCCCAGTTCTTGCCACCCACTCATCGGTTGTCAATCACTGTGCTGCAGGAAATATTGCATTCATTTGTTTATCAGTGCAGCTCAGAGCAGCTGTATTATGAATATTTGTGAACGCATTGCGGCATAAAAAAACAAGAGGTAGAGCTACAAAAAGGCACAGAGTTACTCAGACTTTTGATGACATTTTTATACCCACAATGGAACAGATAACCTTATAGGTAACTGTTTGTGTTTAAGACTAGTTTAGGGTGAGAAGCCAACTCAAGACGCAAACAAAGTAAGCGACAGATTTGTTGTTCAGAAAATAATCTTTGTCCACTCGCTGCACTTTTGAAACCACCATAACTTGACCTTTCGCCCGAACTCCTCGTGACCAGTTTACAACTGACTTCATACATTTCTAGTCAGGTTTTAACTCTAGCCGTTATCGCCAAAGAAAATGTCACTTACTTATCACCAAAACCCTACTAACAGCACTTTATTAAAGCATCGTATTTAACACAATCTCCGGTCGCGACGCGGGTTCAAGTCGTCGCTTAGTGTAAAGTGCAAAGACTCTATCGACCATTTCACTCATTTGTACCGCGATAAATTTAGCATAGGTCGTCTGATTTAGCGTTTAATATCTTACTACGTTGTTTACGCAGTGTTTTACCGGTATTTACTATAGAGTATTCGAGAATTACGTAGTATTAGAAAAGTTTTTATATTGCTCTTCGTTAAGTTTGTTTAATTATGTTTAACCTTCATTAATAAGCAGAAATGGATGGTAGGATTCTGTTTTTATTATTATACAATTTCACAAATGCTGAGTAGCAGACAGTTTTAAAATATATGAACCACTGGCTGCTGCCCGCGACTTCGTCTGCAAAAAAATAGTTTTTCGATATCCCGCGGGAACTATGCAATTTTCCGGGATCAAAAATAGCCTATGTGTTAATCTAGGGTATCAGCTATCTTCGTTCCAATTTTTATCCAAATCCATTTAGTAGTTTTTACGTGAAAGAGTAACAAACATCCATCCATCCATACTTACAAACTTTCGCGCTTATAATATTAAGTAGGATAGTAGGATTGTACGGTCTGAGAGATATTAAGCGAAGACGATCGCTGAGAATTGTGATTGCACACTCGTATATTTTAACCAAACAATCAGCTACTAATGTATACCAAAGGCATGTAGTAGGTATTCGCTATCAACCGATATCATCACTACATAGTATAAAACAAAGTCGCTTTCTCTGTCCCCATGTCCTTATGTCCCTATGTCCCTATGTATGCTTATATCTTCAATACTACACAACGGATTTTGATGCGGTTTTTTTAATAGATAGAGTGATTCAAGAGGAAGGTTTTTATGCATAATTCTACGCAGACGAAGTTGCGGGCAGAAGCTAGTATATAATATTTAGATATAATAATAATAATATAGCCTTTTTTATTCCGAATTTGCTACAATTTCATTTTTGTTGTTGTTGTTGTTTTATTATTAAATTGTCGCGTGATTCGGCGTGCCTCGTGGCATAGGCCTCCTCCGTGTATTGGAGCCGTGCATATTTAGATATACCCATATAATATTGTAATACGAGAATACTTACAGTTGTATAACATCTAACGTAGTGTATGAATGTAGTAATGAAAGGTCAGTCTAAACAGCTTACAGAGCTTCAAGTTAAACGTTTAATATTTTATAGACATTTCGATACCAAGCCTGATACAGGAACATTTTCCCAGATTAAGTCGCGCTTAACTGCTGAACTAAAGTGTGCCTTGCGCAACCAACTTAGCACTAATGGGTTTGCGGTCACGAAACTGACACACACTAAATCCTTATAGTATCTTAGCCGAAATATTTCATAAAATCACTTAGCTCGCAAAGTAAACGAGTTGGTGTTAAAAGATTTTAAATCGCTGTTGAATTACATTCGTTAATGAAATGGTTGATTTTAACGAGATTGAGACTATAATTACACATAAACGGATAACTCACGTATAAAAAAAAAGAAGAAGGAAGAAATACTACGAAAAAAAAGAAGAGGTCCAGGAAGAAGGACTACGAAATAGTCCGAAACATGTCGAGCATCACTCGACTTTTTATACGTGAGTTATCCGTTTATGTGTAATTATGATTGAGTCTCACGGTAGTTTCATGTTGAAAGAGATTGAGACTGTCTAAATTATTCCTTTTCTTCTCTCATATTACATTGGTTACATAAATATAGAGACATTAGATCTATTATGTACTGGTACTTATCTATATGCTAATATTGTAAAGAGGAAAGATTTTATATTTTGTTTGTTTGCATTGAATAGGCTCCGAAACTATTGGACCGATTTGAAAATATCTTTCCCTATTAGAATCCTACATTATCCCTGATGAGCATAGGCTATATTTACTGCTGCGCAGACGAAGTCGCCGACAACAGCTAGTTATTTTATAACCAAGAAAATATAACCAACCGTTTTGACTGGAGTCATTGACGTAATTATTTATTTTTAACTGCCTACCTACATTTAGCGTCAAATAGTTCGTGACACCCAAAGTGGCCAAAAAGTCAGCAACACGACCTAATTTCAACTGTACATTCAGCGTCAAATAGTTCGTGACACCCAAAGTAGCCAAATAGTTCGCAACACGTCATTGTTACAGTCAGCGTCAAATAGTTTGTGACACCCAAAGTAGCCAAATAGTTCGCAACACGTCATTGTTACAGTCAGCGTCAAATAGTCTGTGACACCCAAAGTAGCCAAATAGTTCCCAACACGTCTTTGTTACAGTTGAAATCCTTATTTCGACCTTTCGACGACCTTTCGTGTTGCTAACTTTTTGGCCACTTTGGGTGTCACGAACTATTTGACGCGGACTGTACAACTTTCCTTCGTGTCGAATGATGACATTGCTTATCCGTCGAAGACATCCAGTATCGCGTGTCAGCGTTGTCAATCGCATAGATGCGCTTAACAACGCATGGAAAAATAAGTAATCCTATTTTTCGAGTTTTTCTCATACACCGGAAACCTTGGTGGTGGGTGATTTTATACTTCGGGGCACCTTTAAAAAGTATTTTGATGACGAACTCACTCGTTCTTATTCGCCTTTACAGCTTCCAATAAATGTCTTCATAGATCTTTTTTCGTCTACATGCATATAGACAATGACGATTTTAGAGCAACTTTAAAACTATCAAAGTAGGTAGCCCTAATATGGTCAATGTTATCCCGTTTTATGGCACCGCTTAGCTACCGCGCAAAGCTCTAGTGGACACGGAACCTAACGCTGATCAGTAACCAATCTAAGGTTGATAGCTTATGCTTTTCAATCCACAAAATTGAATTCACTTTCAATTTCTCTACAAACCCAGCTCAACAACTTTTGTTATGCAAGCTTTTCATAAATATAAGCATGTATCTATCGCAATTCGCAAACCACAACTGCTCAGAATCGACCTTTCAACCGCGTCTGTTTTATATAACAACCAACAGCGGGCTATGTCGGTGGTCGACCACACAAGCGTTCACGCAGAAAACACTGCTAAAGACTCAAGCAATCCAATTAATCAAACTTAGAGCTTTCTCCTCATCAATTACTAGCCCAAATTTTGACTCCCATTACGTCCCCGAAGCGTCACCAAAACCATCGATCACGTCCATAAAACTTGAGCCCCAATAATTAGGCGCACACCGATCAATTTTCGACCCAACATCCATACGTCCAATGTATTTTTTACATTTTAAAACTGTATCAGTAACTGTGTAATCCATGCCTTTGCGCATAACACAAGTCTAATCGTGGCGCATTCCACGACACAAAACATCACAAACGCTGAGCATCATTACTATACAATGACAAAAGAAACTTGTGCAACTACTTAAAATATACATTCCTGCGGGTACTGGTTGGAGAAAAGTGAAACGGCTAGAATAGACTTGCGAGATGACACTAACGGGTGAAAATCTTAGGAATCATGATTAGGCGAGCAACCCATCACTATTTTGATTCCACACACATTTATGCGAAACTTAGGTAAGTAAGTAAATGCTTTATTGTACAAATACAAAGAAATAGACACAAATCACATAAAAAAAACATTAAACGTGGTCTTTTGGTCTTGTCACCTTAGGCTCTGTCTCGTTATGTATGTATTTTTGTAATTTTAAAAATATTTATCGAAAGTTTTCTTACATTGAAATCACCTAGCTGGAACTTGTCTGCTATAAGGAAGAAACAGACACACTTGCTCGTTTTTAGTATGTTAAACTGATGCTATAAAGATGCATTTGCTTCCTATTACCATGTTTTGTTGCATACTTTCGTTGTGCATTATCCATCTAGTTCATAGACGCTTACTCATAAACGTTAACTGACTTTAACCATCACTTTAACTTTTGTTTTTACAAAACACAGACAGCAAAATATACCTAGATTTTAATAAAACAGGTTTTTTGTTCTTTTGGATAGTGTGTTAATTTTTAATAAAAAAAACTTGTTTATTATATTTTGGCACCGCTCGAGTTTTCTCTGCTGACGCTACGTAGGATCGCAGCTGACCTTATCCCACATTACAATAATGGCGTAGATCATTTCTATACGCAGCATTCCTGCCTATCGCATCATGTGCATTAAAACTATAATGTACGGTACAATAACTCAGTCATTGATGATACTCTTAAAATAGTTTGTGTACATTTTCGAGTGTATGTATGTATGTATATTTCTTTGGCATGCTCTAGAGCAGCGGTTCTTAACCTCGGGTCGCGACCCAAATTTGGGTCGCGGGCGGTTTTGGGATGGGTCGCGGGTACGGTTCCACACTCTCCTGGAATCTCCCGGCTCATGACTACTCAAAAATGACTACAATGACTACAAAAAAATTTGGGTCGCGGACTTCAAAAATATTTATAATTTGGGTCGCCAGCCAAAAAGGTTAAGAACCGCTGCTCTAGAGCCTAAACCTCTGGTCCGATTTGACCTTGAGAGGTATTATTAGATTCGTCTTAGTCGTGAGAGTGACACGGGGTAGGTACATCAAATGTATGCAAAAAATGTTGTTGACGCAGTCGGGTCTTTTTTTTATTAATAATTTAATGATATGTACCTACATATTCACATCGACGTACATCGATGAGAGCCCATTGAAGCCAGTCTGGAGCAAGAAAACGCCCAAAACAAAATAGAAGCATTTTGTTGAAAAGAAAACCTAATCCTTGCTGTCCAATATTTCTACGAAATTTGAATGAGGGTAATACAAAATGTCGCTAGAAGGTAATAGTATTGTGGTGCGCTAGAACAGGAAGGGGGTTTATCATACAACACGGTGTATGACCGTAGCGATACCACATATAGTAATTATATAACACATTATATATATAGGCAATAAAGACCACGTCATGGTCGTTCAATGAGACCACCCATATCCTATGTCTATCTTTACTATGCTCTGCATCGTCACTAGATGCTCTTACTAATTAGCTTATACTGGGAGAGCCGTTTGGACACAGCCACGGCACAGGGATGGAAACCCTGATTTGTTACTCTCCTGAGAGCCGCTGCTAAGCGTCGCAATGTAGGCCCTTCCCTGATCGCCCCGCGCCTACCGACGAAAGCCGTAACATACGGGACAGAGGAACAACACTCTGTTTTGGTACTGACGTCGCGGCCGTACTTACGTTGCCTAAGCACACGTTGGCGGATCAGGGCGCTCTTTGTCACTCTCTTACACGCGGATACGGGCCGCAGCCCACTGGCCTCCACCAAGTCCCCTTACAGCCAGCCCATGCCACCGGAACCTGCCCGTCGGTTCCTAACTGTACTCCGTCACAGTTCTCTAAACACTTGAACCTGCACGTCGGTTCATATCCATAACGTCCGCATCTAAGCTACACTTTTCTAGACCGGGAAGAGGGTAATCTCATGTCTCGACTCACGTAGTTACATTCACGCAAGACGATAATACTTTCATAATCAAGTTATAAGCTTTAAGGACTCACCACGTTCGCCGTGTCACTTCATCCCCTGTCCAACCAACACTGCCCTCCTCTTCTCTCCTCACACAATTTTCTTTCCCGCCATCTCAACTGACAGCTGCCTCTGCAACCGTCAAAACCTTACCAATCTGTACCAAGCAGTGTTACTACATCATAAAATTGTAAGGACAGTTACTCACCACAACATGGTTACGCCTTGGAATCGCGGAACTCCGCGACACTCCCGAAGGCGAGAGAGTGTTGTTACTTTAATAACACAAGAAGTTGGCGCGTCCACTCCGCTATCTTCTCCCTTGCTCTAATGGACGCCACCCTCTTCCTTTTCATATCTTCTTGTTCAACTGTTTCAGTATCACACAAAACCTCTTCGACTTCCATCTCGGCCGGGTTTGTTTGAACAGCATCAACTTGCTCGTCACTTAAATTTTCCTCCGAAGGCTGAGCCGTCTCGAGGTGATCCGACATTATACTGTCACCTTCGAGCTCGTCTTGGATGTTATCTTGTTGAGCCGTACCAGACGCATCTAGTACCTCTATCTCCATGTTCGGCACGGGTACTGCAAGATGTTCTGCATTAGTTTCTTTGGAGTCTAGAGCCCTCGACACTTCAACGGGAATTGACTCACTGGGCACTTTATCGTCATGATCAGTATCATTCTCCAAAGGGTAAAGGTGAGCAATAGAACGAGTAAACTCAGAGTTTCCCACCTTAACTCGTGCTACCCGACATTCTCCATCACGACCCTTAAACAGTGAAGATATTCGTCCGACCTTCCAGCAACCCCTGTTTTTATTGGATTCATCTCTAATTTGAACGAGGTCGCCTAAGCAAGGTGCACGATGCGACTTCACCCTGGGTTGCTTGCACGAATGTCCGTACCTCTCTCTCAAGCTAGGTAGGTATTGGTCTTGAAACATTTTCTTGAACTCTTCCAGAATCATTTTACCTCTACGCCATCCTTGGACAAGATCAGTTTTTGTGTTCGTGCCACCTGACACATCAGTGTCAGCAGGGTCAACCTCTAAACATCTTCCTAAGGTAAGGAAATCAGATGGTTTCAGTACATGATCGAGGTCAGTGCCGACTCGAACCAGAGGGCGCGTGTTAAGTACAGATTCTACCTCTTTGATGGCAGTTAGGAGTTGTGTGTCTTCTAGTAGGTGTTTGTCTAAGGTTCGCTTCAGGCAATGCTTGACCAGGGCCACCAAACGTTCATAAAAACCGCCATGCCACGGCGCCAGCTGGGGTATAAACTTCCACTGGATCTTATTATCCCTGCAGTAAGGTTTAGACAAAACTTCACTTGATAGTTTGAATTGAAGGGCATTATCTGAAACTATCTTCATTGGCACGCCTCTTGTGGCGATAAACCGTCGCAAAGCGAGTAAACACTCTTCAGCGGTTAGGTTCTTGACTACTTCCATGTGGATCGCCCGTACCGCAAGGCAAGTGTATAAACAGATCCAACGTTTTTCTTTACCAGATTCGGTGCTTACGAACATGGGACCAAAATAGTCCAACCCCGTATAATTGAATGGAGCACTGTAGCTTACTCTTTCTACTGGCAATGATGGGGTAGGTGGCAACTGGTAAGGTCCTCCTCCATATTTTACGCATTGTGTGCACTTCTTTAGTACCTTTTTTACTTCTGCTCTACCTTGGGGTATCCAGTATTTTTGCCTAATGAGGCTTAATGTATGTGGTATACCCACGTGGTAGTTGGTCTCATGCGTTTTTATTATGACCTCTTGAGTAAAGGAACAATTCCTAGGAATAAGTACCGGGTGCTTCTTCTCATACGTCCAATCGGTGTTAGACATGCGGCCTTTACATCTCAAAAGACCATCAACGTCTAGAAATAGACCAAGGTTCCGCATTAAATTTGTTTCTTTGCCCGCAACTTCGTTCGGAAAGTGTTCAGCCTGCAACATCCTGATTCTATCACTATTCTCTTGTAATACGTTATTAACGGCAGTTGAAACATCATCCAGTACTAATTCGTCAGTAGCAGCTGGAACATCAAGCTCTTCACATTCAAGTAACTCTTCATAGCCTTTCGTTACCATCTCTGGGCCGTCGACCACGCTCACAGTTCTCTAAACACTTGAACCTGCACGTCGGTTCATATCCATAACGTCCGCATCTAAGCTACACTTTTCTAGACCGGGAAGAGGGTAATCTCATGTCTCGACTCACGTAGTTACATTCACGCAAGACGATAATACTTTCATAATCAAGTTATAAGCTTTAAGGACTCACCACGTTCGCCGTGTCACTTCATCCCCTGTCCAACCAACACTGCCCTTCTCTTCTCTCCTCACACAATTTTCTTTCCCGCCATCTCAACTGACAGCTGCCTCTGCAACCGTCAAAACCTTACCAATCTGTACCAAGCAGTGTTACTACATCATAAAATTGTAAGGACAGTTACTCACCACAACATGGTTACGCCTTGGAATCGCGGAACTCCGCGACAAGTATCGAGAAGTCCGGTTGCCATATTTGTCAAATTAGATAACACAACCAAAACATGACGGATATAGATAATATATGTCAAACGGACATCTGGATGCTAAATCATATAAATCTTGATTGAATCCACAGATTCAATCGTAGCTGAACATCCCAGATGCAACCTAACATCGTGATTAACTGTTTAACTAACAATATCGTAGCAGATCTCATGTTATCTTTCAACACAACATGAGTCGTACTCCATCTTCAATGGGCCTACAATAGCTTCATTGATGTGCGGACACCTTCCTCTTATCAACCTTTTTTAACATGTCATTGTGCTTTGTAGATCCATTGCAACGCCTTACCAACTTACATTTTCACTCAAAAATGGTTTAAACGTGCCGTTTTCAATCTTAATACTTTGACTAAACAGCATTGTTATTGGAAGCTTTAGAATTGTCGAATGAACTTGGCCTTATAGCAAAATATAACCAGAAAAGGTCGATAATATTAACCACGCATTCAGTGACTCGTCATCGTCATCTCTCATTTCATGTGATACTGTGAATCCATTGATAATTTTGTTGTTGCAGGCCATTTCGAAATCTTTACAGAAGTGGTATTACAATAGTTATTTTTCTTTACCTACGTGCTATTTAGAAGTGCATGCTTTTTAGTACCTAATAGGTATCTTAACTTACAGTCCTTAAGGACTGAGACTGACGGTTTCACCAACGCCTAAGACAAAGAAGGCAGAAATGTAGCATTCCTTTTATGATATAAACCAATATGCCTTGTTAACTTAATAACTGGACCAAATAGGAGACGTTTTGAAAAAAAGGTCAGGTCTAGAGTACCCGAAACCGACGAGCATGTATGAAGAGATTAATGAATGTGGATGAAGCGAAAGAGGTTATGTCAGTACGTAGCTAGTGGAAGAAAGTAGTCTCTGCCTACCCGTATGGGAAAGAGGCGTGACGGTATGTATGTATGAATGTAATTATAATAAAGAAGGTGTCACATCATCGCATTAACTACAAGCGGAGCAGAGACCACCTTCCACCATCATCATCATACAGTCGGGAGCTCAGACAACCCCCACAATTTGGAGATGGTCTGTGACCGGGAGACATCCACTGTAGCATAGGTCAAAGTTCTCCACGACTTTTTATTGGGTATGCCTGACGCCTCGGGAGAGCCCCAAATACCCCTGGTAACCCCGTACCTGGCCGGATGCATAAGGTGCATTTCCCACACCATAAAAAAAAAAGTTCTCCACGACGACCTGTATCTACCTGCGATCTTTGTCAGACAGGCTTCGTCGCCTTCTGGTACGCGGTCGTCACTCCAGAACCGTTTATTTTGTAATTTCTCTAGCTGTCGTTTAAAAGGTTAATATGTCAATGAAACCTGGCCATAAATTGATATATTGCTGTTACATGTCAATTTTTGCTTCATCCAAACGTATGACTCACGTGAATTACGATAAACTATTATTCAAGTTTAATATTGACTACCTCCGCGTTCCTTTTAGACTAACGAGATCCTACTAGTAATTGCTTGTCAAATGCCTTGACTGATTGACGTGACTATCACGGGGACGAGGACGATAGAAATATTAGGAGATTAATTCATCAGTTACTTTGTATGTAATACTGCTAATTTAATGTTTTCTTCCATGCTGGTTTGGGAGCAAAGGTAAAACATAGAATGTACACCAGTTGCTTTTCTTCGGACCCCATTGAGGGAAGGGCGAAAACTTAGGAATTATGTTACAGGCGATACGACTAGAAACCCATCACAAAAACTTTGTCATGACCCCCTTCTCTCTGAAAATGTACATGGCTGACCTCCGTTTTTTGCACCACCGAATGTTCACATTTTATTATAATAAGCGTATTTTGGGTTTATTTAGAGACCCTGAAGAGGTTCGGCATTCCCCCAGAGTATCGCGACCTACATTGAAATGAAAAACACTTGAGTTAGGCCGACCCTGAGACATAGGATACCTTTGACACTGGAAATTCGCTTAGTTTTCAAGGAATATTAAGAACCAGATCCCACACAGGTGAAGTCGCGGACGGAAGAGTGGAAAGTGGAGGAATCTGTAGGTTATTTTTGATGCGTGAGAAATTGGCAACGAACGATACAATTCTCAAGTCACAGACCGAATGTAAACGTATTGATCGATCTCATCACCTTCAACCGGAATCAATACACGTTTCACAACAGCAACCTTCGGACCAGCCTTCGTAATTAAAGAAGACGAATCACAATTACCGTAGTTTATACATACCTCTAATTATATGTATTTGATGTTTTCTATACGCTGTGACGAAAGAAGCCCCATTCGGACGGTCATTACTAGAATTAATATACCTACGTGTCAGTTCGAGAGGTCCATGTAATGATTGGTACTCGATATTTAGGGTTCCGTAGGTACATGAAGGGTGTCCGGCTGTGTCACAGGGTTGTACCTTTTTAAGTTTTATTTCGGCTTTGGTCGACTAGGATGACAATTTCGCCAGGACAAGTCGCCCATTGTACGGTAGAAAAAAACAAGCTTAACCACCGCTTCAGTCGGATATTAGTTAACCGTTGTTGCCCAGGGTGCGCCGGCCCAAAAGCTACTCTTCTTTTCCTTTATCCCCCACATGAGGCAATGTTATGTAAGTTATTGCAATTATGATTATCGAACACATTTTTTTCCTTTTTTCTTTAAAAAAACAAGTGAGTTTTATTTAAAAATTCATCTTCATAATAGGTCAGCAAAATAGACTACAGCAAATTCTCGCATTGGTTTGGCGTCACCTTTTTAACACAAATTTAAGGATATTTCCGATCCATTGTCCGATCCATAATCTCTAAGACAAGAAACGTGTTTTTCGGCGTTCTTTGATCAATTTTAATGACAGCAATTGTACGGCTATACGGAACTCTTGGCATGCCAGTTCGACTCTCTCTTCACCGATTTTTAGAGCCCGTGAGAACACGATCAAATGATATGTCTCTGTATGTAACTTTTTGCTCAATAGGTTAATTTGTTTCATGTATATCATTCAATCGGGTTTCCCTTTGTAATTGATATGGCCGCTAATGTGCACCCAAATTGGTGTTAGAGTTCATATTCCGGGTAAGGCTTGTTCTCCATTGAAGATAGCGATTTAAATTTATTGAAACGCAACATTTTTTTCGCTCAGCCTTGAGACGCGTGTATCCGTCCTGCACACTGAAAAAAATAACAACAAATTATGCATAGTATCTGTAAATCGTTTACCACGTAATTTAGATGTAATTTTCACTATGTTTATAAAAAGGGTCCCATTTATTTTTTTACCGAAGTGTTTTTTTTATTTATCTTCATTTTTTCAGTCAGTTTTGTAGATATTTTTCGAACGGTTTAGAAAAAAAAATTGTGGCTAGGAATTGAACATTATGACACTTGAATATTATGGCACTCAAAAATGGTACGTGATTTTAGAGCAAATTAAATTTAGGGAAATAAAAAAAAAACAAAAAATCAGAAAATAAAAATATCCGTACTTTCCGATGAAATAAATAAAGCGACCTATCCGTTTTTTCAGTGGACGGGCTCCTTTACATTACTTCTCGTTGCTTCAATAAAATCGGAGTTAGCAACCGTTAAAACAGAACATTTAAAACATTGCGTCATGGCGGCTATAAAGGTAGAAGATACAGTGTAAATTAGTGCTCAGTTTTGCTACGTGTAAGTGCAGGTGTCAATCAAACTTGAGTGTTAGATGTAAAAACGGCCTAATACTTGTCACTCAATATTTGAAACAGAACGAATTATTAAGTAAAGTCAGTGTTGCAACTGAGAACAGTGTCTTTTTTTTCCTCTTCTTCTTATTTGTGGCGTATCAAGTCGTTATAGCGACGACAACTTCGCCAATGTCAAAGTAACAAAAATATAATTAAAAAATCTTGTGACAAAATGTCGGCAACGTTGTACGGTAATGGTCAAAGAACCCCCTCCCCCCCTGTCGGGCTCGTAGCCAACGGTCAATGATATCCCTCAGAAACTGCCAGGAAATCATTAGCCGATGCCCAGGGTGCACTGGACCAAGCACTGCTCTTCCCCCCGGACGGATCCAAAAACGAACCGCATGCTCTTGACCACACGTGGAGGTAGCCCGACTCGCACCCCGAGAACAGTGTCTTACCCACGTTTTCATTAAAAAACTACGAAGCAAAATGTGTTTTGTCTGTGCTAGGAGTGGACGATATACATCGATGTATTAAAAACACTCGATGTATAATAACGATGCATCGAATCAAACCGATGTGTTGTTAATTTTTCAACATCGACTATACATCGATGTTTTTTTACTTGATGCATCGATACTAAAAACAACTGTCAAAGAGGATTTCTTACGGCGGCCGTATTATATCTAAACTAGTTTTTTCAAAGAAATCTGTTCAGCCATTTAGAAAATGGTGGGTGAGTCAAGTCAAAGACACTCGGATCAGCTCTGTGCGCATTATACACTGCATTTTTGGGCAATCGTGTATCTTTGAACACATTACTCTCCTCTTTTGCGCAGTCGTGTAAAAACAATCGATGTTTGGATAACATCGATGTATTTTTTTATATATCGATATTACATCGATACCACTATGTCCATCACTAGTCTGTGCCCCGCAAAAGTGAACGTTTAAGTGGCAGAACGACAAACAAATGTTAGATTTTTCTAAATTACACCGAAACTAGATTATATTACAAAAAAAAAGAAAAGTAGAGATTCCATAATCAGTGCATGAATGAGATTTTTTTCTTGATACAAAACAGTAAAAAAGATTTCGCGAAAGAAAATACCTAAGCATTACCAGTTTTAACATAAAACCGATATAAAACCGTGGCCGTATCTGAAATTCACACTGCATAAGACAGAGGTATATTTAAATACAGCCTCATGTGCAACACACAGACTTACTCCGAGAGCTAGTAGACATATTAGAGTACCTAGTTGTGGCAGTAAAAACTTGTTCAGTGAAGTACTGGCTGAAGGATAATGGGACTGTCCCCTGTTCTTCTAGCATTCCTAACCACCTGGCAGGCAGTGAGTCGCACCTATCGAAGCTGGTTTTATTAATACATTAACTTTCTGTCACCGTTAATCTGTTGAAATTCTAACGTGTCTCACATATTTATTTTTGGGCATTATCCTCTTGAAAATACCTAACTAGGTAAATTTATCTGACTCGTTCATTTTGACACTCCTCAACCAAGACGTAAGATTCACGAACGTTTTCGCACAGAGAAATCGTAACTACGTGCGTACATGTATTGGTTAAGCCCCCTTCCATACTAGTTCCCTTCAACTAGATCTGTTTTTTTAAATACACATTATAAGGGTTTGCACAAGTTTTGCAAGTGTGGCGATGCGGCTAGCAACCCATCACTATTTTTATTTCCCTTTCCAGCTATACGCTCTTAATCATGCTAAACGTGGCTTTAAGGTTTTCTTACCTTAGGCTCTGTCTGACCCGTAAGGGATAAAGATGTGATGTATGTATGTATGTATGTATGTATGTATGTACAAGTTTTTATGATGCCTCAAATACCTACTCTAAAACGTGTACCAGCTCTCGGACTATGTGGCGTCGTTAGGCCCCAGAGATGCATTTATTTATGAAATGTAAATGCACTGATTGTAATAACAAAACTCGGAGACTGCTCGCTATATTAAGATGTATTATTTGCATACTGTATAGCATTGTGAGAAAGTGTGACCATGGGGGATACGTGGCAAATCTGATGTTTACTTTGTATGCGTTTGCGCATGTTCGCGGTAATCAGGGTGTTTTCGGAGTAATCGTTAACGCCGATCGGTTTATTGAATGCTTGCTGTACACCATTTAATATGTTCGTACATGTGGTACGATAAACTAAAACAGTTTTTTTTTATTACGTGGGAACTTGTTGGATTTTTTATTGTAATAGAAAGCAGCACGTGGTGTGAAGTTTTTTTTAAATCTTTTGTGTATATTTGTTACAAAATGCACTTTATGCCATAGTTTCGTAACATATATTGAAGTTATAAGTACCTGTTGTTGTTATACCAAATGTTAATTATAATGACACGATGGATATATCCCTTGAAATTAGGTATACGAAAAGCTTCTGCCTATAAACCTTCGTCTTGAATCACTCAATCTAAAAAAAAACCACATCAAAATCCTTTGCGTAGTTTTAATGTAGTGACAAAACTATACGTACCTAGATAAAATGAATCATTTGTTATTATATATACACTTCATTCAGTTAGAATTTTACGGATGGTAGATCTCGTGCAAGATCCGTCCGTATCGCTACCACCATTTGTATAATTGATAATCCTGCCGCCTAAGCAGCACTGCCGGCGTGGAAAGTAAGACATAATGAGATATTAAATTTTGGCCCTCTGAACTGGCAAAGCATCTGCAATCCTCTAGTGTTGCTCTAATGTTGCCTCTAGTGGTCTCCATGTGTGGTAGTGCTAGGTACCGTCGCAACCTACTTTCTTGTTTACTTACCCGCCTTGTCATATAAAAAAAATAGATTGAATGAATACATACATACATACACAAATCACATCTTCACTTCATCCCTTACGGGGTAGACAGAATGAATGAATGAATTAATTATTTGTAATTATAATGATAATAGTACCAATATGACAATTTATATCAACTTCTAATTATAATTTATCCAACACTAAATTAACTTTATATTTGCATGACTTTTTAAGTTTAAATGTTTGAAACTAGAATATCTATCATCTTTTTTGTACAACATTTACTGCGAATAAATATTTCATTCATTCATTCATTCATTGAAAACATTACAAAAGGTATCAGTGACTGTCTAAAGTTAGAAACACTATCAAATCAAGTTATAACAAAAATTTTAACATTAAAGATAAAATCTCTATTAAACAGCTTAATTTAGATAAAACTTATTACAAATAATGAATGGGTAATTGGTAGTGAAAGGTATGTCGTGAATCGACCGAACTAATAATGTGACGTTGCCAACATAGAGCTATTACCGGTATTATCGTCAACTAGCTGATACCCGCGACTCTGTACATGTCAACTTCACTTTTAACATACGTTCATACATAAACCACGTCTTTATCCCCTTAAGGGTAGACAGAGCCTAAGGTAACAAGACCTAAAGGCCACGTTTCGCATGATTGTGTGCGTATATGTGGAAAAAGGAATCAAAATAGTGATGGGTTGCTAGCCGCATCGCCTATAACACGATTCCTAAGAATTTCGCCTTCGTACAACTCGACTCTCGCAAATAATGCGGCTTTCTTAGGTGTTTTTTTTTTTCAAATTAGTTTAGTAGATCCAGAAAACCCTACAACCTCACAAACTCAACCTCTTTGTAATATTAGTATAGATAATGAATCGGTAATCGGTAGTGAAAGGATCGTGCATGAATCGTGACGTGTTGGTGACGTCACGCAGTCGTGACGTGGGCGCGTGCGCAGCGTAGCCGAATTCAACGGACGACCCACGACCGACGGCCGGTGACAGTTCTGTTTGAATTTGAATTACTCGTTCGAAACTACAGGCTGTTCTCAAAAGCAAGTTTGTGAAGAAATTTTGGAAATGATCATTGTTAGCGAGTGCCTTTATGGCTGTCCAAATGTCATGTAGTTATGTTATTTTTAAAAGTAAGGATTGTATTTTTAACTATTAAACAAACGTGGAATCAGTCCTTAGTATTCGCTTACTTTATGTAAGTATAAACTACAACAAAATTCCTTAACCACCGTAAATATTAAAACATGAAAAACAATTTCCACTTAGAAATTAGAGTGACATTCAGCCTTTTACTGATGTAGGAACTGTTGTTGGTTTGAATGCTAGACAGTTGTACTTGGTGCACTTATACTTCGAGAATGAACCCGTTGAGAGCTCGGAACGCGTCGGTGTTCTGTGTGATACAGGGGATGTCATAAAAACAGTTGGCGGTCGACCATACAAAATACATACAATTAGATGTCCTAGCCACTGCAGCATTTGTTATACTCGTAGACCTAACATTAGTTTCAATACCATTATATTGACCTCACCAATATATACCAAGGATAATACCAGAGGCTCTGTCTACCCCGTAAGGGATATAGACGTAATATGTGTATGTATAATATTAGTCCTTAGATAAATTATGCACAACTAAATAATATTAGACACGAAACTCAATTAACACAAACTAACGTATGATACAACAATATCCATGGGACAAGTCAAGATCGTGATTGACCGGCGCAGGCGCCGGCCAGTAAACTCCAAGAGCCGTTATAAAGGATTTAAAAAAAAATGGAACATAGTACAGATGAGAGGTGTGTCCTGACGTAACTGTTCGTGACCGATTCTCGTGACTCCTCTGACCAGACTTGACTCAACCTTCGTATTTAAAAGTAAATCTACATTTTACACTCGTATTTTTATTTTTAAACGGCCAAGTGATTTGTGTAGTGGAAAATTGCTAGGTCGTTTTTTAGACGTGTTGTTTTTGAAGTGAGTTATTGATTAGCCCGTGGCCTCTTATTCGTGGTTTTAGGTAATTATATATCCGGAATATTTAGCAGGTGATATTAATAACGGTTACTTTAGCTGAACACCCCTGAGACTCCCATGTTGTAACTGGTTAATTTAGGGTTTTAAAATTTTGGTTGACAAATATGTTTCCATACATAGGCCAATCATCAATGTATACGGTGTCAAAGGGAATTGTGATAAAAAATCTCAACAGGAGTGCTCAATCAAACTGTGCCAACCACCCTCTGGAATGTTGCGGAATAATTTTAGAACACCTTGTATAAGTGAGTTTGTTTAAAACTCCACTAAAACATTTTGTCTTTGTAGAATACATACATATATCACGTTTTTATCCCTTACGGGGTAGGCAGAGCCTAAAGTAACAAAACCTTAAGGCCACGTTTAGGATGATTATGGGCGTGTAGGTGGAAAGAGGAATCAAAATAACATGATTCCTAAGATTTTCGCCCAGTCCCTCGATGGCATTTTACCATCTGCGCGGGAAGAGAAGCAACTGGTACATTCTATGATTTTCTTTACTCCCAGACTGAATTGATAAGGAAAAGTATTATGCGACTTATTTGCTCAGATGTTCAAGAAATCGAATAGGACGCCACCGTGACAACACATAGCTTACTCACCTAGATGACAAGGATACCTTTCTAACTTGACAGAAAAATTAAATTGTCAATAGCGACCCAGCTGTCTCAACCTACACATGACACGGGTCACTGCTTTATCAGTCATTAGAAAGCTGTTCATTGTTCACCTCAGTGACGCGTGTAGGTCTGCTTGATGGATTCGGGAGCTGAAGATAAGCGTCACGATCGATCGCCCTATGCGTTACTCAATTTTGACGTGTTGTGAAATGAATGGATACATGGTAATGAGTCACAGAATTGATAGAAGTTTCGGTTTGATTTCACGCTGAGCAAAGGCATCTTACACATAATATTTTCATGTGGCACCTAGTTTTCGAAATTGTTGGTAGCAATCAATTATACAGAAATAACTACGCTCTTCAGAAATATTTTGTTATGAAACTACTGACTCTCCAATTTTTAAAATTTGAAATAATTGGGTGACCAAATATTTCCAATGAAATCAGGAATGGCAAATGGATAAATTCTTGCTACGTGTGAGCAAAAAACATTAGATAGTTTGTTACTTGATATACTTGAAACTCAAAAACAACGTAACCTATATAAATAAAGCGCATTCGTCTTCTACGAAACGCGCCGGTGAACTTGACATAAAATATTCATACTACTTTCAGATTGACGCATACTTTGAACTTTTAAAAAGTCAGACACTTTTTTATACGCCGTCGTACAATAGCATTGCTCTATTTAGGCATGATATAATCTGGCCCGCCGTCGAACGATTTAAATACGTCTTGTAAAATAGATTAAGTTTTACGCAACAATTGCGATATTTATTCGACTGATCATAGCACCTGTACATGTAGACTACAAAAGTTTCTTAGAAACGGAATCCGTATAACGTCCATGCTAATGTTGGTATGGACTCTTTCAGAGTCTGCCTCAAGAGAAACTTCAGTTTGATTAACTACCAATGTTACTGGGAATATTTAGAAAGTATCATTTTAATTACCCTGCCAACTTGCCCAGGATGGCTAGAATTTATTACCAATTTTAACAATATATCTACTCTAAGCATACCATCTACAGTTAACAGCTGCGAAGCTTCCTTTGATAAGTGATCCATTGCTGTTTATGCGGCTATTAAATGACCATAATGGAACGTGTTAACTTCACATCTCGATCCCAATACATTAAGTATATCCTCCGAGAAGCTATCAACGCGTCTTGAGGCACTTAAGAGTTATCCTATACCACTAAAGATATCATAAATATGTTGATTTAAGACTCATACAGATCAATGTCTCAATTCTGAATAGAGGAGCTTTAAAGTCGAGTGCAGGGTGCAACGAAACTTATATCATTTGGTCAATTTTCAGAAGTTACCAACCAAACTATCATACCGCATTGTAATTGCCTGGTAGGGGTCATTATTCAGTTGGGCAGTTACTTAAGAATCTACATAATTAAATTGAATAAGGCATTAGGTAGAAAACACACTATTTCGGCGTAAAACAAACCTTTTTTTGTGGTTTCATGTCGTACTTGAAATTATTAAAGGTACGGACGGGAACGGTGTACTATACGAATATTAAATTATCAAATCTTCACCAATTACAAATAATTCTTTTTTATACCAAGTTTAGAGTATAAATAGCGCTACATAATGAGATATAAAACTAGTTGTCCTATCATGTTTCGCCAACAATAATAACTAAACCATTTGTACTTACCATGGTGCGTCGTGGGTGTACTTACTTACAGGAAAAAACTTATTAAAAACTAGAGCTTAAAAGATATCGTTCAAGGTCAAGTGAATCCGGATTGTCGGGTGAGCGGCCGAACTGTGAACTATTGTGTTTGTGGCTAGGGCTGCCGTCCATAGTATCTAGTAGTTTGAAAAGCTATAGGAAGTTTTAACAATTAATCGAGTAATCAAACGTAAATAACAAAATAATTCAATTTTATGCCAAAAATATCTTACTAATTTAGGAAAAAAACTGATACTTTTAAAACTACTGGACCGGTTTTTACCACACATAATGATGTTTGAAATTAGTGAAGTATCGCAAGGAAACTGGCTTTTGAATGAAAAAAAAAACAAATCGAAGTCGGTCCATTCGTTGGAGAGCTACGACGCAACAGATAGACACACACAGAGAGAAAGAGACATGGATGTCAAGCTTATAACACACCTCTTATAACACCCTTCTGTTGGGGGTTCAAAGGTGCAGTTCGGACATGCCTTGCACAAAGTTCTACCATCTACAACTTTTTGCCGTCTCTTTTATCCATCCATCTATCCATTTTGGCGTTTTTCTAACATAAGAAATCAGAACTTACCCTGCAACAATACAAGACAAATGCGCTGGGAAAAAAAGGCAAAGTTAAAAAGTCTTTATTATTTGAAAAACCTTTATTGTGACTTCTCACTACAAATCTAATATATAACAGCCCTAAAGCATTCCGTTGTAGACTTCTAGTCTCAGTTCGCTTAAAGCCAAGACAGAATGTCATAGAACCACGCCCCAGGCCTTTTTAACAGCGCGGGTTAAAGTTTAACGGCGGTGCGATTAGGAGAATTGAATGCTTTAAGTGTCATTCAATTCTGTTTTAAGGTAGTTTCGCTTTTAAGCACCATTAACTTTTTATGAAGTGCTACTTACATTGAATACCTACATGTCAAATAATATATATGTATGTATTATGTTATGTGTTGTGTTATCTTTTTGGTAACAATTTCATTAACAAAATCTATACACGGCGATTGGTCTGCATGGCTAACAGTTGTGCTCATTAAACTTTAATAGTGATCCCGTAGAGGGATCGAAACGCGTCAGTGTTTGTGTGGTGTAATGGATAGTTAAGTTTGTGGGATTTGTATGTGTTTTATTGGCAGTAGTGGAGGGAGGGGTTGCATTAAAAACATATATATTTCACACAGGCTTGGTTATCTTGCACGTGAGTAGCGGAGTAGCAAAATAAATATTTTTTGTTCATTTTGATAAAATCTGTTTTACTGGCTCTCCTTTTGACTTTATTTACATTGTCATCCACGTCTAGTTTCAAGCCAATCTGACCACTAGAAGTGGGTTCAATTTGAACTATAAATTGTGAAGGCGACTTACATACCATACGAACAAGTTAAACTTGGAAAAATAATTATTTAGCACATAAAAACTCGAAACAACAGAGAGAACAAGAGAGAAAGCAAGAAAATGGAAGACATCCTTAGAAACATATTCGGCACGGGATTTATAGTTTCCATAGATAACGATAATCAACGTACAATACTCATATTTCACTGTTGAGAAAATCGATCCCTCAGCACTCGTCGCTGTCGATTCAAGACACATGCAATTATCCACCTTGTTACCGTCTCCTACATTTGAATAAGCCTCTTTAGAATATACGAATTCATTACAATCATACTGATCGTCATTATATACGAACTTGAACACTTCGATGGCCTATATCAATTCGAGGCCATTGAAAATAAAATGGATCCGGCTCATTGCAAATGATATCATACGGATTAAAGTTTTTGTAGCATCTCATTTGTCTGCAATGAACGTGGGACGTGTGTGTCTGTCGTATGCCCTGGAGAAGGGATTACCTGTTTTTTCTTAATCGCTATTAGTGTCCGTTAAATGATACAAACGGAAGAAGTAGAGGAATTTGCAAAAAACGTACATGTATCACACATACGCAGCTATTTTATATATGGTGTCGTCAGAATAGGCAGCGCTTGGAAATTGCTTTGCATCTCCGAGCACCTACTGTACGCCACCGGGTGTCACAGATTATCAAAGTATTTCTTTATGGTTGTAGACCTCCAAATGAAAGCCCAAAGCAAAGTAAGACCTGGTTCTGTTAAGTGTTCACCAAAGTACCCACAGCTTCTCTTCTTGACAGCTCTGTTCTATTACAGGTGGTGTTAGTGCGAGGTCACTACGTGTCGTACTTGCCGCTGTGCAGCCGCAACGAGCCGGTGTTCCTGGCGGTGTGCACGCCGCTGGCCATGCCCGAGACGCGCGAGTGCGTGGTGCACGGCGCCACCAACGTCTTCACCACCGTGCACGGCATGGACATGAAGATACTGCATATAGACACTAAGTAAGTTGAACACTTGCTGTACACTGTGCAGCCGCTGGCCATGCCCGACACGCGCGAGTGCGTGGTGTACGGCGCCACCAACGTCTTCACCACCGTGCACGGCATGGACATGAAGATACTGCATATAGACACCAAGTAAGTTGAACACCTGCTGTACACAGTGCAGCCGCTGGCCATGCCCGAGACGCGCGAGTGCGTGGTGCACGGCGCCACCAACGTCTTCACTACCGTGCACGGCATGGACATGAAGATACTGCATATAGACACCAAGTAAGTTGAACACCTGCTGTACACAGTGCAGCCGCTGGCCATACCCGACACGCGCGAGTGCGTGGTGCACGGCGCCACCAACGTCTTCACCACCGTACACGGCATGGACATGAAGATACTGCATATAGACACCAAGTAAGTTGAACACCTGCTGTACACAGTGCAGCCGCTGGCCATGCCCGACACGCGCGAGTGCGTGGTGCACGGCGCCACCAACGTCTTCACTACCGTGCACGGCATGGACATACTGCATACAGACACCAAGTTGAACACCTGCTGTACACAGTGCAGCCGCTGGCCATGCCCGACACGCGCGAGTGCGTGGTGCACGGCGCCACCAACGTCTTCACTACCGTGCACGGCATGGACATACTGCATACAGACATCAAGTTGAACACCTGCTGTACACAGTGCAGCCGCTAGCGATGCCAAACCATTTTAGATATGTTTATAGTTTTATTTCCAACAAGATACTTAATTTTCTCTACAAAATGTCCATACCATTGTTCAACTAGTGGAATAGTAGAGGCTACATTTCCGGCGTCCTATGACCACCATGTCTGAGTATCGTTTTAGTGGAGTCTTTGCTTCTATCTTTTAGATGCTTGAGTACTCAGCAGTGTAATCTTAAATACTTGGAATCTTCTTCTCACTGAAAGATACATTGTTTCACCTTACATTCTCTGCACTGGTTCAAGGTTCCGCAAACAGTAAACAAAGGTTATTGATGCGTAAGTCAGTGCTTCTGTCCATCAAAAGGCAAGCAGATGTATGACAACATATCTATTGAGTCCGCTTTATATTCATGAGTCGCGTCACCGCGCCTGCGCTCAATGGCATGAAATAATACCAGTTGGAATGATATGCAATGGCAAACAGCGGTCAGGCTTTGTCAACCGTTGGCGCGAAAAGGGTGGTGGCATAAATTGTACGAGCATTGAAATTTCAGAGCCGCCTCGAGGTGAATAGAAGTGAATCAGCTCATGCCTTCTTCTTGAGATTAGTATTAAAATGCACTTTATCCTGTAGATAACGACTGTTAAGCAGGAACTCATCTTCTTAATTATTATATTACAGACATCTCTGTATACGAGTATATTAAAAAACAATTTTATTGTACAACGAAATGTGGCGCGAACACGTTAAAATTTTCTTAAAAAACAATTTTAAATACCGGTGTAATTTAGCTAAATTAAATGCGCGGTGTTCTAATTTCAAATGTAATTATAGTTTGAATTCATCTTGGCCGAATATTCAGGCTTCCAAGATTTATCATTTAATCAGCCTACACCATAAAAGCATCAAAAGAACAAACAAAAAATTACTTAAGACACATTGAAATCTTTATTAAAATCCAAACCTACCTACGAAGTGTCGTCACCTCCCGCTTTGTTTATGAAATGTAAACATTAAGCATGTCACCTGCTCGGAAGTGTCACTTTGCATACAATGACAGAGTTACAAGCTACCGTGAAACTGTATGCGCATACGCAGGTACATGACAAGCGTTTTGTTTGCTTTGAAAAACGAGTTACTTCAAGATCGTGAGCTGGTTTAATGTCGAGCAAATTTATTTTTGTCACTATAAAGCAAAGTAAAACGTTCCTACATTCCGCGATTTGATCATTTCAATTGCGAAAACATTATTTTGTTTTTTTGTTCATAGAAAGTAAAAAAAATGCCCCCTTCGATAATAACTGCTTAATAGAACTCACATCACAGTCTACTTAGAAACATATATATTGACAACGTTATTTGATGACACAAGCTCCGACGCCAATTTGCCTTTTTCTGTGGCCCTTATTCCGTTTTATAAACTTGCGAAATAAAACCAGCAACTTGGTATAAATACGCGCATGATATTTCCAGGAGAAAGGCGAAATATCGTTCAAATCGTAACCCACTAGTCACGTTGAACCTTTCAATTAGCACTTTAAAACTGTATTTATTACCATATCTAGCCGGTGTACCAACATGACGGCACTCAATTAAATATACAGCCAGTAACGAGCGTGTCATCTAATATTAAGAAGTAAACGATGCTGAGCCAATTTATGGCGGAGAATCACAAGCCCTTTAGCATAAAGATGTAATTGTGACACTGGCTGGTAATAACATGAAATAATAATGGTCATGCATGCCTACATTTTAAAGCCAGCTACTATCTTACTTGGCCTAACAACAGATTTTGTCAAATTCTTATGGAATCGGCAGTTCTAGAACGGGGTCACCCTCGTTGCAAATGAAAGCTGGTTAGTTTATTGTAAATGTATTAGAGGTTAAGTAGAGTATAATTAAAGTAATATTTAATTACATTCCGAGGGTGGTGAAATAAAGAATGTCTCAGATCACAGGAACTTGTCCCACCAGCCAATGGCGAAGGCGATAAACATGAAATGCAACCTGAGGATTTCTTTACCACCACCCGAGGTGTGTAATACAATTTTACGTCTTCCCCTAGCCAGGAAGTGGAAATTTCCGCTCGCGTACCGGGCAGTAAATTGCCATTTACGGCCCGGGGCGACGCAGAAGTTTTAAAATTTACTGAGCCGTCTCCCTAAGATATTATGTTGATTCCTCAGCTACCTCATTATAAGCATAATCTGACGTTAGTTATTGTCTTTGCTTGACTGATGTAATTGATACAAATTTATTCACATTTTGCCTTTTAAAGAGCCGATTAGTTGAGTAGAAACGCCCCGACCGCCTTATATGTGCAGGCGCCTACAAGTCGCGGACTCTGCGCCCTTCTTAACTGACCTAACATTAGTAGTACCTGTAATGCATAAGGACTTTTACCAGACCCTTTTGTCTTACCTGTCACGTATAGTTTAATTGGAATAGCCCCACATATTCAAACCAGAAGTCACATTATCCAACGTGCGGGCTCTCGTAACATTCACATTCTCTTTCTATCCTTATTCGATACCATTTGTCAGAAAGAAATGGCATCAGTATAAGGATTACCATTCTTCTTAGTGATAATATCACTTCCAGTAAGTCTGTAAATGTATGAAGTTGGCTAATTCAAAAAGTTTAAATGTACAGCTCTTTGCTGTGCCCTTACAATTCTAACTTTAAGCAAACATGCACTTAACTGGTTTTTATCAGCAGTAAAATTGTTTGGTTATAAATTCACTATTTAGTTACACTGTTCGGTTTATCATAGCATTATTATGTTGTCTCGAGACGCAAACGCAGTTTTACAATTATGATTGCATTTGAAACGCCAAAGGTTACAAACAAGAATTTAATCGTACCTACATCTCAAAGTAATTCTTTATTTTTCTTATTGTAATTGTTATTATTGATAGATTTTCCTGTACTGTAAAAACAATATTTATTGCTTTTGGCGCTCGTATTTTTTTATCTATTTGCAATAACATAAAATAACACAATGACTGTCACTATATCATGTCAATAAGGCTTATTATATTCGCTATTATGTTTAACGAGTGTTCCTTTCAATCCACATTTGTTACGTCTTTGATAAAATCTCACGGTTTTTACTATAGTCGCCCGTTTTTATCGACGAGTTCGACTCTTTGTATTGGCTATCATCCCAGACATGTAATATGTTAAAAAAGTTTTACAAGTGAAGTTTAACCTTGTTGCAATTACTTCTAGTTTTGTGATCGCAAACTATTGTCAGCTATCGTCGTTGAGATTAAAAAAATTACATTATGTAAAATGAGAGTGCTAAGAGCAGAAAATGAGTGAAAAAGGAACAAAATATTCTTACAAAATTACTGTCATATTCAAGTTTTATTTGTCGAAAAGTGTCAATTACGAAGAAAAAAACGTTCTGGTTTTAGTTTAACTCTTTTTGACGAACTCTATCGCTTTCAAGCTTAAAAAAAGTCAAATTTCACTGTTCTTTACGATTTCATTTAAAATGTTCTCTATGATTAGGTATATCCCAGCTTGATGCAATGTTTTATAAGCTGTTTGCGTTTGTCTCAGCAGCTATCAATGGTGCTTCAACTGAAGTACATTCTTACAAAGGAGGTCAGGGATAGCAAAGTTTTATTGTTGGTTTGAAATTTCGAAAGAGAATTTGCTTCTTATATTGCTAACCAGCATCTGTATATATTTCACATTTACTATAGAATGGAAATATTAAATTACGTTACTTAGTATAATTTGGTTGTGGTTTGGTGTTTTCTATTATTTAACAATTGACGGTCGAAAAAGCTTAGTAGTATCTATTTGCAGGACCTACGTGCAGGTATACTACTTACCACGAGTGTACACGTACTTACTCAAAGGTACATCTTTAGATCATCTATTCTGAATGAGAAAAAAATCAACATCTCCGTTATACTCATAATATTCTTCCATTGATTAGGTTACTTCCTTATTCAAATGTTTGTTTTAGCCTTCGTTTTTCCACCGTCGAGCCAGGTGGCGATGGTTTATCAAATGTATTTAAAATATATTAAGTGAGACAGTTAATTATTATTTTGACCAGCACAATTAAAGTGAACTTGACATGGCAAAACAAATACCAGTAGGGTCATCACATCCATCAATCAGTCGGGGCTTGCTCTGTTCTTACAATAAGTTTGATTTCAATGGATGTTTGCATAATAAGTTGTGATTTAATTTTACTTTGAGTTCTGATATTCCTTGTGAGTTAATTATTTTATTATTGGACGAAGGCTCCTGAGCAATTAATTTTCAATGCAACTTATTCAACAAAGCCGCGTTAATTTTGCATTCTAATTATTATTGTGATTGTTATAATGTAATATAATTATTGTAATGAAGTACATGATGAATACAAAGTCTTTAATGTGTTTTTTTTTGTTGTCCAGTAGCGAGTGGCACCTGGGTTGGGAGAGGAGCTCCCTGCACGGCGTGAGCTGGTACCACCTGCTGCATCCAGACTGCTGCAAGGAGGCTCAGAGCAAACATAGGTTAAGTAAGTAGACTTCGATAAAGTTAGTGTAATTATTTCATAAAGTCATGTAAGGTTTATTGTTTTAAACTGTGATTGTTCACATTTACGAATTTTATAAGTTTCAACAGTTTGTCCATTTTACAGTATATTGTTTATTACTTTTAAATTTATTTATTACAATCTTAATTTTAATAATTCTTGCAAAAGTACTTATTAAATGGTAATTCATTATCATTTTATTACTCTGCAATCACACGTGTAAGACTGCTACGTTGGTGAGACATTGTTAAAATTAGTAGAATTCGGATTTTTTTTGATATCTAAAGAAACATAAAAAAAAAGATATGTCACAAAAATACTAACATTTATATGCATGTTCGTACCAAGAAACACATATCAGTTTAATTATCATCATCATGATCATTACCCTACAGCAGTCCACTGCTGGACTTAGGTACGTCTCCCCTAAAACGCACCATTTTATCCCATCTTCGGATTGTTGTACCTCAATCTAGCTGGTTTTTTTTTGTTGTATATTATTATTAAACAATTTCGTTTGATCAAAATTATTATTTGCATCTGCAAACCACGAAGCAAACTTAACTACTAAAATTACTATCTAATTTTGTCTTACTGCAATAACGTAGAGAAAACACCAGCGATATAATATCTTAATACCAATCTCATGATCATTATCGATAACCTACGACAACACGGAGCGTTTATAATAAACGGTATCCATATGATGCCTCACACGCTCCAGTGAAAGCGAGACGACACGAACAGCGCGTGACAATCGTGTGTGAACGCTTTACCTTTACTACGTGACCGATTAAATCGAATAAATCGACAGCTCGTACCAACTGTCAAATTATAAGCAAACAAAACTCGACCCTACCCCGTATACTATACCCGTTAATGACGTCGCGGTACGGTTGCGCAGGCGCAGGATTCGTGACTTGCCGCTTGACGGAAAGCTCGCAGCTGGGAGCAAATTCAAAATTGGAACACTTTCTTATGTTTTGAACGTGAAGATGTGCTTCCGAGGTCGAGCGCTGGCAGGAGGTCAGGCATCCTAGACAGTTATTTATATCCAAGTATACAAGTAAAATATGTAAGACGATTTAGATTAAGTTAACCTTCTTGTCTGCTCAAGCGTTACGGTTCTTCCTTGCCAAAGAGCCTTAAGGGGGGAAGAGCGTTTGTATTTAATAAACAATAATTCTCAGTTACATTCACTAAGAATGTACCTCTTAAATAATGCTGATGTCAACCAGACTGTAAGATGCATTCGGAAAATGTCAACAATGTTTTGATTGTCACACAAATTCAATAGGTACTGCGTTGAGTTATAGCTGTTTCAAAGACGCACTTTGAGGCGTAAGCAACTCTGAAGTGACACTTAACGTTTAATTTATTTTACAAAATTAAGTAACCCCATTAAACATAGCTCGTAGGTGCTCCTGTCAAATACTAAGAATACCAATTAGTTATTTCGACGTTTATCTATATTATTACACCATTAGCACTACGTGCCGCGTAGGTTGCTCTCAGAAACAGAAAATCAAATACACCAGCAATATGTACGAGCAAAATAAGTGCCCGAAGATAAACAAGCTGGCAGTTAGACCCGACCACAATCAAAGCAGTCGTCAATCTCTTCTTAGCTCTAAAACCAACAGTCGAGATTGCACAAATAACCGTCTGGCATTAACCCTCATTATTCTCCGACAAACGTACCATCACACATGCACATTCCCTGCACCTACTTGCATCTGCGTAAGGTTCTTTATCGTGGCAGTGTTATGAGAAATACAGTTGTTAAAAAGTTAATGTGGTTGGCAATCGATGCATCGGAGCTCGAGTCATCATTCGAATGATTCGATAATCGATAGCGACAAGGACGGGTCCATGTGCGGTGACCTTTGTAAATGATATGCCGTGAAGTACTATTGTTCATTTCTATCCAACCATGTTTTATTTATGATAATATTATAATAAAAGGATTGATATGATTACGAAATGTTCCAATCATTGTTTTTTAGACGGTGCGTCATGATATTTCTTATGCCATTTATACAAAGCGCATACACTATTCCAAATTTCAAATTACTTGAGCGGTAACAATGTTGACTGATCTTTGATTTAAGACTAGGTAAGTTTAGATTATTGTCAAAAACCAGCTCAAAATGGATCGTTATGTAAGTTATGTGCATACAGACAGTCAAAACACCTACATAAAGTCCGCTAAACCAATCAATAAATTACCATTAAACTAGCGAACTGTTTGTTTTGTTATTGATGCCATGACATTAAATTGGATAGTTAATTACAAATACATTATTCAAGTGATCAACGTATATAAATACTTATTGTCATGCTAAATGTTAACTAAATTGGTGCTGCATTTGGTTTATTAAACAACAAATTTTGGATTTAACATTTTTTAACGGCAATACCAGAAAATTGTGTTCATACATTTAATGAAAAGTGTTCGTTCAAATTTGAATGTACCTAACCTTAAGTATTTACTCGTTGTTAACGGAATTACACGTGTCACGTTTGGACTTCGAAAAATTTAAAAAGTTTCGGTGAAAGTAATGCAGAAAAAAGATGGTGTGATCTAAAACACCAAAGTAGACTAGTTAAATTCATCTGTTCATAATACTAACTACCTACAAGATACTACTATACTAAGCCTACAGGGTCTAAAAGGATACTGTTACAAGAGCGACAAATAACAATTACTAGACCTTCGCACTCATTAGCCATAGAATAATTACCTGACAGCGACCGAAGCTCATTAGAATCTTGTTTGTTATATAAGGTAGTTATATTGTAACCAGATTGTTGTGTTTTCAGCTGATTTCTCAGTTGTAATTTTGGTAGAGTCAATATTAAGTATCTTCACTTCACACAGTATAAAGCAAAGTCGCTCCACGTCGTCTGTAATGTACGCTTAGATCTTTTAAACTACACAACGGATTTTCCTGCGATTATCATCAAAAGATAGAATGACTCAAGCGGAAGATTTATGCGTTTACTTGACTATTTTAATAACCTGTGCAAAGCCGGGGTGGGTCGCTAGTTACCTATAATATTATGTAGAGATTAACAAATACCAATAAACAGAAACATTTGATTCTACCTTTTTTCATCGCGTCATAAACAAAGTACACAACAATAAAAACCCCAATCAAAACAAACTAAACTCAAATCTTATCGGCTAATTCCATCAACAAACAAACCGAACCTTTTACGACGCCGATGGATGAATCGGACGCCATATAAGGCCATGCGCTTACGCACCATCATCGACGGCCATTCCGGGCCCATGTAAATTACTATCATAACATTGTCAATGGTTACTGAGCCTCTAGACATATTAACGCCTCTTTATACCACCCAACACTGAAGTATCAACTCCTATGCAAAGGTACATAGCATTGAATATCCATTTTGACTCGAGTGGCGGTTACTTTTTTTTAATACGCGCAAAGGTGTCTAGTTAGGCGGCATATTATTTAGCTATCGCGTGATAATCTGTTCATTAACAATAGTCTAATTTCGATTCGTTCGATTAGCGCAATTCACACAGTCGGTTTGGGATTTAAATGATTAAGTGTTCTATTGATTTGGACTAGCTTTGTATTTTGTTGTTTGAGTTTGCGGAAGTTTCGTGTCAGTTTCGATGATTCATACTCTAGATCAGTTTCCCAAACCATGGGTCGCACCCACTGGTGGGGTGCGAGCGAATATTAAGTGGGCCCTGCCTGTAGAACGACACACCAAAAAAAATTATTAACACTTCGTTTGTTATTTGAATAGTCCGTTCTTAATATTGGTAACGGTTGAATTTCTTAGAGGTGGGTCCCAAGTTTGTAAACTTGTATTAGATAGGTCGTAGCCCAGACAACTTTGGGAACCCCTGCTCTAGATACAACATTGCCTAAGATTTTATTCTATTTAAATATTTTGAGACATACGTTTAGTAAAAGGTACTTTGAAAACTATTTTTCAGGCACATTTTCGAGTGGCTGATCAATATTGAATATAAATGATAAATTAATGATGATGTGTTCAAAAGATCTGACAGAGACGTGGCAAACTTTACTTATAAAAATCCTCTATTTGTCCACCAGTAACCCAGTCGGAGCAAGAGCGGTCCTGCATAGCACTCCTGAGGCTCCAGCGGCGATCGGGACAGTTCCTCTGGGTCCACGCTGTCCTGCAACTCAAGGACAACTTGGACAACTCGCAGCGGCCCGTCATCGTGTGCACCAATCAAGTTTTAAGGTAACCACATTTACAAGCTTTTATTTAATCAAATCTTGAAAGTGAATCCTTCCATACTGGTCTGGGAGCAAAGAAAAAACATAGTATGCACCAGTTGCTTCTCTTCCCGCGCAGATGGTAAAAAACCCATCAAGGGAATGAGCGAAAATCTTAGAAATCATTTTATAGGCCATGCGGCTAGAAACCCATCACTATTTTGATTCCCCTTTTCACCTCACGCCCAGAATCATGCTAAACGTGGCCATTAGGTCTTGTTACCTTAGCCTCTGTCAACCCCGTAAGGGATAAAGACGTGATTTATGTATGTATGTAAGTATGTTGAAAGTGAATTGTGACCCACTTCTAGTGGTCGGAATGACGTGAAATTTGACATATTTTTACAAGACCGGTGACAATACAATAATCTTGAAGTGAATTTGTGGTGATCCAGCCAGGACAATCTCCGCAGAAGGGAACTCTTCAGCGGTTTGTCCGACTAACATGAAATTTGGTATACATAATGCAAGATAGATGACAATGCAAGTACAGGCAGTAAAAAAACTATCAGCAAAAAAGCTTGCATTAAAAATAAAGTTTTTAGGTTAGGATATGGTGAGATTAATGCCGCTTGCTAGAAAAGTTAATCTTGATTGAGTAATTAGCCACAACACAAGAGCACGAAGATTTTCGTACAACGACCAGTCATTACGAGCCTTTGTCGTCGTAATTATTTGCCTCCGCACTCGCACATACGCGATGACGGCAAATAATCACGTGCGAGCGACAGAGACAGATAGCGATAGGTAGGTAGTGTGCGATTTTTTTTTTGCGCACTGCGTCCATACTTCAGTGTCAAAATTTATGAAATTGTCAAGATTTAAACAACATTTAGCGACTAAATTGACTTTACATAAAAGCAGTTTCTGTTGCAAATACTTCAATTCTGCATTAAAGTTAATCCTCATCAACTTTTTACGTAATTTTTTTAGGAGAATAAAATCATGTCGTTTCAAATTGTAAAGAATCCTGACTCGTACCCGTAATATAAGGTCGTAGTTTAGAGTGTAATGCAGTTTAAAATCATCAGCTAATACCCACACAACAACTTCAAAGTGAAATATATCCCATAACGCTAACATCGCCATTATGGCGCACATTCATAAGCTAAGTATAGCCCGTGGCCTGCCATGGCAGGCTAAGTCTCACTCGGCCTAATAAGAACCGCTCTAACTTATGACCGTTGAATTATCTGACCCCTCGCAAACATTCAACTTAATCGTCCTTCCCCTGAGAGAACTTAATGCCCATTAATATATCGGAACAACCGCCAATCGAGCGGCGATCAAGGGTGAAATCACTTCATCATGACCGCCCCGCGCCTGCGCAATTACGACGTGAACAAACGTCAAATGTGGAGTTTTATACGACATACTAATCTTGACGGCGGGGTCACATGCGCGGACCATTATACCAGCATAAATCAATGAAATTGCGATCTAACTGACTCGGGAAATCAACTGATACTATCCGTCAAAATGTCGAAGTTACATATACGGTACGAGGCTGTAGAACGTAGTGAAGTGCTTTATAGGTGGCTGAAGTCGTAAAGCAATATTGACATAGATGCGTCTGTTTTATGTAAATATTTGAATCAACGGTATTGTGCTCGTTGGCTTATTTTAATCGAGCAAGAAACTTTTTTTAAATAGCATGTTGGATGTCAAACTGCTGGGCAAAAGCCTCTCTTTCTCTTTCTACCCGTCCCTGTCTAAAAATATTGCCAAACCATTATCTCCAAGACACAACTCGTGTTAAAAAGAAATATGCTGAGCAAAACTAGATAAATTTTCAATGAACTGTAAAATTTAATCGTTAGGAAGTAGGTAGTTTTTAAATAATTAAACAGTTTTATGTATAAACAAGGGCTTGTTAATCTGATGTTAACTTAACATTTATTTCCGTTTATCTATCACTTTAATATTTGGTTTTGCTAGACTTTTTAGAAATAAGGGGCTACTAGCTCAAATTGCCAATAAGTGACGTTACAACTACAACATCATACAAAATGTATGACGGATTCGAGTTTCGATAACGCGTAAAATGTATGCCCATTGATTTGTTGTGTCAAACACCTAAACCGACACTCGTGAATACTTCAATAGAGAAAAATATTATATATAAGTTTACTTTCAAAGGGTTCTCAGTGGTCGTGCATTTAACTTAAATCATATTTTCAATCCAAGCATCCGATTCCGTAATAGTGTCAGATATAGGTACTTCATCATTTTCACCTACAAAGCCGTTGTTTCCTTTAACAGATAACAGCCTAAGGGCAACACTACATAGGCGTTCCCTATTATGATAAAGTGGTCCCAAAATAATTCGAAAGTAGCATTACCTAAAACCGCACTAGTCTAAGTTCAACCGTACGTTCCGAACGAATAAAATCAATGTTATTGACACGAATAGAATAATGTATCCATTTAAATTGCCTGTCTTAAATCTCGTGAAATGTTAGCCGGTACAATAATTATATTCTGATCGGCAAATCGTATCGAATCGTGGAATTGCTTTTCATTTAAATCAATGTCTCTAATATTTGTAATGCGAGCTCGTTACTGGATCTAATCCTCTCTATAGACGTAGTTCTATCGAATATCGCGTTTATATATGGCCAGCAATAAATTGAAATGAACGTAAACATTTTTGCATAATTGTAACGTGTGATTCTGTCAAATCAATACATCGTGATAACGTGAATGAATGATTTTATGATGCCGGCTCCCATTGATCTTGATTTATCGAAAACTTGTTGTAATTTTAGTTGCTGTGAAATTGTTTTGACTTATGTGCTTGGAAATGCCAATGAGTTTATTTGGTGAAATAAGTCATATATTTTTACTGGCTCTATTATGATGTCTGTAACCGTACTCGTGCACAAATTGACCAGTCAATTATACAATATGCCTTTACTGTAACATGACAGATATACAGCACATGATAGACTGATTGACAGACAACTCGCAGCCTAAAACACTTGGCACTAGAGGCTTGAAGATTGATGCGACTTTAGCTTAAAATATAGGATAGTTAAAACTGTCCACTGATGCCATCGGTGGCTCTTTTGGTTTCATTTCAGGTAGCATTTTTTTCCATTTTCGAGTGATATTCTTTTTTAATCGGGACTTTATGCTTTTTCTTCTGAAAGCGGCAGAGTATGGCTATATTCCGCTATAAAACTTGTTCGATAAATATCATGTAAGCCCTCGCTAAGAGTATGAGATTTACCGTCCGTCTGCGCGCGTCCTGCTAGAACCAATTATGATTACAACCATAATGGTACTTGTGTAGTACGGCAAACAGTAATTATGAATTAACCAATAATTGGAGATAATTGTATACGTTAAGTAAAGGAGTTTTGTTTGCTCATCGGTGTTAAAATTCTTGGAGAAGCGGGGCCGGAATGTAGCTATTGATGGCAGACTGATGTGTCTGTACTATAAAAAACTCTACAACTTACAAATTTCGCTTTTTTATTATTTTTTATCTATACTCGATGAAGCTCGAAAGAAAATTATGTACATGTTTTATGCTTTTGGGGGACGTTTTAAGGGTTTTATTTTAGGGTCTGTCCTTTGTTTTGTGTATTTTTACCACTTATCTCGTTGTCTGAGTTTTCTTAAATAGGTCTTTCAAAATATTTTTTTTTGCGAATTACAATACAAGTCAATCTGTAGGTAGGTATAACTGAAACATGAGATGTTTGTAGATTACTAAATACTCTTATTAATTTCCCAACTATACCAAACCAGGTCAACCATACCACCAAAACGCACACTTAAAAAGTGACAAATGGATCAGTTTAAAAACCCGTGCTCAGTGAACTAATTGGCTTAAACACCGTGTGCCATTAAACCGACAAGCCAGAGCCAGCCCACAGCGAGGCAGACTTTGAGAAATGACCGTCATAACTTAACGCGGTCACTTACTAAACTTCCCTATTGAGATATCAATACTAGATGACGTCCTGGGACGTTCGCTCGTAACTGCAGCCCTTACTATCGACTGGAGATTTAGTTTCCTTTAGGCGTCTGATGACTGAGGCGTTCCCTCTAGTATAGGTTCATACACAACAAAACGTGTCAAACGCGTTCGTGTAAACGCCTTAATTGCTAGGGTTAAATTGACAGTACCTTCTAATGTCAACAAAGTCGATTTCCGCTGGCTGTTGTATACTTAGATCTTTAAAACTACGCAACGGATTTAGATGTGGTTTTTTTTAGTAGATAGAGTGATTCAAGAAGAAGGTATATATGTAAAATTCTACGCAGACGAAATCGCGGGTAGAAGCTAGTAAGACAACTTAAAAGACACTACCTCAACTACGACACATGACATAGTACTTTTACACAGTGTAAAAGAATGACACTTCCCGCCGTCTGCATATGTGGAATTAAATGTGGTTTTCAACAATATAATGATTCAAAAGGAAGTTACCTATGTATAGTTTAATAACCTGCAAACTCGGGGCGGGTCACTAGTTAAAAACATTTACCGATACCGTTAAGCAAAGAACAATCGCTCAAGAGTGCACTATCTTCTCATCCGTGTTAAACCGAAGCGAAATAGCATCGGGAACCCGTGGTGGGGTAGCCTGCGAATAAATATTGTAAGGAGGTGATTTATTGAGTTTGAGTGCGGCCTGCAAGCCGATCGGCCGGCCGATGTTACTATCCGATGGTTTGAAATATGCCCGCAGAGCGCTATTGTTGTGATGTGAGAAACTGTGTTTAACAAGCGCCGGCGCTGATCGATGGCGTTCCCGGCTTTAATCCCGCCAGTATTTTATAGCAGAATACACTAAAACTTGGCTAATTTCGTGAGACGCGAGGTGTAATTTCATTGATTGTGGCGCTCAGATTGTGGCTAATGGTTTAGTTACGTTTTTATAGCGGGTCAAAATACAGCTTAGCAATTTTAACGAACAAATCGGGATATTCGGGATGTTGGATAGGGGTGCTAGCTTCACTGGCACATTGTATACATTTCGACTGATTGAGTCTATATTTTTAAGTGACATACATACGTTAATCACGTCTTTATCCCCTACGGGGTAGGCAGAGCCTAAAGTAACAAGACCTAAAGGCCACGTTTAGCAAGATTGTGGGCGTATAGATGGAAAGGGGAATCAAAATAGTGAAGGGTTGCTAACCGCATCGCCTATAATATGATTCCTAAGATTGTCACCCATTTCCTCGATGGGCTTTTTCCATTTTTTTTAAGCGTGTCATTAAACCATCTCTCCAAAGGCTGGTGGTTTAACTATACTTGGTAACGCTTCTCTGACCACGACTTGTCATTATTTTAACTGTATGTCCACCATATCGAGTTTCTATATCTAATCTATCAGCGGGATGTTGTCGTTATATCAACGAAAACTTGTCGGCGCGCTTGCTGGCTCCACTAGTATTTTTCACAAATTCTCTAACGAAATCAACAACAAATTTCAAAACTTTTGCGTCAACAACAATAACCAACTTGCTAACAAGTTTTTCCCCACTATAATTATACAAGTACCAGCTCAACAAGTCCACAATTTAACAACAAGGAACCGTAGTCACCGCGCGCTCCCTTCAAAATTCTATTTTAATAAACAGTCTAATTTAGCTACTGCCAACGAAATCAATGTCCGACACGATTCCAGCTAAGCCTTAGGTGCTCATTAAGCGGGCACACTTTGTACTAACAATGTTATTAGCCCTATAAACTAGCATGACTAAGAGGCAATTCATCTGAAACGCCAGTAGGCGCTAGAGAGATTGTAAATCTAAATTAATTTCAATGCACGAGTGGGTGACAACCCAGCTGACCTAAACAATCAAGCACAAAGGGCGGGACTATGTGGCCCTTAGGCGCTTAGGTTTTAAGCGGAACTGTGGTACAAATTGAAAGCATAAAGCTGTCTAAATAAGCCCTGTTTTTTCCACAAAGTTGCGACGGGGTATTGAGCGTAAAGAGCTTATTAAAGGCGTAGAAGACAGTACGTGCTACATTGAAATTCACTCACTTAGGCAACAATGTTGTAGACAAAGCTACGGCGTATACTGTAACTTGACAAAATAATAGAGGATTTTCACTATAAAGATCACTTTCCTTGTCTTATTAGCATGAATGCGATTGCAATTTAAAGTTCGGAACCGTAAACCTCTCTCATTCTGAGGTGTGTCCCTTGCTCAGCAATGGGATGTATTGAGGCTGAACTTATGAGATAAGCTTGAAAATAGTCAAATTGGTTGAAAAAGGCAATGGTTGCAAGCGGCGATTGCGGCAAACAAAGAATGCACTTCTGCTAAAGATTGCTTGAACTCTTTTGCGCATTTCTCGACACTAAAAAAAATACGAAGAACATTGCTGATCGTATATAACAACTAAATAATATTCACCGTAAATAATCACAAAAATGCCACGACTGGATTGAGTTCAGCCGATAATTACCGAGCGGCGAGCTCTAAGCAGTTTTATTTACTGGATTTAATACAATGTGACAAAAACTAACATTAAGTAAGTCTATACGCGATTTATATATGTATGTAACATAAGTACCCTATCCTTCAGAAAAACCGCCACCTCTACATACTTGCGTACCAAAATTCACCCTAAAGCTTATAAGCTCGCGCGCAACGGCATTGTCCTCGCGATTGCGTCATTTGTCACGTTGGCCAGATGCTCTTGCGCAAGCTACTCATGTTACTTCGTGCTTTCCACTGACAAATACTGTTGGCTTCAATAATGAGCCTGGATTATGTGGATAGAAAATTTAATAGGCGTTTAGGGCTGTCAAAACCCACCCTCTTAGCGCTAGTCCATATCGAAGATTAATTTAACTGATCGATGACTGTGCTCCGTGAAATTGTCTCTGATTAGGGTAGTTAATTATATATTGCTAACCATAGCATTTTTTTTCTGAAACAGTAAATAAACGGGAAATAATAAGCTCCGAATAATAACACTTGACCAGCATAACATAAAAATTCGGAAACGCTTTTAAAACAAATACATCTTCGGCAATAGGCCGCTCAAGTTTAACAAAATGAATAAAAAAATTCTATAGACTACAAAAACAATGACTAGATTATTCCCAGATAAAACTTTTTTCAAAATTACTCAGTAACATAGGTAGGGGAGACCGAGGAGAGTTGAGACAGAGGTGAGTTGATACAAATCCGATTTCTCTGAACGGTGACAGTTTATCGGGCTGGTAACTTCGCTAATTCGTTGCTCTTTCTACACTCCACAGTTTGTGTGAAGTCGTGACCTCGCTAACTGTCCTAGGTGCAGAGAAAAAGGCTTTGTATCAACTCACCTCTGTCTCAACTCGCCTCGGTCTCCCCTACCTACTTACTGAAATTTTTGGTTGCGCTGCTTTTAAAAGTTGGCAACCCCTAAGGTGCGGCAAGTAGACTAAGTTGGTATAGATTGGCCATTAGAGTTTGCGGGGACACATTCAGTTATCAGTTTTGATAGATTTGCCGCCATAAATAATACACCTAGTTAGGGAATACGTATTAGTCCAATGGGATTATAAAGTTGGCGGACGCCGGGTATTGAGCCGCGTGTCCAGTAAGGAAGCTACGCGATAGAACTATTTGTAAATCGCTATTAATTTCAACCTCCTCAAAAAATTTTACTTAGCCAATTAAACTTACTAAATTAATCACTTTTGGTGTGTTAAGGTAACTAGTTAGGTCAGGTAGATAAACATTGTCTTTAATTTAATTACCGCTAATTAACTAGATTACATTTGAAATTACATTTGAAATTTGCCATGAGCTTTTCGGTGAAGAAAAACATCGTGAGGAAACCTTGCACACATCTGCGAAGAAATTCAATGGTGTGTGTTAAGTTCCCAATCCGCACTGGGCGCGCGTGGGAACTATAGCCCAAACCCTCCAATACACGGAGGAGGCCTATGCCATGAGGCACGCCGAATTACGCGACAATTTAATAATAAAAAAACAACAACAACAAAAAAAAATGACATTGTAGCGAATTCGGAATAAAAAGGCTATATTATTATTATTATTAATTAACTAGATATGTATTACTATATAAATATATCTATGTATGTGATAACCAGGGAGGCTAACTCCGAAATTTGATTTTCGAAGTTTGCGTATTTCGATACCTTTGACGTTCCGAATTTATTGAAGCGTCGCTGCTCTTATATTTATGACAAATTGCGTTTTCTTATGTTACCTATTAACTTATTTCGTGTAACGAATTTATTGAAATTTAATGCTGCTCCGAAATATTTGAACACCTCGCCCGCTACGACATATCTGATGGCGACTGTACAACACAATTTTAACGAAAACGTGTTCGAGAATTATTTTGTGATCGAAAGCTTACACTACGCATTACTGCTTACGCATACGCATAGTGAGTTTAATTAGCGGTAAAGCGTAGCAATAGATGAGATGGACGCGCCCCCTATCAAATACAGTGAACGACAACAAATTGTCAACATGTCGGCCGCCTACGTCATGTCGTGGAGATTTATGCGTTCGGTCGCGGACGCACAAATTGGCGGGAAGCGTACGACGGATACGCTGCCAACGTTCCCGTAAATCGGTTATGCATAACAAGGCAGGATTATAGAAAAAGTACCTTACTCGGAGCCGTATAACCGGTCTGTTTAGGGTTTTTATAGGTGTTCATCTTAAAATACTGATTGTTTTATATTAACTTGGTTTATTTATGTTACTGGTATCTACTTCTGTTTTAATAACGGATACGCGTAGATACTTAACTATAGATAAGTAGGTAGCTAAGTTGAAGTGTCTAGCAAAAAAGATAAGAAATACGTTTTAAAAACTAAAAGGGACTCGGGGACATTTTTGCATTAACAATAGCGTTCTTGCTAAATTTTTTCGTCATTGTCATCATCCTCTCAACAAAAGTAAAGAGATACTCTTCACAGTTAAGTTTTTATGGTAACAAAAGGCAGTACTTGCCGTTGCTGATTTTGATCGCTTCTTCTCTTTCTGCTGTGGTAAATAATCGTAGAAGGATAGTGACGCTACTGTCTGACAAATAGTAAAGATGTGTTCGTATGTCAAATCTGACGAAGAAATAAAAATAAAAAGCCATACTTAACATTTTTTTAAATTACGTCTTGTCCAGTACACGCCGACAACGCGATCACACCTTTATCTGCCGTTATTGTTATCTAAAACTTGATTTTTGTAAGTGTGTGACTCAGGCGGGTCTACATATTCCGAATGTATAGTTTGTCATAATTTTCGTTAGTCATAACCTTATTAACAAACTTCTACATTTTTATGACTTATCCAAAATTCCTGAAAATGCAAGATTTTCTGTGAATTATGACCAATGAAAATTATGGGGTAAAAACGGACCCGGACCCCGACATAAAGACAGCCAGCAAATAAACCACTTTAAATCCTAAGGCCAAGTTCATTAATGCAGAACGTGTGCTTACATCTCGGTCGCTTATCCGCGCCCTTTGATTCGGCGCTATCTCTTTCCTAATGCGAATGCTAAAGCGATTTGTCGCCGTCCAACACATATCTAAACTTTGATGTACTGTCGCTGGGAAAAGTGCTTTAATTGTCTAATTAAGAGTTATTACTTTTTTGCATTATGCACAGGACATTAATTCAAATAATAAATCACCTAGGTATATAAGAAATAACTGCCCGTCGTTGTGAATTTCGACAGCTTCTTTCTTGACATGTCCTTCAAATATTTTTCAAAGTTTGTTTTATTATTTAGCAACTCGCATTTTAGCATTTCTGATATAGGTGCGACTGCAAATTAATTTAGAGTAACTAGGTAGGTTAGTTAGGTTTTAATAGTCGTTTTGTGCTTGTCACATTTTCAACCCACTCTCATCAACTACTGGTTCTAAATTGTAAAGACTTACTGCCTACTCCTAAGTAGATAAAATATCTAATTTAATGGCATGTAAAACATAGTAGGTCGGTACTACATGTTTAGGTATCTACTGGAAATAATTAAATATCTCGCCTTGCCTATTTAGCCAAATACAACCAGAAACTGATGGAAACAAAATCTGCGATATCACTCTGAATTCGGACATATTGTGACATGATCTACGTAATGAAACAACTCAAATTTTGGCTTTGTTCTCCGCTGTAGGTACTCTCAATTCCTACTTTGTCATTTCAGTTGAGTACTTACTGCTTTCTCTCTAACGCTTTTATTTACAACAGTACCTATATAGGTCCAGGGCTGAGTCCAACTATGTGACATTTCCCGGCAACCACTATCGTAAAGGTTGGCTTACTCAAACGTTGGTTCAGCGCGCTAAAGGTTAACCGAGGTCCCTACGAATTTAATACTACCTTGCCGCGGGAACAGTATTATTGTCGTTTGTTTGATTTTAATTCATTGCCTATACAAATGTGGGTTTATCTCGGTTTTTGTTGGGCTTCTGTTTTGTTTTGTCGATCGTATTGCGCCATGTCCCATCTGCTTTGTTTCGAATCCAGCAACGTTACTTTGAAGCTCCCTTGAATGTGATTTGGCGATATTGTTTGGTGCTTTAAAAGCGTTTAAGTACCTAACTATTTAACTTGCAATGTTTGTGTGTACTAAGGAAAGTAAATAAATAAATAAGTGGTCCGTTTTAAAATCTTGCAAGCCAAACTTCGTCGACTTTCAGTGGTCAGATGGTTTTAAAAATTGGTATTGACAAAGCTTGGATAACAATGCAAAGTTAGCAAAAAAGCTATACGATTTTTTAAAATTTAACATCAAAAAAATATTGTTAATGGGTCCGCTGGAGTTGATAATCAAACACCCAGTAGGTGCCTGTTTAGTGATATACATTGTCTCGGGGAAAATATAATTCAGAATTAATTACCTAAAACACTTTTTATTGTGTTACCTTGAATTAATAATAAGTGCCAATATGTACATTTTAATCCAAAATAAACCCAATCCAATTATTGGTAGGCACGGTACCTACTGGAACGCGAACTAAATGAAAATAAATTTATATAGATTAAAATGTACCTACTTAACTACACACACCTATCTAAATGTTTTAAAACTTTTATTTTCATAACTATCAATACATTCAGCTGATGTTGTGGTGAATGTGGTTGAACTAATAAATAGGACCATAAATGCGTTACAAAGTCTTGAAATCCTCGGTATTTTAATATAAACATTAAACTTTAGTGGACCCCATTCCCAGTTCCCACTAATGGCTAAACCATGTAACAACGCACTGATGGAGGAATTCTTTCCCACATTCACATTATCTCAGTTGAAATTACTTCAAACACATTAAATAGCTTTATTATATCCCTATATAGGTATTTCGCTCTATTTTCTGCATGACCTGAAGGGCAACTAGGGTTTTAATAATTATTAAAAATAATGTACCTAATGTAAAAGTTACTTACCCACCAAATTCTTCCACAGTGAGGAGGAAGCAACAGTCATGAAAGCCAACCCATGGCTTTACCACTACTACGCCGTACAGTCAAAACTCCATTACGGTTTGGCCTACGAAGCAGCCACGAGAATGTACGGGCCTCCACCTCCCGATCTTCAAGTGTACCCTCCAGCGATGCAGTACACGCCGGCTCCTCCCGTCTGTATAAATGGAAGCCAAGTCATGATGCCCAACCCTGGTCTGCAGCCGCATATACCCCATGTGCCTCATCTAACGCCGATGCACTATGCCTATGAGAGGACTGACAACGGACCAGTGGATTACTCGGTGCCATTGCAGGATAACAGGTATAATATTATGTTAAGTACGTCACTAAACATGTACCCACATACTTATACCTACCCCATTCTAGTTATTCTATTAAATTTAGTCCAAGTAACAATGTCTACGAACTAGTTTGAAACATGTCGAGCATCTTTCGATTTTTATAATTATGATTGTCTCACGGTAGTTTCATGTTGAAAACAATGTGTTTAACGTTATTTTGATGAGGGTGGTCATGTTTTAATTGCTATTCTCCCCTAGTGTGTCCAATAACTATATCACATGTTTAACATTTAGCCTTTTGTTCCAGGTACCACAATATCAGGATAGAAGATACTAGGATCCAATCGAATGCAAAGCGGAAAGGAAAGAACTCCGAAGAGAAACCTAACACTCCTGTTCCGAACATGTCTCCTCGATGCACGCCGTCCACAGTCACATCAGGAGGAGAAACATTAGTTGCCGTTACAGGGTCCATAGCAAGCAGAAGACCAGGGTCTAAGAATTTTAATATTTCCGAAACCGAAATGGTAGATCAATGGAATCCTAGTCCGACGTGGTCTGAGTCGGCGCTACAGAAAGTTCCAGACGTCTGCCATCAAGACTTGAGTCCATACGTCACCACCACACCTCCGACGCCATCTGGCACTCCATCGGCTTACACACAGAACTATAGTCATGCCTTTGTGTTCGACTGGTCGCCAGAGCAATATGTTCCTCACACTAACAATAGATGTAACACAGTAACAACTGAAAGTTCCTATCAGCAGAGTTGGAATAGGAGTCAGAGGGCATCATTCGCGAACGCCGACACAGTCGACGAAAACTGCAATCCTAATAGATTAAGCTTACAAATGAGGGTCAGTAATCCACCGCCAGCGTATAACGCAACGAGGGAAGGAGAGATTCTAAGAAGGCAAATTGGTGAGCAAAAACTATTAAAAACCGTCTCATTTCGAAGCCTAAGAGATCGCTAGTTTTCCACAATTGTGGCAATCATTCGCGTTTCTATCTATATTCTAATGTAACCTTGTTCTTCCTTGTTTTAGATCGTCCACATCCTGATTCGCCGGATGCCAAGAAGCCTGCATTATAACTAAAGTGTAACTTGTTTTATTTCTATAAAGTAGTTCAATACTATGTTACCCTATTTTAATAAATTTTATTTTTATTTAGACAAAAGCTCTGGAACTCTCCTGTGATCTTTGTAGCATTAAGAATTTGGTATCATGCTAGGCAGACTGTATATTCCATAGTAATAAAGACATTTGTACAAATTACTCTCATATAATAAATTTTATCTTGAATTCTTTCACATGCAATGTGATATGTGTGTATACAATGTACATAATATGGCGTTAATTTAATGTTAATTAGATATTGATTTTATTTAATGTGGTAAGTCAATGCCTTTAAAAGAGGTCTTCTTGTAATAATGTAATAAAATTATAGTTCATTGTTATGGGGCCCTGGTGAATGCTACCTATGTGATCTGAATCCGTCCAGAATTAGATGTGTAAAGTTTTCAATTAGTTAATTATACAAAGCTTAATAAAAATGATAATTTTCCAGGGAGATTCTTAGAATGAGAAATTATAAAGAATACTAAAGTCTAGTTTTAATTTATAACAGCTACTTTGTTGAATTGAGTTTGGAAAAGTAAAGATTTTACTATTTTAAAAACTTTATTTTATTTACTTAACCCTACATTACATAGTCGATAAAAAAAAAAAAACATTACTATTAAGTAAGCTATTCAGGTCTTAATCTCATATTTCGCAGCAAACACAGATCTCTAGCAGTATCTTTCCTGCCATAAGGAGTAGATAAATCATGAAGTCTTAAAATTAAATTGATGTTGAAACTGTCTGGCAGTGCTTTTATTAGTGTTGGTACTAACTCACTCGGCATCTTCTGAAGTACCACCTGAGCTCGTTCTTCCCCACACTGCACCACGTAAACTAAAAACTCCAAGATAAATTGCGTTTGTGGAGTCACATCACCATTTTTGCCAGCCAAATGCGAAAAAGTTTTGTACAGTGTGTCCAAAGCTGATCCTAGAGGCTCTTTCAAATTTAACCCAGACGTATTTTGAGCCTGGGAATAATACATAGCACTGCCATCGGCACTATTATCGTTTAGTCTTCTCACTTTGCTTGAAGACACTATTGCATCCAAATCATCATTATCATCATGACGTCGTTTTCTCGTATTTTGTACTTTAATCGAATTACTATGCTCAAGTGCAGCATAGACACAGTACACTGCCAATTTGGCTAGTGTTGCAGATTGAGGCTCAACCAATTCTTCGCACAACTTAGAATTATACAAGTATTGAGGTAGCACATGCAGTATCATAGCTTCTGCACACTTTTCAATGTTCAAATGGAACATGGCAAGAACTATATCCACTGATCTGTCTAGATCCTGCTGGTATCTAAATTTCAAGGTCTCTTTCACCAAATTGGTGACAAACCATACAGGACCTGCTGCGTTCAAAAGCCTTTCAATAACACTGGTAGCATCAATATGAAGATAACCTCTGGTTTTCACATCCTCCCAGGCAGATTGTAATTGCTCTGAAATTGGTTCTCTGGATATGATTGTATAGGGCAATGCCATGGTCTTACTTTTTGGTACTGATGGTGGATGGATATCATATTGCATCTTCCTTATGATTTGGCACATCAAAATTGCGCGTTCCTTAAAATTATCAATTTGTGCCAGTTCCACTTCACTTGGGGATGTGAGGAACTGTTGAATCATATTTATAGGTTTCAAGAAAGCATCTTGGTGGACAACATCAATGTAAGCGCAGAGCCACACAGTAGCACAGACGGCTAAAGACACCATCTTTTGCCTCAAAGAGTCCAACATCCTTTTCACATCAACAGCAGACAAGGAGCCTTGCTCCCAAGCAAATAATACTTCTTTGACAGTCCGACTCACATTCATACACAGTTCATGAGGTTTCAAATTTGTGTTCTTAAAATCAAAGTCTGGAGCACTCAGGTGATGAATGAAGATATCAACAACTGACAAATCACACTTCTGAAGCATTTGGTCAGGTGACTTGTGCATTCCATTTTGTGGCATACATTCTCTTACCCATTGTTCGAAGAAAGAGTCACCATTTTCCTCCAAAACAGCTTCAACACCATAATCTTGCACAATAGAGCAGAGAATTAAGAATGAAATGTCAAAGATGTACACCTTGGACTGTGATGCACCCTTTTCACTAGCAGCTAGTAAAGCAAACTCATTAAATCTGATAAGTCTGGACACAAATAGTTTCAATTTTCCCTCTACAGCCGCAACTGCTAATATTGTGACCAAAGAAGTCCCCCCAACAATTTGGCAAAGCATAGCATATAGTTGTTCTTGCATTTTATGGAAGTCACCACTCATTGTCTTAAGTATTCCAGCCAGGGTTGGTTCAGCCCGTGTGATGAAAGAAGGTACTGATCCTTGCAGCCCTGTGGGCTCCAATTTCTGCAATTTCAGCTCCTTATTGTCTCGCTTTTGACTGAAATATGCTAAGTGCTGTTCTGTCACTACATTCATTTTGACCAATGGTTCCAGCAGAGACACAATACTGTTACACGAGTTTTTAGTATCAACAATATCTAGGAGTGGTGTTGACTGCAACAGCTTTTCAAATGCTTCAACGGCCTCAACGGAACACTCTTCATCTTTATTAACAGTGCCACAATTGTTGTGAAGGTAATGTATCACCTGAGGTATTTTGAGAAATGTGAAGGCCGCCCAAAGCGCTTGTTTTGAAGCATCTTTGCTAGAATCATTCAATGAGATGAAGCATGCTCTGATTAGTTCACAATACAGCCTTCCAAGAGAGTATCCTTTGATTCTCTTTACCATAAGCAGTTGGGTTGACAATTGCTGCATATCAGCACTTGGGTTGGCCAAAATGTCTATAGCAACCAATGCTTGCAAACAATGGGTGACAGGCTCAGGTTTCACATTCAACGGTGCTATTTTGTCAATATCCATATTGCAAATTTTTTGTAATGTCTCATGTATAGCAACGGGGGCTTTAAATTGTGTGTTCATCATCATAAAAGCTGTTATCTCTTGACACTTTTTTGTGACCTCATTGTATTCATCTGGATCATTTTGCTTCGCCAAATAAAACATGGCAAGTAGAAAATCAGTGTTCACAATGGAATTCAGTAGGGCTGTAGATTTTTCTAGAAGTTCTTGACTTTGTACATGGTTTGAAGAAGGATATTTGCTCAATGAGTAGTGGTAAACTTGTAGAAGCCACAGTATTGTTGATGACACAGCATTGGCAAACACTTCTTCCTCCAATTTACCACGGCAAGTAATGCTGTCCAGAAAGCGTTCTAAAAACTCCAAGAGGCTCAAAATGCAATGCGGTTTGTGGAACGCATCAAATTTGGAAATTCTCTGCAGTACAGCCGCGTAGGACACTAAATGTGAAGCTAGAGAGTGCTTGAGGTATGATATTACTAACTGGTTTGCTCCACATCCAACCATTGCCTGCTGAAGTATACAATCAGCTAGATTGTAGAGATCACCGCTGACTCCACGGGGTATTATGGTCTTGATGTTAATGCCCCATTGTATATCGGTCCAACGCTCTCGCCAGGCTTTAAGTATAAGCGCCTTTAGGGAACTCGTTTTGCTGTTATTCTTCGAAGTCTCCATTTTCACCATATTTATAAAAGTCCGAGAACTAAATCTTAACTGTCTTTGTCACGTATCGCACACTACTCATTTTTTTCTAGTAGCACATTAAATAATAATTTACAAGGTAAAAAGAACGCAAGCCTATTAGCCTAGTGACATGACGTGACGTTCCGGGACGTTGCTGTGCTGTCAGATTTCTATTTCTACATGCAAGCAATAATAAAACTCTTGGATATTGCAACGCACACGTTCCGACTCACTACTTTCTGTATTATTTTAATCATTCTTTTACCTAATTTTGAGTAAATGACATGTTACCAAACTATATTTTTTCAATTTAAAATAGTATGCTATAGTAAAAGATCTTTCTACTGCAAATGAATGAAAGAAATGTAAACCTTTACTAACCCACCAGTCATATATTATATTCACCACGTGGATCGGAACGCACATACTGCAGTAAATTAACTTGATTTTAGGGGCGTCTTTCAATCTTGCCAAACCACATTCATAAATTACATTGGAATTAATTTAAAATTTAATCTTTACATTACATTAATAACTTCCAGAAAGGTAACGCGAATGTTTGTTGTTTAACAAAAATGATTGATATGGGTCGTCGTTGGTTCAAAGGGTTGCCATTGCCGTCTGGAGCCGTAGCGGCATCGCGCGGCAAGTATAATGAGAATCTTTGAGCCAGGCGCGAAACGGAGGGAGGGATTTTAATTTAATTTTCAATAAGTGATAATTGTTTTATTTTAATATTAATTTTATAATTTAGTTTTTAATTTGCAAGAAATATTTACTATCAGAATCAAGTTGACATGAAATGTCATAAATGTCAAAAGCACATGGTCAATCACCGCCCGGTTCGACAAGTACTTGTTGTTTACAAACTTTAACGAGGAAAATCCAGTGTATTTACCTAATTAAAAATGAGTTTCCGAAATTACAAAGATAAAATCGATGAAGGTGATACTGTGATCTTGTATTTAAGCAACAATGTTCATGCTATAGATGTGAAACCTGAAATAAAAAATAAAAAGGGAGACATGGTGGAAAATGTTTTTCAAACTACATTTGGTGCTTTAAAGGTTAAAAACCTAATCGGAGTCGAATATGGAAGCCGGGTAAGTGTTTCCTTTATCAAGACCCTCATTTGGCAGACAACTTTGGATCTGAACTACCTATTCAAATTTATGCTGAGCTGCAAGTTCTTGAACATAACCATAACTATATTTTGTATGTGTGTTTCCAATTTCTGCGACTTAACATTTCGTACAAATCATCTGATAATTGGGTCTAAGAAAGAGATTCCTATGAGCGTTTGGAGGGCCTTAGCTGGTATAAAAGAAAATACATAGAACATGACTAAGATTAATTGAATCTATGATTGTAAGAATGCGAATACCCTCAAGATGCGTTGGCTATGCTATTACTGAAATAATCCTGCTGATGCTACAAGCATGAGTCAGGGTAAAATTACTCATTTTATTCCAGCAATTAACTGCCATAGGATGATGATGATGACATTGTGATAGAAAATGTATGTCAAGTCAGCAATAGTGGCAGTAATACTGGAGTTAAATGCAAGTCCGTTGTACCTTAAGTAATAAGTAAAAGAAACTAAGTTGGAAATTTGTTAACAAATCTTAAAATAAATTTTAAACTAAACAAGTCAATAAACAGAATTCTAAATTTAAAACCCTTAGACAAAAAGGCTGCCACAAACCGCTGCTGTTGGCATGGTACCCAGAAAGCTGGCAGCATTGCCACACTGCATAACAATGCTTATACCCTCTGTACCAAAAAAAAGCTGGCCTTCTGTTCACCCGAGACTTTTGTTAGCTTAATCAACACGGACTTGTAAATGTTATGTGCAAATATAAAGCAATTTTTCTTTAACAGGTAGAGCTATCAAAAGGCTGGGGTCATGTGTTACAGCCAACTCCGGAGCTGTGGTCTGTCACTCTGCCACACCGCACACAGATCATTTACACGCCTGATATCAGTATGATAATGTTGCAACTTGACTTGGTCCCGGGCTGTGTGGTTATTGAAGCTGGTAATAATGACTTTGTATCTTAGAACCTTTTGTGTCACATCTACAGGTGAAATGAACATAAGTATGCAACATGTCGCACCCTTTGTGGAAGAAAAACGTTAGTCCTATTAAGGCTTAACGGGCGATGTGGTTGCATTTCTTGATCCTTTACACCAGGGTTTCTCAAAGTGGGTTATGCAAACCCCTATGTGTTTTCCATTCGCCGGAAGGGGGTTTACAAGATTTACGTAGTGGTGACTTACATAGTTATCCAGAAATAATCCCACCTATCACATTAATATTAAAGAGATATTTCTTTTGGCACTGTACCTTTAATTGAAATGAAAACCTTATTTTCATCAACAGTAAAAATTTTTTTTTGGGTTAGACATCATCTGGAAACTGATAAGGGTTGTTGGAACCAAAAGTTTTTGGAACCCTGCTTTACGCCTTGTAAATATTTATTTGGCTTAGGGACTTATTAAGTATGTTCCATTCACCTATGAAAGACTTCGAATTTCCTTTATTTCAAAAAGGTATGAAAGTTGTTCTACAAATAAATGACGCCTATAAAAAAATCCTTACCTTCCTATGCCTTAAGTTTCTTAAAAGAAGATTTACAAAACTATGGGCTAGGTCAAAACTTTAAAAATAAACCTACTTACAACTGCACAGTGATGTAGATGCTTTTACACCATTCTGTGACTTTCAGTTTCAACCCATGCCATGGTAAATTGACTAAAATGAAAAAAAAAAATTATAAATTAAACATGTTTAGTTAATATTCTGGAGCAATCATAAGACATCTTGTATAGGTAGTTAGGGAGTGGCATTAGTGTTGGACATTAAGCTGACCAGCATCAGTAATGGACACCTCATTCTTAATTTAAAGATAATATGATTATAAATTAAATATTTTTTTAAATTAATTACCCAGGAGAACCTAAACATGCATAATGGTGAAGTAAATGTTTTGCTGGCTTGCCCTTCGTCGGACAAAGCTCTGCATAAATAAATTTGTGCAGCATTCCTTCATAACCAGAGCATCTGGTTCTGGGGGAGGGGATGCTGCATGAATTGTAATTTCCGATCGTCTGGAGTCCTCCCATGAGGCTGACATAGTCACCCTTGTGTACTAAAGGCTCTTTAAATACAAGATAAAAAAAAAATTACTATCCCTTGTTTTTATTAAATAAGAGTTCATTAGCATTATTGGGTTTTTGTATTACTGATGCCGTCACGATATCATGTTCTTTCACAACAGGCACTGGCAGCGGGTCCCTAACCCACGCCCTAATAAGGCGGGTGCGCCCGCGCGGGCACGTCTACACTTTTGACTTCCACGAGCACCGGGCCAACATCGCCCGCGACGAATTCGAGGCGCATGGCCTGGCGGAATTTGTCACTGTAAGTTGCCTTACTTTCAAACGGATAACGAACGCTAAGCGTCCTTCTAAAACCAGTATAAATAGGAAAGATGCTTAATAAACAAACTCATTAGAATGTTTGAAATGTTTCAAATGATTATTTGGGCACAAACGTTACAATAAAAAATACAATTGAGTAGCGGAATAGCAAGGTAACGCTTTTCCAGCGATTTCGAATGGTAGACACTTTCGAGTGATGTGCTTTCCAAAATCGGCGCATTGCAGTTATTTTTAAGTTAATTTAGGTGTAGGTTCTTCCATGCTGGTCTGGGAGTAAATAAAAAACAGAATGTACCAGTTGCTTCTCTTCCCGCGCAGATGGTAAAAGCCCATCAACGGAATGGGCGAACATCTTAGGAATAATGTTATAGGCGATGCGGCTAGCAACCCATTACTATTTTGATTCCCCTTTCCACCTATATGCCCACAATCATGCTAAATCTTCCCCTTTAGGTCTCGTTATCTTAGGGTCTGTCTATACTGTAAGGGATAAAGACGTCATTTATGTATGTATGTATATAGGTTAGGTTTGATAAAGGTACATGCTTTGTTTGCCTTTCCATATAAATGCTTATCTATCCATCTAAGTTGGTTCTAATTTCAGGCACAACACAGGGATGTCCTTGAAGCAGGCTTTGGGGAAGACCTGGATGGTAAAGCCGACGCTGTATTCTTAGACCTGCCAAGCCCTTGGGCTGGAGTACCGCATGCTGCTGCTGCTTTGAAAGAAGACGGTAAGTAATTATCGTTTCTATCACCGAAAATAAGCTCGCTCTTTATTCGAAAGTAGCTCAGATACACTGAGCACCACTTCCCTTTACATGAAAAAACCGCTAGCGGCGTCTTAATTTTCGCTATTACAAATAGTGTAATAATTTGTAATGGTGGGTAAACTTCTGTTTTCGTGGCAATCGCCTACTGTCATCTGAGTACTGGCGCGCACTGAAGATCGGACGAACTGAAGCCTGCCATTTGACGTTTGGGGTGACGCGGCAGTGTTGCCTTACCACTTAGTTGTTATTATTACGCTATGTTAGTATAAAGTATTACGGCATTTTAAAGTATCGCAACAATTGGCCTTTTTTTTCTGAAGTAGGTATAGAACTGTTATAAAAAAAACCGGTCAAGTGCGAGTCGGACTCGCGCACCGAGGGTTCCGTATCATTATCTATAAATATATAAAACCAGTGTAAGCAGAGCCCTGCTCCAAAGCAAAATGTACGCAGTGTGGGGTTACTTTATATTGGTCACTGCTATATACAGACATACATACACATTTACGGTTTTCGCAATTATTCTTTAATCTGTGCTATAAGACCTACCTTCATACCAAATTTCAAAATTCTGCGTTCACGGGAACTACCTTGTAGGTTTTGATTCCCTTGAGAGTTGAAAATTTGCGGAAATTTGCGGCATAAACGGCTGTATCTTTTGATTGCGTTGGCTTAGAAGTTTGATTTTTTCACAGCTTCAAGGGACAGTAGACCTGAGTAATTGATATAAATTTCAGCTTCATACCTCCACGCGTTCCTGAGAAAAAGGGTCTTGACAGACGGACGGACGGACGGACAGACGGACAACAAAGTGATCCTATAAGGGTTCCGTTTTTTCCTTTTGAGGTACGGAACCCTAAAAATGGACTTGCTTACCTCCTTGGCTATCTTGGTACTTTAGGTTTGTAACCGAACATTTTCTTACTATATTCTTTTACGTCACTGAAGTCATCTTCATCAGAAAAATCTGTCATTAGATATATTTACGCCAAAATATATATAGACTGACAGATTTTTCAATCCCTTTCTCATCCCGGTTTAGTAATACTATCATCCACATATATTAAAAACTTTTTAGTACAACAATTAGCTTGCAACAGCAGTTAGTTTAAATTTCAAACGGCTAAACAAATCACAATAACTAATGCTCACCAAGCAACCGATAACATCGACGTACAGGAAACCCGCTGATCCTTATAAATCGACTAAACAGATTGCAATCTGATTCTCGGTGTCGATTATTCAGATGCCCTTGTAAGTTATTCGATTCTATTCATTAAACTCGTTGGTGCCGAACTAGATAATCGATTCATCGATTCGTGTTCGATTTGAAAATGGTTTAAATCTTGTAATAGGGTTGAGTAGTTATGTTGTTTCCCTAATTGGTAAAGCGCAAGTACAGTCGAGTTCTCTAATTTACAGCACATACTGTTCATAAAACGTACACGTTGCATAAATAAGTTACATATACCTGTGGTAAATCTTTAAAAGAAATTCACTCGAAAGTGGTAAAGTGGTAAGTGGTTCTTTCTTTCTTTCTTAAGAAGCGAACTGTAGTAGACTGCCAACACAACAACACGTTAACGTAACAATAAACGTTATTCTATTCTATTCTATTCTATTCTAACAAGTCTTCAATCTTTTCTAGTTTAATAATGATAAGATCTGTGGGAATTATTTTTGAATGTTGGCTACTTTGGGACTGAACTTTACATTAGTTCTTCAACCCCTTTTGGCCTAGGGCATGCAGTGAGCGGTCGCCGGGGTAGGCAGCACCTACAAATTGAGTTGCGTCACCTTCCCACTGCCTACCGCTGGCTAACTGGCAACTCCCCACTGCACGCTACTACGTTTGGCATAGGTTGAGACCGGGATTTATCAGGGATGCTTCTTTCTCCTTCAGTCCAACAGCGACTGCCAACTGTTGCTTTTCAGAACATCTTCATCGCACCAACCCTACATTGATCTCCCTAATTGGTGCTCGTTACATCGCAGATAGACATCGGCAAGTGATCGGCCGGTCGCCGGCGACAAACGGCACAATAACATTTGTTATCCTTGAAATTGCTCTTAGTTGCTCTATTGTTGGCGCAGGAATTTCAATTATCAGAAGTGGGATGACAGGGCATGTCTTAATCGGAACTTTAAATTGGATGAATGTCTGATAGCTCTTAGTAATGTCAACAGTTTGGTTGCATATTTCGCGAGGTAAAGAGAAACGGTATGCAATGCTATACATTATTACCTACTGCTCTAAATTCAATGTATTTCATGTAAAAATACGACAAGTGTTGTGAGCTAGTTTATTACCTCTGGTACATTCTCCTGTTCTAAGTCATTTAGCGGTAAGTACCACATACTACAAAATGGTGAATAAACTTGACCATTTTTCTCTGATGGCCATGAACCTTCGTTATCCGAGACAAAGATAAAGTGATATCGTTAATAGATCGATAACGTGGAGGTTGGACATTCACCATTCGCTAAGTCCGTAATGTCTAGATCAAGTTCAACGTGGCCATCTGTACGAAGGCATTGCGCGTACGCATTATTGTGCAAATTCTTATTCTTTTTGCCAATTTATTAATACCCGTTAAGATTATTTACGATGGCAAATAATTAAAAGTAGGTGTCTACTGTCTCAACGCATAACTTGCGATTTTATTTTGCAGACACATTCAATTCTATTTTTATTTTTCTATGTAGATGACACCACAAACGTACACCTAGTTATATTCTGAGTAACTAAGTCAATTCTAAGTAATTAAAAAAATATATTTCGAAAATCTCTCTCTCTCTCTCTCTCTCTTTAATATTGGATAAAGCCAAAGTCCTAAATTCTGTCTTTTCATTCTACTTGCATTAGGTATTTATACATACATACATAAATCACGTCTTTTATCCCTTACGGAGTAGACAGAGCCTAAGGTAACAAGACCTAAAGGCCACGTTTAGCATGATTGTGGGCGTATAAGTGGAAAGGAGAATCAAAGTAATGATGGGTTGCTAGCCGCATCGCCTATAAAATGATTCCTATTTTTGTCCATGGCCTCGATGTGCTTTTACCATCTGCGCGGGAAGAGAAGCAACTGGTACATTCTTTGTTTTTTCTTTGCTCCCAGACCAGCATGGAAGGTATTTATAAGTTTGGATATACAAATGCATTAAACTGATAAGTAGTACCTAGTGGTTAGTAACCATACAATAATTACAGGTAACGAGTTCTCTGCAATGGGGCATAAAATATCCAAAGGATTTCGCTTACGTAATACATTTGCCAGCCAACTGTACTGATTTTCCACTAGCATTATCTATAAGCTGCCTTTAAACCTTGTTATAACCAACCAGTCACTTTCTATGATATTACGAACAATTTTGGTAAACACCATATTGGCATCTCTACATACTAATAATTATATTGCATATGCGAGCAAATAAGCGTAACTTGCGGTTGACGTAATATTTGTTGTGCAATTATATTATGTGCTGTATCGGAGATGGGGATAATATATGGCGTACATACTTGAAGTACGTGACGCAAGCCTTTGTAAATTCATACCCATAGTATTTTGTATAATGTGAGCCCTGGGTTGGGCTTAAAATGTTGCTTAACATAAGTACAAACAAGAACATAGGTAGTAGGCATTCCGTCAATGCTAGAGATAGACTTATATAAATCTAGTGGAGTTTTCGTCTTCGTTTGGAGTCAACGTCTGGAATTCTTCCATATTATCGACAAATACTGTTAGAACAGGGGGGTTGCTCCGGAATTCGATTTCCGAAATAAATGTCATACTGGCCCTTTCACTCTCAAATTAATGAGTACTAGTGTGAGCGGAACACACTCACACAAATCACGTCTTTATCCCTTAAGGGACAGAGCCTAAGGTAACAAGACCTACAGGCACCATTTAGCAAGATTGTGGGCGTATAGGTGGAAAATGGAATCAAAATAGTGTTGCTAGCCGCATCGCCTATAATACGATTCCTATGATTTTCGCCTATTCCCTCGTTGGGCTTTTATCTGTGCGGGAAGAGAAACAACTGGTACATTTTTTTTTATATGAATAGGAAGGCAAACGAGCAAGTGGGTCACCTGATGGTAAGTGATCACCACTGCCCATAGACACCCGCAACCCCGGAGGGATTGCAGATGCGTTGCCAACCATGAGGACTAAGATGAAATGCCTCTTGTGCTCGTAATTTCCCCGGCTGTCTTACTTTCCACACCGGAACACAGCAGTGCAAGCACTGCTACTTAGCGGCAGGATTAGCGAGTAAGATGGTGGTAGTGATCCGGACGGACCTTGCACAAGGCCCTACCACCCGCAAATTCTGTTTTTTCTTTGCTCCCAGACCAGCATAGAAGTACTTCACGAAACGAACTTCGACAATCGAAAGTTGATGTATAAGGCCTGTTTGGTTCCGATACGAACTAATAAAGGCATTGCCTATTTGACTATGGTAGCTGTGGAAATTTTGATTTAGACCCGTTCGAAACGTCTTTGAGAACTTACAGTAGAGACTGTACAATATTACTTAAGAATCAGCGACGTTTTTCTGATTGAATGTATCAAAAACGCTCTTGTGTCATAAATACTACAGTTTAAAGAAGTTCCGTGATGGAGATAAGTCTGTTTTGTATGATATTTAGAGCTACAGGTGTCGTCCATAAACTCTAGAATACCTAAAGCGTTTATCGTTTAATGTTTTATAAAGGTACTTGTACACCCTAATCGAAATGTTTTCGCCATACCTGTTTACTGTAAAGCGACGATTAATAGAAAACTTCTTTAGACCAGTCTCCGACAAGTCTGCCGCTGCAATGTGAAACTATTTCTTGATGAACTACTTTGTATTGTAACAAATATGTCTAACAAACTCCTAATACCCTTTAAAAATCAATGTGAGCGTAGCTAACGATCGGCTCTGTGAGAGAGTAAGCCTCTATACCCTTATTTATTGCTTGTCCGACTCTGTCCAAATATGTCCTATTAATAAATGGCTGCGGACTCTATGAACCTGGGCCACAATGGATGTTATAAATGTATGAGAAATGTAGGAACTATTATCCCCTTGTGAACTACTAATGCGGTACAATTCTTTAACTGTTGGATAGCATTGTTGGTTTTGTGTCCTATTTTGGATGTATTTCGATGCTCTGTTCGTATACTTTTCTTATTCGAAGTTATGTAGAGTTAGGAATTAACCAAACCTGAGTACCTACTTAATATTAAAGTAATTACAGTTTGTTTAACAGATGAGAAAAGGAAATCTAAAAATCGTATCTAGTCAAATCAAGTGGATTACTTTTATCATCCCTTTAATGTCCCTTTAATACATTAACGGACACAGAATAAGTTAATGCTTTGCCATGTTTTACTACTGTACCTACCTAACCTACTTACCTCTAATGTTGATTTTAGCATTGACCTGTAAGTGATAATAGGTTTTAATGTACCGCTGAAATGAAACCTTTTTTGAGTTGTGAGTCGCGTGCTTTTAGCCGCATACTAAATTTTGCTTCGCCGTGTGAATGAAACAGAAGTTTTGTATAAAACCGAATATAGCAGAAATTACGCGACTCACAACTCAAAATATTACGCTCGCCTGCCCTCACATTTAAGTGGTAAATGAATGTTTTGGTTGACTATACATAACACCGTTTAACAGTCACAACTAGTTCAGTCTTGTTTTGAAAATCTCCTCAAAGAGTACTAACATTCGCTTTGTAGCTCATGGGAAATCTTTCGTTGTACATTTTCTTGACACATTGAAATCATTTGGAAAAGCATTAAACACTGTGATAGTCCGGGACGCTATGCAAATAGATCGTATAAACCAACCAGAGTTAACACTAAACTGCTTTAATCGCAGCAACTAACAAATGTTCTTGCGGCATGACATGTAACAAAAGCCCTCCCATGGTGGTCCTGCAACGGCTCTCTAATAAGACAGTCCCTTAGCTCAGCTGTCGGGTTTTGGACGTTATCTAGGTGTGAAAAATAGCAGGCTTTATTCAGCACGAATGCGAAATGGGATAGAAAGGCTGGCGTAACATTAAAAGTTTAATATGTCCTGCAGGAAGTACAAAGACGAGTTCCGTGCTGTAGTCACACGCGTTCCTAATGGCCACTTGATGTGGGTGGAAAGCTGAACTAACTTCACTTGTCTATTAATTATTATACCAATTAATATTCCTTTATCATATAACCAAACCTGTGTGCTTGGCAAGATTGTCCATAGCTAGTCTAATCAGTAAACAGTAGATCTTAGGTCTAATGAAGTTGGCCATCTCAGCTCTAGAGCAATGAGAATAGATCGCATTCTTAGATACACCGACCCGTGGCCCGTTATTTTTAATCTTACTGGAGAGATTGAAGAATTCGACCATTTTGAAGCAATTTTTTAAAAGCAAAAAGCTCTCTCCGCCTAAAATCGGGAATCGATTTCATAACCGCCCTGTGATCGATCAGCGCATCGACATTCTATCGACAGCTGACAGTATTATCGGTTCGCGCGTGTCGCTCCGCTCAAAACAGCGGCACGGGCGCCTGCTAAAGGCTGATACACATGTCAATAGCAATATGTAGAGCAGGGTAGGCGAACCTTTATGCATCAACGTGCCATTTTTTCAAAAAAATGTTTAATGGAGTCATTGACGTGCCATCAAATAATTTTGACTTTTTGATTATTTGGAAAACGCACCCTTTATCCTTAAAAACCAACTGAATTACTTAACCTAATCGAGTTTTTCTTCGCTCAGGTAGGATTACCTTCAAAGCCTCTAGAAAAAGTTTTTAACATAAAAATGGCACCGCCTCTATCGGTGCATATCGGAAACGAACGGCAACTCACAGTATTTGACGCTTCGAGACGCTTGTCGCGGCTAATTATTTTTAATTACCTATTAAGTTATTTGTCGCGACAGTTAGTGCACTAAATGATGGACCACAGTGTTCACATTACAGATCTCAAGGAAAGTCAGTTGTTCGTCATATAATTTGTTTTATAAATCGTTCACTCATGACTTAGCAATTCATTTCCGCACATCGATTTCCAAAAACTACAGGATGTATAAATAAATCGACATCATCGGTTATTAATTGCCAGGCTCCTACTCCAAATTGTGAACCGACCCTAACTTTATCTCGCATCTTAACGAAGCGTTTAACTTGATTAGCATTAGTACTGCCCCCTGATTAATGCGCCTGCGTCGGTAAAGAGCGTTATTCAATGAAGGCTTAAAGGTTTAGGTTGAACCTTCACCTTATTCAACGGCTTATTGATAGCTAGTCGATGCTATCAAGGATTTGCAATACGGATGTTGCCTTATGTGTTACCTTGCTGCTCCGCGACCACGTGGGCGATGTTGCGACTCTGCGAAATAGTAGGTTTCTTGCTGGAGCAGTCCAACCCTCTTCACATAAGGCAAGGTTTTAAACAGTTGCCGGGAAACTGCTTGAGCATTGAGCATCGTGGTGGAGGTAAATTCGTTCATGTACTTTAGTATTAGAGAGACGAAGAGAAGAAGACAAAAGACTGTTGCGCGTTAAATGTTGTTACTGAACAAGTTACCCATATTACCACCCACACGCTAAACTGTATAGGTTCATGAATTAATACTGTTCATGAATTAGTTCTAGAATATACTAACAACGGTCCACATAAGTGGAAAACAACTGTCTATGATTATTAGAACCTAATTAGAGCTAGTAGTGATTGCTATAAGGGGTAAGGTAGATAGATAGGGAACCTGCGAACTATAGATATCCAAAACGTATGGAATTGTTAACACTGACTCAAATTTAACGATTTATTCTTTAAACTAGATTGCGCAAGCGCCCTTTATTGAAATTGCAATGATTAGTAACAGTTCCTTCTTTTCTTGTATGTAGCTATTCATGCAAAGAAAAACACCTATTCATGACCAAACATCAACAATTCTCAGGTTATCCATTAATTTAGTAACTTAACATCCTGTATTTTTTTTATCACGTTAGCCTATAGAAATATTTCTTTATCAGCTAGCCATCGCAATCAAAGCAATCAAGGAAATCAAAAGTTGTGACAAGTGAACTTCAATCGCATACCGTATGGCACCGCTAGATACCTATCTCGTATCCTTGTTACTTTTACTAACATGTCGTATGAAATAGCATGACATAACACGTCCCTTTAGGCGTTACTCTCACAATGCTATACCACCATTGTACCACTACGATTGCTCTATACAGAGTGTTCTCTTATTTTTAGTCGTATAAAGGTTATAGTGGCTGCTCAAGTTTCTTTTATAACTGTATCACTAAATTAATCCGCGCTTATAAAAGCAGAGCAACCAATGCGTCTGGCGAAAGTGTGTTTGAATGATTGTGTGCTTTGTTTTGTGAGGCATAGGGAGTTTGGTGGTGTTGTTGGACAGTATGTTTAAATTGGTCAGAGTGCAGTACTAAATCAAAACGCAGTCAATTAAGATAAAGCTCGGACAACGACAGCCGTGGACAATAGAGCATATGATTGGGTGAAAAATGAAACTACTTAAGTCACTTTTTACAAAAACGTTTTTTTTGGCATCGTTATCTAGAGCTGGATACATACCTATCTCATGTCATGATGTCATGTTCTCTCTAGAGTTACATGGTTCATAACCCTTATCATAAAGAGGTAAAGAGGCATCTATGCCAAATTTCAGCTTTCTAGTCTTAATTTTTCTTCCATGCTGGGCTGGGAGTAAAGAAAAAACATAGAATTTACCAGTAGCTTCTGTTCCCGCGCAGATAGTAAAAGCCCATCGAGGGAATGGGCGAAAGTATTAGGAGTCATGTTATAGGCGATGCGGCTAGCAACCCATCACTATTTTGATTTCCCTTTCCACTTTTACGCCCTTAATCATGCTAAACGTGGCCTACTATTGAGGTGGAAAATTAAAGTACATACGTCACACAACCCAAAACTTAAATACTTATTCTAATTTAAATCAAATGTTTGCTATTTGTCAAAAAAAAATAGATATCCCAAGATTTTTTAAATCCCAAACTTTTTCAGTTATGTCAGTTTAGCCTGCGTACTGTGGCACTATATGACTAACCGGCGTTTTGTTCAGCTAACCTAACAACAACCAGCCACGTAGTGAATAGAATTCCTATTAATATTTAATTCGCTGTTGCCTACTTTACGTAACAAAACATAACTTTATTCAAAACAGCTGCCATTGTTGACATAAAAACTGGACAAGTTCGAGTCTGATTTAATGGAGGAATTTATAATTAAATCGTTGCAAAGGTTTCGTTTTTTGTACAAAGAATTTTTAACAACCTGTAGTGTAGGACCTAGACGGCGATGGCGGGACGAGTTGGACACCTTCTTAAGGGACTGGACACGTACCGCCGCAGACCGAGAGCAGTGGAAGCGTTGGGGGGAGGCCTTGGCTCAGCAGTGGGATACAATAGGCTCATAATAATAATGTAATGTAGACTCGTCACTTCTCCGTAATGTTTAAAGCTTTAGTGATTTTACGGTGGGCTGGAATGGATTATTTAAAATTATGTAATGTATGTTAGGGGAGGTGGCTATTGAGCGACTTGTGGTCCAAGGAAGGGTTGAGGGTACCAGGCCTCGAGGAAGATCGCCTATGAGGTGGAGTGACCGATAAAAGCGACAGTAAATGGCTCGTCATCACTACATGAATGCACAAGGAAGGCGGCCATCAGAGAAGAGTGGCGGCGCGTTGTGAAGCTTGCCGCCAATCCCTGAAGTGATGGCCACCACCACTCTGTCAAGAGTGATACCGACAAGGAAGGAAGAATGTATGTTATATAATTTACTAGCTTCTGCCCGCGACTTTGTCTGCGTAGAATTATACATAAAAACCTTCCTCTTGAATCACTCTATCTATTAAAAAAAACCGCATCAAAATCCGTTATGTATTTTTGAAGATATAAGCATACATAGGGACATAGGGACAGAGAAAGCGACTTTGTTTTATACTATGTAGTGAAGTTTAATTAAAATTATCACAGTTGTTTTTGAAAAATTCGACTGCGATATGTCAGTATAGTTTACTTCAGCGTTTTCTAAGCTGTAGTTATAGCTTTATGGCTATCAGAGTAAAAATGACACCCACATCTTCTGTAGCTGCATTTAATTCAACCAATCAACAGTAAAGTTGTCAACGCCCCAACTGTTTGTGCGATGCATAAACTAACAACATGACAGATTCAAAACTGTTGACTTACTCCGTAGCTGAATTAATAAGTCCTGACTGTAACTAGAATAAATTTAACATAATATATAAATACAGTAATTTAGCCGCTGACATTCTAAACAAATTTCATTTTACGTTCAATTTTAATCTTCGTTAATTAGTCCTCGCTACTAAGATTAATTGAATTCCGCTCTTTCAAATGTAGATAAGCCGAGAATATTGTGATAAATCGATACCAATGATTTAGTAAGATAAATTGTATTGCACAAGTACTTGAGATTGATGTTATCACAATCTAAGATATTCATAGTATATCTGTGTACAAGACATTGTTAGATAGCTCCAGAGATCCGTCATTTTTTAACAGATTTACTGCCTAAACTCGAGGGGCTACTCCGAAATTCGATTTTCGAAGTTCGTTTCGTTCCGTTCCGCTCACACTAATAGTCATTAATTTGAGAGTGAAAGGGACGGTATGACACGAAGTTCGAAAATCGAATTTCGGAGTATAAGGCCTGGGCGAGAGTCACCCTGTGTATTGGAAATACATGCACATACACAAATCACGTATAGGTATATCCCTTACGGGGTAATCGCCTATAACATGATTCCTAAGAATTTCACCCACTCCCACGATGGGCTTTTACCATCTGCGCGGGACGAACTGCGCAACTGGTACATTCTATGCTTTTCCTTTGATCCCAGACTCTCTCCTTAGTGTATTGTAGTATTGCAGATTATTTCAGCATTATTCAATATCCTCTCATTCGATTGGAATTATGTATGTATGTATGTATGTATGTATGTACCTATGTATGTAAACGCTTTATTGTGCAAAATAAACAAGAAATACAATTGACAAACACTGAGATACATGCACAACACTTTATAACACTTTTTCCGAGAAAAAAATGTCTATCTTCCAAATAGCAATATCGCCCGGGACCTAATTTTTCTGACGTACGGGTTTCAATAGTATTTTACTAAAGGCAGAGACTATAAGTAACATAAAACACCGGTTTATTACCAAATATGGTTAAGACATTACCGTAAGCCTTAATTAAAATACTAGCGTACGTACATGGTGTGTTTACGGTATGCTTCAATGGACATAACATATGACCGGGTCGATCGAACAACATGACATCATAATTAAAATAAGACATTAACCTCGTTAATTAATACAAAAGTGAACATTTATTCGCTCGAGGACAAATGCAATTAATTGTACTTTTGACCTAACCTAGATTAGCATTTGATATACAGATAAGATATAAAGCTGTGTTCACATTTAGCCAGTGCGTGAGTTTACGAAAAGCTCGCTAACCGCGCGTGCCTAGTGCAATCCACTGTTTACGTGCAAGTAACACGTCACGAGACCAAATACGAGACGTTTTGGAAAAAGGTCAGGTCAGGGGTACCCGAAACCGACGAGCATGTATGAAGAGATTGATGACTGTGGATGAAGCGAAAGAAATATGTCAGGGTCGAAGCAAGTGAAACAAAGTAGTCTCTGCCTAACCCTGTGGGAAAGAGGCGTGACGGTATGTAGGTATGTATGTAACGCGCCACGCGTAAAGTACTCGTCCGCAAAGTGGTTGCTGCGTTCGGGTGACAATCATAACTTGACCCTTTCGCTCGTAGGCATTATATGGGGATAGGTGTTTTGTTGTCAACGTAAACGCACGATATAATGCCTGCTAGCGTACACGTGAAGTAGATGAACTTCTGCATTTGCTTGTACACGAACTGTTGAACCTTCTAGTGTAAGTACATACATACACATACACAAATCACGTCTCTATCCCTTACGGGGTAGACAGAGCCTAAGGTAACAGGCCACATTTAGCAAGGTTGTGGGCGTATAGGTGGAAAATGTAATCAAAATAGTGATGGGTTGCTAGCCTCATCGCCTATAACATGACTAGTGTAAGTTTTTGACATAAAATGTCTTCAGCACGTTCGCGTTAACAACTTGTTCACTATGGATAAATGATGATGATCCTTCCGACCGATTTCGGCCATCCTAGTTAGTATGACGCTCATGCGCCCGAAGATGGCTTATATAGCCGATCTTAGCGGTGAAACCTCGCGCACAATTAATGCACGTGAGCACACCGTTGACATAATGGTAGCGAATGGCTACCGGCTGGCGAGTCTTCAGTTCATCGCGTTCATGGATAAATAGGAAGCGCTTTAACCGATGCATTTCAGAATCTGTACTTGTAGTATTTAAAACTTGGGCTTTGTGAGCCTCGTCTGAGTTGCCAGTGTTGGGCTAAAGATGTAGATGATAATAGTGTGCGAGGAAAACGTTCACTAGGTGTAGACGCACCTTAAGCTTGCTGGAACTGGTCGCTATGTGGATCAAAGCACAATGTCAACAGCTGGCGAGGAGCGAGCTTTGCTGCAGTTACAGTAGGTATATAAGCTTCCAGTTGAACTTTAGCGTTATTAACGGGTTACTCGGTAGGTCGTAATTTTTTCGTCGTTGTGATTAATTCCTTCCATGCCGGTCTGGGAGCAAAGAAAAAACATAGAATGTATCAGTTGCTTCTCTTCCCGCGCAGATGGTAAAAGCCCATCGAGGGATTGGGCGAAAATCTTAAAGATCATGTGTTAGGCGGCGTGGCTAGCAACCCATCACTGTTTTGATTCCCCTTTCCATCCATACGCCCACAACCATGCTAAATGTGGTCTTTAGGTCTTGTTATCTTAGGCTCTGTCTACCCCATAAGGGAAGAAGACGTGATGTATGTATGTATGTAAGTAAATAAGTTTATTAAAAAATAAAAATATCCGAAACGTAAAAATAATTATGAATAAATGTTAGAAGTCAAATCATCCACCGGCTCTATACTAGCTCGTTGCCATAGGTCTTATGCCATTGAATTATATCACGGTCTGTGTAGATTTACTTTAAAAAAAAATATTCATCGAAAAGCTCGTGACAAATTTAAAATATAATTTCGCAAGTGAATGTCGCTAAACTCAGAGGCGCGAAGCTTGAGAGGCCATAGGTCAAATCACTAGGCTACCATGTTTTTTGTGGCCATGGCACCCTACTGCGCCCGAATTAGATATCTGATTCCATTGATTAATTTATATGAAAATAAACTCAGCAACAAAACAGTCTCATTATCAAATTAAAAAAGACACCAACTAAGTTCACAGCACAGTACTTGAAGGTACCACTCAAAAGTGGAAAAAAGTGCTAAATTTAAAATACGTGTTAAAATTATTAAACGTCAACTAGTTACAAATTTAATTTGTCCGTAGTTTTGTAGCAATTCACAAAATTTAACCACTATCGATTGCAATTTTCGAGTATCGATCACTTCATTTCAGATTTCAAGAAAATCATCCATAAACCATCGCTGCAGTGGCGTAACTATAATGTCTGGGGCCCGTGGCAAATTCGTCAGATGGGGCTCCTTCCTCAATATAAAGAAGTGCATCAGTGTCCCCTTTGCCACCCCTGCCACCCTATAGTTACGCCACTGCATCGCTGCATCATTGAAGCCACTGATCCAAACTAATCTTGATACTAATAAGCCTGTGTCCAGTAATAAGTAAAGCATAAAATCAATACAGACATTAGGTTGCCTTTCTCTCTGTGACCCCTAGCCTTGACTTGCCGCGCCCTAAACGCATACCGGGCTTGCTCGCATACGTCAGTAACATGCCAGCCTTATGTTCCGTAGGACTCAAGACATTCAAGGAGCTTGTTGTTTGTTAATTGTTGCCACTGGCAACCTTGGGATTGATTTGCTGTTTCTATTTGAGGTTCACTAGGTTAAGTTGGCAATTAAATCGAACAAGTTGCAGAGTGTGAATTTGCGTGATTGATATTTTTGTGTGTTATTTCTTTCGTTAGCTGAAGTATGGGTTAGGTCATAGGAATCACGTTATAGGCGAGCGGCTAGCAACCCATCACTATTTTGATTACATTCTCCACCTATACGCTCACAATCTTGCTAAACGTGGCCTAGATCTTGTTACCTTAGGCTCTGTCTACCCCGTAAGGGATAAAGACGTGATATGTGTATGTTTGTACCCAGCATAAACCTAAAAAGTTCGTTCGATTAAAAAAGAATATTGACGGATTTTGAGAAATTCTCACAGGTTAGGGAATTTTACTACGGGGACAAAGCCACGGGTGAATTGTTGTGTTATAGCATCGTACTATAGGTTGGTATGTACTTTAAAACGCTGAATAGATTCCTGTGAAAACTTTTTATATGTAACCGAGTCCGTGAAATCCGCGATCCATTCGACCACGCGACCATTATGTGGTAGTCATCGATAAAGCCTTCTTTTTTTTAATATGGCGCTATCGATCGATGCGATGACTTCGCCAATGTCAAAGTAATAAATACAGTATTCAAAAATCTTGTGACAAAAATGTCGGCAACGTTGTACGGTAGAACACGGTCAAACAATGTCGGACTCTTAGCCAACGGATAACGATATCCCTCAGAATCTGCCAGGAAATCATTAACTGATGCCCAGGGTGCACCGGACCAAGCACTGCTCTTCCCCATGGACGGATCCGAAAACGAACCGCAGCTCTTGACCACACGCGGAGGTAACCCGACTCGCACTCTCTAATTCTTCTTTAATCTGTCGTTTTTAGTATGGATCTCACAGCGAGTGAACCTAAACTGAAGGAATTGAATCGCTTTAAGACGTCTTGGTAAGGCCTCAGCTCTCAGAATTGGAACTTAACACGATAATTCAGAGCTACCAACGCTAGTGACAGAAAATATAGCCTCTGTCAGAGTAGCTTGTAGTTACTCAGTACTTGTCATTTTACTTCAGCCCGAGGGGCTCCTTTTTTGTATCCCCACCCTGTACTTATGGCTCTAACACGCACGCGTGGATTTCCGTTACACTACGCGTGCCCCGAAGCGGATTTGTCAGTTAAAAATAATAAATCAGCTTTTAATCAAACTTCATTAGTGTTGTTATTTGTATTTAGTGCTCCGGCTCGGGTCACGTTGAAATGATTTAGTTTCAATACGCGCGGACGTCGCGGTAAATGCGACTGTCGGCCTGCAGTAATTTATACCTATTGCCCGTTGTTTATTGTGCTGCTTATATAAAATCGCGTTTTAGCATGGGAATTTATTCCATTAAACTATTGGCCCTGTGACGTTTATAGTTCGAAAGCTAATTCACTACAACGACACAGCCAAATGTCATTTTACGAAATAATGATACCACATTTGCTTCACTAGTGCTTGACGCAACGAATGATTGATTAAAAAACAAATATTTTATAAGTATCAGATTGTAGATTTATTGTTTTTATATAAATAAGTGATTGAATCAGGCGTTTCTTTTTGGAGTTTCATATCAATTAACAAGAACACCTACTCTACTCCGCAACCAAACATAAACTCTAGCGTTGGCGTTACCTTATTTGTCAAAACATTTGCGTGAGTGAAAGAGATACACTATGTTGTTTCTAGCGTGAGCGACAAAGATGCAAATAGCGCAAAGCAACTTAGGGCCGAAATGCTTGGGCATCCGACAAGTTCAGCATTTACTACAAGTTCCACTACCTGAATAGTCTACGTTGGTCATTATTGAACAATCACCCACCTCGAAAATTTACTATTACAAAACAAATGACGGGAATTTAATTATTTCGTTCATTCTTTCAACCGTTTATTAAGTTACATCACTATTTTAAATCCACCAAAACTGTTATTTTACTGGAATAAATTCTGTCGAACTATAGTAGTAAATAGTGTAGTTGGGTCTGCGCTAATCGTGGTAGGGAAGAAATTTGAATGAGTTACGACTAGCGTTAGGCTATTTACTGAGGTGGCCTCATAATCATTAATTACGCACTGTTTGCAGCAAAACTATTAGTAATCTCACCGTAATGCTAATTTAACCCCACCGCTGCGATTGAGTGCAATGAGTAGAATCTATAGGCTTCGCAGTCGCCATCGTGTTCATTTTGACAGTTCATGTATGGGCTGACAATTGGCATTGGAATCAGCTAGCTGTCACATTCATACAAGAACTGTCAAAATTAACACGATGGCGATTACGAGCGAGTTAGACAATAAGCCTACTGCTTTCGAAATCGTTAAAATAAAATCTTTTGCGTTTTCAAATGAACAAAATGTTGCCAAAGTCGCTGAAATTGGGAAACTTGAAGTAACTTAAAGGTTAAGTTCGCATTTGTACATATTGTTTGATCCTGTAACCTGTGAACATACATACATATCAAAACATTATCATTATGCGAGCTTTATATGAAAAGTTAACGCCAACTTTGACTATGTCGATGAAGTTATTATACCAACCTACATGTACTTTTTAACTAAATGGAAACTACAACGTAACGTAATTTTATTCAACATGTAAACGTGTGTTTCGCATTAAAATCATTTATGCTGGCAATTAATAGAGAGCGAAGTGATGTTTTAAAACAATTCAGAAAGCTCCCTCAGGCTATGCGCAGTGTGGTACTGTATGTTAAATGGTGGAAGGCACGCACACTGTATAAAATGATAACCTATTTATATGAGAGCGTGTATGATCGTAAATGTGGTTTGCTTCGTTTGTGAGTAGTAGATCATAGTTAATTTTATAATGTTGCACGAGGAACTGTTGTAATTAAGAAAGAGGAGTAATTGCTCTAGACAATATCAAATCTTATTAAATAACATGATAAATTAAAAAAGTAAAAATAATTACTATGGATGTACTTAAACTAGTTTTACTACATTGGAGACTTCGTTACGTTTGGCAAGATTGGCTACGTGAACCACATGATACACGAACTGAGATAAAGCCGCAGACGTAGCCGGATTTCTTTTAGTATAGGTTTTGACTATACATAATTAACGTCTCACACGCACTTGAGTTAACCGTGGTTACTACTACGCAGACGCACTAATTGGCATCGCCATCTAGCGGCTATCGACAACCAACTATTCTCATAATCACAGTATTTGACACCTCGAGACCTCGACGCGTTCGGAACGTTTGTTGCGGCAGAAAAATAGCACTAAGCCTGATAAGTAGGAGTTTTATTATGGTAGCAACGAGTGAGGTATTGATTTGGAAAATACCCTATAACCGCCGAAAAGGTAATGGGTGAGGACCAAAAAGTTACACACCGCTAAAGTAGTGTTCGTAGGTTGTCCATACAAATGTATGACTAATTTTCGTGTCACAATGGAAAAAGTTAGTGGTAATTTTAACTACCTACCTACTGACGCAACTTTAAAGGTGTGTAACTTTTTGGTCCACACCCTAATAGCAACAATTAGTTATGAAACATCCTTACATCGATAGCACCAAAAACATATTGTGCCATCTTTACAATGGACACAATGCGCATCTAATGACCAGACATCTCAAACTTCTGGATGGTTTTGATCGAACACGATTATATGCAAGATCAGCTGCCTACTGTTGCTCCTTAGCCAACAGAAACCTGCAATGAAAAACATTCAAATTACTTTTAATATACTTGCAAATTAGCATCGTCTATTTCCGTTCATTTCCACGTACTGTACACTAGCTGAGACATATATGAACAACGTCCTGAAATAGTTAATTACATGTAGGGTTACCATGCCGAAATTGAAATTTTCTGTTTAATCGGCGGACATTTCTGAAAAAGACCTGATAAAGTGCCGAAATTTGAGTGATTTTGGCCGGTATAGAAGCCATGGGAGTTCAAGACCTTTTCGACGTAAATATTGACCCTATGACAACGCGTATTACACATGAGATATGAAGTATCCGTCAATAGCGCAAAAAAAAACAAAATTCCGTACAAATTTTGACGGATGGTTACCCTAATTCTTTATAACATGCTTATGCTTACCAGCGCAATAGATGCGTCTATTGAGATCGCGTGAATGCGCGCGAGCATCGATTAAAGAAGGTAATTCGAGCAATAATTCCCTATTGACCTGTTGCTTTGCCCGACTTAAATGAGTTTGTATAGGTACTAGACTAACAGCGTTTGACGCTAAGTCCCTGTATTTAGTTACTCGATAAGTGGATTATATAGTTTCATGCGTTATTTAAAGGCACGTTCGTTTACCGTTAGAGAAATTTCATTACGCTGCTCTACTGTCGAGATAAATTTTTATTTTGTCATATGTGAGCTGAGTTCTCGAGAAATTAAGGGTATTGATGGTTGAGGTCTTGTTTTTATCTGATGTGTAGGTAAACCAAACAGGCTATTGTGGGATTTAGCTTGATGTACATCAAGTAGTACCTATAACTGGGCAATAAGACGGTAAGCAACCGCCATGGCCCATGGATACTCGCAATATCCAAAGAAGTGCCTAAAAGAAAACCTTGTAATATTCTGTATACCTTTTTTCTGTTTTGGTTGTTATATGTGGTGTTCAATAAAGAGTTATTGTATTGTATTGTATTATTTGTATTGTAAAGAAGGAGGATACATTGGTCGTTCAATACTGTCACGGTCAGAACGAATATCCTAACAGAGAGACAAATTCTTAACATTTAAGTACCTAGATGCTTTTTGTTTTTCATTCCTTGTAATGTTTGTCGTAGTTTTTGTGTGTTATATTGAAGATAATCGTTTTGGGATGATGTCGGTTTATACCTTCTTGCATTCCTTGTTTAATTTTTTTGTCTTAAATGTAGTGTTTCCTTGCTGAGTTATACAAAACAGAAGGGATCTCTCGTATCTGTATTGGACCTTATAGAAAATACTGTTCTCCACATCTCAGCGTGTTAATACGGGCCCCGTAACCGGGACGCGTGTCTAACGTCGCATAATAACACGTCCGCGCCGCTCGCGGGTCGTCGCGCGACTAATCAATTGGCGCGCGACGTGATGTCTTCATCAGCCGCCCGGGGGCGTAACGCCCTGCGCTTGCGCACCTATTCGCTTTTATAGGAAACACCATTGGGAATTTGCATAGGGCTTTTATGAGTTGTAAAATTTGAAGAGCCGTAAGCACGAAGCAAGCTAGATATTTTTCCGCGCTTGTTTAAGTCACTGAGTTTTTATCAAGCAAGCGTGAATCAATGTAGACGACATCGTCAATTCAGTATCATCATTTATCATTAAGGTGAAATAAGATTGGTTGGGGTGGTTCGATAAAGCCGTGTTAAACTTATGCTTAACTTAGTGGAAAAGTATAAATAACATACCTACAAAACTAAAAACCGAGTAGGTGACTCACCCACACAATGTTTGCACCAAAATCCCACCCTTAACCTCGCAAACTAAGCACGCATGCGATTTACTAAGCAATTGAAAGTGGCCACTTAAAGGAATCACAGTGCGGAGAGGCAACAAATCCAACAAATTGAACAGGATCGGCAATTACTGAAGACAATGCGTGCGTGAGAGCCGGGCGCCGCGCACGCAGCCCGCGAATTAGACTCGTTATGTGCCGGGGTAATTAGGGAGCGTTCCCACGCGGGACTGCTACCCTGGACAGGTGGACTGCATTCTTATAACACTTCAAGGAACTATAGTATTGCACCCTAAAGTGAAATAATTAGGTAGGCAGCTCTCCTCTTGAATATATTAGTGGTTTCTCTACTCCAGCAATGGCGTACCTATTGATACGTTTCAGGTCTGCGTTTTAGGAAGGAAAGCTCGAACGCTAGTTAGAATTAGATTCGTTATGGGCCGGGGTAATTATGGAACGGTCTCATTGCTCCCGGGACTGCTAGGTAGCTGAGTTTCGTTCATCAAGTTGCACCCTAATTACTAGAGAATAGGAGGTATAAGTTATATACGTCAAGCAATTGTGTTATCCCTATAGACCTAAAGCGCTGAATGACTCGTATGTTTTCTGATTACTTTAGACAATTTTAGTTGTCTAGAATAGGCTAAGCTCTCAATCTTAACGCTAGAAGCAAAAAGGCACGTATACAGACTGAAAATAACATGAAGTTAATTTGGCAATGCTAACTCTAACCATAATTACAATTCGGCCCACCCGCTCTCAGAACCGTGACCAAACCCGTTATGATTATTCACGAAATTAAGTTAGTAACTGCAATTACAATTACGTACTATATTAGTCAATTACCTACACCGTATCAAGATAAATCACATGCAAATGTAAGCCAACATTAAGCAGTCATAAACTAGAACAAGAAAATTAACTACAAACCGTTGAAACTCAACTAAATCAATTCCAAAGTTAACCGCTGGTATTAATTTGAAAATGGGCCTATTCATTCCTTTAGATATAGTATCGGCGTGGTTAAACGCGTTTTTAATAAGGCATCTATTAAGTTGACAAACGTGTGAATGAGTGTTTGTTGCCTTTTGCGTTGAGGAGCGGGGCGCGGGCGCATTGGCACGTCCCCTGATGATTTACCGAAAGCCGAAGCTACTAGGGTTACCATACGTTAGATTTATCCTGACATAACAGGAATTTAATGTTTCTTGCCAACGGACTCTTCCCCTATGTATCGTAAAAGGCGACTGAGGGACTTGATATAAAAGTGGGCAGCACCGCTCTCTATTGCCAACTGCGGACTCCGGGCTCTAGCACTGCAGTGTGTAAACTAAGGGGGAACCATTATACTATTTTGCCGAGAAAGTTATCATGGAGGTTCAGATCTTCAATCGATGATCACCACCACTGTCAAGAGTATAGAGCTTAGAAGAAAAATCAGGACCAGAAAGGCCTGTCAACTATTTAAGTTCTGATTCTGAGTCTCTATAGATATTCAACACATAAGACGTCGGGTACATGAACGTAACAGAAGACAAGACACCGGATGAATAGTGGAATTATACAGAGGTTTTTTTTATCCGCGCCGCAATAGCCATCAGCGAGCGCATAAAAGAAACTTGTAGTATTTTCAGCGAATGTCGGTTTTTTTTTTGGTCAAGATTTTATTCCTTTTCGACCTGGTAACCCTACGGCGGAGTTTGGTGGACTATGTTAAACCCCTATATTGGGCCGCTGACAATGTGACGTTTGAAATGTGTATCAGGCCTAATTTGGTTTAAAAATGTGACGGTTATTGCGTAGCCACGTAATAAATAATTTTAGTTATTTACGATACGCTAATTCGAAGTAATTGTCTACTTGGAATCAGCGCATTGATCCAAGGCAAATTTGAAAAGGACCAAGGAATTGCTTAAGCATGGCAACATTCAATCTTCAGACACTATTTTCACTTAAAAATCAATATGACAATAAACGATATAGGAACTGTCTTAAATAATGGAAAAGCACTTACTTCGACTATAATTATATTCTTACATACGCCGGAAAAGCTTAAAACACTCAGCAGGCTACTGAATTTATTGTAGCTCAGTTAATCGACGCAGATGACTTAATTGTCACTGTAACAAAAAGGTCAGCCAATCAGAAGAGCCTGCTGTTTAGTGCAGTTGGCTTATTACTTAACTCGCTCGCAATCGCCATCGTGTTCATTTTCAGTTTACGTAGTTCACGTATGGGCTGACAATTGGCATCGGAATCAGCCAGCTGTCACATTCATAAAAGAACAGTCAAAATGAACACGATGGCGATTGCGAGCGAGTTAGGTAATAAGCCTACAGATTCTGCAATCCAAAGACCGGATTCTGAATGAGGACTTTTGTCAATTTTCTTAAACCAAATTTAAACTGCCGAAAAATATAAATTAATGAGTTTCTCCGCGTCGTATATCACCCCACTTAAGCTGCGCGCGCGCATGTGCGTCCATTCATTGCGTATAAGGGCCCTTGTAGCGCCGACACCGACAAGCCGTGTTCGGTCGCTACTGCCCAGGTTTTTAAGGCAAGGAAATCGATTTATCGAGTGCGAATATTGCGTTTAGTTCCGTATTTGAATTTTAAAGCGAGTCTCGTATGCAACGAAGACCCGTTTTCTTTGCAATTCGCAATTTTTACTATGGATCGAAAGTCGTCTTTGCAAAATCTACCACGTTTTATGCCAGATGTAACATCAAAAAAAACAATCTTTGATATTCAAAGCTGTACAAATTACATTTAAAATTAGAGTGGTAATGGAATTTCTTGACCGACTATAACTATACTATTGTTATTACAGTTTTTACTGAATAAACTGGGCTTTTTGACATCGGCTTTGACATCGACGTTTTGTTTTTCAATGCCAACGAAATTAAATTGCTGTCAAATCGTGTATAAATCGGTAAGCCACGGGTTGAGTCATGTCCGCAAATTATTCGTACCCATACCCATGTCGCCTATTGGTATTTAAAAGAAAGAAACGGCCGAAACTTCAAATTTACTTTATATTCGAATAGGCCGTTGCATCGGAGTATTCCGTGTAACTTGGCATCTCCGGCGAGTCTTTATTTTTGTCAAATGCCTTTATTTTTGTCAAATCCTTTGGGTCCATGGATTGTGAATCTTGTAGATATTTTACGATTTAGGTAAACAATGAATCAAACATTTATGTTAATGTTAGCACTGCTGCCCAAAGAATTCAAAACCACTACGAATATTGTCATAAATTGGCCTTCTAGGCTTGCAAACTTCAACCGTGCGCTGGCCAAATATGACGTGGGAAGTAGGTGACCGTTGTGAATTTGTAAGTCAATAGACACACAAATAAGGATCCATACAAGTGTACTAACCGCAGAAGTCTAAGAAGGAAAGTAACCCTGATAATTGCTGGGATAACACTGGAGTTTTGCTACCTTTCACACGCCTTACATAGAAGATAGTGTAACCAATGACCTTTGCAGCCGACGCTTAATTCTAGGAATCGAACTTAGTTTATTCGCCGAGCATCGAACACCCGAACCCGTATTGATGAGACTCGCCTGATTTCCAGAAATAAATAGCACAGTATTTATAAAGTTAAAGCAACGAGCGAGATCCGGCGCGCCGATTGCAGAACATTCTTGTATCACTTGTAAAATACTTTATTGCTCTGCAGTAAGCCTGGTGCAAACTGCCCACTTTTTTATTAACTTTATCATGATGGAAATCTTCGCTGCACACAATTGCTCGAGATCTATTCAACTTTGGAATGACATAAAATGGTTTTTAAGCTGGTTTTCATACATCTCTACACAACTTAACTAGCGTGGATTGATATTTCACTGCAAGCAGATTTTTATCTGTTAGTTGGGTTGAATAATTACATTGTACTTCTCATGGTTCTGAGTGGCTAATCTATGAAATTGTAACCGGACGAGCATGAGATCAGGGGTCGTGTTGTTCGCTTGTGACCAGAGCAGTAAAATTACATCAAAATTTATAGACAGGAGCGCCAGATGAATCCACCGACAAACATGAGTATTAGCCAAATAAAAAAAAAACAGTAAATGTTTATCACACCAATTTATTCACTGTTCATTTAACATGAGGTGGCCACTAATGACCTTTTTACTCCTACCCTCTTTGAAGTCTATAAAATTACTCTTAGTTAGCTAATTAAGACCAACGAACACAGCCTTAAGGATTAAAGTTAGGCATTGCTAAGATTGATTTAAATTGACTAGTGTCACTTTAAACCAAAATTAACCTAATGTTACAATACAGTAAAAATAGTCCTACCCTAAAGTATTTCGGTTGCTTTGAGATTTATAGTTTAAGAAGTTAAATAAAAAAAAGTCGGTATTACCAGTTGCGGAAGTAAAAGTTCCTCGGGACCCGAGAAGATACACGACAGACCTCCGCACCGAGAAAATCACCAGCTGGCACGTAACTGAAGAGGGCCCGAAAAACGTACACGGGATACCGCTTACAGGCTGCGGGCACACGCTGTCATCACTCCGTATAGGGACGTTTCCTCTTGAGTTATATGGTTCTTGGTTTGTAGGCCACCCACCTCCGAAGATCAACGCGGCAGGATTATACCAGTAAAGTTTCAAACCATCGGGTATTCCGGGACTTCCTAATGGTAATCTTCATCCAGATTAAAATTGTTAAGGGAATAGAAATTTAGATTTTCTATCCGGGGGTAACTGAGTAGTGGATCGATAATTAACAGCCGATAAAGAGATGGATCTTCTTAGAAAATCATGGGGGGGTTTAACGCCCGACCAACATGAAGCTAAATTCACAATTCATGGGCTGAACGCTGGAACAAACAACAGCCTATTAAAGATTACACTTTACAACACAATAAAAAGGCTCATCTTCGGTGCAGATACATACCCCGAAGCGAAGAAATTGATCCGGAAAGGAGATTAGATGTGCTCACATTATGAGATTACAAAGCCGAATGGATCTACCACAACGGATCGAATCTGCCAGATCATTCCCTTAACGTTCCTTATACACACTCGCAGCGAAAACAGGACTCGGAATATACCTAAGCCCATCTTCCCAAATCTTCAATAACTGGACATACCCAAACACCGACTACGACCTGAAAAGAACAATCTAGACTTCTATTCATTTTTTCCATAATATTAGTACCAAAAGGTTGTGTAAATAAGTTTGACGTTTGCCAAACCATGGAATGCTAACCGCATGAAACGTAACGAAAGTCCTTCAATGTTGCCAATTTACTGTGGCGTTTCGTTCGTTTGGGAAACGAACCAAAAGGCCTGACGAGTTGAATTGTTGCGACTTATATATTTTAGAATTTTGGTAGATCGTACTGCTAGGTATCCCACGGGATGTCTAGGCTTCAGCTGCAACCCTTGTATAGCTGAAACGAGCCCATTTGTAGGAAATTATTACGACAACTGTCAAAAGTGACAATCACTGACGGCTAACCTGTACTATCAAAACCGGAATAACGAAACGCACACCATTGACAGCCGTATATCGCAACCTACTGAAACTGTTTGTTATTGTAAGTCTGTTTTGGGTGCAAATCAAAGCAAATTGCATGTGAAAGTGTTGTGAAAGCGAAACAAAAGATCGTAACAATGGTATGGCCAGTCCGCCCTGCACAGCAGCAGCCAAAAACCATATGAGAAAAGGTAACAAACAAGCTTCAACAGTTACGTCCCCAACTTGTCCATAAATAACTGTTAAAACACTTGAATTACCAGTATTCAGACTCGAAAGTGTTACAGTATCGTTTTAGTTGGGAAAATAATTTTATTTCAGAATCTTAATTCTGAAATAAAATTATTAGAAGCACTACCGGGTGAGCAACCCAATACAAAAAAAAATGTTTACTCTCGCCGCCAACGGGGAAAGTTAGTTACATCATGGTTCGAAAAATTGAGCGCCTAACGGATAGCGGCTGACTCAACCCTCTTGCCACTACAGCTTGAAAACTAAAGAAGGCGGATGTGAAGCACTTATCAAGGAAATATCGTCTTCGCCAAGGGTGGGGAAGACGAGTGAAATCATGGTTTGAGAATTGAGCGCCTAACGTTCAGCGGCTAACTCAACCCTCTTGCCACTACCGCTTAAAAACTAAAGAAAAGGTAATGTCTGCAAACTAGATGACAGACACTAGTATAGGTACACCTACAAAATAATCAAAACTCAACAACCTAACAAATATCGTGAGGGACGGTAAGGAACAAAACCATGAAAAGCGACGCTTCAGAAGGTCTACTTTCCTGAGGATCTCAAAAATCCTCTTATCTCAGTCCTTCTACAAACTAGTGTAACACAGAAACTAACCCGTACTTATTCTACTTATGAATGTATATTTTGCTTGTATAACTTGAGAATGAAGTCAATAATATTCCTAAAACTACCTATGGATGCATCCTAAACTACTCACGGAATTATGGTTTAGACTCATGAAAACAAATATAAACTACTAAAGATGGGTTACTGGTAGTGTTCACCCTTCCTCGCACCTAGTCGAGTGGTGAGAGCTGGAAATGGAGAATACCACTTCGGAGGACTTGGATGTTCAACCTCTTGTGCAGTTTATTTCCCGGTTATCTTACTCCCGTACCGAGCCACAGGGCGCTGGCGCTGCTGCTAGTCAGTAGGTTTTTGAGTAAGATGGTGGTATCCACCCGGACGGACCTTGCACACGATCCTACCCCCGGCGCGTTTCTTAGACCCTAAACCTTACTATCCTAAATGAAACTACCCCTCATCACACGATCACCCTGTCATTCGATCACTCAATTATTCAAACACTCACTTTATTCAAACGCCCTCCTATTCGATCACCCAATTATTCGAATCCTCTCATTACTCAATAACACCGTCTGAGCCACCCAGGTATCCTTTCGCACAGTTTCTCATGCGAGGTGGTTAGTTTCTTATAAACTAGAGGGCCCTTCATAACTACACTGTTCACTATGACTTACTAGGTTAACATTTTATTAAGCTAGATGGTATTTGCGTTGACTTTATTAACTATACCGCATGGAATAGGACCGGAAAGGCAGATTATCTATACTGACCATTTCTCTAGTTCCTGGAATCCACATAGAAGGGGACTGGAAGAAAGCTTCAGAAGAAAATACTTTTTCCAGCGTTTTTGGTTGACTAAACTCCGAGGAGTCTTATCATTCGGGAAGAAATTAGAGATAGTCACAAGCGCAAGTAGCGAATGCTATACGCACCGCCGAGGGGCATGTTTTTTAAAAGAAAAATTAGTTGAAACCTTCTAGTGAAGGCTATTAGCTCAGGCGTGACCCACAGCCACTGAATATACACGAGAAAGAAAATCTCGCCAAAGTATAGAAAAGAAAAAATCCCTTGTGGGTCCAAACACCCTCAGTTGAGGACGGGACAATCAGCCCCCCAAAGTATATAGAAAAAGAACGGTATCTATTACAAAAACCGTTAGTAAAAAGGCGGAGACATCATCTGCAAATGTGATGACAACGCTAACAGAGGTTTTAGCAAAAACCAGTGAAGTCAAATATAGGCACCGAGCTCTACTCAAGTAAGCACTACCAGCATAACCGCATTCCGATGCACAAATACACTATTTAACATCAAGGAGAGGGCGCAGCGTCGCCAGGTCGGACGAGATCCTTAATGTGAAAGTCTCCCAACATTTTACCAGCCAAGGATTTCAAAGTATACACCAGAGGTCCCAGCTTCTTGTGAATGACACATTTTTCATAACGTGGAGCCAGTTTGGCTGAAAAGTGTTTAGCCGCGTTAGATAAGTGAAAACACTTTTTGTATACAATTTGTCCCTCCCGCAATTCAACATGTCGCTTCCGCAAGTTGTAGTAGCGAGCGTTACGCTCATGAGCACTTCGTAGACAAACTCGCACCTTCTCAAATATAGTCTTTAACTCATTAAGTTTGTCCGAGAACGCATATCCATCGTCCGCAGTAAGAGCGTACCTGTCGATAGGGCTTTCAGAGTTATAGAATGAACCGTCAACTATCATTTCTCGACCATGAGTAAGGAAGTATGGGGTAAATTTGGTACATTCATGTACGGCTGTGTTTAGCGCACATTGAATTTCGGCCACGTGCTTATCCCAATTTCGGTGATCCGTCCGCACGTACGAAGCGACTGTTCTAACGATTTCGCGGTTCGTTCTCTCCGTGTGATTCGTTTGCGGATGGTACCGGGGGTTATAAAATATGTGGGGCACGCCATATTTACTCAAGAGGTCTCTAAAATCTTTGGAAATGAACTGTGGTCCGTTGTCAACGTACACATATTTAGGAACTCCGTGCACAAGAAAGATATCCTTCTCCATACATTTTACAATGGACTTTGCAGTAACATTACGTAGAGGAAAAATGGTCACGTATTTGCTGAAATAATCGGTACAGACAAAAACATACTGGTTTCTAAGATAAGAAGGCGGAAAAGGTCCCAGGATATCACACGAGATCGCCTCTCCAGGTACCGTGATGCGCTTAGGATTTCCCATTAAACCAGGACGAGCTAAATTAACCGGTTTGTAGACTTTACAAGTCTCACATGAGTCCACATAATCCTTGACGTCTTGGAATAGAGTCGGCCAATAGTACAGATTCGAAATCCTGGAGTGGGTCTTAGCAACGCCAAAATGACCGGAAGTGACGTCGTCATGACACTTTGATAAGATCTCATTACGGCTCTCGTAAGGCACTACCACCTTCCAGTCGAACTGAGCTGTTAGGCGATATTTGTTCTTCGAGTACCGAAAGAGTTTCTCATTTTCTATTTTGTAGTTGGGAAACAGAGAAGGATTCTCAGTCACCTTCCTATGCAAGTCCAAGTACCAAGGGTCTTGGGTCTGAAGTATATCGATAGAAGAGACTTGAATCCGTGATAAACAATCGGGTATGATATGCTCTTTACCCTTCCTGTGTATTAATTCGAATTCGAATTGACTTAGTCGGCATGCCCATCGGTTTAAACGCCCGGATGGGTTTTTCAAATTAGTAAACCACCTCAGAGATGCGTGGTCTGTTACTATGAAACACTTCCTTCCTTCAACGTAGGCGCGGTACTGTTCTAACGCATATAAAACCGCGAGTAATTCTCTTTCAGTGGCAGAGTAGTTGATCTCAGCTTTGTTGAGTGTACGACTACAGTAAGCAATAGGGTGGTCATAATTATCGTGTTTTTGGGTTAAAACCGCTCCTATGGCGAAAGAGGAGGCATCTGTATGAATATAAAAAGGTTCATTGAAATTCGGACATTTAAGGATAGGTGCAGAGACCAAAGCAGCTTTAAGTTTAATAAAAGATTCATTAGCTTCGTCAGTCCACTCAAATTTTATATTTTTACTAGTCAATCGTGAAAGTGGGCGCGCGATTTTGGAAAAATTATCTATAAAGCGTCGGTACCAACCGCACATGCCCAGGAATCTTTTGATGCCTTTAGAATCCTCAGGTGTGGGGAAATTTAAAATTACATCAATTTTAGAAGGATCTGTATGTAAACCGAATCTGTCGACTATATAACCGAGGTATTTGAGCTCTGTCCTGCAAAAAAGTGACTTTCCCATATTAATGGTTAAATTAGCAGCCTTGAGCTTTTCAAACACAGCTTTTAAGAGACGCAAATGCTCATTAAAGTCAGAAGTACATATAATAATGTCATCTATGTAACAGAAGACTCTGTTATCAAACTCTGCGGTAAAAAGAGTGTCCATTAGACGTTGCATAGTAGCCGATGCACCTACCAATCCGAAACACATTCGGTTATAATGATATAAACCTCTACCAGGAACAGTGAAACTAGTTTTTTCCTTCGAGTCACCACTAAGAGGAATCTGGTGATATGCTGCACTTAAATCTAGGGACGTTAAGTATTTAGCGTCGCGCAGATTATCCAAGATGTAGTTTACATAGGGTAACGGATAAGCGTCTGACTTTGAGACTGAGTTTACTTTCCTGCTGTCAAGACAAAGTCGGAGGTCTCCATTAGACTTCTCCACCATTACAACGGGAGAGTTCCAAGGGGAGTGAGACGGTTCCACAATACCCGCTCTCAACATACGATCCACCTCTTTCTCCAGTGCTACCTGTTTATCTGGGCTAAGTCGGTAATATTTTTGTTTAATGGGTGGAGAGTCACCGGTGTTAATCACGTGTTGAATTAGGTGAGTTTTGCCTAGTCCAACTTTATCAGTATCTATCTGATCATATAAAGCTTTGACTCTATTCAACTGAGTCTTCTGTACGGTAGTCAAAGAGTCAATATCGGTAAGACCGGATTCAACAGGCATGGCTGATATACTAGCCACCCTCTTATCCGGGGAAAGTCCGGCAAAGATTTCCGGAGCCAGATCAAAAGCCCTCCAGAAATTTAGACCGAGTATAAGATGAGAGGTAATATCAGGTTGGATGTCAAAGTGTATTATTTGAATTCTTCCGTTATAATTAATTGGTAAAGACATGTAAGAAGTACAAAGTAGTTCCTGTCCATTAGCTACTCTGATCTTCAGGGGAAATTCATGAGTATAGATAGGTATACCCATTGCCGAAAATGTTAAGTGACTATTCATCCCCAAAATACTACTACTCGCACCACAATCTAGTAACGCCTTAACCTTTAAGTCTAAAATGTCTAAAAGCACGTATAATCTGGTATCTCCCTGTGGAGGTTCAAAGTAAATTGTCTTCTTACAAGGTGAGGGAGAGTAAGTTACTTTAGGTGTTCTGTTGTAGAAGACAAAGCTATTTAGTTTTTTGGCTGAGCACAGGTCGGACATTCCGGAGTACGTACGCCCCTCGCACCACATTTGAAACACACTATTTCGCGGGAGTTCATACACCTGCCAGTGACATGGTCTGTCTTGCCACAGCGGAAGCATGCCTGTCCATTTGAGGCATTTCTCATTGAGGCTACATGAGGAGTCCTAGAACTATACTGAAAACCATGAGGTCTCTTGGGAGTACCTCGAGATTCAAATTTATTTCCCCTAGAAAATTGGTCACGCGGAAGCTCTCTATTTGTTCTAGAAGTAGACGGTTCGTGGAATTGATCAGCCCTGATATTGGCCAACTCAATTCGCTTACATAAGGATGTCAACTGAGCAATCGAAGTGATATCCTGTAAGGCCAGTTCCCTACTATATTCTGGACGGATATTTCGAGTCAAAATGTCTAATTTATCTTCCTCAGGCACTTTCTTATTAAGTCGCTCGAACATACCTAGCATCACTGACACAAAAGACACAATAGTCTCTTCTTTCGACTGAGTGCGGTTGCGAATTTCTTTAAGTAGTTTATGGTCTAAGTCCGGAATATCGAAATCCTCGCGTAGGGCTGTAACGACTTGCGAGTACGTACTGAACTCGTCACGTTTCGAACGAAACCATGATAACGCTGGACCTTCCAGTATCTCCGGGAGACCACGGAATACTTGCTCCTGAGAGATTTGTCTAGCAATCCGCAACTCCTCCAAACGAGCTAAAAATAGTCGAGCACAAGAGTTACCGCTATATTTTAAATTAAATGAGTTGATGTTGAAGTGTTTTTCAGCCTTATAAATTATTTTTTTAATCACTTGAGCGGGCTCGTTTCTAGACTCCTCGTCACTGTGGTCACTCTCAGAATCAGAATCACCTCCAGCATGCAGACGATCCACAATATCATTCAGAATAGTTTGCAGAAGTTGTACGTCCTCGGAGTTATCTGTCAAACGTAACGCACGACACCTGAAATACCTACACCTCGATAACAAGCGAGAACGAGAAGAAGGAGAAAGCTCTCCACGCGAAGCGTTATCAATTTCCTCTATCTTACGTTGTAAAACCGACACTTCCACCGGCATGTCTAAAGTTCCCGTAAGATTAAATCTCAATCCACCCTTATCAGCAAGATTCGCTGTCTGTTCAAGAACCTGTTGCAAACTATGACGACGTGATGCCGGGTTTACATCACACCCCCGAATGACTAGCTCATGAGTGATTTCATCCTTCTTAAGATGTGATATGCTACCGCCGGCCAGTATAAAATCCATGTTAAAGAAAACAAACAAAACCTGTCCAAAAAAAAAAAACCTTCAACCAATTTCCTTGGCAGTAAAAGTTTATCAGAACTCTTATTTCACTGGTATCAGAAACTTACTGTTTAATTATTAGTCATTCAAAGCGTCTGAAATAATTTTTACAGGTGAAGCTATTAACTTTTACAAGTTGTTTATGATTTTGTAAAAATACCATTAATTTTTTTAAATCATTACTGGAAAATGTTCAAATTCATACTTATTTCACTGGTCCAAGAAACTTACAGGTTTAATTAATAGTAAGTGTTTTATAACGGAATATTTTTTTTTAAATTATCACCAGTACAAGTTTAAAGTTAGAATATCACAGCTTAAATCCAGTTAAATTTAGTTTCTATTTTAACAGCCAAAACGGCCAGTGGTTACTTCACAAAAAAAACGTGTCAAAAGTAAGCAAACGTAAAGCTTTAAACTAATGTGGTTTTATTTGGTTACATTTAACCATCAACTCGTGGTTTACAAGTTTCACTCTAAGTTTATGTTCAAGTTTATATTAAAATAATATTCATTCCAAGTTTCAGTTGTAGGTTTATATTCACTCTTTAAATTTCCATGTTTAAAGCTCAATAAAAATTTAAAATGTTTAGTTTAAATTCAGAACCTCTGATCCGATTACTTAAAGGTAATCTCAGACCATACTTAACACTAACACAAAAAAAAACATTCAATGATTCACTACTCAGTTACCCCCGGATAGAAAATCTAAATTTCTATTCCCTTAACAATTTTAATCTGGATGAAGATTACCATTAGGAAGTCCCGGAATACCCGATGGTTTGAAACTTTACTGGTATAATCCTGCCGCGTTGATCTTCGGAGGTGGGTGGCCTACAAACCAAGAACCATATAACTCAAGAGGAAACGTCCCTATACGGAGTGATGACAGCGTGTGCCCGCAGCCTGTAAGCGGTATCCCGTGTACGTTTTTCGGGCCCTCTTCAGTTACGTGCCAGCTGGTGATTTTCTCGGTGCGGAGGTCTGTCGTGTATCTTCTCGGGTCCCGAGGAACTTTTACTTCCGCAACTGGTAATACCGACTTTTTTTTATTTAACTTCTTAAACTATAAATCTCAAAGCAACCGAAATACTTTAGGGTAGGACTATTTTTACTGTATTGTAACATTAGGTTAATTTTGGTTTAAAGTGACACTAGTCAATTTAAATCAATCTTAGCAATGCCTAACTTTAATCCTTAAGGCTGTGTTCGTTGGTCTTAATTAGCTAACTAAGAGTAATTTTATAGACTTCAAAGAGGGTAGGAGTAAAAAGGTCATTAGTGGCCACCTCATGTTAAATGAACAGTGAATAAATTGGTGTGATAAACATTTACTGTTTTTTTTTTATTTGGCTAATACTCATGTTTGTCGGTGGATTCATCTGGCGCTCCTGTCTATAAATTTTGATGTAATTTTACTGCTCTGGTCACAAGCGAACAACACGACCCCTGATCTCATGCTCGTCCGGTTACAGTGGCGCCCAACGTGGGGCACACGCTGTCATCACTCCGTATAGGGACGTTTCCTCTTGAGTTATATGGTTCTTGGTTTGTAGGCCACCCACCTCCGAAGATCAACGCGGCAGGATTATACCAGTAAAGTTTCAAACCATCGGGTATTCCGGGACTTCCTAATGGTAATCTTCATCCAGATTAAAATTGTTAAGGGAATAGAAATTTAGATTTTCTATCCGGGGGTAACTGAGTAGTGGATCGATAATTAACAGCCGATAAAGAGATGGATCTTCTTAGAAAATCATGGGGGGGTTTAACGCCCGACCAACATGAAGCTAAATTCACAATTCATGGGCTGAACGCTGGAACAAACAACAGCCTATTAAAGATTACACTTTACAACACAATAAAAAGGCTCATCTTCGGTGCAGATACATACCCCGAAGCGAAGAAATTGATCCGGAAAGGAGATTAGATGTGCTCACATTATGAGATTACAAAGCCGAATGGATCTACCACAACGGATCGAATCTGCCAGATCATTCCCTTAACGTTCCTTATACACACTCGCAGCGAAAACAGGACTCGGAATATACCTAAGCCCATCTTCCCAAATCTTCAATAACTGGACATACCCAAACACCGACTACGACCTGAAAAGAACAATCTAGACTTCTATTCATTTTTTCCATAATATTAGTACCAAAAGGTTGTGTAAATAAGTTTGACGTTTGCCAAACCATGGAATGCTAACCGCATGAAACGTAACGAAAGTCCTTCAATGTTGCCAATTTACTGTGGCGTTTCGTTCGTTTGGGAAACGAACCAAAAGGCCTGACGAGTTGAATTGTTGCGACTTATATATTTTAGAATTTTGGTAGATCGTACTGCTAGGTATCCCACGGGATGTCTAGGCTTCAGCTGCAACCCTTGTATAGCTGAAACGAGCCCATTTGTAGGAAATTATTACGACAACTGTCAAAAGTGACAATCACTGACGGCTAACCTGTACTATCAAAACCGGAATAACGAAACGCACACCATTGACAGCCGTATATCGCAACCTACTGAAACTGTTTGTTATTGTAAGTCTGTTTTGGGTGCAAATCAAAGCAAATTGCATGTGAAAGTGTTGTGAAAGCGAAACAAAAGATCGTAACAATGGTATGGCCAGTCCGCCCTGCACAGCAGCAGCCAAAAACCATATGAGAAAAGGTAACAAACAAGCTTCAACAGTTACGTCCCCAACTTGTCCATAAATAACTGTTAAAACACTTGAATTACCAGTATTCAGACTCGAAAGTGTTTATAACTCGAAACTAAACTCTATACTCGAAAGTCTGCATTTTCTCGAAGGTTCATCTTCAGGATTTCCAAGAAACTATTTAAATGTGTAATTCACGGTTATGTGCTTTAATTATCGTGTCTCGGTTGAAGCCTTTACGATGTGACGCCGTTTCCTTGCACGCTACCAGACAAACAAATCAATCATTTTATATATATTGTTATTAGCCAGTTTCTCTGACATTCCTATTATAATTGCTTCAGTAGTCAGTAATATCCCTATTAGTTGTTGTCCATAGTATATTTTATTTTATTTTTAGGTTTATGAACTCTTATTCGTTATTTCTTAAAATTTAGCTGCTTGTCACTTCGAAACCTAATTATTTTTCTCCACAACCTAAGTGACTGACTTTTATTGGTGTATTTGATTGCAACTCACCACATTCCCTACACACACACATTTCACACTTCACAGTTCCCTAGCCAAACATGCAATAACGGCTTCCTGGGTGGTATACATTGGTAGTTTCATAATATCATGTTAATTTTTCCGTATACTTTCTCATAAAGTAAATTATCAGAACCAAGTCGCGTTGACCGCTCTGTACGAAACGAGAGAGACACGGCGGAAGGGGTTAGTTTTTTCCCGGGCGCGAGCGGGACAGAGTGATCGTTTCTTCGTTTTTGGATTTATAGCAGCGCCTCCCCGTTAGTTTTATCTGTATCGCTCGGTGCGCTATGGAGCTATCGCGTAAGCGAGTCACCATCTGCTCGGCTTAGCGCGCCTGCGTCTGCCTCACACGAGGTGCTTTCCTAACCATTTTCAGGAAAACCTTAGAAAAAACATACTTTAATTAAAGATTTTCACCACTTTCTGTTGGCCTAATGTTGCGGTTTTTTCCACTTCTTTGTTATCTTAGGTATTATGTATTATCGATTATGTATGACGTTTGAATAAACCTCGAAAGGGAAATGATTATTTATAAATGAAAAAATGCGATTATTTAAGTTTCTCGTTGGCTGAGCTCGCCACATTTTAATAACAAAGAATAATATTGCACCCAGTGTGCATTGATCTCAAGCTAATGATACACTGATTAACAATATTCGGGTCCGATAGCAGTGAGTTACTCGCGGGGGGCGGGGCGAGGCGCGATGCTAGATTGCGCGCGCGCCGATTTATGCCAACCTCTCCGTATTAACTGATAATACCTACTAAATATGCCATTATTATATGCGAAACAAATACTCTCACAGTTACGATTACACCAGCGATAGTTCGTTGTTTTTATTTATTGCTGGGAAAGGAATTTGGATCGAGATAGTGTGCTATACGCACTCGTACCTACACATCTTTCGTGTGAGGGTACTTATATTTTAGAACTCTATATGGTCCTGAGGTTACTGTCCTCGTTTTCACTACGTCCTTTTTAGAAAAGTTTTTTTTTTTATTTTAATACAATTTGTTGCTATGTGTAAGTGAAGCGAAACGTGCGTTAAAAATCATCATTTATTCTTTACTCTCTTTGTGCTAACGATTCCTTAAAGTCGTTAATTCTTTCACGTCTATGATTAAGTGCTGATATTTTGAACTGATCGGTATCACTTGCTTGTTTCTTCTCATTGCAGAAGTCGTTAGGTTCACGTCAAGCTTGTAAGCCTCTTGACATTTTAGGAGTTAACTAGATAGTTAAAATCATCCTTCATATCTTGTGCAGGGTTCCTGGACGTCCCAAGCCTGCGTACACTATCTGTTCTATCACGCATGTCCTTTGTTAAAGCGGAATAAAGCCAATTTATAAATTCGTCTCCAACACGAGCATCATTAATTATGTTGCTGGCTGGGTGGCTGAGAAAAACTTACTCCACTCATTTTGCTATCATTACAATCATGCACTGTCCTTGTTGTACCACCACTGCTAGTGGTATACTTTTTCAAAAGGTCATTGTAACAGCCAGATTCTTCTCAAACAGTTTGTAACCTATTTGGTTTAGGGGTAGAGTTTAGTTTGCTTTAAAGCTGTGTGGTGGTTGTTTCGTTTGTTTTGCTAGGGTTTTAATCCTGTCTCCTTCTATTGTTTTGTTGAGCAACCTCCCCGGCGTTAATGGTGTTATCTGGCCTCTCGAACGCAGCACCTCTCCGTATATTTCTTTATCTTGTCCGCTCTGTTGGCGGTTACCAACAGTTTGTTTTTTATTCATTTGCTAATTTCGAAAATGAGAAGGCGCCCGTGATCGCATCGCCGATCGTAGATTTAGGTGCGCGCATTAATAAAATTAACGAATGTTTTTAGGATACCTTACCCAAAGGGTTTTGACGGGATACTTTTACCAAAAGATTAGATACCTACTAAAGCTCCACTCTCCGACCCTCAATCTTGCACTGGCCTGTATCTCTTGATCCGTAATAGCAAGGTGCTTGAATTTTTCTGAGTGTGTATGGCCACAAACAATACAAAGTAGACAATTAAGTGGTTATTGCTCCTTCTTAATAATGACTATTGACATTTTGTTTTTGTTGTATTGTGGTTATATTTTTAAATTGTTATGAGTTGTGTTGACATAAAACGACATAAATTATTATTATTTTTTTATGAATAAAGTGTTTATTGTATGGTGTTACGAAACCCTATGTGTGAGAGTCCTACTTGTACTTGGACGGTTTTTTGAATTAATTGAACGCGTCGTACCGGGAAACTGTTATCCCGTATCCGATTTCTTCCCGGTACTGTCCCCTTGGTATTTAGCAGGGATATTTATTGCTAAGCGGTTCACAATTGAACGATTTTTGTCATTTTAATCACTTCCGTTAAGGTTAAAGCGACGCATGGTCATGGGCAACCTAAATGAAAGAAAGTTTGTTGAAAAAAGAGTAAAAAATAATCCTTTGTAAATTTATACTGTGTCGTAAAAATAATTCGAAATACTTCAGGAGGTGGTTGGGTTTGTTTGACTGAACACCTGGTAAATGATTTTCATGATTTTTGAACTGTGGTGGAAAAATTATTCCATTTATTATGGGGGTGACGTTTTGACATGAAAGATTACGATGAAAAATCTTTATAGAGGAGTGGTCAATGCAAAAAAAAACAATCATCTGGTGGAATATTCCAGAACAATTCTTAGACACTTTGTACATACAGTAGAGTCTTAGGTATACCTGCATGGGACTGGTATAAAGCTGAGAAAAAAACCTCAATTGTTTTCGCTTTTAAAAATGCATGTTGAAAATGAACTTCATCCTGTGACCAACTAGCATTACCCTCACATTCCGCATATTTCCACATTCAACAACGTCATTGAATTTCTAACGTATGGTAAAACAAACAGTCGAAAGCGCAATCGCCATTTCCCAGGATTGTTTACATTAAATTACTACATTCGTTTGTGAGTAGTATTTCATGATAGTCGCGGTTGATTGTTCTACTTGCACCCTTTTAATGTTTATCTTTGATAATCATTGGATTTACTATCTTCGACGTTATTTACACTTAATTCTATGTTAGCTTCGGCTATATCTTTATTTAGTGTGGCGATGGCGTTCGAATCCACGACTTAATTACTTATCTACAGCCTTTTCTGATGCACGATCATCAGCCAAAAAACTCGACTTTACTATTGCACAAAGACCTCCCTCAGATAACACGTCAACGGACAGTCTGACTTTCTTCTTCCATCCGCCACCAGCGATATTGGTCTGGCCACCACCTTGTCCGTGTAGTGGGGATGAAAGTCAATGATCAGTCAATATCTTCCATCTAGTATCTGCACCTGTTATACTTGACTCCAGACTGCGCAAGTGGCCCTTTAGTAGGGTTATAATAAAAAATTAAGACTGACTGCTAGGTGCCAGTGGCGTAACTATATATAGTTCTATAACACAGAAGGGACGATGATGCACTTCTTTAGAGATAATATAATGAGGAAGGACCCCCATCTGATGAATCCGCCACGAGCCCCAGACGTTGTAGTTATGCCATGGTAGATACTGTAATGAATATGTTATAGTACTGCGTAAAAACTAGCCACCACTGGTATCGGCTTCCACCACAATCTGAGTGTGCCTTTCGACATTGCTTAAGCTGATGTTGAGGATTTTGACTCATCATTTTCGTAAGCAACCTATTTAATATTGTATTATCTATAATATTCGACGAGCCTTCGTAAACCCCAAGCCACAAGAGGAGCTGCGCCGACGCAGCCCGCGGCGGGGGCGGGGCCGACGCATGCGCGGCCACCCCGGCGACGACGCCCCGCGACTCACCTATATTTAGACGGCTTCATTGTCTGCCAAAGGTAACGTTGGAGGGAAAATAAAGTTATTTAAAGGCAAAACTGAGCGTTATGAGGCTGTGATAATGTAATAATCGTAGTACCAAATAAAGTACCCACACATCTTGGTATAGCCATAGACAGCGGCGGGTTTGTTACCGAATGGATTGAAGTTGAATGCGCGTAATAAATCTAACAGATTTTAGAAGGCTACGTAATTTGGACGGAATCTAAGATTTCAGGATTCTTGGTCTTCAGACAAGATTGCGGTCGGATTTTGAATATCCGAATATCTCGATTTGTCAATGAAATGAAGTAAATTGTTCACAGTTTATTTTAAAAGTTACAACTAACATAAACAAAAACATAATTCCCATGTGGATTCCGTTTGTGAAAGAATCTCTGAACTCTTAAATTTTCAATGTGTCCAACTCTAGCTGATCAGTGTCTGTTAAAGATCTACAGATATCTGAAATATTAAGATGCATGTTTAAATAATTTAAACCAAAATATTAGGTAGTAAAAGCCGAACATTTTTAAGTTAAGTTCAACTTCAATTTGTTGCATAATTGTTACTGCAGTATCAGAGTCGTAGTGGCTGCAAATAATACTCTAGTTCAGTTTCTAATGTAAGCTAATGGTATTAAGAATTAAACAGTTACCATATCAATAATTAATATCCAATCAGATCGCGGAACAATACCGTCTGCGCGCGAGTGCGACCTCATTACTATGCGTACGCGCCGCAAACTGTGTTGTGGCAGCGGTTTCACTTCATACTAATGTATGTCTCTTAGTCTGAAAGGAGACCAGTGCACAGCAGTGGGACGTATATAGGCTGGATTATGTATGATTATCTATTGTAGGCGACGCACCTATTTAGGCAGCTACCTTTTTATCAAACTATTATATTATTTTGGCACTGGCCACAAATAAAGTCAATTGCACGCAGCGCTAAAAGAAAACGAAAACAAAAGAGAGTCGTGTCTTTGCTCTTGTCAGCGCTGCGTGTTGAATTTTTACTATAATTTAAACTGTTTAATTTTACTAGTTTCTACAGTCTACGTCTATTGTACTGAAATGAATGTATACTACTCGTATACACCGGATATTTGTTTGATTGCCTTGTCAGCCTACAATATATTTTTTTTATTTGCAGCAATTTTTACAGTGTTTTTTTCTGAACACGAGTCAGAGTTTTCACTGTTTATTGTTACGCTAATGGTTATTCCAAAGGTTTGCTTGATTACTTCCACGCTGGTCTGGAAGCAAAGAAAAACATAGAATGTACAGTTGCATATCTTCCCGCGCTGATGATAAATGCCCATCGAGAGAATCGGCCAACATCGTAGGAATCATTTTATAGGCGATGCGGGCAGCAACCCATCACTATTTTGATTCCCCTTTCCACCTGTACGCCCACAATCATGCCTTTTAGTCTTGTCACTTTAGGCCCTGTCTACCCCGTAAGAGATAAAGACGTGATTTATGTATGTATTGCTTGATTAAAAAAAAACAAAAACAAAAAACTGTCGGCGGTACCTACAACAGGTCCCTGCTTGTCGAACAGTTCTGCTTCATTTTGAATAGGTAATCTGTGATTCAGTTGTGTCGTTGTGATATTCGTATCGCCCGAGCCTTTTTTCAGCGTTTAAATAGATAATTGAATGTACTGTTCTCCAGTATGCTGTAAGTTAGGGCTCACATGTGATTTCACCGCGTTATCTCGCCCAATACATCAATGGCTTGTCCAGTATTGTTAGTGACGGTCGGATCCATTGTGGTTGCGTTGCGTTGCGTAGTGATGGGCCCATTTGTCTTTTGGTACGAACTGGATCGGAGGTTGATACGGTGTAGTTTAGTGTGAAACGGACTTTAGCCGTTCGTGGCTTCAGATATCCTACTATTTTAAATGTGAAAGTTCCTTTAATGTCTGCTGGTCTATCTGTCTGTCTGTGTGATTGTTACTCTGTCACGCTAAAATGGCTGGACGGATTTGAAGGAAATATGGTATGCGTATAGACTTATTATCCCTTTGTATGGTTGGGGATTTACCCATGCTAAATCCCGAAATTTTGACGACTTCATACAATAATAACGCAAGGCGTAATGCTGAGCCAGCGACCGTTTCACTTTTGTGAAGACACACACAACACTGATGATCTATTTTTCATGTCTGTGTTTATTTTTCTTGATTATTTTCTATAAATGTGTGTATATTCTCTTATATTTGAGTGTCTTGCAAAAAGATAAAGAAGAAGAAGAAATAAATGTCTTCTTTCTTTCTTTCTTTCTTTCTTTATACAACATTATTGTTGCCAGTAGGTATTTAGTAAAATGCCGTAAAAATAGATATGTTTTTTTTTAATTGATAACAGGCGAGTGAAACCTTGAGTAAATGTTGGTGAAATATAATATATAAACCATAAGATGAAAATCTCACTAGCGAGAATGTTCTCAATTACGGAGAAAAAAAAACAACTTCAGTAACAACTTTCTTTGCGAACCATACCATAAAGTCACAACATCTAATCGCTTAACTCGCCCATCACTAGCGTCTTTGTGAACGATTGAGATACTTATAGCACAAAGCTTTTGTTACATAACGTTTGGCTAAATAGTTACAAAATATATCTGAGGATTACCCACAGAGCATGGAATTGACAGAGCGCGCCGCTATTAGAGACTCCTGGCGCCTATTTCACCAATTCGACAATTTGTCGGTGAGAAGTGACATTTCGAATTGCAATGCATGGTCAATATGAAGCCAACCAGCATAGATTCTCGTCGAGTTTGTAAAGTTAACAGATTTTACTCATACTACTCACACTACTACTGAAATGACGCATCCGTATTTTTCAAACTGTGGGTCGCGACCCCCTGGAGGGTCGCAAAGCCTCGACAAGGGGGTCGCGAGAGGTCGCAGCAATTATCTCATCAAAGAAGTTGCTTGCTATGCAAATGCATAAATGTGTCGTATTAATTAAATATTTGTAACATAAATATAATACCTACATGAAGAAAAGAAGGGGGGGTCGCGAAATATTTTCTTCATACTAGAGGGTCGTATTGTGTAAAAGTTTGAAAAACACTGGTCTAGATTACCGGCTATCATGCCATTTTTATACGACAAGGAAGGTAAACGAGCTACTCGATGTTAAGTGCACCACTTCCCATGGCCTCCCGCAATACTTAGAGGTTTAAAGATATACCTCATGTGCCATTAATTTCACGGGCTGTCTTACTCTCCACGCCGCAACACAACAGCGCAAGTAAGATAAGACGGGGATCCGGACGGACCTAGCACGAGGTCGTACCACCTTGCAAATCCACCACACCAAAAGGAAAGAATTAGCTAACCAACGTGTAAAAAACATCATGGCCGACGCTCTCGTAATTGGTGCAAGGCGCTGACACGCAGTCGAATAGGTATACTCTACACTGTCAAGTCTAGTAGCAGCCTAGCAGCGCGCTCTGTCTATTCCATGGTCTGTGGTATTACCGGTCGATAGCTTGGCAATGAATCTCGTAGGCACATTGTTGCTCATGTCGCTATAAACCGAATGGGACCGAGACGAATTGCGAATAAGTACGATTTTGTTCTAGTTAGGCAACAGAAATTAGGTGGTTTAAATCCTGGGATCCATCAGTGGGATGATGGGATACAATACAGTATAGACTAGGGCTTCCAATCCCGCACCCCATGCTCGATCCCGGTATTGGCGGGAGTTGGAATTCAAATCCCGCGGGATCCCGGTATTGGCGGGATCCCGCATATAATTATGAAAAATATTATGTGAAGCAAATAAAACAATAAATTAATCAAATTAAATCAACGTAATTTCACTTTAATTAACGTTAAATGAGATCAATCAAATTACACTTCAATTACTGAGATCAAATATAAAAATACAATCAAGTACAATAGAAGAAAACAGTTTCAGCTGAATGATAAATAATTATTTAGTTTCTGTCATATTTTTTTTATCATTCAATTGGAAATGTTTGCGAAGAAAACATAGCATATCTAAAGTGTCGTCTGCCAAACTGCAGCGTATTTTAGAGGCAATATAGCCAGCAGCAGAGAATGCTCTTTCAGATTCCACACTAGTCGGTGGTATTCCTTTTAAAGAATTATATGTAAATGTGAGATATTTCCCCATTGACCCTCCGGACTCATAAAGAGTCTCAGTAGCCGACCGTAGCCGACCGTTCGCGGTCGTGAATGGTCGTGCGCATGCTTTTTTACAGTCCCGCAAATCGAGCGGGATCCCGCACACGTAATCCCGCAGCACGCGGGACTAAAAAATGATGCGGGATCCCGGAATACCGAGATCTCGGTATTGCGGGATTGGAAGCCCTAGTATAGACTAGATACTAAGGTAGGCATATATTTTGTTTCCTTCAGAAACTGAATTAGCGTTGGTCTATTTTGAAACCATTCACAACTACACACAAACATACCTATATTCTTACACGCAAACACAAGCTTAACAACATGCATTGGCCCACTTTGGCCGCCAAGTAAATCTTCAGGTACATTAACTACAAACCTAACAAGCCCTACGCAGCATTTCTAACACGTCCTAAAGTGTATACACTTTAACCTTAGCTATATTCCATTCCAGATAACATTAGATAAAATAAAAGTGTAAATATATGCAGCTCAGAATATAAGAATTATTCATACGTGTCCAACAAAAATGTGTAAGTAAACAGAGCTGTGTGCGAAAAAAGAAACCACCAATAACATTAATTATTAATTTTCCAAGCCTTGCTCAGCGCTGCTTTCCTATTGGTGGATTTTTTCTCGCTCACCCTCACTCAAGAAATCATGCCTTATATATAATTTCACTGGTAATCTTGAATCCCAACGACAAAAACCCGACACTCAAATATAAGCATACTCTTGTCAAATTTGTATACCGTCATCTGGAATGAAGTGTACTTATAGGTAACCAATCAAGGGGTAACCGAACAGACAAGGTCTCGCATAGTTTAAGGCATGATGTCCTCACTAATCTGTCAATTAGCAGCATTCCTGTCCTGTGACCCGGGCCTGCGCAACCGAGGATGACTAACTATTGTCCCTAAAGAGCTTCTAATAAAAGCCTTATGATACAAGTTACATAATGTATCTTACATCTGGTGCCTATTTCACCAACGCGACAGTTGTCGGCGACATGTGACAATTCTGTTCACATTACAAAGCCGGTTGGCTTCATATTAAATGCGCATTGCAAAATGAAAATGAAAATGAAAATTTATTTTTGCAAATTGGCCGCCAAGGGCTCTTTTACATGTCTTTTTGAAACTACCAGAGCATTCAGAAAGACCATCATTGCTAAGAATGCGCCGCAAGAAACTTGGTAGAAAGTCATTTTTTCAAAATAAAATAGGTACCTACAGTAAGAATACTTAAATTCTACTTAAATTAAATACATTTGTAAATTAGCGATATTTGTAAATATAGGTATTTAAGATTAGATTAAGGTAGTTTAAGGTTTTTTCGTATCAACTTTTAGATCTTGTAAATATGTTTGTTTGAATAAAATTTTGTCAATTGGGAAAAAAAAAACATTTATAAAAGGGATGTATAAGGTCCCCGAGCCTTAAATTATATTAATCTATATTAGAGATGTATAAAGTCTCTACTAGTCAAAACAAAAAAAAAAGTTCATTTCGAATTGTCACATGTCGCTGACAATTGTCGAAATGGTAAAATAGGGGCTTGTACGAGGTGTGTGAAAAGAGTCTTTGACGCGGTTCACTATGAACATAGATCAATGTATGGAAACAATAATCTAAAGTGCATTTCTGTAAATGTTATATTTAATCAAACTAACCTTGCTAAAATATCCCGGAAGAATTTTGAGACATACATACACACACATACACAAATCACGTCTTTATCCCTTAGGTAGACAGCCTAAGGTAACAAGACCTAAAGGCCACGTTTAGCATGATTGTGGCCGTGTAGGTGGAAAGGGGAATCAAAATAGTGATGGGTTGCTACTGTTGCTAGCCGCATCGATACTCCAATAAACGGCATTTTTATTTTCGCTTCAAAATAGCGTTTCGTACACGTAAGTACACCGGCCATTCTTGCTTCCGATTAATTGTCAAATTTTATGATAAAATTGTTTTTTAGACATATTTTTTGATCCCCAAAGGCATTTTTATTTATTTAGCCAAGTATAAAAAAAGAGATAGTGGCGGCAAGATAAATTCAAAACGTGCCATCACACACGTTAATCGTACCCACAACTCAGTAAACAAAGCGTGTGAGATGTTCCAATAAGATTCTTTACTTAGTAATAAATGTCAGTGCTATTAAACGCATTAGAATATTAGATGCAAATCAGCAATGTTTATTAGCTTTATATCCTCTAGCCGGCCGTATCGAATGGTCATCAATGATTAATTAACTTTAATTAAACGTTGAACGCGTCAAACTCGTTGATAACTCGCAGTAATCCTTGTTACGAGAGGGCAGCACTGATCGACACGAGACAGCACGACGTGACTTGCGATACATTAAGATAGCATTACATATTTCGCCACCTATACACATACGACGTACTCATATTAAGTATCCCCTTTAATGGCTTCATTACACGACCGACTACATTATGCTAATAGAACCCGCTCCGGGTTATTATATCATCCAGGCACGCGATACGCATTTTAAAAACAGAACATTTTTAAAATCGCCCCCCGCCGCGACGCGCCCGCTTCAGACGACTCTGATTGGCAGAGTGAGTGACGTACGCTGTCCTTATTGGTCGATAAGATTTGACAGATAAAATCCGGCGGCCCACATAAAAGACGATGTGTCGTTTCCCGGGCATTTTGAAGTTGTAAAAATTTCAAAACGGTATCGCGGTAACAAAAAGGTTTTCTATCTACGGCCCGGCCGGGCGTATCACATGGGAATGAAAACATCTGTCGACGTTTTGTTATGTCTGGATCGTTTTTTACGTGCGCGAGCGCATTATGAAGTGGTAAGACGTCGTAGTTTTGTTTGGATTGTGTAATAGCGAGGTCGATCGCCCCCGGCGCGTGTCAAACATTGTTACGGGCCCGAACGGGTCCGGCGGCGGTCGCGAGTCGAGGGCCCTTCGGTCATTATCGGGCCTTATGATAGGGCACTTGGGGCCCGCAAACTCCTGCTCCAATGAGGTCAACGACTCAGGCTGGGCTCTAAATCGAATGCCTTACCGAAAACCTGACTTACATTTAAACTTGACGGCGAAACTTCTATCAATTTTCACCTTTTGCTTTTTGCAAAGCATATTTAATAAAAACCTAAAGTTGCCTTGTTGATATAAGCCGCCAGAATTGTTATTTTCTGCTGTGTATAGAACGGCTTAACAAATTAAGTGAAATGGCAACTTACTGTTTCTTTTTCTTTGCGGACACCAGAGGCCTTACCATGACGCCTAAGTGCGATTCAGTTTAGGTTCGGTCGCTATCAGATCTATATTAAAAATGACAGCTAAATCTTGAATTGAGTTGGAATTGAATCCCATTTAGATGTCAAGGTAAGGCCCCAGATAGTTTAACATGACACCCTGTAGTGTGTGCCCCACTCTCCTCAATTCAAGTGCCTCTCAAAAATCGCCATTAAATTTGATTGTTCGCTCCCTTCGCCACTCTTCCCACTCTACCCTAGAGCCGCCCTAGGGGTCTTTACTGTCAAGTGCACATCGAACAATTTCCTTCCAATGTTTCCCAATTGATAGGTACTAAAAGATCTAAATGATTTATTCACCAGGCGGCCGCTTCTGCTCCTTTTCGCCGTGCATCGAGCAAGTCCAGAGAACTTGTCTGGCGCTGAAAGATCACGGGTTCCAAGAGCTGGCTACCATGGAAGTTCTGCAGACCGAGGTCAAAGTGGCGAGGAGGACTATCCCCGTGAGGGACTTATCGTTTCTAAAGCACAAGGTTAGTATAAGTGTATGAGTTGAGCGTCCGTTTGCAAACATTGATGTCATTAGTGTCTTCGAATTTTCTGAATTTGGAAGCACTGGATTGAAAATGGATCAGAAAGCCGATTTTTGAAATCATACCTGTGAAAATAATATTCGAAAGTGCGTAATACGAGTAATGCGAACATTTGAAAAAAGGTGAAAAAAATCGAGCGGTAATTTTGTAGCTATTTATTGATTGGTTTTTTCAATAATCACTTACCTTTACACATGTTCACATGTCACCAAAAATTACTTTTCAAGGCTTCTTACGTACTAATATCCTGTTCACGTATTGCGATCCTGTCTGAGATGTCGGTCTTGATAGCAATGTTTAAAATGAACGTAAAATTCCAATATTTCCTACTGCGGTGTTCTTTAGAAATTGAAAATCAAATATTTACTTTTGCAAATTGGCCGCCAAGGGCTCTTTTACATGTCTTTTTTGAAACTACCAGCGCATTCGGAAAGACCAACATTGCCAAGAAGAATACGCCGCAAGAAACTGGACAGAAAATCATTTTTTCAAAATAAAATACTTAAATTCTACTTAAATTAAATACATTTATAAAAGGGATGTATAAGGTCACGTAGCCTTAAATTATGTAGTCTATAGTAACAGATGTATTAGAATATTTGCCAAGTAACTTAAAAAAACTCATGCCCAGTAAAATTGCGCTTCGCCTATCATCTGACACCAATTGCAATGAAACCCGCCCTAATAATTTACCACATCGAGTTCCACTTGCGAATTATATCCACCAGTTTTACATGAACATTGGCGATTTCAAATTAAATTGGAAAGTCACAATATTCCCTGTTCCTTAAAAGGCAATATATCTTCTGGTTTCCAATTGCTTCTAATTAAGAAAGTGAGTGAATGTGGGTTACTCCGCTGACCTCTGAGACTGACACATTAAGTTAACTAACTTATAGGTAGGGGGCTAGTATTCGACATTACTTTAGTGATATAGGAGTGATGCTAATACTACACGGTAAGTATTAGGCTGTCACAACGTAAAACATGCAGGTTTATGCACACATTGACTTGTAGGTAAAAATTAACTTCGACTTTTAAAACTGTACAAATCACATTAAACCTTTGAGTTGTAAAGGAATTCCTTGATTGCGTATACACGAGTGATTTCTCACAGGTTGCAATGTTTTAGATACGTCAGTTAGATATAATTTTCTTATTTATTTGTGGTAGATGTGCTTTAAGTTATCCAAATCATTCACTAAATCGGCACATCCTTGAAAGGATAAAATAACAAGCGCAAAATGATTACGTGATAAAATATGATATTAACTACGCATAGTTATAGGCTAGTTGCTTTTACGTCATAATCTACTATTGAGTTTTTTTTAATGTTATGACATTCATACTTCTATGAAGACGTAGTGTTATGTTGTCTGTGATTTCGACTTACCCGTCCATATGCTAAATATTTATATAGGTGTTGTAGTTTCAACATGGCTTCTAAATCTCTCAGAGCAATCGAATAAGCCCGCTCCAACGCGGATCTATCGTAGCAGTAATTGACAGACTACTCGATGCTTGCGACACACGTTGCTTATGCATGGATGGGATGATCCAAATTAGGTGGATGTTGTAATGTATCAAGCGTTTAAGTTGGTTTGGGGTTTGTTGAAATACTTTAACACTGGCAGTTTCGATACAGGGGCTAAAGTTGTTCCGTGGAGTCCCAATGTTTATGGTTGGATTAAGTGAGTGTTGTGTGACCCATATGTGGTACGTAGCCGGTACAGTGACCCACATACGGGTCACAGACTTGTTAAGCTAGTTCGTCGTGACCCATATATGGAGCATTGTACTGTGGACGTGTTATAGCTAGACTATCAACTTCTTCCATGCTGGTCTGGGTTCTTCCATGCTGGTCTGGGAGTAAAGAAAAAACATAGAATGTACCAGTTGCTTCTCTTCCCGCGCAGATGGTAAAAGCTCATCGAGGGAGAGGGCGAAAATCTTAGGAATCATGTTATAGGCGATGCGGCTAGCAACCCATCACTATTTTAATTCTCCTTTCCACCTATACGCCCACAATCATGCTAAACGTGGCCTTTAGGTCTTGTCACCTTAGGCTCTGTCTACCCCGTAAGGGATAAAGAGGTGATTTGTGTATGTGTGTGTATGTAACTGTCAACCTCGACGTATTAACATGGTGCAAATGCTGACTTTGAGTAAATTACACTCGCTGTACACATTTGTGAAGTAGTTCAATGGTATGTGTCAAGTTTCTAAACCACACGTGGGAACTACAGCGTAAGCCCTGACATTCTGAGCGGAGCCCTCTGCCCAACAGTGGGACGTATTGAAGATGATGATCGACGCCAAGAAGTATGCGTTGCAAAAAACTTGGCAGACAGGCATCTGATTACTAGATATTTAGGTAATATACTCGTAGATCTCATCGTCGATTTATTCAATACAATCGATGACGTCTCGAGTATTCTGTCACACGCAATGTTTTGACGTGACAACGTCTTATAAATTGGTTTGCCGGGTGACACTTCAAGAAACTGCGTTACGCTCCGCTCACGTTATGCGCTCACAATGAGAGCGAGTGAGAGGCATGGTTAGCCCGCCTAAGAGCGAGAGAGACAGACATAAAAAGTGAAAGGCACGCGTCCCTTCCACTCGAGCACAGTTAGCCCGCCTAAGAGCGAGAGAGACAGAGCGAGAGAGAGAGAGTGAGAGAGATAGGCATACACACCGGTTCATGTCTTGCGCTTCTTCCTACTATACGAATGAATATTCACATTAAAATTATTTTACCACTCAAAGTCGTTGTCACGTAAAACTTTCGCCCGTATTTGATTGCGATATAATGTCTTAGCCGGCTCACATAAATCTCCAAGCAATAGTCCTATCAAACTAAGCCTATCGACATGTGATAAATCACTGCGGACTGTACCTAATTGCCCGATTCGGTGCGTTCCAAATCGTAAAGGACCACCTTGTTTACTCCTTTTGGAGCCAATAGTGTAGACTGTAATTGTAAGTCAAAACATAGGAAACGTTGCGGTAACATGTTCGCATCTGCACTCTGGGCTGGCAACGCATCTGTAACTCTGGTGTTGCGTACCTACCGTTTTATCACTATCACTACATCATACATTAGTATAGAACAAAGTCGCTTTCTCTGTCCCTATGTCCCTATGTATGCTTATATCTTCAAAACTACACAACGGATTTTGATGCGGTTTTTTTTAATAGATAGAGTGATTCAAGAGGAAGGTTTTTATGTATAATTCTACGCAGACGAAGTCGCGGGCAGAAGCTAGTAGTTACAAAAAATAGGTACTTAGTGGCGGAGTAGCAGGGTAAATGTTTTTTGTCCATTGAAATGGACCTCCGCAAAGTAACGCCTGCATCAATAAATTATCTAAAGAATGAAGGTTCTATTGTCCTAAATTTACTATATAGGTGTATATAATAATTACCAAAAAACTCTGTTACTCCGTAACTACAAACCAAACTTGTAGAGTACACAGTACGCGCGCAATTTGACTGCAGGCAAGGATAGGTGTGTCAACAGCGGGGGGAAACACCACACCTCATACCCGACTGCCAGTAATGTCTCGGTTTTTTTAACTTTACAATAAAGAGTATGTATTCTTCGGTAAGTTCCAAGTGGAACCTCTTCAAAGCGCACACGTCTTCACGTCAAGCTATGAATGGGCTACGTATATGAATTGCCTCGTATCGAACTATACTCGCTGGTAATTGGGAACACATATGAGCCAAGGTACCTTGTGCGCCTGGAAGGAGACTTGTCTGTCAACCAATGAGTCATTGCATGTCTAATTATAAAGGTAACGTAGATCGACAGTTTTGTATCATGCTAAAAAAATGCCTATTGGTATGACTGATTTGTGGCCCAAAACTTTTCTAGCTCAGCTATACCTCCGTAAATTTCTCTATCCTGTAGGAATTTTACAAATCTGTCCTTACGCTAAATTTCAGCTTTCTTAGGCCAAAGGTCAAACTGGACGTCGACAAGTCACTCAAGTACTAAACAAAGTGATTCCTGATCGACCGTGGAACGCTTTCACAGTAAGTATCTTAGTGATGTTATGTTGAATTGATAAGGAAAATAATGTGACGTTTAACTGAGATTACGTTTTACAGTGGGTCAGGAATAAAAATTATTCGATATTATAAATACTGTCTTATAATTAAACAAGATATCTTCAGCAGCTGGTTGGGTTTTCACTGAACGCCCCTGTAAATGTCCTTTAACCTTTTCGACGTCAACGACCTATATTATACGTCCATACTTCAATGCAATAGCAACCTTCGTTGAATTGGGTTTAGGCTCAACTTAAGATGTCTGCCGTGTGACGTTGACGTCTCTTGTATTGACGTAGCGGGGAAAAGGTTAATTTTATTTTCACACAAACTGTATTGCATCAAAAGGGTCAAAATGAATATGAAAAATCTTTACAGGAGTGTTTAATTAAACTGACCCAACCACTTCCTGAAATATTCCAGAATATTAAATGTTACGAAGATTTCTCGTTGAAAGTGACAGGATAATGCTTTCACTAATTCTATTCTGTCATTACAGACAAACACGACACAACGGCGTTACCTGCAGGGTACAATTAGTTTCATATAGAAGCACCTTTACATTCTCAATAACTATTATTTTCTAAAGATAGTAGGCTCTACTATGCCGTACGTCAGAGTCTGGCTGACATAGATTGAAGTATACCCTGTGCTATCCTGATGTGTATGGGGCACTAAACCGGCCGCGTGATTGGCGAGGCCGGGACTAAATGGACTGATTGATTTGTATGGGAGCGTGAGAATAAAGGTTTTGAAGTAGTTTGATGTGGCTTTGGTATAGCGATGTCGGGTCATGATAATTTTAAACTGGCGCTTGATCGGCTTCCGATCAAGGGGTGAGGTCCGGTATAGCGTAAGGGGTACCTTGAGCTGTTAGTGAGGTTGCTGTTTACGCTTGCCTCATAAAGACTTGTAACTAGCTATACATCGATGGAATAGTTACTTACGTACGGTTTGCATTGATGAAATATGGAAGTTTTTCATTTGTGCGTATAAAGCGTTAGATGATTTTCACTTACAAGTTAATCTGACAATAGCCTTATTTTTTTTCTAACATAGAAAGTATCCCGAGGAAGTGTTACAAAAAATTAATGCACTGGACTAGGCAATACGAAAAATACAAAATCGTACTTTAATAAAACAAGACTACTTGATCGCCAGTCGATTTTAAATAGGTAGGAACAAAATGGAAAAAAATGCTATAGATAATTAAATAGTCTCAAAAACATCATAGTAAAATGAATGTTCAATGAAATACTCCATATAAAAATACTACTATTTTCTACCGTATTACCAATATCATCACTCAATTTGCAATAAGGTGCAAAGCGCTTAGTGACGTCAATGTATCGATATCGCCGCCATATCGATTTGCGTTCAGAAACGTCACGCGCGCCGTTTGTCGCGAACGGTCACGTTCGGAAACCAGTAGCATACGTAGAGACGGGAATGGTTGGTATATTTTATCGATTAGTTTATTCAAAGTTAGAACACGATTAATCGATTGTCATACGGTTAGCCGGCTGCTTTTTGAATCGGTAAAGACATGAACGCGCGCTTATGTAGATGAGAATGAACTTGTGTGTATCGAAATTATTTAAAAGGCTGCCTTAACTGGAGTTTTATTATTTGTACTAGTATTTTTGCTTCGAAATATTAACTATGTACTATGAGTTTATATAATACCCGTGTTAGTTTCCTGTGGTCTTAATGTACCAACGAAATATAGCAAAGTGGGTCCTTCGAATCAAATAGAAAACAAATGAGCAATAACAGTCAAGCTTGCTCTACTCGCGAGTCTTTAATTAAAATTAAATCTAGTTAACTAACACAGGTACGGACACGGATCATGAATCAAAATTATTTTAGACTAGCGGTTGCCCGTGACTTCGTCTTCTAAGAATTCGTTTATCGCAAGAACTAAGTATGTGTTATTCCAGGCTATAGTCTATCCTTCTGCCAAATTTGAACCAGATTTGTTCGTGTGTCGTTCTAACGTGAAATAGTAACAAACAACCATAGGTACTCACAATCTGAAACTACACGTCTTGTGACAATAACTGTACTGGTCTATATTTTTTTTTATATTAAAGAACTAGTCACGGCCGAGCCTTATTTAATTATAAAATGTGGCAACCCCCAGCTTATCGATGAAATGAGCCCGTATAAGGCACATGCCTAGCAACAATGCTCGTGGGAAAATTGCAGGCTTCTTAAAATCTTTGCTGAAAGCCAACTCTGGCCATAAATTCCGAAATTCGATTTGCGAAGTTACTTTCGTGCTGTTCCGCTCGCACTAATAGTAATTAGTTTGAGAGTGAAAGGGACGGTATGATACGAACTTCGAAAACCGAATTTTGGAGTAGCCAGTAGCCCCTCTGGTAACCCTCATAATGCATAGACGTCCATTAGCTTCGAGTTCTTGGATACCCGGTAGTGCATTATTTAAAATGTACAGTTGCTATATAACTATATTAACTATACGTATGAGAATTGGAAGGGTCTAGTGAAAACTATTTCTAATGATGATATTTTCAACTTTCACCTCGGCCCACAGAAGAGACGATTGCCGGTGACATTGCAAACTCTACAAGGATCTCCGACCGTTGGCTTCATGAACTTCGCATTGCATTTTGAATTGTCATTTGTCACCGACAACTCTCTTTACATTGCAAACTCGACGAGATACTACGCCGGTTGCCTTCATATTGGCCGCGCATTGCAATTCGAATTGTCACTTGTCACGGACATTTGTCGAGTTGCGGCCAGATGTTCTTTACTCGAGACTACGGGCTACTGTTTAGTTTGTGGCCGATAATTCGTCGTAATTTTAAAGATGTTTTTAATTTTATTTTACCATCTCGACAATAGTTGGTAACAGGTGACAATTCTGTTTAAGTACTTATCTGTCTAAGTACCCCGGAGGGATTGCAGATGCGTTGCCAACCTAGAGGACTAAGATGAAACGCCTCTTGTGCCCGTAATTTCCCCGGCTGTCTTACTCTCCACACCGGAACACAGCAGTACAAGCACTGCTACTTAGCGGCAGGATTAGCGAGTAAGATGGTGGTAGCGATCCGGACGGACATTGCACAAGGCCCTACCACCCGCAAAATTGACTGATTGATTGGGTTCATATTGACATTGACCACGCATCGCGATTCGAATTGTCACTTCTCACCGACAATTATTGTCGAGTCGGTGAAATAGGGGTCAGGAGTCTCTATACCTACGCCCTTGATCATGCTAAACGTGGCCTTAAGGTTTTGTTACCTTAGGCTCTGTCTACCCCGTAAGGGATAAAGACGTGATATATGTATGTATGTATAAGTCACTTTACAAATAATTTAGAATTGTGTTTATTTTTCTTCTAATCTTAAACAGTTTGGTAAGAATAGTCTGTCATCACCAAATAGCTCCCTAACCTGGGAAGTTGGGATGAATTAACTTTGTAGGAATCAAGTTACTTCATTTGCATAGCCTGTCGTGTTCTTAAATCATATATCGCGTTGCAGCAATTCATAAGTTGGAGTCATTAGTGTTAGGTATCCATAAACCTTAGTAAATGGATTTCCAACAAGCCGTAGCTTACGGCTCTCCCAGTCGCTGTATTTCGCTCAAACCTCTCTTAACTTCTTTGAAACGTATTCTGGTCCAGGTATATTGATGAGGGAAATATTCGGGAATATTGATGGTTGCAAGAATGATGTAATTACATACATACATATATTGTTAATCACGTCTTTATCCCTTACCGGGTAGAGAGAGCCTAGGGTAACAAGGCCATGATGTATTTAAATACGTATCTGTATTTGGAAAACGACAGACACAGCAACTGATTTCAAATTTAATAAAATAACAGGTAATAAAACGGTTTTAACTTTTTTTTTTATTTCGTAATTTTTGCCTTAAAAAAAATATATGTACAAAAGGTTATCAAAAATTATGTCGTTTTTTAAAATGCGTTACAAAATAAAGAATTAACTATTATAGGGCCAATTTGAAGTATTTTATCGATAAAAAACGTCGACATTTTTGATAACACCCGGAGATTTTGACGGGCATAATACACCAATAGAAACAATTAAAATGCGTACATTAGGTACAATTAAACGCATGCCTTTTTTCAAATAGTAAAACTTCGAAACTTCACGGTACCAATGAAGCTATGTCCATTAATTAGTGTGTCAAATACTATACAGCAGGTTAAAACATTCGCGCACTTTATTACAAGAACCCATACACTTAAGCACTTGAATATCAAATAGACTCGTAACCATTACAAAAGGCAGCCTCTATCAAGACATTAAGCTACCGAATAAGGCTTCGTAGGACCATTTGCGAGTCTAAGTTCAGAGCGTTCGCAAATCAAAACGAGAGGCTAATAGTGCTGTCACCGGTATGGCAATGGTGCCTTGTATCTCGAAGTGTATGGGATCCGGGTACCGAATCCGGTTAGGGGTAAGCTACTGTAAGCTTAAGCCCCGTTCAGATTTGCAAGAAAAATCTTGCTAATTTCATTACATTGCCAAGCTCTGATGCGAACGAGTAAGATGTCGTCTACTTAGTGCCGCAATGTAATACGTGCAGATTTTTTCTTGCAAGTCTAAATTGAGCTTTACTAGCGAGCTTTTGTAATGGACAATAGAGCGAGCGCTAGAAGGAAGTGTGCAAAATATGACGACTGCATTCCGCAAATAGATTCTAGTTGAGAATAGTTACAAGTCGTTTTTCTTCTGTCTCTTCTAAAGGGTGTAGTTTGATAAATGTTGCCCGCAACGTCTTGTGCGTCCTGTGGGAACTTTCTTTTCACAAAAATAAAGGCAATGGAACTAATCCATGCAGTCATGATACTTTTACTACACAAACCTTAACACTTCACGTTGACATAATAACCACAGTCATAACACGGTAAAACCTGAAGCTGTATCCATTAATTAGTTGTGTCAAATACCTGCATAGGTACAAAATATACGAGTATGTGTGATATTCCCTTAGCTTAACCTAACTTAAAATGTAGCCAACAATAAATGCGACGAACAAAATGCCAGCCCGTCACGTCAAGAAACCGTCAACAGAACTTCTTAATTACGATCTTAACTAGCATCCATCCTAATTTAGATCGTCCATTATAGTTATGAAAATGATTTATATCGCGACTGCGACGAATAAGCGCAACTCACGGCGCGGTAAACGGTTACCTAATACATTGCGTGTTTTCTCAAGTAATAGGTACGCGGTACGAGTGTCGGCTGCGCAGTGAAGCGAGAATTCGCTCGCTACGACATCGGTCGCGCATGGTCGGGGTCGAGCCGTTGTATTGCATTGCGCTAGCGCAGCTGTGCGGGACAAAGCGTGCACGCATTCCCACATTACTTACCGAAATGACTTATAGATCTCACAAGGCTCACTCTCCTCATTGCGTACTTATTTCTATCTGTATCTAATATAGTGGTGAGTATCGTACACAACTTAAGTGGGTCTATACAGTCGTATTCAGTTTAGTTCTACTGGACACCCCTATAAATGTCTTTCAGAATTATTAAATGCGAAGGGCAATAGTTTCTATTCGATATGATATTCGTCGATCATCAAGGTATACATTGTCAGAGAACTGACTTATTTTGGACAAAAAATACGATGAAAATTTTCAACCAAACTAAACCATTACCCGCTGGAATATTCCAGTTGAAAACTAAAAAAATTCTTGATTGACTTTCTAAAAAAGCCGATCGGTTTTCATTACCTACACATACTTAGGTAAATATATATTTACTACACGATTAACTTTGATGAGCTCCAGACATTTCAACGCATGAAATACATCTAAGCTGTCTTTTTTTGCGACAAAGAAGGCAAACGAGCAACTGGGTTACCTGATCCTAAGCGAGCAACACTAGAGGATTGCAGATGCATTGCCAGCCTAGAGGGCTAGGATAGAATACCTCTTGTGCCAGTAATTCACTGGCTGTCTTATCTCTCAGTCTCTCTGTGTGTGATCATATTGTGAACACGCACTTATGCGATTGATAATACTCGTATTACAGTCGCACTCGTATACCTAATCGTGTTCACATATAAATACCTAGCTAGACATTTTCGATGTATCTAAAGGTTAGTCTCTAGTCCGTATCCCGTAAAATTCTATTGTAATTAATTATGAATCATTTAAAGCCGTTTCCGTTACTCATGTCTACAGTTTTGTTGTATAGCTCCAATGTCTTTGGCTTCTAGATAAGCGTTGTCAGATCCTGGAATTGTTCCCCGTTTAGTGGATCCACGATTTTCGAAATTCCCCCGATTTCGAATTTACCCCAATGCACCTTACTGTTTTTTAAGTGGTGGAACATAATAATTACATGTTTCTTTCATGCGAGGGTTCGATGACATTTAGTTGGGACTAACGCACCATTTTGAATAGTGCCCAAAAGAATAAGTTTATCTTTTCTTAACTGTATTTTTACTATTACGCGAGTATATAAAACAGGTAGGTACACCGTAAAAAGATCTACAAACAAAGCGAATAATAATATCGTAGCCACTGTCAGTCTGTCAAGTTAAAACTATTGACCTCTCCAAATTCGATCCGAAATCAATAGATTCGTCCAGATTCGTCATCGATAGCAATTGAAACGATTCTATCTCATCTACTGTCACTTTAAACTGGCACTGGCCAGTCATGACGGTTTTCTGAAGGTTCTCTATTTGTTTAAAAATATATCTAAGAAATTTGAGTGACAATATCTATATTTGGATGTTGTGTTTGTGCCTCCGGCCTTAGAAGACAGGCCTGTGCAGAAACTTTGGCACTGTTCAATCCGTCGAAACTGTTAAGCGTTGCAATTCACACGCAATTGTTCTGATATTTACATAGCAATTTAAACTTTGGTTAGTTTAAAAGGGTTAGGGTAGGTAAAAGGCGACGCAGGGTTTTTGTTGCCTTGTTATTAAATTTGCATTGTTTGTTTGTTAATTTGTTTAAGTAAGCCAAAGCTTGCAAATCATTTTCACTCCTTGGACTCCGACTAACTTGTAATGTAATAGGCATATTAAGTAGACTAAATGAAAGGCGAGCATCAAATTGCTTTTCGTAAAAAAAACTTTTATGTAGATAGATAGATTAATAAAACGTTTATTTGGTACTGCACACGCACAATCAAGATTACATAAAATATAAACATATCAAGCCAAAACTTATATGTACTCGTAATCTGTTGAGATCTGACTGGGTGAATATTTAAGCGTTTTAACCGCGCGATTGAAACGTCTTCATTCTCCCACAATTATTACCAAATCTGAAGAAGAAGACGCAACAAACACAACTAACCAAACAAATCGGTTGCTTTCATTCTTGTATTACCATCATCCTTGTTGATGATATTTGTTGAAAACGCCGTAAAACCCTGAATATTAACCCTACATCAAATACTTATGAAAACTACTAGAATCCCTCGACTAGTCGACTACCTACTTAATGATTGGAAAACATTTGTTCCATCATAGTGCTGTAGTTTTTTAATTTATAAATTTTAATATTTTATTTAATTTCATGAGTTGTTTTGACATAAAATAATTATAAAAATGACATGTAATAAGGGGTTCGAGTCGGGTTACCTCCGCGTGTGGTCAAGAGCTGCGGTTCGTTTTTGGATCCGTCCGAGGGGAAGAGCAGTGCTTGGTCCGGAGCACCCTGGGCATCGGTTAATGACTTCCTGGCAGATTCTGAAGGATATCATTATCCGTTGGCTAAGAGCCCAACGGAGGGGGGTCTTTTAACCGTGTTCTACCATACAACGTTGCCGACGTCTTTGGCACAAGATTTGTGAATACTGTATTTATTACTTTGACATTGGCGAAATCATCGCATCGATTCGATGGGGCCGTATTAGAAAAAGAAGAAGAATAAGAAGACATGTAATAACTATAATCATTATGAACTGAGAGTGAAAATGAGTATGAGTATAAGTATGAATACCAGGGTGAATAACTTAGTACCATCGCACAAACAACTCTCAATCAAGGTTGCTCCCATAATTTTCCCAATAATTAATGCGGCCCATTAAGCCAGTAACTGTATAATTCGGAGCGTGGCAGCGCGTGCGCCGATCTTATCGCGCCGTCGCCCGCGTCGCCGGGCGCGAGTCCAAACACCGAGACTCGGATGTAAGTTTTTGACACTACAAACGATAAATGTGTCAATTACCATATTTTATTCCCTACATACATAAATCACGTCTTTGTCCCCTACGGGGTAGACAGGGCCTAAGGTAACAATACCTAAAGGCCACGTTTGGCAAGATTGTGGGTGTAAAAGTGGAAATGGGAATCAAAATAGTGATGGGTAACCACGACGCCTATAACATGATTTTCGCCGATTCCCTCGATGGGATTTTACCATTTGCGTGGGTAGAGAAGCAACTGGTATATTCTATGTTTTTTCATTACTCCCAAACTAACACGGGAGCTATTATTCCCTGCGCAAGTGACTGGAAAAGATCGCGGGAAGCGCAAAATTAATCTTCGTGGAGGTTTTTGGATAGGCCTACCTATATGTCCAGACTATCGAACCGGCTCGCAAAATAACACGACGTTCAGTTTAGAAAAGCAACCTGGGGGTCTCACCGAAATTCGATTGTCGAAGTTCGTATCAAACCCTGCCTCTTACTCTCAAATTAATGACTATTAATCGAACTTCGGTAGTCGAATGTCGGAGACAAACGACAGCAATTTCGGCCAAGCTGAAATGAAGACGCCGCTGCCCTTACTGTCATAGCCGCTGTTTAATACCAGTTCGTGCCAGTCCAAGAAAGTTTAACATCTCTATCTGAAACACTGAAGATCTTCGTGTCAATAAAGTAAGTTAATCGTGCGCATGAGTTTAATCGCGACTATAAAGCTTGTAAACGATATCATCGTCATAAATGATGGATGTACCCTCATACTCTGTGAAGGTAAAACTCCAGCACGAACAGTTTTAACACTATCTTAAAATTAATCCGGATTACTTCAGGAGGTGGTTTTGTTTACGTACTGTAGGTACTTCAAGGAATTTAATTTCTGACCCATCGAGGAACCTCTTCAAAGAAAGAAAGAAAAGAAAGAAAGAAGACATTTATTCCTTTTTGCAAGACACACAAATATAAAAGGATATACACAATTTTATAGCAAAAAAAAAACAAGAAAAAAAAACAGACATTAAAAATAGATGCTCAGCGTTGTGTGTGTCTTCGCAAAAGTGAAACGGTCGCTGGCTCAGCATTACGCTGAGGTGTTAGACACCTGCAGCACTGATTTTCAGCCAGAACCGTCTGTGACTCACGAAACGATACACAGATAAAATATAACACATAATCCATAAACTTTTAGTTAAACAAAGTAATAAATAGATAGAACCCGACCTATGTGTAACTAAAAAAAATAAAAAATAAAAAAAAACATAAATTAATTAAATAGTTCTTCACACAAAACGTCATAGTGACATCACGTTACTTAACGAGGAAAATGGTTACGACGCTTACTATAAAAAGTTTCCATCCTTAGGCGGGTTAGGAAATAAATTGAGAGGAAGTTTTTCATTTTTCGGATATTTTTAATTGTGGGTGACAAATGTTTCCATCGTACTTACATTGGTAGATGTTCAAAGTGTAATCGAACTAAGCCGGTCGCCTAATGAATTATTTCTTTGTATATTATATGGGGAAAACGACCTAACGGGAAACCTGATAGATGCCGTTTCGAAATTTAAAAAATATGTAAAAAAAATATTTTTTTGAAACTACCAGCGCATTCGGAAAGCCCATCATTGCCAATAAGAATGCGCCGCATGAAACTTGGCCGGAAGTCATTGTTTTAAATAAAATACATTCAGTTAAGTTCCAGTTATCTTAAGTGTGTAAAAAAAAGCCGTGGTAGCCTAGTGGTTTGACCTGTGGCCTCTCAAGCAGAGCGTCGTGGGTTCAAATCCCGGGCGCGCACCTCTGAGTTTTTCGGAATTTATGTGCGAAAATTACATTTGAAATTTGCCATGAGCTTTTCGGTGAAGGAAAACATCGTGAGGAAACCTTGCACACATCTGCGAAGAAATTCAATGGTGTGTGTTAAGTTCCCAATCCGCACTGGGCGCGCGTGGGAACTATAGGCCAAACCCTCCAATACACGGAGGAGGCCTATGCCATGAGGCACGCCGAATTACGCGACAATTTAATAATAATAAAAAAAAACAACACAATAACAACAAAAAAAATGAAATTGTAGCGAATTCGGAATAAAAAAGGCTATAATAATAAATATCTTAAGTGTCAGTTATCTATGACGACATCTTTGTCTGTTTCGTAGTAGTAAATAGAGACGGAATCATAGATAGCTGACATTTAAGACACCTGGAACATTACAGAAAGTAGTGAGACGGCCCTTATAATAGGTACTTAAATTCTACTTAACTAATAATACTTTTATAAAAGGAACCCATAACCCATGGACACCTATAAAACCCAATGATCCGTTGGCGGCCCTATAAGGGAATGGAATAGGCTAGTTTCTGGCATATCTTTAAGTTTTCAGACAAATGAAATTCACGTAAAGAAATTACGAAAGATTGTTGTGTTATCTCATTGCAATCAACCTTGGGAAGCAGAGAATACATCTTTACCCCATAGAGTTATTAGTGTTCCAATGTGTTATGGGAAAAATGCACTCGACTCCAGTGAACGTTGTCGAGCATAAATCCATCTTAAATAAACATGCTTTAACCCAAATACCCTATTTAATAGCACTGCTTACTTTATTAAGACGTCGTTACGTTATTACCATAATAAATTAAAGGCAAAATTACACGCTAACCGCTATATTTCGTACGCTATATAGGTTAACGATCTGGACGAAATATGCTTTGTCTTTGTTGAATTTGGATGTTTTAAATACCTACTACTACAGCCATGTATACCTGGAGGAGCCCTTCGTTTGGTCGATTAACATTCGGTCTAACGTATTGTTTGGTCGAATTTTCCTTTGGTGTAATCTTCCATGCTGGTCTGGGAGCAAAGAAAAAACATAGAATGCACCAGTTGCTTCTCTTCCCGCGTAGATAGTAAAAGCCCATCCTGAACCATTTGACAAAAAGAAATGGTGCATGCGATTGATTGAGTGATTCCAATTGCATAGACAACAATGCTGCTGTCTACTGATACTACCACTAATCGTAGTCATCAGTTCAACACATCCAAATAAGTCAGAGCATGCAACTAACTTGATCCAATAATATTTACAAACGCGCTCTTCGCAACCCGAACATACAAATCAAAGAACAAAGAGATCCAGGGCAGTGTAACACGATCCGCCATATTGTTGGTCGTGTGACGCAACAAATCTGTCGCATGCGCATAGGCAAGATGGCGGCGTGATCGAGGCCCGACAGCCGTGGCGAAAGGATGCGCGGGCCGTGAAATCGCTCGTTAGGCTCTTGTAGCAACCCGAGGAAAACTTATGACCTGCGGTCGGTGCGGTGACCGATGTTTGATTAACACTCTGGACTTCAAAAGGCCTTTTTAAAGATATTTGCCTTAGAAACGTCGTCGACAATGACTGAGTTTCTAAGCAGTTAAATGTCACACGTATGTGTGTCACTTCGTTCACGATGTTTGTCGTTGTTTCAGTTCACTTCCTGAAGACAAGCAACTGTGTTTGACGTTGAGCTAAGCCAATTAGACTTGCAAGAAAAATCCTGCGAGTTTCCATTACATTGCCAGGCCGTGATGCGAACGGGTTAGAAGACGTCGGCCCAGTGCCGCAATGTAATGCGGCGTGCAGGATTTTTCTCGGAAGTCTAAAGTGGGCTTAACTGTAAGTGCGTTCTCACAGTTCTGTAAAGCATGAGCTGGGCGCGAGCACCCTTTGCTTATCCGATTCCGTTGATCCGATGGTATCAGGGACATTGTCGCATGAACAAACGCCCTATATAACAAACCGCGGCCAGGTACCTCGCACCGACACGGTTTACCGTTACCATTGCCATCTATAAATTTGCGCCTTGACAAAATAATAGGGGAGTCGATACTTCCACGCTATTAACGCCCGGAAAGATATATTGAATCTACTCTTCTCAATCAGATACCTTAATACAGCCTTCCAGCTTGTAATAGAAATTTCCAACTCGTTAAACTGCACTATAAGGGTTCCTGATAAATGGCCTTTACTCTTAAACCACAGCGACTTGCGACTTAACAATCGCTTCATCACACAATACATAATGTACTTAGGTATGTAGGTACATGCTTTTAAACGCTGTACAGAGGCCTTGCCATGGCGTCTTAATGAAATTCAATTCCGATTTAGTTTAGGCTCGCTCGCTATCAGATCCATACTAAAAATGATAGCCAAAACCCGAACTGAGTCGGAATTGAATCGCATTAAGACGTCATGGTAAGGCCCATGTTCTTACATACGACCAGCAAATAATAGTGAAATACGGCTTCCTACGAAGATATTACTGATTGAATTGGTTGCGTCTCTATTTCATGGAAATATCCATAACGTAGACATTTACACCATTCATGATATATATTTCAATCTTGAATATAAATCCTTGTTTTAATTATGCAATCGCGTGTAGATTTATGATTGGCTGCACTTGTAGGCAAGCTTTTAAATCATCTTCCATTTCCTGTTTAATTCGTTCTACTAGAATATTGCTTATTTTTTTGTGCTATTCAGTCAGCATTGTCCCTTCTCTAAATATATCGATGTATAGACGTCTAGGATGGTGTATCGCTGTACGATGTACATGAATGGCACACGCAGTGCTGAATGAGCCATGAATCAACCGGTCAAGTGCGAATGTCTTACATTTGCAACAACGAATGCTTGAGTGTGAATACGAACGTGGCTTGTCGGATACTAGTTTGTGGACGAATCAATTTGTGTTCCGATGTCAGGGCCCTATCTCTTTATAAGACAAAGAGGTGTGTGTTGCAAACAAAAACTAAGACAAGCTTTTACTCGTAGTCTGGTCGTAAGTCAAAGAACAATGTGTTCCGGTAGTTACCTGTTTTAGTGTTTCTTAAATTTATATGGATTGCTTTTTCTGAAAGCGAACTGTATTCTTTATTTAATAACGCTAGTAGTAAAACAGCATGAAGGTGTCTGGTTTCAAACTTTACGGGCCGGCGACAATGCAACATTTCAAGTGCTACAGATTTTAATGTGCAATTGTACATAGCTGTAAAGATAGTTAAATAAATTAAACACTTATAAAATTTTACATCTATTCATCAAGATAAAGGAAGGATTATTGAACGAGGCTGTTTAAAAGCATGTTACGCCTTAGTGCATACTGCATGTGCATGTTTTCGAACATTTTGACGATGCATCTGTCGTTTAAATTAACTAGTGCACCGCAGTTCGTGCTGCATTTGGCACGTTCGCATTTATTTATGCCACCGGTTAGATGCAGCCGAGGTTTAGTAATCTGATTTACCGATGTACACCGTGTGAATGAAATGAATGACACGATGCTTTGAAGAGTTGCGCCATGCTCGATGTTCGGCCGTGTGGTAACGGTAAATTATCGAAATTAAATTAATGATAAAATATACTGACGAAGCAACAGAAGAGGGAGAGTTACTCTGTGTAGGTACTTGACGGTATAAGATATCTACTTCGATATCTACATTATCTCCTACTTCAGTTACTGAAATGAGATAAAGTAAAAGCTTTATCTAAAAAAACTTATTTCTGACGAAATGTTCGTAATTTAGGTAATAAAATTTGGATATTTACTTAAATACATAGGATCCGTCGCTACTTAGGTACAAGCCTACAAATATCAAATACTAAACTTGTATGTTCAACACAGGTACGAAAAGTACATACAGGCACAAAATACTTTGTACAGGTACCTACAAAGTAGGCCTAAAGCCGAACTCGATGTAGTTCAAACTGTCTGTAACATACTCCAACTAGGTTAGCCTCAGATTTAGGCGTTTTCATTTCTCATACACGACCACGTTGGATAGAGTCGTCAGTCGCATGTACCACGCCAGGCAATAAATTAGACCTGCCCGAGTGTTCCCACGAAACCATATCAAGATGCTGCGCCCTAGAACACTGGGTCTCTAAAATGGGGACGGGCGAAATGCATTATTTTCCACCTCGATTTATTTCGCTCTGTGACACTGTTGCGTTTTGTTAGCTGTCACTCGTTCACACTTGGTGCTTTTGTTTGTAAACGCTTACGTTTTATTTTGGATTGCGTGGAGACGATGGCTAAGTGGTTTGATTTCGGACGATTTTTGAATTTGTGTTGTTGACGCTCTCAATCGATTTAAGTTCTAGCATTATCAAAACTGGTAGCACAGTTATTAAAATTTTGCATTAAAACACGGAAGGTAAGAATATCATGACGTGGACAGACTAATCATTTTTGTCGGTAATGTTGAAAAATTGTAATCTTGTTATGTTATTCTACTCCTAAAGTCGACGCTTAAGGAGGCAATAATTTTTTTGTGTATGACGGCGCAAACTTTTTACAAAGTAAATATAGGTACATATAAATTTTTATGGGTCCTCTTATTGGATAGACTACTTCAAAGCTGCTCTTGTTTCGATTTGAAAAGACCACCCCTAACCTTTAACCGGGACACGATGCTTTGAGTGTTTTGTTCCATTCGATAGTATTTCCGGTGGCTTGTTTTTTAAAACGTATGTAGCAAATGAAGTTGACTCTTTGGCGTCTCGTAAAATTGACAACTTAGTCATTAATAAATCCACTACACTCACATAAAATACCTTACTCAGTAGTTATGAATATTCTTAAAGACTATTTAGCATTTGATTTACGACTCGACAAAGGCAGGCTACACGGGACGTTCACGGATCTGCTAAAATCCTTACCACGCCATTGCAAACGACTTATGGAAATATTGAAATAACCTTGATCGTGTTAAAATCTATTAATTGTACGAACGTGATTAAGCCACATCCGTAATTGTGATTGATCGGGTCCAGAGAACAATGGGGCCTCCGACAGACGGACTGACCGGATGGAAATTACTGATATATATGTCACGATACGAAAGTGGAGCAATATCAGTGTTTACATTGGCACTTTTATGATAATTAATGAATTAATCATTTGGATTAAATCTGTGGTTAGGATTGAAGTAATTGATATTACAAAAGTTCCATTTATACGTCAGTGTTATCGGTTTTTTCGGATAGGGGAATGAAATTGTCTATTGTAGTGTTGTCTCTGTTTGGACGTTTCTACAATTGGACGGCTTAATTTAAAAAGTTTTATTATGATATATTAAGTGTAAGAGATAGAGCCCAAAAATTTGATAAATATTTAATTGGTTAATCTTATGATTACTTAGACCTGTTATCCGCGGGGATTATGGTAGATGGACGTTTTTAGGGTTGGGTAAAAATATTTTTGAAATATAGCTATGTCGACACTTTTTCTCTGACACAATCAGGGGCTTAGACAAAATTAACTCGTTAATTTTGTAAATCATCGCATGACTAATTACAAAATGAATAGCTATGTGTTAATGTTAAACATTTTTCATGCTTGAGTGTTTTCCAAAAAAAAAACCACTCGTTTTTTTTCACAATTTCAATATTTTGGGTTTTTCTTAGACTCAGTATCGTTTACCCTATCGATATTCATCGAATATTTTTCCTGTTCACGTTCCATAAATAGTAAGTCCATAAATACCTACCTAATATTTAAAAAAAGTGAACTGGAATGGAAATTTTGGGACACATTTTTTCCTGTATGAGGATTGACAGGGTAAACGATTCTGAGTAAGAAAAACCGAAAATAGTTAAATTCTGGGAAAAAAATCATGTGAACTTTTTTCGGAAAACGCTCGTTTATGAAACAGCAACAACAGTGTTATTTGTAGGTACATAGAATTGAAATGGAACCGCAAAGAGCCGCAAACTAATACCTGATACGACAAATCATCGTGTTTTTGGTTTGCTGATAACGGATTCTGCTTCTGATAAAAATTATATTCAATCACAAATTAAAAAAGAAAAAGTAAGAGTATCGCCATTGTGGCGGCAAAGCTATCGACAAATATTTTTGCACATCTGTAGAAACGTGTAGCTATATACCAAAACGCACCTTCGATAACGGGGTCTACATAATATATAATAACATTACTTTAAAGTACTAAGTTATAAAAGAATCATACCTTACGTAGGCAGTGAGTAAAGTGATCCGAGATAGCTGCATCGAAGCATACGACCGGGGAAGCATCATTTGCATTGAATAGTGGTATTTTATTTCATTTACAGTATTATTAAAGTATATAAATCACGTCTAAAAACGTTTTTGCTCTTGGTTATTCCGTGAACGGTGAGATTCTGCTACCCTCCACGAGATGGCGCTAGTAGAATAAACCTACGAACATAATGACAATACATTTTGTTTCGTACAATCGAGTACAAAGATATACAATTCAATAAGGTGCAAGAGTATTATGTCTTCGTATTCGACTGTAACTATGGTGTATTGTATGCTAAATTGTTACGTAACTTTTAATTTAAACTCTCACCAATAGATGACGCTAGTGTTCAACCAATTAATCAAGTTTCGTGGTTGTTTACTACGACATGCCTATTGCTATGCATTTATAAATGGAATAAATTATTTTTTCGGGTTCTATAGCTACGTAGTATGCGTTATTTTTTAAATGTTTCAACTTGAAAGTGATGCAATATTTTCCCCATGAAGAATTGGTAACTATAAGTGGACTGTGTCGCCATCTACAATTAGCTTTTAGTACTAGATAATTTAATAGTGACTTTTAGCCTCATCTATTTTAACAAAAACCATATATATTACACAATACAGGATTTCCTGTATAGATGTCGCAGGCGGATTGTAGTAATCCACCATATTACAAAATGCCTAGCCGTTTTGCAATGCGGCGGTTTAACGATTAGCCGGATTGAATGCGGCTGAATGAAAATCCGCCGGAATTTATTCGGCGCCATACGTTCTTCAACACGGCTAGCCGTAATGTAATACTGCGAGTCAATAGGCGCCGCTTTGACAGTTTTTAGTTCAGTCGACGGAGCTTCGCTTCGTTTCGCTCCTATTTCCGCTAAGGGTGGTCCTTCGGCCCTGACGCAATTCTAACCTAACCTAACCTATCCACTAAAAAATCCATATTTATTTCCTATTTGGTGATAGTAGTACGATGCGACTAAACGTAGGCCGCCTTATTAAAGAATGACAATCCGGCTAATCGTTGAAGCGCCGCATTGCAAAACGGCCATGTCATTCAAATTGGCTAGCCGAAATTTAATACGGCGGCTCACTACAATCCGCCTGCGACATAGATAGATTTAATAACAAGAGTTTCACAACAACACATAGAAAATGGTATTTTTTTAATTGGCAATTTTTTGAACCATTTTCAATACCTACATACAAAGTCCCTTATGACCTGGTATGTAGGTAGCCGATGACCCCAGAAGTGGGCCACATGGCTTAGTGACCCGCGCGACCCCACTCCGGTTACCGCGGCTATTGTCTCTAAAATTTGTATGGTACAATGTATGGCAGGGAACTAGGGAGGCACCAAAAACAAAGAACGATCGAAACTACCTAAGTACTCAGTACTAATGATAGGGATGTCATCGGCCCATTCAATACAATACAATAGGTAGTGAAAATACATAATACATTATACATGAAACACGCATTTAATGTAGCCTATAGTTGAAGTATTTTTAAAAGATCTTTAGAAAATTTCCTTGTCTATTGTAGACAAGGAATAAAGACGGATCTTCCTAATTCAGCATTGGATGCTCTGCACGGCTAATACGAGTGCGCGCGCGAGATAAACTACCCCGTCTCCTTCTAGTACGAACAGTAAGAAAAAGACGGATAGTTTATCTCGCTCTCGCGCACTGTCGAGCTAGAACCCCTGGAACGGAAGCGAAGCCGCGGGAGTAAGCTAGTTTTACATTAAAAATGTCACTATTTTTTTCAACTGTCTTATCACTGTATTGTCACTCTTGTAACTTGTACTATTGTTCGATGGCGCTATCTCCTGATAATGCTACCGCAATTGAAATGTCGCTGCTGCATGCGTGCGCATGCGACTATGACACATAACATGTTTATTGCGCCATTACACACGGTTATTTATGAAAATTGCACCAGCAATTTTAGACTTGACCGATTGCCAATTTTCACGGGTTACTCGCCGCGACAAAAGCAAAATAAAGGCACGAGAGATGGAAGTGGTTCAGCAAGTTATAAAAATAAATATTTCCCAACTCAATTATGTAAATACTTGGGGCCGATCTTTGACAGCACATCACTCGAAAGCGATACATGTGGGTCTATGTATTGCTACAACACTAAAGCTCAAATTAAATTTTCGACTTGTTCGCTAGATTAATTAGAACTGTAATTTTCTTCTAAACTACTCGTATTTCAAATTCAACACAACTCTTCGCCACTTTGGATTGGCATTTTCAAATATGTGCGTTCAAAAATCAGGCCTTTGGTTCTGAAAAAAAAAAGAAACTAGGATAATTGTCATCCCCATACAGTGTTGTTTATGGTTGGAAGTTGTATGAAAATGACAGCTGGGGCTCATACTGTGATAGCTGTTTTTTTTCAGCCTTTTAAGTTTTGCTTCAAAACACAAGGTTCTATGCCAACCTTTTGTGCTTAGTTGAAGTATTTAATACAGTTTATAATGACTGATGACTACTTATTCCATTGCAACAGCGCTTGCGCAACCAAATCAGCTCATTTGGTTACCATTGTCTCAAGCACCCGAGCCGCATTAATTGTTCGGGACGTTGCTCAAGGATGATGATTGCTATCACTCTATTGATTACGGCCGTGTCATGGTCATTACATGGAATTAGAGCTTACTATCTAAACGGTCACGGTCATATAAGCTGTCAGAATGTCTGAAATTGTGAGTAGTTTTGGTTGAAATGTGACGTTTACTTTGCCAGTTACGCGTTAAATTGCCTATCTACTCCGATATTCGAAGTTTGTTTCATGCTGTCTTTGTCATTCTCCTATTAAAAGCTAACAGTGCAGGAGCAGGAGCATAAGGACTGTTCTCCGGCGATAGTCAACACAGCCTGTTAAGAAAACTATTTAGTTCTAGTCTTAGAACACTGCTTGTTGCTTTTTTGTTTTTTGGTATGGACTACATACATACATAACATGTACGTATGCACTACCAGTTCCTTAATAAACTACTTGATTAAATCAGGCGTAACTTTTTTTACACAATGGCTTCTGGCACAAAGTAATTTTATCTAAATTTAAATCTTGTGTAGTGTCCTTGCCAAATAGTATGGAGATGAGTTACTGATACGGAGATGGTCCTAAACTGGAGACTGCTATGGGATTTGTTTCATCACTTCTAAGCTCAAAATGGATAATACGAAATCCAAATCCGCTAAGCCTTTTGTTGACAGTGTTTTTGTCCATTGCAACTGACATTGTTATATTTTCCTTAACAGAAAAAACTTTGTTAATAAACTAAAATTACGCACAGCTCGTGATTGCACGGTTAACAAACAATGTTTTCGGCTTTCTTTGGAGAGCTTTAGTGGGAAATGCTTTTTGTTTGGGGTAACTGTCAGTAGGGGATAGTCTGGGCATCGTGCGCGACCGACCGTGTCGGGTCACGACTCCCGACCCCGCGTTTACCAATGGCTGCTGTGTCGAAACTTAAGCTGTTAAGTAGTTCGAACAGGCTTCTGATCGATGAGGTTTAGGCTACGCTTAGAGCGCGGTGACTTGCGAAACTTGGTGGGTTTAGTGGAAAACTTTGTTATGCGTCAATGAGCATAGAAGGGCTACCGCTACGTTTGCTTGGTTAGGTCTGTGGCATACATATACAACATATAGCGTATAGTAATGAAAATGAAATAAAAAAACTTTCAAACAAAGCATCGTGACACGTGAAGCCCGAAATGCCACAATCTTAGTTTTAATTTGAACATGTACCTCTACATTCAAAACGGATGGTAGAGTGACGGCACCAGTAATGGACATGGGCCCAATAATCCACAATTACTCTTATTTAAAAGACACTAAGCCATAGTCATTTATTTTACAGTCAATTTAAAACCATATCATCTTTAAATTAAGAATGAAGTGTCGAACACTGATGCCGTCACTAAATATCGTAAATTTCAAACGATTCAGTCGAATATTTCGGATCTGATTCATTCGAAATTCGTAAGTCTTAAAAGCTCGTAAATGAGGAAAACATTCCAAGAAATTGAAGTGCAGGATAAGGGTCCACACGATATAAAGAACCCGAGCTAGTTTGGGGCCTCATAATAACTGAGGGACCTTAGCATTTTGCCGGTTCCGTTTGTTGTGACCTTAGAGAATTCAGGCGTTGTGACGCTAATGCCGCTAGCAAAATTTTTGGATTGCCATTATATACGACCCTAAAAGTCGACACCCATGGAAAACAGCTCGGTCAACCGACCTCCGACACGGAAGGCAGACTCCGCGGTACAAAAAACTCACAATACGCGTCGTGACTCCCGGCCGGTCCATTCATAACGTCTGAGAAAACGCTACGTGCAAGCATTTTCGCGGGGCGCGGGCCGCTGGACGCAATTAAAGGGAATTTGTCTTGCTCCCATTAGGTATCATCATCATCGTCATCTCAAGCCTATGTGTACGTCCCACTGCTGGGCACAGGCCTCTCAGAATGAGAAGAAGGCTTAGGCTATTAGGTATAGGGGTTAATTTAATTTCACTGCAAGTTCTTTGTGTATAAAATTGTCGTCTTATTCTGGATAGTGACTGGCGGTAAAATACTAATCTATAATTTGACTGACCTAGCCTAAGAGCTTCTTCGAAACTCTTTAGAATTTGTGAAAATCAATAAAATTTATACACTTAAATTTATGCACAAGAAAATAAAAAAGATGAAGAAGAGATTTTGTAAAAAAAATACACAAGAAGTTTTTGCTGACTGTACTTTTTGGTGACTACTTGCATTGTCATTATATATCTTGTATACCAATACCAAATATCTAGTGAATCTGACCACTAGAAGTGGGTCGAAAAACATACCTTGCTATTTTAATCATTATAAAAGCTTGTAATAAAAAAAATATAGATTTGTAAATACTGTAATAAGAGTACATCCTACCTAAAAACTTAAGATAAAACATAACATTGTTTAAAATACCATAACAAAGGCACGGCGTTGTAAAGAGTTCAGCCATACAAATAGTACGCGTGAAAATAGTTCCCCGATACCTCAACAGATGGCGCTGGCGTCGACTTACATCGCGCTATCGTTTGTCCGACGTAGTTTCGTTGGGTGGATCGCGTTGGGCTGTAGAGTTAACTTTGCGCAGAGGCAATATCGTAACCAATGAGGTTAATCCGAGGTGCGATTATTGCTAGTTGAAAACTTTACCAATACCCCGCCGTGTGGACGTGAAATACCGTCCGCTATGGCAATTTTTGAATGGCCGTTAAGGCCTCAAATATACTTGTAAATTATACTTCTGCATTTTTAGTCTAGAAGAAAAGAAAAAAAAAAAATAATGAATAATGTTTACTCGTGTAGGAACTGTCTCACGCCTTGATGGTTTTAAGCCTATAACAATTCGAATTTTGGCCACGTTTAGCGTTTTTGTTACAGCCGATGCGGTTACCAACCCATCACTATTTTGTTTGATTTCATTTCCATCTATACGCCCATAATCTTGAAACGTGGCCTGTAGGTCTTGTCACCTTAGATTCTGTCTACCCCGTAAGGGAGAAAGTGTGTTGGCAGAGGATTGGGTGTGAGTTGCCTTAACTATAGCTGACAATTTTGACATGATCGTATTTCATACGTTGTCCGTCGAAATATACATATAGCTGGAGTAATGCTTGTTTTAGGACCTTAATTTAAGCATTTCTGGAGTTACTTTTACACTCAACAATTTGTATTTCATACAGTTTATACTCAACTGATTGTTTATACTTATGGAAGAATTATCCGTGAGAACTTAGGAGGTTGTTATAGTAACTCGGTGCAACTCTAAGGGATTATCTGCCTAATTCTTCTGTACCAATGCTTTGTGACAATGATGTGTGTTCTTGGTCAAATATATGATACACAGTGTGCGTAGTGTTGATATACGTATGACTTTTAAATTGTATTTTTTATAGAAGTACCTAAGGCTTATTGGCTGACAAAATGAATTTTATTCCTAGAATTTCGTTTAATATCACGTTCATCCAACTCTGGCTTCTGAGAACTTATCTCGAATACTTTTTGCCATGTTTTTATTGCAATTTACAAACCATTATAAGTTCGAGCCACCACGTAGACATCAATTATTAAGTAGGTACCTATGCTGAGTACTTAACCTTCAATTCAAACCTAGAGTGATGCACCAGGCTATACGAAGCCATGTAGTACATACATAATAATAACAAGAAGGAATTCTAATCAATAGGAACAGAGGGCTTAGTGTAAGATTTCGATCAGCGTTAAAATGTCAAATAGGTACTTATGCGCTATATTGTCGACGTCTCGTTCCGCTAGTGACGCTGCCAATTTACTCACAGTTTTAGAATAATAAAAACAATTGTTCAACGCGTTCAAAACGTTTATTATGTCAAAAACTTACTCTAGAGACGCTCTGGAAGCTTGGACTACTCCACCGCACACAAACCTCGCAAGACGAAAGTCTTAATCACCCATAATTACCTACCTATCTAAAAATGGTGTTTGATACTCACATGGTCGGTTTTTTCCAATAATTTATTAATGGATTTATAAACTTCATTTTGCCATCAGGCCACAAAATTGCTATATCCTAAAGTATAAACATTCGCATTCAAACTCTGCACATTCTAGGGTCTCGCTTCGTAGGGTGACGGCACCAGTAATGGACAAGGCCCCAATATAATGCACAACAATTCTTATTTAAAAGAATTGAAGGGATAGTAGTTTAGTTTTCAACAGGCTTTTTTTACCTTTAAATTAAAAAGTGTCTTATACTGGTGCTTGCCAGCTTAATGTGTCTAACACTAGAGCAGAATGTTAACTAGAAACAACACCGTTGAACTTTAAAAATAATTTAATAAAATATTTTACACACTCCATTGAAGCCACAAAAGGTTATAACGTCACAAGCAAAACAAAACCTCAAAGCTGCACGCTTGTTCATTTCATTAAACATCACAATGGCTTAACCAAAAGTCTGTTACAAAAGGGATTAATAAAGAACAAAACTTGACGCGATTACGTCTCGATACACTTTTAATGGCGTCAGAGCTTTGACATTAACACCGGTGAAAGTGGCTCGATAATCGATACGAATGATGAATAATCGATACATCGCTCGTATAATCGCATTATCGATTCGCGGGGGGTCTCACGTGCCGTTTTATGAAGCAGCTGTTAATCGAGTGTTATATTGAATTGTTTGATTGCTGATGTTAAAAGGATGTAGTGTGATGTTTGTTTATAGATTTGTTCTCAGTTTTATGTGAATTATTCAATAACAATTAATCTTTAGGGGTGTTTGTAACTTAATTCAGTATTGTGTAATGCTAACGAAGCAATATTAAAGGCGATGAAACTGTTTACGTTATTTTTACCTCTCATTTTGGACGACCTCGTTAAGTCTTATCTTAACTGGTCTACTCAAACTTATATCGTCAAATTAATTGTACCGATAAGAACCGATTACGTTTAGATGATCAAAATGTTACCGTTCACACATTTACCAGGTCACAAGTCAAGGTGCCTGACATCATTCCCTATACGCGATCAAAACACACGCACAATTAATTACAATCAATTCTTTCCTCGAAATCATGTGAAGGTATGACAGTCAATTTGTTAAGTTGAATCACGACACGTTGGTTAATATGCCCTGCTTGCGAAGAATTTAAAAATGTTAATGTCAAAACGAGAATCAATCAAAGCCTTTTAGTAACCTCTCGCATCGGAAGTTAAGGACGAAATGCCCACGACTCCGTTTGGTGTAGCCTGTCTGCAAAAATGTAAACATGAGCCAGAGTCGTTCGTTTTAATTTATTTTATTTGCCTAGGACGGAAATGAAGATTTTAATAAAGAGATTTATTTAATAGCTTGTTTACTGATTTGGTACATAAATTAAGTTACAAGAACATAGCTGTAGACCGGTCGGCAAATAGTTTTAGTTGGGGTCCGGATACTGTGAAAAATCCACGTATTGATACTACGTACATAAATCACGTCTTTATACCTTACGGGGTAGACACAGCCTGAGATAAGAAGACCTAAAGACCACGTTTAGCATGATTGTGGGCGTAAAGATGGAAAGGGAAATCAAAATAGTGATGGGTTGCTAGCCACATCGCCTATAACATGATTCCTAAGTTTTTGCCCATTCCCTCGATGGCCTTTTACCATCTGCGCGGGAAGAGAAGCAACTGATACATTCTATGTTTTTTCTTTACTCCCAGACCGGCAGAAGCATGATACTAGGTATACAATATATTACAATATTTGGTGGTCCGAGGTTAGAACTTTCGCGGTCCGCCTGTTGCCGACAGTTGCTGTAGACCAGGGGTCACCAATTAGTTTTGCTCGGGGTCCGCACATTTTATAGAAAAAATATTTCGCTCGTTTGTTTTCGAATTGACGTCCACAAAATTAATTCGGGGGATACATTTTTATTAAATTACGTACTCTGTAGTACAAGTTGCTGTGTTCTCGCGGTCCGCACAATATGGGTCGGCGGTCCGGATGTGGACCGCGGTCCACTATTTGGCGACCCCTGCTGTAGACTATCAAAATGGAAGACGACTCAGCTTATGCCTGCCTCGCAATGTGGGTCTTTCGGCAAACAGACTATGTTTTTCAGTCGCTCTAGTCTAGTAACAGTAACACTCATGTTCACTTATTCAAACGTAGGTATCTTATAAGTAGGTACTCGTTAGTTCCAAGGGTTAGGGCGCCTTGCAGTGCTTAGTGTAAGTTTTCGATCACAAAATATTTATATCTTGAACCCTTTTGCGTAAACGCCTTAATTACTATGGGCAAATGTGCAGCGTCACTAGCGGATCGAAGCGGCAACAAACAGTTCTGAGTCTCTAGAGTAAGTTTTCGCGTATAAAAATAAAAATGTCTCGAACGCGTTCACGTAAACGTTTCAATTACTATGGAAATAATAGCAGCGCCACTTGTGGATCGAAACGGCGTTCGGGACGCAATTCATGTCTTTGGCTTCTAGGTAAGCATTGACAGATTTATTCCAATTTGGACGGAACCCGAATTTCCGAATGTAATTGCACCACTTATTCCAACATCCTTTCCATATTCGGCATTGAGCCCTTTTAAGATAACTTTGTCACAGTCGCAAGCTGTTTAATGCTATTTAGTTGAAAAGGTTTTTATGGCACTTTAAACGCGTATTATAAGCTTTCATACTCGGATTATTTATTTTCGGCTTCGCAAAACGAGATTGGGCAAAAGTAGCCGGTTTAATCTCAACTGGTTGATTCTCTTTGTACTCTGTGAATCAACCCCTTATTAATGCAAATTAGAAGGACTTCATGTTTCGTGGGGGGATTAGTGTTCATATAACAACTTTTATTGTTCATGTCCACAGGGCACTTCTGACTTGGGATTGCCTTTATATATATGATTATATTATGTATTGAAATGTGTTCATTTATTGCAGTATTCGTAGTATAGGTGAAAAACTTAAGAGTGTGTGAGTAATGTGTGCGAATTGACAAATTGACGTTCCAAATTAGAAAAATTACTTAAGTTCCAATGTTCTGTACACTACTACATACGACAGGTAACAAGTTTTTCACCTATACGAGTACAAGCTTTGCTTAGTTTGGGGACTGCGTCATTGGTATAAATAGATATTTACTTTTCGTTGGGGGAGTATACACTTATTGCACTCATGTCAAAATTCAATACGTTCCTGTAAACGCATACCAAAATAAAACTATCGCACAAATATGAAACATGCACCAAAATAGACATTTCCCATTATCGATGTGGTTATTGCCTGACTTTCTATCCGAAAGCGCTTTCTGTGTTACTACCACTGCCATGCAGCTGTATGCTCTGCTTCTCGTTACTATGAAATTGATTTAATTGGGTACTAAAGTTAGTTACTGATTGCAATGCAACTGCCTCAAGTATTTCGTATTCTTAAAATCGTGCTTCGATTTCAACCGCAAACGATCACACACAATTTAAAAGGCAACTGTGCATAGTTTCGTTAGAGACGTTCTCTGGCTGGATTGTTGAGCTGATTTCAACAACGCCACATTTGGAAAGTGTTAATGCTACCATTCCCACACCTAGTACGTAATTATCCTACCTAAATAGCTTATTACCTACTCTGTCATTTACCATAAATGGATTTAGTTAGTTTAATTCGTTATTTCCTTATTTAATCACGTTATAATGTACTAACAGAAAAACACACATCTGTGATATAGGCCTTGATTAAAACCATCTCATACTTTTTTCCATGGGATAGACAAAGTTCCAATAAATGCGAGTCTTAAATTAAATTATTCAGATAAGTCCTAAGAGGAGCTACATAAGCTCGCGCTCAAATGACCGGCGGCAAATACGCACGGAATGTCACACCGGACACGTGCTCGCTCGGACACCCGTGAAATTGTCCACTTTATGCCTCACTCTGATGCTTGCAATACCATTATTTATAGCGTCATACGGGTATCGATTTCCCACTTACTCTTTAAATACCAATCTATATAATTAGAGAAAAGATGGTCCTATTCGTCTCCAATGAGTCCTAAGAAAAGCTCGCCAGCGTGGCCAACAACAAATGTGCACGGAATGTCGCACCCGACAGACACGTGCTCTTTCGAACACCCGGGAAATTGTCCACTTTATGCCTCTAGCATTATTTATGGCCTCTTACGGATGTTATATTCCCACTTACTTCTTAAACACTAATCCAAAAATAGCTGCTATTTTAAGATTTTTCAGTCATTTTTTAGTTTTGTGCACCGTATCAAATGAACACATCACAATATTTTCCACGTGCACATAAGACACATTAATTAAACGTAGCACACAAATCCTGAAGAATCACCGCAACTATTCTCCATATTTTATGCACTCTATGTATAATATTATGATAAATACCAAAACAAGCACTTACTTCAGTAGCGGATGGAAATTGTTATCAAAGTTGTTACTTTACAGTAGTTAATTATTGATAATTTTTTTTAAATCAAAATCGGTCCTTTATGAGCCCCATGAAGAACTGACAAATGTGACCAGCATCAAACACGCACGGAATGTCGCACCGGACACGTGCCCGCCCGAGCACCCGTGAAATTGACCGCTTTTTACCGCTCGCTCTGATGATTTGCACTTCCATTGTTCTGCTGGGTTATGGGGATGTCGCATGCCTTTTTATTTTATTTAATACAAAGTGTGCCTGCTTCGGTAATAGATTTAGATCAAAATGTTGTAGGTACACCAAGCGTAATGTTATATTTATTTGTATTGTTTTCTTTGGTCAGCTTATTTCATCTAGCTCTTGTGTAAGTTTAGTGTTCAGTATAATTAAAGCATCTTTTCCGACTTCAGTCACAATAATTGATTCAAAAGCAAAAGCCTACACATTATTCATACAATCGTAATAGCCTTTTAAAAGTCTATTGAATCGCTCTCTGTTCATAATAATTGCCCTTACTTGAGCCTTGCTTAAACGACTTCCTGATCTGATTTATCTAAAGTAATACTCACATGAAACAATAAATGCGCGCATAATATTTCAACAGAGCCGCGCGTGATTCATGCGATCCCATTATTGACAGACGGAGTGTAATCGCGGATTGATATACGCTCCATTTAGTCGATACTTGCGTAATCGATACCTTCTTGAAGGATATGGAGGCTTTCAGAAACGTTTTATGTGGGTAGGTAAAGAGAGCGGTCATGTGTTCATAAAGATATAAAGGATTTATTATGATGACTTCTAACGTTAGAAAAGGAGAGGAAAGTAAAGAAAATATAATTTATTTGACTTCTAAGTCATCAATGTGCTTTTGCATATGAGAGAAAATTAAAAGATATTTAAAATGTTTTGTTATTAATTTCATTTTTTGTACTGCTAAAGAAGTAAATCAGACCACTAGAAGTGGTAAAGGTTAAATCAAATCTGTCAAAAATGCTTATTTTTATTATTATAAGCTTTATATTAACTTGCAACGTATGTACGTTTGTTCGGGTGGAATTTTGCAACTAAGTTTTGAAGCAGATAATCTTCATCCGATTGAGCTGAAATTTTGCATACTTGTGTAAGTCATACGACAATACAATAATCTGGAAGTAGAATTCTGGTGGTCCAGCCAGGACCGTCTCCGCAGGAGGTAACCCTTCAACGGTTGGTCCGATTGACTTGAAATTTGGTTAACATAATGTAGGAGTAGGACGGATGACAATGCAAGTACAGTCAACAAAAAGTACAATCAGCAAGAAAGCTTGTATCTAAAATGAAAATTTTAGGTTAGGTTATTATTGCTCAAAGTCAAAAAGGTTCGGTAAGACTAAAGTCCTTTAGCATATTAAAGCTTAAAATAGACTTGTTAAAATTAGCCTAAGTTTTTCATCCCAACAATGCCATACTGCAAATTCATAGTTTCACTTTCCAGCCTATGAGTGCGTAAGACCGCCTATTGTCTACTTTATTCTTTGCTTCTGCATTATTTTGTACTGATTTGTGGTGTTCAATAAAGAGTACTTGTATTGTGGGTTAAAATATGTCAAACTCTTCGTACACTAGACCTACGGTCATACTCACTTCGTTACCATTGCAAGTCGCGTGCACCTTATCTCATACAAGTATTGACGGCTACCGACGCTCTTTACGATATCATCCTTTATTTCTTTTTCTTCAATAAGGACGTCTAAATCCAAACATGTATTTATCACTCCCTGACAGTTATGGCGACAGCAACATGGCTCGGATAAAACCAGTGTATTGGCAGCTGCGTCATTTCATGCTCATTTATTATTTGTAAAACGTTTTTTCGGGCTCGAGATTATTTTCGAGAATAAATAATAAGTGTTTTGTTTTGCGACCGTTTTGGGTGTTTATTACTCAATTATAATTTAGGTATGGACTTGTTCGAGTGGTTTAATGCGTTCGTTATCTGACACAAGACTTATTTCTCAAAAAGGTGTTAAGTACAGGAAATGATTTAGATGCTTGAGGGCCAAAATTTTCCACGAGACTGTTGCGTTTTTGGCTTAGGCACCCGAAACAATTATAATCGAAATTTACTGTAGTAGATATAGCAAACTTATTCAAAGATAAAGATTTACGTTTCCCTGAAATTTCTTAAGAGTCCACAACTTAAATAAAACTAAAGCTTACAAAGTCATAATGAACAGATCGTTTTAAAAAAAATGTCGTCGCCTAGGCGTCATAAATCTAACTAAATCTCTGTGTATCACTTCCGATTAATGGCACCTGGGTCTTTGACACCCGACGCCGGGCAACCACATTTCGGCACGGGCCAACCGTCCAGTAATTATTCCGAATGTCAATAAATAATAAAGTGGCTGCGTACGTCTTGAGTGCTCGTTCGTCTCTCTTATCTCGACTCTTAATGCGCCTCTTTGCTTCGTTCTTTTTCTTTTTTTATTCCTTTTCAACTTGTCATCCAGTGGTGAGGTTAAAGTCTGTGTTGACAGCGCGAAGGTTTTATGTTTTAATCTCGTCTTAATGTTCGATCGGCAGTATTAGGCGGCTGTAGCTGGCCACTAATAATTCTTATCTGATCCGTACTTAGATTGGTACTTAGTCATGTCGATAGACGGGTATTTTATCTTTCTTTAATCAATGCTTGTTTAACAAATTTTATCCAACGAATCAATTCGGATTGCAACTTGAAACAAATTAAAAGCAATTGATCAATTCAAGTTTAAAATAGACAGTTGAGGTGTGGTCGTATATTCGTACCCATCCATCGATCACGGCGTTCCGAGTTTGAATTTATGTTACGTAATTGCGGTGCGTGTGCGCACATTGCGATGATTTCGCTTATTATGTATGACTAGCTTTTGCCCGCGGCTTCGCACGCGTGAACCATGAGCATTTCAAAGAACCTAGCAATTAAGCAAGCGAGCAACCAAACCTGCAAGCTTTCAAGCATACATGCAAGTATGCAAACAGGCATGCAAGCCTTCAAGCATGTAAGTATGCAAGCAGGCATGCAAGCAGGAATGCAAGCAGGCATGCAAGCAGGCATGCAAGCAGGCAAGCAAGCATGCAAGCAAGCGTGCAAGCAAGCATGCATGCAAGTAAGCACCCATGCAAGCAAGCATGCAAGCATGCATGCAAGCAGGCATGCAAGCAGGCAAGCAAGCATGCAAGCAAGTGTGCAAGCAAGCATGCATGCAAGTAAGCACCCATGCAAGCAAGCATGCAAGCATGCATGCAAGCAAGCGTGCAAGCAAGCATGCATGCAAGTAAGCACCCATGCAAGCAAGCATGCAAGCATGCATGAAAGCAAGTATGCAATCAAGCATGCAAAGCAAGGACTCAAGCAAGCATGCAAGCCAGCCCCCGCATTGCCCCGCTGCCTTAATTTTTCTGAACCTGTAAATATTGCAGGATTTTTATAAAACAAACCTAACCTAACCTATAGGGCTGTCCTAAAATACATCCTAAATAGCTTTTGCCCGCGACATCGTACGCGCTAAGATGTAAAATGAAAAAATAAGTTTTTTCCCATTCCCGTGGAAATTTTGGGAAGTGCTTTCGGAGTACACTTAAAGCCTTTAAAGAAACACACGTTATAAATGTTAAGTCTCTTTCTTCCGCTGTTTCGTCTGGAAACGTAAAATCCGGTTTTTTCCCGTCCCTGTGGGCGTTTCGGAAAATCCTTTCTTAGTGTTCCCCTACACTCCCGAATAAACCTACGTGACAAATTTCAACTTTCCCCCGTTTTTCGTTTTTCCCGTTTCCGTAAGAATTTCGCCAAATAAAGCATTTCCCGAATATCTTACGGGAACGAAGAAGAAGAATTTTGGGAAATTATCTCATTATGCTCCTCTACACTCCCCAAGGAACCCACTTGCCAAATTTCAGCTTTCTACGACCTAAAATCCTACGATTTAAAATCCTGTTTTTTTCCCGTTCCCGTGGGAATTTTGGAAAGTACTCTCTTAATGCTCCTCTACACTCCCGAAGCAACCTACATGCCGAATTTCAGCTTTCTGCAACCAGAAAACGAAAAGTCCCGTTTTTCCCGTTCCCGTGGGAATTTCGGGAAATCCTTTTGTAGCGCTCCCCTACACTCCCCAAGGGAAATTGAAGGCCAAATTTCAATTTTATACGACCAGTAAAACGAAAAATCGATCCCGTAGAACTGAATACATAAATCCCGTTTTTATCCCGTGGGAATTTCCAAAAAGCATTAGAACTTTATTTTACTATTATAATCACCTACTTCTATGCCAAATTTGAAGAGTCTAGTAATTATAGTTCATAGGATTTCGTTAAACTGAATATATAAATCCTGTTTTTTTCCTTATCCCGTGGGAATTTCCAAAAATCCTGAAATTAGTTTCTTAGTTTTGTAATCACCAACTTTTGTATCAAATTTGAAGAGCCTAGTTATTATAGTTACTGAGATAGCGTCACTCGGAATCGAATATATAATTCCCGTTTTCTCCTTATCCCGTGGGAATTTCCAAAAATCCTTTCTTAGCGGATGCCTACGTCATAACATCTACCTGCATGCCAAATTTCAGCCCGATCCGTCCAGTGGTTTAGGCTGTGCATATATAATTCCCGTTTTCTCCTTATCCCGTGGGAATTTCCAAAAATTCTTTCTTAGCGGATGCCTACGTCATAACATCTACCTGCATGCCAAATTTCAGCCCGATCCGTCCAGTGGTTTGGGCTGTGCATATATAATTCCCGTTTTCTCCTTATCCCGTGGGAATTTCCAAAAATCCTTTCTTAGCGGATGCCTACGTCATAACATCTACCTGCATGCCAAATTTCAGCCCGATCCGTCCAGTGGTTTGGGCTGTGCGTTGATAGATCACTATGTCAGTCAGTCAGTCAGTCAGTCACCTTTGAATTATATATATATAGATTTATTTGTGGTATTTCTGTTACTATGTCTTCCCAAGGATATATCTTGGTAATTATACTGCATTGTCAACATAATTCGGATAAATTTTAGAACGCTAATCGGCAAAAACGACATCTTTTTACGACAGCTTATTTTTACAGATGTAACACTTTTAGCCACCATCGGGCCAAGGTCGGTATCTAAGTTCAAACTGCGGTTGTACAGATACAGGCTGATGCTCAATTAGTGAGCAATCTTCACCACAACTCTGTCAAGGTCCGCCATTACTATTAGGATGGTACTTAGGTTTTCGCACGTACTGTACTCTTTTGTACACAAGAGGAAGTTAGCTTCATACGTTTTTGCTGTAATCAAAAGTCAATAGAAAGAGGAAATCCGAACAAATGTTTTTATTAGAAGCATTTTCAAGTTCAACGCTAAGTGGATTTTAAGACGCAGTCATCATGTATGATTTGTTCCGTATTGTTTCGGAAATTATATAAAAGAATAAGATAAAAACATTGTACTTAATGAAGTTGTGGCAAAAATGTTATTACCAAATCATTGCCACATTAAGTAACTTGGATAAGAAAGAGACGGTTTCAATCAACAAATTTAAAGGTTCTTGGTTAAACTTGTTTTTTACCCATGATGCTTTTCTATAAAATCTATGTTTTAGCTACTAGCTGTTTCAAGAAAATGTTTAGACAAGTAGATTATTAGATTACTCCCGTGCCTTCATCTCCGTTGCAGAACTTCACCTCTACATCATAGAAACTATGCAAAATTCCAGCTTTGTAGGTCCAAAAGTTAATAAAAAATGTAGATGAGTATTTCTTTTCACTCGTTAGGAAGGTATTTTCCCTGATCCCCGAACATAGGGCTCTCAGCATATTTTTCCATTTTGGGATGGTCCTAAGTTGCGACCGATGCTTGCACCAGAGCGCTGCCATTTTGTTTTGGACCGACCTCGTTGCCTTACTTCATACAGGCGCTTTGCAAAGCCTCTCTAGGTATACCTATATGGTCACCAGTCCCCAGTTTATACCCAATCCAGCGCCACTTTCTATGACAGGTTTTCGTGACAACTTACGTTAAAATGACGAAGGTGGTGAATTGAAAACAACAATGTGTTCAGTTGGGACAACAAGGAAAAAACATTGAGACACATTGTTACCAAGCAGTCCAATTGAGCATAATGCTGGCGTAGCTTTTTCATTGGGATTTGGAGCAAAATTGAAGCTGAATACAAAATACAACTGACATAATAGCGGCGTAAACGGTGTGAATCAAAATTCTGTCTGGCGGACTACAGACACTCATATCGATTGTATTACCTGTCACTATAAAATTTAACAGGCCCTCCACAATATCACTGACACAATGCATCAATGCATGCTTCACTTTCGCTTGATTCAAGGCAACACTTTGCAATACACAATACACCCCATACATTTAGTAATCCCACGGAATGAGAGGACATCTCGGCTCTGTCATTAGCAAGCCGAGGCGCCACCGCTTGCCTGTCATTTGTCATTTACATGTAAATAATGTACTGAATCTAGCGTTTCTGGTTGGAATAATTCTGTTTGATGTGTACCGCCATTATAATTTCGTTTAGGTATACGAAGACGCTGATGTTTTTATGTCTAAGTAACATCCCATAAAGGGTAAAGGTGTTAAGTTCATACAATGGTCGCTATACATCTACACGGTAGTATTTTTGACATAGTCCTTTTACTCACGACGGAGACTGTTTAGGTATGGGGTTAGAGGTTGTGTATTTGTGTTAACTTATATTTATCTTTTTTTTTCCTGTGGCGTTCGTATCGTCACGTCACTGCACAAGTACTTAGTCAAGTGTAGTTTGCAATTCATAACAAGAATACGGTCACATTAAAAACCACCGCTGCGGCTTCTTTCTTTCGTCTTGCTAAAACCTCTTCATATCTAAAAAAATTTGAGTCCGTTTCATCCGACCCCCCGAGGTTTTACAACTAAGCAGTTTCGGGCAACTGCTTGCCAGTAAACGGTGGTGTCTGGCTTCTAGCGATGGCACCGAAGGCCGCGCCACGGGCCCCGTGACATCGATAATTACACTCCGCGCCCTGACCCGCTTGCGGTATTGACGTACACACAAGTGGTATCCATAACCATAAGTCTACTAGACCATCACAACATCTGTTAGAAATATCTGTGCACATCATACTCTGGAATGTGGTTGTGTTCTGTGTTCACAATTACCTCCGTGTTCGCATAGGCAAGGCAACCGGGAACGCACAGTGAGTAACACCAGAGCAGTGTGATCGTCACAGTTTTCTAGTCAAAGGCCACATAGGATAATGTGAAGTATCACTGAGAGCCGCAAGCTGATGAACTTGAGATTATAACATACTAGACTCCCGCCCGTGTCTCCACCCGCGTCCAATCCGGTTGTCGCGCTCCCTAAGGAACGTCTTATGAACAGGTATTTAGTTTATCTTAAGCAAAGTCAGTTTTAGTTATTTACTGACTAGTAAAATTGTTTGCTGTATCGAGGGCTGTACCATGCACGGCCGAGGGCCGCGGTTTGACGGCCGCTGCTTTAGAGGATTGCATGAGTTGGCAGTCTAGCTAGAGGGTTAGACTAGGATGTAATAGCTCATGTACCAGTTCCACCGGGTGTCTTACTCTCCACGCTGGAACACAGTTGCAAGCACTGCTGCTTGGAGGATTAGCGAGTAAGACGGTTGTAGCGGTCCGATAAGATGGTCCCTTCAAGGAAAATAAAGGTTTACAAATGCATAGTTACGTAATAGTATATTTTTTATCGAGGGACTAAACTAAGCCAATATATACCCGAGGTGGTTAGCCACCCGAGCGACAGCGAGGGTGTCTATTTATCCGAGGGTTTATATTGGCTTTTAGTCTCGAGGTGAAAACTCTATTTTTCACTTCAATTGCGAGAAAAAATAGTCAATTTAGTACAAAAAGATTTAATAAAAAAATAAAAAATGAAAAGTTAAATGTACAATTTGAATTATTTTTAATATTGTAAATTATGGTCGGTCCGGGAATATTGACACGCGTACTCGTAGCTTGTATTTGGGAATTTTGTGAGAAGTCTGATGTCAGCTGTTGTGTTAAAAGTCGGAGATGTCGGCAAAATTTCAGACTTTTCGTCACAGATCACATTTCGATTATTCGACTGCTGGAATTCATGTGACATATCACGCGATGTAGACGGACGTGGCTCATTTTGTGAAGTTATGTTAATGCCTGATGTAATTTGCTGGGTGATGTTGTATACTTATTTTGTATGGACTCTTCAATGTACCCTTCAGCTACTTGGTCCGACCTCCAACCACCATCTCTTTTAAGCTTTAACTATTTTCAAGTACTCTCCAGATATTACGAATTTTCGCTGTTTATTTGTCTTCGTATTAGGCAAATTTACAGCCTGTAATTTAGTATCGTTTTCGACATGTGCCAGAGTAATGTTCACCAGTTCCATCCCTCTGCATGCGCCACTTATGCCAAAAATCAAGGCGACCTGTAAATAAGTTTTTGTTAAAAATATACATAACGTACTTGTTGCCTTTAATTGAATAATAAAAGTGTTAAAATTGTACATAAACATACCTTGGTTGCTAAATATTTTTCATTAGGAGCGTTATTTAAAAACGTTTTTACGTCCTCAGACGTAAAAACTTTCGACTTTTTTCTTTTATGTCCACTAGACAATCGTTTTAGCAATGCAATCAAATTTGCGTTTATTCCTCCAGTCCATAAAACTTTCATAGGTTTTTAAATCAATCTTTCTAGATTTCGGCAGCAAAAGATTATCAATTATGTCTTTTGCTCTTTGCTCGACATCATAATTTTCACTATCACTTGACGACATTGTGAGAATAATCAATTTATGTTAATCGTTTACGATTTACGCTCTACAACAATTCCAAAGTTTTCGCGGTATTTTTTTTTCCAACCAGACACAGATATAACAAAATCGCATCGGCGAAATGGTCCATACACAAACTGAAAAAAATAGAATGGCGCCACCTTCTATGCGGAAAAAGCATAGAACTAAGTCCACGTAGACTAAGAACGTAACATTTCCGTCATGAAAATGGTCCACACACAAGCATACTTTTTTTTTTTTGTTTCCGCATTACAACGATCTGTGTGAAACTGTAAGTTTATTTATTGTGATTGTTAAATTATTTTTATCATCGTTTCGTGTGATAATTTTTAAATGTGGTTTAAAGAGTGGTAATGAAATTCCTTCACTTATTGAAAATTTACTTTATGCCAAAAACTAAGCAAGTACTGGCTGTTTGAGTTTATCTAAGTCACTCAAAGTAAATTAAAAAAACTATTACTTTTACTCCCTAGGGACTAAGTACTCACTTTAGCCCCGCCTCGTAAGGCTATATTGACCTACTTTTAGAGCATGAGAAGTGAAAATAGTTTTTGTGTGAGAATGTACCTCACCATCAAGCACGTACCGTCGACAGCCGCCTAATTGTGTATCGCCGGTAATTCGCGCTGTTGATCTTACACGTTTAACAGCTGATCGCGTGACGTCATCAACGCATCGCCCGCGTCTAACACTGGGACTACTAGCACGATGTGGTCGTGCCGCGGGAAATCTTTAGACCACCTAGATGGCCGAAGAGGGAGTTCGATTTATGAAAGCGTAAGCGAAAAAAGAACTATACAAAATTATAGCTGAAATAAAAATTTCTATTAGTTGATGAGAATGATTAGAGCTGATATTTTTGTCTACTGCACATTTATAAGTTGTACTCAATTTATCACCTCGTTCGAGTGGTTTACAAAAAAAAATGGGCTCCAGAACTTCTACTCGTGTGTAGGAAGTTGTACAGGTAAAGGCTGAGATCTCCTAGTAGGTACCTATGTCAGGACACCCCGCTCTTCTAACGATAGATACTTACCATGAAAACCCAGTCCGCTCCGTAGCATCAATATTTTGACAAGTTATTTTCTCTTTTAAAGATGAGTTGCAGTTCTTTGGTCTTAGACTTTAGGTTTAAAAAGTTTAGAAATGACTCATTATAATCATGCTAGCCTCCCGCTAACTAATTAACTAACTTAAGCTATGCACGCCTGTCAGTTACCGCGTCGTTAAAATTGGCACACCTGTGAACGCTTATTATTTTATACAAATACATCATATGTATGCCCATCTACTCATACGCAAGAGAATTACGTTACGCCATAAACCATTAATTATAATAGGTAGGTACCTGTTTTTTATTAGGATGTAGTTTATTTGGCTTTAATTTTACTTAAATACAAGCTGCATACACAACTTACCTTTCGTATACCGAAAAAAAAAAAACCTGCTAGAATTAATCTCATTTGTTTCAAATAAATACTAATTTCAGAGATTTTAAAAATATACAAAAAGATAGCTTTCAATCTTGTCCCGGATCCGTCACTAGGCATAAGACTAACAATTATATATTACAATATTTTTAAAGACAACTGCTGTTCATATTTTTTAATTAATCAACTTAGAACATAGCGAGAATTTCATCTCAACCATCACTTATGTAACTAGTACGTCCTACTGACAATAGATGGCGCTAGTTGTCTCCTACTTCGCAGTTATTGCTAAGAACTTTTTTACTTTAGTTTAAACTTTTTTTTCAGGGCTCGGAAAACCCTGTGGACGAGAAGCCGACATCAGACGCCCATTATGTAGTGGGCACGTGGCCTACGAGCACCCCGGGCCACACGGGATACCTGACAGTAGCTACACTACCGCCAATCTTTATACGAGGTGAGACGCAAAAAATACGATAGAGGCGCTACCATGCGAGAGTGACTTGATTAGTTTTTTATTTTATTTTTTGAAGTTTTTTTGCCTAATCCAGGTTTTGAATAAACTTTCTTTGTTAGTGTACGTCATATACGGTTCTTACCCATGGTCCACTTAGTTTGCACACCTGGTTTTCGACGGAGCTAATTTTTCTGAGTATTTTGCCCTTCGGGCAACTGAAAATGCCTATCCTAGCCTAATTATTTTTGTACTGTAAAATATTATTGAGCTATTCAAAATAATAGTTTCTCGGATAATCCCGTGTCAAATCAAATAGTAAATTCTAATACCTAAATTTACAATCAATAAAAGTGTAAATTTATAAATTTTATTTTTCTGTTCTAGGTAAAAAATCAAAACCTGAGGCTGGCAGCGAAAACACAAAAGCAGAAAATGACGTTGATATGGAAATCGCAGATAGCAATAAGTCATAATTTATTTTTATGCAAATGAATTAGTTGAATAAAAATATTATATTTTTAACTTACCTATTTTATTTTTGTCTTCTGATCTTTCGTTTACTAAAAATGAAATAAATCATGTTTCTGTTAATAATTTATTTAATCCAAAAGCCCTAAAATACATTATTGACTGGAAGTTATAGTTATAATTAAATATTAACTTATTAAAACTTAATCTAAATAATATTTCAATGAGATTTCGCGATCATCATTTAAATATTCGGAAAGGCAGTGTCAAGAAATAATATTCCGTACAAAAATTTGGCAATTTGAATATCCATTTATCACAGCAGACATTTCTAACTTCTATTATTGAATTGGCATTGTTCATTTTTTTAAGCTGTGCTTTTAACACCTTTATTTGATAAAATGGACTATTTCAAGCAACTAATTTGAATATTATGCTTTTACGTAGCTTTGTTAATTAATAATAAATATTTTTTCGCTGTTTGATAATTCGTGAATTTAGACAGAATCCCAATCGCCTTCGTTCGGCTGGCTATAAAAAAACGGCTTTGTCTATGGTTTTGTAGATTTGACAGTGACACGTGACAGTTGCCGTAGCCAAACTTTTTTTTTCATTTTTGTGGCAAACATTCGATGCTGGATTCTGTCTAAAAACCCGGTCGTTCTGTCAAACAAAGGTTCAAAGTACTTTTACAAAAATATCTGCAATCATAAAGTATTTTTGAAATCGGACAAGATAAATCGGATAATTGATGGTTTTCCTCGAAATGGTTTTCGAATTGGAGCATACTAAAAAAAATGAACAATGCCAATTGTTATAGATTTATTTTATATAGAGAATAATTAAAATTCATGCCAATTTTTAAAAAAAAACCTTATTAGAAGTTTCCTTTGCACTTCCTCAGTCATTATATAAAAAAGTACAAATTCGCGACAAGAAAAAAAACAATGCAGTGGCGCTACTATCTATGCAAGATGTTCGTGCGTGTTTGTAATAAAAAAATGTTTCGCTCAATTTAAAAAAAAACCGTGTTTTTTAGTCTTTTCGCGAAATGTACACGGCTTTCCAAATTTTGAAGTACTTTCATAATTAAACTCTAAATTATTATAACAGTTAAATCTAAAAGTGAGTAGGTTCAAGACTATTCGAACTAACGTCATAAAAGCACCACCGTTCACTCCATCTGAACAACATAGTTGAACCTAGCTTCATAATAATAATAATGTATTATAATAAACCAAATTGTTTTTTATATATAGGATTCCATTATAAATAAGTATCTCATATTTCTTGTGTATACTTTTGTTGATTTCGCCTCTACCCTTAACTTTTGATATACATAATAAAATGGGACAATTTACATACTTTTTCTCTTCTTAACCAAAAGGTGCCAAGATTTTATCAGACATTTAAATGCTTAGTTGGCTCCAATTGGAATGTTAACTTTGTTTTCTATATTTATTAAAGTAATTATTGTTTCGCAAGTACAGTGTTAGGCCATTTAGTATTTTTTCTAGTAACAACGTACCTAATATTACAATCTATATATAATTGTGCATAAATAGGCTAATAATCTTTAATTCAGATAAGTCCGAATACTACATAGAGATCTCAATTTACTTAATTTCGTTTTAAAAAACAACTATGAAATTCTAAATTTCTTACCCATTGTACCTTAGTCGTTCCAAAATACAAGTTACTAAGTTTTGTCTATAACCCTGGCTTGCGGTCCGTCGTCATACATCTTAAACTTATTGCTACAAGATATACGGCCAGTTATCTTAAGTGTGAGTTATCCATGATTACGTCTCTATTTATTACTACGAATTAGACAGAGACGTCACCACGTGAAACAGGCCCATAATATTTTCAGGTCAATAAAAATGCAGCTGTTTTTTGTTCTACAACGTACCGTTTAAAATGCATACACACATGCAAACATGTAAATAAGCATACAAATACACCTTGTACTACGTAGCATTTCAAGCTTTATTGAAATTTAATAATAAAAATCTATTGTTATTTGAATTTGTTCCACGCTAACTACCTTTAGGATCGAGTATTAAAGAATAAAAAATATCTGCGAGCAAAATCCTACAAGAAAAAGAAGACAAAGTGCCACTAAAATATTATTACATTATAAATAATATCGCTAGATGGCGTTAGTATTCTAAACATAGCAAATGTCAAACGGACTTTACGACAGTAACGTCATCTAGTGACATCTTCACTATCGGACTGCAACTGTGATTAAATTTGTGTCACAGATGTCGCCTCCTGATAAGCGACGATAGATAAAATTGCATTTGCGTGTTTTGAGAACAATGTCAGCGTGCTAATTTCTAGTGTTTCATGCCTGCACTAATTCAAATAAACTCTGAAATAGTTACAACAATTTTCTTCACAAGAACAACGTAAGGATGCAGTGTGAAGTGATATACTAAAGGTGAAGATCAGCGTAAGCTTAACCCACTGTAAATTAATTTAACTAATTTTCCGACAAGACTGATTTTTCATACTAAAAAGTAGATAATACAAAGTGTGATCTTTTAACCTTTTTTGATAATCCCATCGTTACATCTTACTTACGAGTGCTAATTATGCGTCTTATTATATTTTCTTATTTTACGCTAAATTTTAAATATTCATATGCGTAACCTTGGGGCTAGGAACCAGTCAATATAGCATCCATATCCGAAATTCCATGCGTTCTACGCGTTTCATCACGGATTCTGGCATTAGTAACTTTGTATAAACCATCGAAAAGCTAAAGAAGGACTTCCTTAGTTGTAACCGAGGACTTAAATACGAAGCTAACCTAAAAAAAATCGTCTGTTTAACACATTTACGTTTTGAATAATTAATGAAACCGAAATCGTTCGTTTAGATAGATTGATTTACTGTAATACCGGTAGTTCTTTCCGATGCTTTGTTATTTTTGCGGTCAATTTTATTTTTTCTTTTACCAACATAACATTGGTGCCATCTCTGATCTTGATCGGGCATTAAAATAATTGTTACTATTCAGTACAGAAATGTTTAAATAGATGGCGTTTGCGACAAGATTCGCCGACGGTTAAGGTCGACCTTCATCGAGGTTCGTCTCCCAGCGACAGATTTATTTTCTGATGCATTCTTGTATCAGTAGATTTTTTATGTTAGCGACAGACACTATTTAGTTAACAAATATAAAATTTCAGGCTAAAATTGTACTTAGTATGAACAAAGAACCTTGCTACTCCAGTACCATCTACCTGTTGTAGTAACGGAGTAGTAAGACAAATATTTCAATAATATAGACCTCCGCAATGCCTTAACCAACTAATACTTATGACAACTAAGGATCCTTTTTAAAGAATAGTCTATCTAAAATCGCTGAAGTCTGTCTTCAGTTGTATGGTGGGTTTGGCAGGGCGGGACTCGAACACGGGGCGGGGTGGGGGGCGGCCGCGCGCACCCGCCTGGCTTGACTTCACCGCGTTCTCTAATTTGTTGCGGAGCTCCGCCGATTGCGACATCATCGTCTTGAATTCCTGGGAAAGTTCAATCATGAGTAATACTTCAGATCTCATGGCTCAACCCAGCACTTTTACTGTCTAACACGCAGACGCCTACGCCACATTCACCATGTCTTTCTACGCTCAACCTTTACCATTTGTCATGATAGGAATGGTGAATGGCAATTGTGATTCCGAGCGTATTAGACAATTAGCTCTCACATTTTCGTCACACTGGATAATTAATATACAAGATCTTTTTAGGTGTTCTAGAATCAGTTACTTTTGATAATCTTGCCACTAGCGCCATCTATTTATACGAGAATGGAACTACACTCTCAAGAACATTACACTGTCCTCACGGCCGAGAGATGGCGCTACTATCAATCATCAACAAATAATGAATATATTTATCTATGTAATAAATTTAATAATTTTGTGATATTTTCTTTGCCAGAAAACACTAGAATCGAATAAAATATAATCATCATCCTCCTTTTATAAAAAGTCATACAGAAATGTACAATGTACAAGATCTCACCTGTGGATGCTTAGGTCCGACTCTGGTCAGCCACTGCAGCGCGAAGTCGTGCAGCGCGCGCGCAGGCGGCGGCGCGCGGGCCAGCTCACCGCCCGACACGAGGTACGATATAACTATTGGCACCACCAACCATAGCATCTGGATGCCTAGAGAGTAACGTTTATTCATCAGTCTAGGAAAAAACATTGCTTCGATAGTCAATATTATGTTACGTTAGTTGACCCGGCAAACTTCAGCCTTAGAATCAGTTTTCGTTATGTCATCAGAGATGGCGTTGCATAAGAAAAATATACGAGAAAACGACAGTGATCTGGATATTTTTAGTGATTTATTCGTATTATAAAAATCTGTGCAGCCGTTTTTGGGTACCTATTAATATTGTAAAACAACAGGATTTTTTTTAATTCAGTGCAGTGGTTTACCTTTCAGAAATTGTTTTTCAATCTCTATAGAAACGAGAGAAATACAGAAAACAACGTCAGTCGTTCGTGTGATTGGATAAATTACTGAATTACATAGCGTTTTTTTTTTCGCTAACGCCATTAGCAAGTCAAAATGACATGGAAATACACTATTATCTATGGGCCTGCATCCAGCAATGGGAAGTATGAATATCTAAGCTAAAGATGATGGTATTTGATAATAAACGGTTGGTCATACCTTGGCGAGGATCCTCTGTTAAGCAGCAAGGGAATAAGGAAATAGTTATAGGAATTTCAGACGTCATTTTGTATTAGGACAATATTAAACTGCAAACTAGAGACAACAATCAATTTAAAAAAATCGGCAACTTGAACATACAAAAGCATATCAAAACAAATCACTATATTTCATGGTTTGTAATTTGTAACTTGCCGTTACTTACTTTTAAAAAGCGTTTATCAATAAAAAGGCATGTCTATATCGATCACCTTTACCTTCTTTTTAATGCGAGAAAAAACGATGTACCTAAGAAGAACAGCTATAATATTAGGATGTACTCACGCGCATGTTCGGGCGCGGCGTTGAGCAGGTCGTCGAGCGCAGTGACGGCGGCGATGGCGGCGCGCGCGTGCGCCATGTCGGCCGGGCGGCGCGCGGCGGCGGCGCGGGCCACCACGCGGGCCGCCAGCGCGCGCGCCCACCACGAGACACACGCCGCCGACGACTTGCTCGACCACACCGTGCGGATCACGGAGCAGCAGCTCGCGAACACCTGCACCATCGTGGTGATCAACGAAGGAAGAAACGTAACAGCTCTGCCTCACCAGGACGCCATGCAATATCACACAAATCAGACGTTGTCAAAGCGTCTCCGAGCGAGTGACAGATGGCGAGATCCCCGTGAGGCTGGGCTCTAGATATTTTGACAACCGAGCACAGCGAAGGTGCCTGTAGTTCGAGGGTTATGTTATTATTTTTTTATTTCGACTACAAGGAAAGTAAAAAAATAAGTATTTGTGCGAATAAAGATTAAAAATTAAAAAAAAAATGATGTAGTTCACAGGGACAGCCGTTTGACGTTGGAAATCGTAAGACCCGTGTTTTTAATGACAATACTTGGAATAAAATGTTTGGTAACGCTGCCACTTCCACGACCAGGACCACGCGTGAGCGTACTGAAAAAAATCCTCAAAACAGTTTTGAGAGTAATTTTTCTTGCAGCCTGTCAGGTCTTGAGTATAAATAATCGATATGCCGCCATAAGTGTTTATGTAGGTATGTACAGTCGAGGGCATAAATATCGATACACCTATCATGTCAAATATATGTCACCGACCTTGTTTGTGGCAAAAAAGTGTATAGATGTTTCTGACGTCTTGGTAACGTACACACGGCAATATAATCAGGTAAGCACCTACGCACGCTCGCGCCGTATCTATCCTGCTTACCGAATAGCTTTGCTGTGTGTACATATATTTATGTCTTTGGCTGCGCAAGTCTTTATTATAAATTTACAGTTAAGCGAGGATTTTTCATGAATTATCCATATCTAACCCATAGATTGTTTTAATACTCATAATATGTGTATAAAGGTGACTGACCTCGTTGTCCCTTGTCTCGAGGCACTGCCGGAAGTGGTTGATGCAGGGATAGTGCAGCGGCGGCGTCGGCTCCGAGTGGTTCAGCAGCACGGCCATCGCCCGCGCGCCTATCACGGGATCGATGCGCTGGTCGGTCTCGTCTGAGAAGCAACGAATACAGATTGGAAAAAACACCCTTAACCTTCTCGCCCTGTTCAATATTTCAGATACTTTTAATTCCGGAAAATTAAAGAGTTCCCGTGGGATAATTAAAAAACTATAATAACTTATGCAGCTTAGTACACAACATCTTGAGCATCTAATCAAGTAAAATTGGCGCGGTTATATTAAACATACATACATAATCCATCCCTAATATAATACTCTTTTCGACCACTCAAAGGTTGACTGGAAGAGATCCCTTAAAGGGATAAGTCCGCCTTTGTGCATGTATCTCAGTGTTTGTCAATTGTATTTTGTCTTATTTATTTTGCACAATAAAGAGTTTACATACATACATACATACATAATTAGTTGAAATTTGGTTTACAGTTAGTTTCAGTCTCAGGGACGGGCATAGGATAGTTTTTATCCCAGAAAACAGCATAGTTCCCGCGGCATAGCCCTAAGCGAATTATGCGCGGACGGAGTCTTGGGCAACAGGTAGTGAAACATAACTGACCACTTTTAACCCGCTCTAGCAGCTTGGCGAGCGCGGAGTGCAGCAGCTGCGCGTGCTGCTCGCGCGTGTGCGGCAGCAGCAGCGGCGCGCGCGCGGCGCAGGCCTGCTGCAGCAACAGCACGGCCGCGTCCGCTATGCTCGCGTCCGCGCACTCGCCGAGGACGCCCAGCGCGAGGTACAGGATCGTCGGTAGGAGGGACAGAGCGCCTGAAACATGGGAGAGCTACTGGTTGAAATTGGGAAACGTTTACATTGTTTACTACCACACGATGAAATAAATGTACAGCTATGTTTAATGTAAGTTTAAGAAAAAAAGAAAGCTTTTTTGACTATGCTTGTATTCATCCATCCTACATAGGTGTGAAAATTTTCAAGGCAATCTGACCACTAGAAGGATGAATAAAAAAGTCAAGTTCGATAAAATGCTTTTAAAAAGCGAGTTCCATCACGTATGGATACCCGTAACACCAGAGGATTGCAAACGTGCCGCCAGCCTAAAATAGAGTACCTAAAATGTAGGTCTAAAATAGACGACCTCAAGTGTCTGGCTTTCTTACATTCCACGCCTGAACACAGATCACGGTATCGAATTGAATCATTGCTCTTCACTACTTATGACTGCACTAGAAGCATACCATACTAAACCACTAATAAAGTCACACGTATTATCTAAAACTAGAATCAAATGTGGTAAAATTTATAAAATAACAGTTACCTTGCGGACTAGTCAGAGCGGTCAAATCGGCCATCGCCGCTAGAACGCTAACGAGCAGTGCGTCCCCGTGGACCCCCAGCCCCCTCGGCACCCCGATGACCCCCACGGCCCCCTCCTGCTTGCGCGGGTTGAGCCCCGGCAGCCGCCTCACAGCCAGGCACACGCACACTTCTAAACAAGCGAACACGAGGGATTTCCCCGGAGGCAGGTCTCCCGTTGGGCCGCCTTCGCCCAAAGTGTGTACCACTTCGAGAACTGACTGGGGTATGTTGTTCGTCGGCTCATCTGGGGCCAGTTCTGTAATCAGTTTATTTATTTCTTTAAGGCCCGAAGAGACTACGACATAAATTGTGACAAAGTTTCGGACACTAACGTCCGTTCAGGTCAAACACAAGGCACGGCACCTAACTAAACGCAGATAGTCGGGTCCAAACACAGATACTCGAATATACACGAAGTGTCGTATTCTAAACCTACCTTTACATTACCTTGCTACATGGTCTCTTTCGAGATAGTTCAGCGATTCGACAAGAGATATAGCGCCATGTTTCTATTTATTTTTGTCACAGATAAGAGACCTAGCTGGCGCAGAGCGGTGATCGTGACACAGTCAGCAACTCTCTCTCTCTCTCTCTCTCTCCATTTAAACGTCAATGTGGCAATCATGTTATTTTTCTGATGTAGGAACTGTCATAAAAATGGTAAAGCACGGGCTCTTTTTGTCCACAATTTTCATTGGTTACAATGATCATTAGTAGGTTTTTTTTCATAACACATAAAATCGTCCACATTTTAGGAATTTTGGATAAGTAAATTCTAACCATACTTTCAGAAAACAAACGCTTTATGACTTACGAAATTTATAACAAATTATCCATTCGGAACTTCAATTTTATGGGACACAATGTAGACCCGGTAAAGCAATGTAACTAAATGATCTCAAGGAATTGTAGAGCATAATACTTATTTCTCTTTTTTATAATTTACCTTTGATCTTCGCCTGCATATTAGCCTGCAACTGTTCCTTCGCGCCCAGTATGATCAGCTTCAACACGTCGGCGACTAACAGCAGCGCCTCGATGCTCTCCAGCGTGAGCCCGGTGCGGTGGATTATCTGGCACAGTTCTATCGCCAACGCCCTAGCAAATAAAAATTGGAAATTTCAGTTGAAAGGGTGTAAAATGCTGATTCTGTACAGACAGTTCCCTGGGTGAAGTAATGTTTTTAGAGGACTGCTTAAGCAGTCAGAGTGAAAATTGGGTACAAGGTTATTACTAACCGTAAAAAAAGTTTTGACATTGCTCATTTGGTTGATTCGATTTTAAATACAAAAAAGAAATCTTACAAGTTATGATTTATGCTGAATTTTAGTAAACGTATTATCGGAAAACCTTCACCGATATCTAATTTGACAAATCGGAAATTGTAGGGGTGTTTTTATTCAAAATGGCGTTTTTAGAACATCCGTTGAAAATAAATGTATTTAATGCTTGTTCCATAGTTATTTTCACCTGTCTTTGAGCAGTCTGGCCCGATTTTCAGGAGCATCGAGCAATGTAACAATTGACAGAAGAACAGAGATCGTATTCTCGACGCTCATGTCTCTTTGGGCGCAAAGTGCTTCCATACAAATACCTGAAAACACAAAACAATTAAAAACAACCAACACACACACACATTAACATCAAAAGCAAATAACCGTTGCTACCATTACTACAATTTTTTACCAAATAATAAATGAAATCGCTCGTCAACGGGTTCGAAGAACTCAAAGTTTCCGTTTTCGGTCTTCGGCGTTCTGTTGTCCAACGTGCTTTCAGTTTTATCTGAAAAGAAACATTACTGGCATGATGTCAAAGGTTCCAAGGCATTCGGGAGATCGGAAAATCAGCAATGTTTGCGTTTAAAGTAATAGGGTATTTAAAAAAAATCTAGCATTGCTTTGCGTAATATTATTTCAGTTAAATTTGTTCACTATTTTGATTTCCCTTTCCACCTATACGCCCTTAATCATGCTAAACGTGGCCTTAGGCTCTGTCTACCCCGTAAGGCAGGGGTTCCCAAACTTATTTTGCCTACTGCCCACTGAGAATAAATTATTTTTAGCGCCCCCATTTTTTCACCTACTTAAAAACCACTATAACTTCAAAACCGCTCCCTTTTAGGCCTGCAGCGCCCACAAGGGGGGCGTTATCGTCCACTTTGGGAAAGGCTGCCGTAAGGGATGAAGACGTGATATATGTATGTTAAATTTGTTTTAATTTCATGTTTGAAAAACACATTCAGTACACATGGTGCTTGAAAATCATAAATTAAATAATACATCAATTATTTGCCGCGATTTTTAATATACACGAATTATTCACGTTGAGGTATGAGGCTATGAGGAGGTTGAGTGAAACACGTCATTGTAGCACAACGGATGTATTAACACTAAAAAAGGTATCTAGCAGCTAACACACACATGAATATTACATAGCCTTATACAGTGGCTATATGCGCACACCTCACCATGGGGGTGCAAATAAAAAAAAAATACAAACATGTTTGATTTTTTTTTTTGTTATCTTTAAGCTATATTGACCTTAACTAACACAAATCAATAATCAAGTTACAATTAAAAAAAAAAAGTACACTACAATGCTATATTATTACTATTAATTAAAAAAAAAATATATATTAAAATTATCAAGTTACATTGTATGGTTTTGTCCTGTTTTTATGTATTGTGTCTATCTTTCCGTCATATAATATTTTAACATTTTCTCCAGTATCTTCTAACACCTTAAAAGGGCCTTTATAAAGTTTGTCAAATTTTTTGCCAGTCTCATTCTTTATCAGTACTAAATCGTCTTTATTGTAAATTACAGAGTTTAATGTCTTATCATAGTTGGTTTTTCGAAGTAACTTACTATCTAACAAATGTTTCTTTGCATCTTTACTTGCTACTTGTAACCTATATCTTAGCTCTAAAGGGTAATTGTCAACATTGTACAATGGATCCACCATGTCATTTTTTAAATTTCCGGGAATGTTACATTGTTTCCCAAAAACAAGTTCATATGGTGAGTATTTCGTTGCGGTATGTACCGTTGTATTATACGAAAAACACCAGAACGGCAACCAGTGACTCCACATCTCTGGGTGCCCATCGCATTGAATTCTTAGGAAAGCGGCAAGATGCTTGTGCATGTTCTCTAAGGCTCCTATTGATTGGTGGTGATAAGCCGTAGATTGCGTCTTATTTATTCTTAATAACTTACAAACCTCGTCCATTGTTGATGAGATAAATTCTGCGCCACGATCCGTTGTTATCATGCTAGGAATACCATACCTTAGTATATAATTGTTTACAAATGTCCGCGCCACGCTGACTGTGTCCTTGTGTCGCAGCGGGAATGCCTCGATGAACTTACTCAATTCGCATTGCAGCGTGAGGATGTAGGAATACCCCTCGTCATCGGTGTCAACGGGACCTACTAAATCTAGATATATTTTTTCAAATGCCGACGACGCTGTCGTCGTTATGGCCATTGGTTGTTTTACATTCCTAGAGTATTTCATAGTTTGACACTTAGCACATTTTCTAACATATTCTCTTACATCTGTTTCTAGCTTTGGCCAATAATATTTGTTTTTTATATTATTAACCATTCTGCGCACGCCGGCGTGCCCGCTTGTAGGTAGTAAATGATAGTCATTTAATATTATAGTCTTTTCGTCTTTGTCTGTAATTCGTTTTATCGATTTTAAAATATTTACACGGGGTCCGGACCATGTGTTTCTACTCTTTATTTCTTCACATAATGATTTAATGAATAACGCGTTATCATCTGTTTTAATTATGCATATTTGTTCTACTTTTATTTCTTTACAAAAACTACTCAACATACTCGCAAATACGTCTCGCGTGAATTGTGACATATATTTGAGGTTTACGTAAAGACTCATTGTTTCTTTTTCGAAACTAAAACACTCTATCTCTTTTGATAATGATTTACTTCGTCTTAATTTACATAATTCTTTTTCTTGTATAAATTTCAGCTCTACAGAATCGCTCGGTTTTCTTAATATTTCCGCAATCATCGGTTGATCAGGCCTCTGAACTACGGGTATATTCTGATCCGTTACTTTTACTGTACTTGATCTATTTTGCAAAATTTTTCTACTCTGTGCTCGAGTCATAACTAAAATTTCATTATTTATACTCTTTAATTCATCTGAAGTAATGGTCACCCTACTCAAGGCGTCCGCTACTACGTTATCTTTGCCCTTAATGTAAACAACCTTGAAGTCGTACTCTTCCAGTTGTAATCTGAACTTTAATAATCGACTAGATGGGTCCTTCATACTAAACAAATATAATAGAGGTTTATGATCCGTCATAATAGTAAAACTTTTACCGTACAAATATGGCCTAAAATATTTGACACTCCAAACAATAGCTAACAATTCTTTCTGAATTACAGGATAGTTTAGTTCTGCCTTATTTAAAGGTCGACTTGTATAGGCTATTGGTTTTAAATCTTTGTTGCATAATACTGAGCCAATGATTTTTGCTGAAGCATCAGTCTGAAGTATGTATTCATTTTCGGTTGATAAGTTTGGGTATTGCAAAATTGGTGGGGTAATTAGCTTTTCTTTTAAGCATTCAAATGATTTTTTACATTCCTCAGTCCATATGAAATCTACATGTTTTCTACACAGCTTATTTAATGGTAATGTGATATTAGCAAATGATGGTATAAATTTCCTGTAGTAATTACAAAACGCTACGAAACGTCTCACTTCATCTGCATTTTTCGGTTCCGGATAGTTTCGTAATATTTTGGTTTTTTCTGGATCTGGGAGAACTCCAGCTTCTGAAACTACATGTCCTAAATAGAGAAGTTGTTTTTTGAGAAATTCACACTTTTGTGGATTGACCTTCAAATTAACTTGTCGTAAGCGTTCAAAGACATCTGTTAAATTTTTGTTATGATGAGTTAGGTTACGTCCAAAAACTACAAGGTCGTCCATATATATAAAGCATTTTTCATATGTTAAACCTGACATGGCTATTGACATAACTCGTGAGAAAGCGCTGGGGCTTATCTTAAGTCCCATGGGTAAGCGTTTCATTTGGTATTGTCCTGTGCTAGTTGAAAATGCTGTAATTTTTCTACTGTCAGGGTCTAAACTAGTTTGATAATATGACTGTTGCAAATCTAAATGGCTGAAATAGATAGCACCTGATAGGGAATCTAAGATGTCGGTAATATTGGGTAAAGGGAATTTGTCATCTTGGATTACGTTATTTACTTTTCTATAATCAATTACTAATCTCCATTTTTTTGTGTTGTTGTCTGATTTTTTGGGTACTAATAAAATAGGACTATTCCAATCACTAACTGCGTGTTCTATAATATCTTCATCTAGCATTTGCTGTATTTGTTTTTTTATTTCCGGCTTCGTTGTTTGTGGTAACCTATATGGTTTAACGTAGACAGGTTTCGTATCGGGTTTCATGTTGATTGATTGAGTCATTATGTTTGTCGTACCTAGCTTGTCTCCTTCCAAATAAAATGTGTCTGCATATTTTGCACAAATCGATTCAATCTGTTTTCGGTCATTTGAATTTAAATGTTCTAATTTTAAAGTATTCAACAATTTTTTTACTCTACTTACGTTATTTTCTGATTTCGTAAAGGTACAAATATTGTAATTATCGAGCAAGTCTACTTCCGGTTTAAAAAGTGATAGATTAATATGTTCAGTATTAGTGTTTAATATCCTCACTGGTATTTTTCCTTCCTTAATTTTCACAATACCACCTGCCAAAAATAAATTTTCTCCTAAATGCTTTGTGTGTATTACGTAATCATTATTTATGTCTAACGGTGAGTTTATTTGTATAAAATGTAAGGTCTCGCTTCGTGCTGGTAATGATAGATATATTTTACTATCATTACTCTGATGAATTTGTATCTGACACCTTTGTGTTGCATTTCTCAATGTAAGTAACTTTGATTGTAAGTCTATGTTAGCATTAAAGTTTCTCATGAAATCTAATCCGATGATTCCGTCGGAACGGCACGGCATCTCATCCAGTACGTGGAAATTATGATGAATTTGTATTTCATTATGCGCTTCTAATGTAATACATGCAATGCTACTTGAGCTTATTTTACCTCCTATGCCTCGTATTACCGTGTTACTTCTAAGTAAAACCGTGTGACTGGGAATTTTATTTCTACGTATTACTGATAAAGTTGCGCCTGTATCAAGTAGAAATGTACAATTTTGTCCGTCTATTTTTAACTCTATGTATTCTAGCCCGTCACATGTGAATATTTTATGCTCGAAAAAACTGAGATAAGTTAGGCTCATCAGTTACATCTACAGGGTTCGGTTCTTCCGTTTGAACCGTTTGAGAAACAGCTGTAAACATATTTCTATGCGGTGCTCGACCTCCTCGGGCTCCGCTAACTCGTCCAAAACGTTGTGGGTATGCTCGTCCTCTATAGCTATTTGAATTGTAAGACTGATAATTACCTGTACTGTAGTTCATTCTTCCGCGTCCGAAAATTCTGCCACGATGACCTTGCCACCAGTTACCTCTCCGATCCGCTTGATTTGTTCCGCGCCTAGGGATCCTACCTCTTATATTCATCACCAGTCCTGATTGAGCTGGGAGTGATGACTCTTCATCCTTGGCTGCTTGGACTGCTTCATTAAGTGCCGTATAATTTCGGGCCGTTATGATTGTGCTTAGCCTCCTGTTGTTCAATCCGTCTGAAAACCTTTTAATGGCCATACTTTCATTTATGGGTCTCAAGATCCTACTCGCTTCCGGATTGTTGTTGGCTTGTGCGATCGTAAGACCGATAAATAACTCTTCGATCTTATCACCAAACGTTTCAATAGTCATGTTATTTTGTGTTATCTGGTTTAATTGCATTAATAAAGCATTTGCCGACTTTTTTGGTAGAAGGTACTTTTTCATGTCTGATATCAGATCAGCGACATTTGTATATTCACGAGTAAGCTTTAATTTTGCGGTTTTGTTCAACCGGGTCTTTATGACAAAAGAAATTAACAATAATTTGTTACTTTCCTCTTTTAAAGTACTTTCTATCATTTCTATTCCCTCGATCATACGCTCCGTGGTCACTTCCGTACCATCCATTATTGGAATTAGGCTTCCAGCCTCCCTAAGGTCGAATTTCTCGGCCATAGTAACTTGTTTTTCTGTATCTAATATACTATATTCTAAGATTCTACGATATACCTTATCTATTTTTTCGCATAAAAGCTCTATTATATAGACTGAAAAGTCTCCTGTTAAATCAGAATACTCAGTTGATTCTAGGAATTCTTTATAACGCTTATATATGTATTTTGCACTTTCTATTTTTGATATACCAAGACTTTGTAGTCTCCTGTCTTTACCTAATTTCCTTAGACTAACCCTTAATTTTTCTAACTTATCGTATATTATTTCTAATTCACGTTCCATACCATTTTAAGATGATGATTAATTTTCTTACTCACTTCGGAACACTCGCGCACTTCACTTTCGGTCTACTTTTTTTTCACTTTTTTTTTTTCTCTAGACTTCTTCCTCCTCTTCTCCTGCTTTTGGGGCTGCTTGCCTACGCAGTGAAAGTCTGGACTGCATCCTCGCCCATACTTCTCGTCGTATTTCCTTCTTGATATATTTTTCGTGTGCTTTTCTTATCAATTTATACAGCAGCACAATTATCGCAATGGCTACTATTACAAGTAATGTACTGACCAGCGCATTATTGATATCGGCATGTTCACTTGACCTGGCTGTCGCATCGTTTTGGCCATTTTGGGCAATTATGATTTCCTTTTCCTCCTGCTTGTTATAAGATTGTCCCATGATGGAAAATGATTTTCTGATAATTATTTGGATTTCATCAAATAGCAAACGACCAACAAGAATGTTGCTAAAAACGCCAAAGTCGTACACAGTATAACGTAGTACCAGTGTTCAAAAAAATCATCAATGTCCTTCAGCACTTTCGGTTCAGTCGCGCACATTATAAAAAAACTCACACGCGAAAAACTGCACTCATCCTGGCAGGGTCGCCATGAGGTATGAGGCTATGAGGAGGTTGAGTGAAACACGTCATTGTAGCACAACGGATGTATTAACACTAAAAAAGGTATCTAGCAGCTAACACACACATGAATATTACATAGCCTTATACAGTGGCTATATTATTATGCGCACACCTCAACGTCACTAGTCATTTTTTTTTTTTTTTTAAATTTATTACGTGACTTTTGGATCCTAAGTCCTTCAGTCGGAGACTTTTTATTTATTATACATACAACAATGAGCTAATTTATGAATTAACATTTCTTGGTTAGTTGACATTAAATCGTATCTAGATTATTCAAATAATTATTATAATACAATACAATACAAATTACTATTACTAATTATTATTACTAATATTTTAATTAAATTGTTTCTATTGTATTTAAGATAAATTTAAATAAGGGTGTGTAATAAACGGGGTTTGTTAATAAGTCTTGGACGCGGCGGGGAACACTTAACGAGTATTCTTCGGCAATGTCACAGACGGCACTGACAAGTAACAACCGTTGAATTGTAAATTGTTCACACTTGAAAATTATATGTTCGATATCCGCACTTTCCTTCGCACAATATATGCATGTGTCATCGGTGATTATGTTCTTTCTCTTAAGATGCGCAGGAGCCAAGCAGTGACCGCAACGCAGCCGATTTATTGTTGTTATAAATTTTCTGCTGGAGTATTTAATATGATTATACCATGGTGTTGTCGGTAAGTCATGCTGTATTTCTTTGTACCATTTCCCTTTATCCTCTACTCCTGTAACGTAGGCCCAATATTCGTTCCACATTATCTTAAATTTACATTTGATGTGGTGGTAATAATCAGTAAATGGTACTTTAAATGTTTCACTTAGGTCCAGGTTATGGTCTTGACGAGTCGCGTGATCCACAACCTCGTTTCCAGTTATGCCACTGTGGGAGGGAACCCAAACAAATTCTATATTTTTACCTATCTTACATATTATATCTTTGATCTGATATATAATATAGTTATACTTGTATCCTAAAGAACTATTACACAAAGCAGATAATACACTTTTAGAGTCACTTACAATAAGAATATTTGTATTATGTACATTATTATTTACATATGTTAATGCCTCCAGAATTGCCCAAGCTTCAGCAGTGAATATGCTGCAGCTATTATGTATTTTGATACAGTTTGTTATTTTTCCTTGTGGGTCATAATAAGCTGCTGTAACACATTCACTTTTGGAGCCATCAGTATATACAGTGTAGAAATCAGATTTTATATTTAAGAACTCTAAAAAATCAAATTTATTTCTAACAGAGTCTAAATAACATTTGGTGTCAAGATAATTCAGAATAGTGTTATATGGGCAGTTGTAAATTGGCCACTTGTGACTGGTGTACATATTTCTTGAAAGGTTTTTTGTGTATGTCATTATGGTTAATATTTCAGGTAATGAGCCTGATATCAGAGTATTGGCTGTGACATTGGGAATTGCAGCTGCCTGAAGAATTCCTACAGGGTGTAAAATTGTATCTAGGACAACAGTATTATTACAAGATAATTCTTTTAAACAAAATCTTTCTGCCAACTGCAAACGTCTCAAAGACAATGGAGGTATACAATTTTCAACTTCCATAGAATTTATAGGGGTGGTGCGCATGGCTCCACTTATCACTCTCAATCCCATGTTTTGTATGACATCTAGCTTTCGTAATAGAGTGCTATTAGCATTCATATAAGCTAACGAGCTATAGTCAAAATGGCTTCTGACTATGCTCTTGTACAGCATATTAAGTGTTCTAGGGTCAGAACCCCAGAATGTTCCTGCTAAGCTTCTCATAACATTTATGCTTTTCATGGCATTCTGACTAATGTAATTTATATGTTTATCAAATTTTAATTTGTTGTCTATAACAACACCTAGGAATTTGTGACTTTCAACAATAGGAATATGATTATTATTGTAACTAATATTTACTAGGAATTGTGCAAATGGGTCTCTACTAAATACTAATACTTTACTTTTCTCAGGGCTAATTTCTAGTTTCAAAATGTTGGTATAATAGTTTTGTAATTGAGCTAAAGCAGTGTTCATGTTATTAACAGCAATGTTTAAATTTTGATTTTCACTGTACAAAAGCAAGTCGTCAGCAAATTGCAATATCTTAACATGTGATGTATCTACAAAATGGAGGATTTGAGAAGTGTACAGGTTGTATAATAAGGGTGACAAGGTTGCACCTTGCATTGTTCCCTTATTAGCAACTCTGGGTCCATATAATTTGTTATTGAATCTAACAAATACAGTCCTATTAGATAAAAAACTAAAAATCCAATTCAATATTTTAGCTGGTAAGTCTAAAGTGTGTAATACATGGATAAGACATTCAATATTCACATTATCAAAAGCACCTTTTACATCCAAAAATACACATATAACATTCGTGTGACTAAGTTTTGCCTTTTTGAGGTCACAAATAAAAGATACAAAGCTTTCAGAACAACTCCTGCCTTTTCTGAATCCAAACTGAATGTCTGGTAACTTGTCTTGTGTTTCGGCAAAATAATCTAATCGTAGTTTCAACATATTTTCAAAAAGTTTACCTAAGCATGATGATAGGGAGATAGGTCTGTATGATGATGGATCATTCACTACTTTATTAGGTTTTAAGATGGGGATGACGCATTGGGTTTTCCATGATTCTGGAATCACTAAATTATCCCATAGTTTATTATAAATACTTAGTAGTATATGTAAAGCATTAGGGTGTAACTTTTTAATTAGCATATAGGGTATATTGTCCAAACCAGGTGTTGTGTCTTTCCTACTTTTAATTGAGATGAGCAACTCATTTATTGTAAATGGCATATTAAGAAAGGAGTTACTATTATTTACATTTGACTGATTTATGAAATTATGTATATTGTTTTGGTGATACTGAGATGAGTCTGATATTTTATCTAAAAAATTCGGTACCCATTCATCATTTAGATATCTATTATGTGAAGATCCAATCCTTTTAAACCTTTTAATGTAATTCCATATCCGAGAAACCGGTGTCATTCTATTGAAACTACTACATAAGTCATGCCATGAGTTTGTTCTTTCTTCCTTTAATATTATTTTCTTTTGAGCATCCAATTTTTTGTAATTTATGAAGTTAGGAATACTAGGTGATGTTCTGTACTGCTTTAAGGCTTCTTTAGACTTTTGAACTGCATCAATACATGTTTGGTTCCACCAGGGAACAGGTTTCCTCATGACTTTCATGGTTTGCCTTGATTCTTTTTTTGGAACTGTTTGAGATCTGAGATCATATAAAATGTTTACAAAATTATTATATAAATCAAGTGGTTCCATGCCATCTATATCCAAATGAGAAAAAAGGGTTTCTGATAAATCATGATATTTAGACCAGTCAGCTTTACTATAAATATATTTTTCTTCCACTGGTTGAACTTCATATATAGAGGGCTTCACATTTATGGAGACTTGAGTCGGATAATGATAACTGCCCATTGGATCGTTATGAACACACCATTCGCAAAGTGGAGCTATAGAGGGACTGACTAAACTAATGTCTATTGCTGAGGGATTTCTATTTGGGTACTGTACAGTAGTTGAGCTACCATCATTTAAAATACACAAGTCAAATTTATCAATAAGATTGTATAAACTATTTCCTCTACTGTTATTTGAATGACAACCAAACAAAATGTGATGTGCGTTCATATCTCCCATGATGAGACATGGCTTAGGGCATTCATTAAACACCTTTTCCATTTTATGAGAGTCAAATCTACTACCATTAGGAGGACAATATACACAAAGAATGTACAATTTACCCATTGAGGTGTCTATTGATATACAGACATTCTGAATAGATTCATAAAAAGTTGTGTTCACAATATTATAATGTAAGTTTTGTTTAATAAGTATACCTACTCCATTTTTTGAATTTTTAGAAACTTTGTGTACAAAATTGTAAGGTGTAAAGTTAGGGATTTTACTAGTTTGTTTAAGCCAGGTTTCATTTAATAAACAAATATCTATATTTTGTTCTGAAAGAAATGTATTTAATAGGGCTCTCTTACTCAGTAAACTTTGAATGTTAAATTGTGCTATGTGTAAAAATGTGTCCATTATTTAATTAAATAAATTAGCTAAAACTATATCTTTGATTCTTTTATTAGTAATAGGAATGTCATTTTTGTCATTGGCCAAGGTAAATAATGATTTCACTAAGGCATTCATAATTATTTCATTATTTGAGATCTGTTCAGCATTTAGTGGACTTATTACATTCGTTCTGGGTTTCTGAATATTCGGAAATACTTTTGGGTCATTGATTACAGGCGGAGTACTCACCACAGCGGCATAACTTTGCTTGGACTTCTCATATTTCATTTTTTTTTCCTCCATCTTTTTCCGCTTAACAGGACAATCTCTTGAAATGGCCAAATGATTGCCATTACAATTAATGCATACTATTTCTTCTACATCACATTCTTTATATGAGTGGTTGCCGGAACACGAGGAACACATTTGTTCTCCGCGGCAGACTTTTGCTGAATGATTGAATTTCAGACATTTGTAGCATTGTAGCAGTGGTGGAATATATGTGTGCACTTTGTATCTGAACATGTTTAGGTACGCGTACTGTGGTAATGCAGTTGTTGCGAAAGTTACAGCTATTGTCCCCAAAGGAACAAGCTTTCCATCAACTTTTCGCATGAAACGTTTAATAGATATTATTTCGGCGTCGCATGTTATATTCTTATATATGTCTTCATTTTTCAATTCTTTGGGTACGTATCGTAATACTCCTGTCGTCTCTGTTAAATAAGCAGGAACAAAAGCTTTAAGCTTGTTCCTGATTAAGAATTGGTCCATTTTTAAAAAATCATTAGCTGGCGCTGGTTTCTTAAATGTGATGCCAATTTTGTAAGCACTAATCCGATGAACGCCTACAATACCTTTCACTTGCTCAGTAAAAAGTTTTGTCAAAGTAATAGGATTTCTATTACCAAGTTTTTCGTCATCGAGAGATTCCACGAAAACAACACATTCCGTGCTATGATTCTCGGGAAATTGTCTTTTGTAGTTTGTCTTGGTGAACATCTTATAGTCACAACTCGCACTCGCGTCTAATTTTCTTTTTTTCCGTTCCTTGTCGGGGGGCTCGCCCCCGGCACTGTTTTCACCCATTATTAATTACACTATATACACTTTATGCAAACAGTATATTTACAACCAATATTAACAATTATATACACAGGAATTTAATTTTTGATAGCAGGAAATTTTAAAAACGCGCGCCTTGTTCGACTTCCCGCCAAAAAGTCCCGTCACTAGTCAAATCGTCAAACCATAGACAATTCTAACAAGGCGGTTTACGGTCTATGTGTAACGAATATGTATAAATTGTAAATCTCTTTCTCTCTTTCACAAAGTTCCCAAATTCCAACAAGGCCACCTTCAGTGATTCGACGCGTTATGCATAGATTTCGTTAATTTAAACTGTGTTCAGTGCCAGACTGCCACACATAAAAAAAAAGTATGTTTGTCATACCACTATCAGTGGGCGGGGCATCAGCTCGGCCGTTGTACCGCAGCGCGGCGGCGTATAATAGAGACGGCCAGGCGCGAGCGTAGTGCGCCCGCGACGCTTCCGCTGTCTCCGCCGAGTAGAACGCGCCGCCGCCGTGCGGCAGTTGCGACGCGAACTCTGTAAACAAAAACAGAACGTGTCCCGATATTTTAATACATGATTAAACATCTTTCTTCCTTGCTGGTCTGGGAGTAAAGAAAAAGCATAGAATGTACCAGTTGCTTCTCTACCCGCGCAGATGGTAAAAGCCCATCGAGGGAATGGGCGATAATTTCAGGAATCATGTTATAGGCGATGCGGCTAGCAACCCATCACTATTTTGATTCCCCTTTCCACCTATACGCCCACAATCATGCTAAACGTGGCCTTAAGGTTTTGTTACCTTAGGCTCTGGCTACCCCATAAGGGATATAAACGTGATATATGTATGTATGTATGTTAAATATCTAAACGCTCATTGGGAACGCATATGCCACTATTTTTATTCCAATGTTCCCATATGATCAAGATTTACGCGCGCATATAACTGTACGTTACTTCAGAAAGATGTTCTTCATGCAACGCAAATCTAAGGATGGGATTATCTGTAGAATCCAATCGGATTTCAACCGTCTTAATCCCAAATTAAGCAAAGCTTGTACGACGGGTGTACAAAGCAAGGGATAAAAATATTTACCCTCTATTATTTCGATCGATCATGGGTGATGATCACTTACCACAGTACACAGTTTCTCGTTTATCATCTCATAAAAATAGTTATGTACAGCCGCATACATAACTTTATCTACATTCATATCATCATTTTTCTATAATAAACGTTTTCACATCAAAATACGTAGGTAACATTGTTTTCTGTTATTCGAAAGTTCGAAACAAATGAAACGACTGACATTTATATTTTTTCTTAAATTCTAAGACAATTATAGAGATTTTTTTTATTTAAGATGTTCGAAGTTTGAATGTTATAAGAGTATCGATATTGATACTCTAAAGTAAACATTATAATACAACCACAGATACAGGTTTCTTAATGTAGTCGTACCTAAACATATTGTAGGGAAGTTATGATATGCACGTCTAGCTTGCCCATCTTTTTCTTACTCTTTGTTCTAGAAAGAGACGGGTAGTCTATCTCTAGCGCGACGCGACTCATGCCCGCACTCGTGCTAGCCGGAATACATACACATACACAAATCACGTCTTTATCCCTTACGGGGCAGACAGAGCCTAAGCTAGCAGGTACCTACAGGCCACAATTAGCAAGATTGAGGGTGTATAGGTGGAAAATGGAATCAAAATAGTGATGGGTTGCTAGCCTCATCGCCTATAACATGATTGCTATAAGTTTCGCCCATTCCCTCGATGGTCTTTTACCATCTGCGAGGGTAGAGAAGCAACTGGTGCATTCTACGTTTTTTTCTTCGCTCCCAGACCAGCATGGAAGAAAGTGCTAGCCGGGATGGAAGTAGATAAAGACGAATTGAACTTCTAACCTGGAGGCAAACTGAGAAGCGCATGATCCTTCAACGCCGCTATCCAATTCTCTCCTAAACTCTCCAACTCTGGCTCGACCAGCTTCAAGAGGCTCTCGCCTTTGGACTCGAAGTCTCCGTACTCGTCGTCGTTGTCCGTCGCCACTTCTTCCACCTGGCTGTTGCTACGCAGCAGACTGTTGCGCCACTTGGCTATCTCCGCTCGGTTGTTGATCGGTTTGCTGTCCAGCTGTTTGATGTAGCTGCCTGGAGCGCAGTTGTTGCTTACCATAGCTACTATGTATACCTGGAAGATAATTTCTTTATAAACTAAAGTTACAACTTAAAGTTATAACTGGTAGAGATCCCTTATAGGGATAAGTTCGCCTTCGTGCATATTAAGTTCTTTTTTTTGGTGATTTGTCTCTGCTTCTTTATATTTGTACAATAAAGCATTTACTTACTTACTTATAAGTGAAAAACTTAAGGTAAATGACCTGTTGTTTGTAGCAGTGTACAGAACTGATATGGGACTTAAGTCATTTTTCTAATTTGGAACGTCAATTTGTCTATTTGCACATGATTCGCGTACATTACTCACACATACAACAAGTCGCAGCCAAGACGTAGTAATAAATACGTACTTCAGCCCAAGCCTTCAGAATGGAGAGCTTCTCGAGTGTGGCCATGCTTTCGTTATAGATGAGCGTGGTGTTGCCCTTTGTATTCAACTTGTCCAAACTTGAAACGAGCAGCTGATGAACCCTGTCAACAAGAACACTCTTCACACACACGTTGTAAATACCAGGAGCCTTACCATAACGTCTTAATGCGATTCAAAATTCAAAATGTATTTATCCATACACCCTCAATTCTTCCTTGATGGTCTGGGAGCAAAGAAAAAACATAGAATATACCAGTTGCTTCTCTACCCACGCAGATGGCAAAGCCCATCGAAGGAATGGGCGAAAATCATAGGAATCAATAGGTGCTGAGGCTAGCAACCCATCACTATTTTGATTTCATTTTTCACTTATACGCCCACAATCTTACTAAATGTGGCCTGTAGGTATCTGTTATCCTTAGGCTCTGTCTACCCCGCAAGGGATAAAGATGTGATTTGTGTACGTATGTATGTATGTACACCCTCAATCAGGCTGAACGTGGTCTTTAAGTCTTGTTACCTTAAGCTATGTCTACCACGTAAGGGATAGAGACGTGATGTATGTATGTATGGATTACACGGTCAATATTATCGCGTGATCCATGCATATCGCGATCCATATCACGAAATATTGATGCGCATCGCAGCTAACCCGGATGGTTTGAAATCCACGTTCCTATATGCTGACAGTGGCGTAACTATAGGATGGCAGGGGTGGCAAAATGCCAGGGGCCCCTAGCTCTACGGGGCCCCGAACTGAGTTGGTTTACAGCACAGAAGGGACGCTGATGCACTTCTTTATATTGGAAGGAGCCCCATCTGACGAATTTGCCGCGGGCCCCAGACGTTATAGTTACGCCACTGGTTGACATGCCAGTATCACGATAATATTGACCGTCTAATCTGCCCCATAGACAATCGCGCGATACCTCCTAAGGTCGTTGATGTCGCGCGCGACGCCGCAGCCGATCCATGCGGAGCAGACGTCGCAGGCGGCCGCCGTCACGTGCGACGCCGTGTCGCCCGAGAACGCCGGCCTCAGCGCCGCGCCCACCTGACAACACACCATTATAGACTTACCGCTTAAGCGCCCTGTAAAACGATCAAATTTGTTTGACAAACTTGCTTGTCAAACTTCACGTTTTCATCAAACATAAGCGTAAACGATCAAACCAAATATCAAACAAATTTGTTACAGCGCCCCGCGCAAACGGTCAAACTTGCTTGACAAACTTGTTTGTCAAACTCCTTCTACCGAGGTCTTGTTTGACAAACACCGTCGTACACGTTCAAACCTGTTTGTCAAACTCGACATCAATCCAGATTTTCATCAAACGCATCAAACACGTAGATCGTTTGACAAACGCCTCAAACACAGCCGTACACGATCAAATTGTTTGACAAATACGTAAAGTTTGACAAACAATTTGATCGTTTACCGGGCGCTTTACAGATCGACCGCCTAAAGACCCCCCCCCCCCCCCCTCGCGGCTGAGGGCGCGGGGTGGGACGACCGCGGGGAGCTCTCGGTGCGGGCGGGTAGTGCGCCTGCCGCCCGCACCTCTCGGCCCCCGCGGTCGTCCCATAAAAAGTAGCCTGTGTTAATCTAGGCCAGCTATCAACGATCCCAGTTTTATCCAAATCCGGCCAGTCGTTTCAGCGTGAAAAAATAACAAACAAACACACTCACATCGTCACATCCATCCATCCATCTATCCATCCTCAGAAGCTTTCGCATTTATATTAGTAGGATATTATAAATACGAAACTTTATGTTATAATTATAAGTATGGATGTCTGTTACTCTTTCACGTTTATAGACTACCGGAAATTAGCGCAGGATAGCGATAAACAAATTCTTTGCAAAAGGAGCCGGCAGCGCATCCAAACCCCCCCCCCCCCCCTCATGGTATGGGTGTTCATGGGCGGCGATAATTGCTCTCTATAAGTGCTTACCCACTAGAGGCAGGACTTAAGGCAGCGTCTCCACTTGCGAGGCCCGCTAGTTTATACACTATCACATTTAAAAAAGCTGTATTATTTAAAGGGATAGCTGGTGCATACCTGAGCCTGGTACTGTTCGAGCAGCAAGTGGCCAGGGAAGTCGGGCTCGGGCGCGCGCGCGAACGTCGTGACGATCCGCTGCAGCGTGCCCAGCCCGCGCAGGCGCAGCGCGTCCGCCTCCGCCGTGGCGCCCACGAACGCCATGCGCACCAGCTCCGACAGGTGCAGCGATAGGTAGTCGCCTAGCAACAATTACAATCCATGTACACTGGTAGTGTGCTTTGGATGTCAGAGCGCACGCGAGGCTTTCTAATGCACAGCAAGGGAAACGTATTCACGTACGATACATATAAAAAGTTACAGTTTAAAGTAACAGTTTAAATGCTTTTCTCAAGCATAGTAATAGAGTAAAAAATATTTTCGAATACTTGTTTTTTTTATAGCAAACAATTAGTGCATCCTGCCATTTAAGTGAAAAAAAAAAGTTAAACAGTTTAAGTCATAGCTTGAACAGTCATACACACACAAAACCAGCGTTTACCACTCCTGGCACACGGTTCTTCTTTTAAATTACACGAGTCCAGTGCGGCATAAAAACTCACACACCCATTGAATTGCTTCTGATGATGATGATTATTCATATACGACTTACTGTCAGGATCCATTTCCTGTTTCTCCTTGGCCTTCACGAGGTCGAAATGCGCCGGGTCGCCGGTAGCCTCGCACGCTCCCATTATTTTCTGAATGCACTCCATTGCGAACACCTGATGTACAAACAATTTGACACGAATCAGTAGGCTTATTGTCTAACTCGCTCGCAACCGCCATCGTGTTCATTTTGACAGTTCTTGTATGAATGTGACAGCTAGCTGATTCCGATGCCAATTGTCAGCCTATACATGAACTGCTAAAATGAACATGATGGCGATTGCGAGCGAGTTAGACAATAAGCCTACAGGACCATCAATGTGAATGTATGTTTGCCGGATGGAATCTTGCGACTCAACTTTGAAACAGATATCTTCAACCGATTGAGCTGAAATTTTGCATACTTGTGTAAGTCGGATGACAATACAATAATCTGGTAGTGGAGTTCTGGTGACCCAGCCAGGATTGTCACGGCACAAGAGAACTCTTCAACGGTTGGTCCGATTGACTTGAAATTTGATACAGAGATGTACACACAATGCAAGTCAGCAAAAAAGCTTGTAGAGATAAGGATTTCGTGTTATATGGGACAGGATGGACTAAAGGCTTATGGTATTTTAAAGGTTACCTAACAGCTGATTTCAAGTATTATATCAAATGACTCGTAAGTACTAGCTACGGGTATTCGCGATTTTTGAGCCATTGTGTACCGGAGTCACTAGTGTTGACAACTATACTTACCCTGGTGGGCCATCGGGACTGCACGGCGGGATGTGTCGACTCGTTGGTGTCCGCGTGAAACTCTGCTTGGTCGTCGTCGCCTTCGCCATCGAAATCCATATCCGGATTGTTACTGTCCTCTGTGAGATAATTACGAGCCGTTGTACAAAATCAGTAGAAACTTAACCGACTGACCACATGTACCATTTTCAACCAATAAATTGCAGATAAGGTCTTCCAAGACCATTGCAAGGCAATTGCAATATTTAATATCCCGATTCACCGATTTTATATTAATGTACGTACCTAAACGTACACGTACGTAACGTACGTACGGTCTGGGAGTAAAGAAAAAACATAGAATGTACCAGTTGCTTCTCTTCCCGCGCAAATGGTAAAAATCCATCGAGGGAATGGGCGAAAATCATAGGAATCATGTTACGTTTGACAACAAATATAATGCGCATCGGCAGTATTCGTTTGCGCAGAGAAGCGCAGACCAGTTTCCGATGGTAGCCGAACGTGTAAATAATCTATATTGAACTTTATTTGCAAGCGCAACTGGCAGAGTATTGCTTGCTTTGCATTCTTAGCTCTGTCCCGCTTACACGATTTTGCCATTGTTGGTACGAAATCGATCGACCAATAACAGCGCCAGAGTTTCCCGCGCTACTAAAATTGGTATACTGCGCAGGTACATCGTGGAGCATTATTTTTGTTGTCAAACTGTATAGGCGATGTGGCTAGCAACCCATCACTATTTTGATTCCACTTTCCACCTCTACGCCCTCAGTGTCTTGCTAAACGTGGCCTGTAGGTCTTGTTACCTTAGGCTCTGTCCACCCCATAAGGGATAAAGACGTGATTTGTGAATGTGAATGTACGTACCTAATCTAACAGTGAGCACCCGTTTGGCCAACGCCAGCCAATTGCGTACAGATCTCGCCGCGGCCGCCGCCAGCAAGCAGCACGTTAGAGTGTCGCGCGCGTGAGACAACGCCGTCTCGTCGCGCTCCACGTCTAGGAACGCGAACAAAGCGCCCGGCAGGCCCGTGTCTGTTATCACCACACCTGTGGTACACAATGAATCAATGTACTTATTTGTTTAGAAAAGTATCCGACCAAATAATAAGTAAAGACAAAATTCTGCGAATAACAATGAGAAGGCAGATAAAAGAGACTACAAATGTAAGCGTAATTAAGAAGGATACGTTAGATTTAATTTGGAACCAAAGGTTTTTGCTGTCGGTATTTAATAATTTATTGGCCTCTACTATACATACCAAATTTGAAGTGGTTTCGACCACTATAAGTGAAACAATTCATTTGCAATATTTGAAGTAAACATGGAAACGACGCGGAACTAATTACTAGAAGATTCAATTCTTCGTCACTTACTTTGATGTAGATAGATAGACAGATAAAACGTTTAGTCGGTACTGCCAACTCACATAATCAAGATTACATAAAATATAAACTTAAAACTAGAAAGTACGAAAACTACTAACCACAGTAGGGCCTCGCCGGCACATGGTCCTTGGCAAGTAACGCGTATTTGCATACTTCTGTCGCCTCCTTCTGTGACAGCTGACGCAGGCAACAAAGAGCCGCTCTTCGCACCGCTAACTCCGGACTAGAGAGGTCGCGCTGGAAGAATTAGAGTTAGAAAATCCACACCAAAAGTATACAGTAAATACGTGTGAACCATAGTAAGTATTAAATACTTACACACAGCGCGGGGACCAGCGCATGCGCACTGACGTGCCTCGGCGAGAACATCTGCAGCTGTTGCATGCAGCCGATGCCTTCCGCGCGCGCGCCGCCGCCGCACTCGCTCAGCGCCGCGCACGCGCACAGGAAGCGACCCACTGTTGACCCGGCGCTGCCTACGACATAGGAAATCGACAGTTTAACGTTATACTTGCGAAGAAACTTCTTTCTTCTACTGTAATCCCAACTCACCTTGTAACTCTGGTCCAACAACGGTAATGAGCGCCGAAAGTAACCTTCCCACAGCGCGATGCAAATCTTCCTGGAACTGTGGCGCCGTGAACAACAGTTTTAGCGCTACGTTCAGTGTCGACTCAACGTGGCTCCGGAACATGGGGCCCGACGCGTCCGCGAGCACGGAGAGTGCGTGGAGGGACCACACCTGAAGGTGACCGGGATCATGTTATAGTACACATATGCGAGGCGTTTAAAGCGGTACACAATGGCTCACAGTTGGCCAGTACTAGCCGTCGCTATTTTGCACAAGGGACAATGGCGGACAATTGCCAGCGGGCAACAGACCGTGGCACATAATGACGAAGTAAGGATAGCCGCGCACGGTTCACTACACGTAGTGGGCCATTTTGTTCGGGAGCCTTCAAATCTGGAATATTATGTTATGATTTAACAGCGAGTGCTATATTTATGAAACATAAGCATTAAAAATAAGCACTTGAGACTTGGAGAGCTTGAAATCGCGAGATTTGGGTACGGCCTCGGCTTGGAGCCCGCGTGGGCCCGTAAGTCTGACCTGTGCCTCCTGTCCGGCGGCGTCCAGCGCCATGGCCCTGAGCGCGGGCAGCGCGGCGGCGGCGCTGGCGCCCCGGGCGCGCGTGACGGCGGCCACGGCGGCGGCGGCGGCGGCGCGCGTGCCCCGCGGCGGCGCCCGCGTGAGCCCGTCAGAGTCTGACCTGTGCCTCCTGTCCGGCGGCGTCCAGCGCCATGGCCCTGAGCGCGGGCAGCGCGGCGGCGGCGCTGGCGCCCCGGGCGCGCGTGACGGCGGCCACGGCGGCGGCGGCGGCGGCGCGCGTGCCCCGCGGCGGCGCCCGCGTGAGCCCGTCAGAGTCTGACCTGTGCCTCCTGTCCGGCGGCGTCCAGCGCCATGGCCCTGAGCGCGGGCAGCGCGGCGGCGGCGCTGGCGCCCCGGGCGCGCGTGACGGCGGCCACGGCGGCGGCGGCGGCGGCGCGCGTGCCCCGCGGCGGCGCCCGCGTGAGCCCGTCAGAGTCTGACCTGTGCCTCCTGTCCGGCGGCGTCCAGCGCCATGGCCCTGAGCGCGGGCAGCGCGGCGGCGGCGCTGGCGCCCCGGGCGCGCGTGACGGCGGCCACGGCGGCGGCGGCGGCGGCGCGCGTGCCCCGCGGCGGCGCCCGCGTGAGCCCGTCAGAGTCTGACCTGTGCCTCCTGTCCGGCGGCGTCCAGCGCCATGGCCCTGAGCGCGGGCAGCGCGGCGGCGGCGCTGGCGCCCCGGGCGCGCGTGACGGCGGCCACGGCGGCGGCGGCGGCGGCGCGCGTGCCCCGCGGCGGCGCCCGCGTGAGCCCGTCAGAGTCTGACCTGTGCCTCCTGTCCGGCGGCGTCCAGCGCCATGGCCCTGAGCGCGGGCAGCGCGGCGGCGGCGCTGGCGCCCCGGGCGCGCGTGACGGCGGCCACGGCGGCGGCGGCGGCGGCGCGCGTGCCCCGCGGCGGCGCCCGCGTGAGCCCGTCAGAGTCTGACCTGTGCCTCCTGTCCGGCGGCGTCCAGCGCCATGGCCCTGAGCGCGGGCAGCGCGGCGGCGGCGCTGGCGCCCCGGGCGCGCGTGACGGCGGCCACGGCGGCGGCGGCGGCGGCGCGCGTGCCCCGCGGCGGCGCCCGCGTGAGCGCCAGCGCGCGCTCGCTGACGGCCTGGCTCTCCGCCTCCGACACGCAGCCGCACAGCCGGCCCAAGCACGACGCCGCCGCCGCGCGGACCGCCACGCTGCCCGACGACAAACCCGACTGTGGAAAAACGATGACAACAAAAACATTTAAAAATGCGAACTCTCTCGCTAAAGGTATTCGGTTATATGCGTGTTGAGTCTGGTGCACATTGGATCATGGGGAACAGTGGACTAAATGGCTAATGGGTAATTATATAAGCGTTCCCGATCCCCCTTCAAAAGCAATATCCTTCGGATGATTCATAGTTCCCCGTGCCTAGCCCGGGAAACAGTGGACCGATTCTTTAGCTTCTTTCACACTAACTTCGATCTTTCAGTGTATTTTTAATATAACATCGAACTTACAAATATAAGTTCAGTAGCGGCAGTCTTGACTGCGTCCTGTCCCAGAGAGCTCTTCTGTTCTGCCAGCGCCCGCAGTGCTAGCAGCAAAGCGGTGTACACGTTCACTTGTATCGCCTCTTGGCGGGCGCCTTTGGACATCTTGATGCACTCAGTGAAGTGTTCCAGCATTTGCTGCCTGAAGATTTTTTGTTTCATCAAAAATTTACTTTCATTAGGTACTAACTTCGTCAGGCACAATTTTATTAATTTTATTTTGGTTTGGAAGTTAAATATAAGGCTTTTGAAATTGTTCCGGATTATCCTCCGATGCTAATTTATCAAGTTGTCGAATAATGATACCAGCCTTTATGGTTTAGTGTGGTGTACTCGAAACTATCGACAATGTTTGTGCTCTGGATACATGTGATTTGGTCACGTTATATTTTAAGTAGAAATATAATATATAATAAAGGTTTATTAGTTTATTATCCTTACTAACTTATATGCCGACTATAAATCCCAATAATAACCAATACCCAATTTTTCCTTCCCTTAGTTATACTGAACTTACAAAAATCTGTACTAAATTTAATTTATCGTTATCTTTCGATAGTGGCGGCACATCACTATTTTTGCATTGCAAAAAACATGCAACACATGTTATGTCATTTTAATCCTACTAATATTAAAAATGCGAATGTAAGTTTGTTTGTTACGGTTTCACGCGAAAACTACTCAACCGATCATCATGAAATTTTGTACACATGTTCTTGGAGGTATTAGAAGTAACACAGGATACTTTTTACTAAAAAAAATATACATATATATCGTCGTCCCCGGAGAATAAAATGGTAATAGGAAAAAGTAAACTTTTCAGGAGAAATAAAAAACCGTTTCGGCTTTATATCTTGCGTTCTACCAGGAATTAACCAACGTGTAATATATCAAATGAATGGTGATTTTAAGGGTTTTTGCATGTTTTAGTTCATTTATTTTTAGTAGGCCTAATTTATTTGTTATACGCCGAAATTCACATTACCGATAATATACGCTTAAATATAATTTGTATTGCATGATTACCATCTTATTCGTTGAAATCACGAACAACTAAGGCTATCGTAATGTGACTTTGTGATTCTGTTCAGTGACTTTGGCAACAACTGTCTTGTGTAGTAATAAATCATTACGATTTTATTCTCGTTTATTTTTCCTTTGATTGTAACGTTACAAGCACAGTGCAATTTTGTTCAGGGAAAAAACTAATGTGGTTATAATGGTTACAGACGATTATAAAAAAAATATGAAAGCAAAAAAGTACCTAGTAATATTTTATTTATTCAAAATAAGTCTTAGGTTACCATAGGACATCAAAATTAACCATTTATTTACTCGTCTTATCTATAATCTTTACTTATAGCTTTAAATCACAGTACAGATTTGTAAAATTAACAATTTAACGCAGAATCAGAATAAACGAGATAAAACATAATAAGAAAGTAAAGTATTTTTTTTTCTATGTAATCTGCTATCAGTCCGAAAAGACTATGATCAGATGTGTTGCAGGCTTCTTCGCGTTTCAGGGTGTGCTCTCCAGTGAGACGCAATCACTCATTTGAGGTAACCGAAACTAGAATCGTGACTTTAGTTCCTGGATGGTATGTCTTTTGAGTCGCCTCTGATAGTCGATCATTGTTAGCTGCCGGGCCAAGCCGTTCGGATGGTATTCAAGTCGTGTTTGATATTTTTCAGCTGACATGCGTATTTCCTCTTTTACTATAAGGATTTTTAGATGCTGATGTATCTCTTTATTTGTTGTGTACCATGGCACATTAGCAATTGACCTTAGTATTTTGTTTTGCAAACGCTGTAGGGTCATTATGTTAGATTCGCTGGCGCTGCCCCAGAGCTCAATGCCATACATCCACACCGGCCTGAGTGTGGCCTTATAATATTAAAAGTTTATTGTCTATAGAGTTTTGGGTTTCTTCCCAGCATCCAATTTGGGGTTCTGTGTTTGAGAGCTATTTCGTCCCTTTTAGCTTTGATGTGTGCTTTCCAGGTAAATCGTCTATCCAGATGAACTCCAAGGTATCTCACATGGTCGCTATGCGGCAGAGTTGTGCTGCCTAGTTTCACTGGTGGGCCTGTTTGAGTGAGAACGTTACGTGCACTGATTTACTTACGCTAGCTGTTATTCTCCACTTATCAAGCCATTTTTGTGTCGCTTCTAGGCCCTTCTGAAGCACAGTCGATGCAGTATTTGGGTTTTCATGTCTCGCAAGGATTGCAGTATCATCAGCATAAGTTGCAGTGACAACTCCTGGTTCGTCCGGGAGGTCTGACGTGAACAGGTTATACAATATAGGGCCCCCCAGCCTTAATTGGATAGAACTTTCATGTGGCATCAGCTTCCTTTACAAAGAACATTCTATCACCAAGGTACGAGTTGAAGAGCAAGTAAAATGAATGTGGTAAAGTCTTTTTGATCTTGAATAGCAACCCTTTGTGCCAGGCCCTGTCAAAAGCTTGTTGTATATCGAGAAATGCCGAAGAGCAGTACTCTTTTTGTTCTAGAGCTTTTCTAATGCATTGATATACCCTGTGAACCTGCTCTATTATGCTATGTTGTTTTCTGAAGCCGAATTGGTGATCCGGTATTATGTTTCGTTCCATCAGCAGTGGCATTAGTCGACTGAGTAGGATTCTCTCAAACAGTTTCGATAGTGTTGGAAGAAGACTTATCGGTCTGTAGGATGTCTTTTCATTAACTGGCTTACCCGGTTTGTAGATCATGGTAATTTGTGAGATCTTCCATGAATCAGGGAATTGAACAAAACAGTAATGAAGACGATTGCGGTCTTGGGTAGTTCTCTCAGAACTTCTTTTGTTAGCAGATCATACCCCGGTACTTTTTTACTGTCCAGATTTCTTATGCACCTTTGCAGTTCCTTAGGGGTGACTGGTTTAATTGAAAGGTCTAGTTGGAGATCCTCTTGCAGTACTTGGTCCACATGCTTCTCTGTGTCATTTGCTGTTGCAGCGTTTGGTTTGAATACCTGAGCGAGACGTTCAGCAAACACATTAGCTTTTTCTTGGTTTGTTCTAGCCCATTTTTCTAAACCATATCTGATAGGGGCCTTGTGTGTTTGTGGTCTATCGTAGGACTTTGCAGCCTTCCATAGCGAGTAGTTGGTCGCTCTGGTTGCTGTTAGTGATTACAATGTGGCTTGCAGTTTGTCATCTTTAATTGTTTTAACCAGGTTTTTTTAGCTCTTTTATGGCGCTGTTAAGCGCAGTTTTATCAGTTGGGCGTCTAATAAGTTGCCATACACGCCGTAGCCTCCTTTTCTCGGATAATTTGTTTCTTATATACATAGAGATATTGGTTGACTTTTCCGTATGTGAGACAGTGGGAGTGGTTTTCCAGCAGGCATTTTGGATTACTGTAGTAATTCTTTGAGTTGCTAGCTCAATATCGTCTGTCGTTTTAAGATTGACTTTTAGATTGATGTTTTCAGTTATGTAGTCGCGAAATGCGTTCCAGTCTGTTCGAGAGTTGTATAAATACATAGGTTTTGTCCCATTCTATAACAGTAGTAACTGGCTGTTAGGATAACTGGAGTGTGATCGGAAGAGCGGCAATAATATGGTACAGAATTTAAACAAATACTTTTTAACAGTTACAGCACTTACTCGAAGTGCCACTATCAAGTTTCACCCGAATAAAATGGTAAAGGTTATTACGAAAAACCGCGAATCATTTTGTAACAATGATAAGTATCGCCACCATGTTTTGCCGAATTTCGGTTTATAGTTTGCCAATCTAAAGTATTGTTACGGTATTAATGGCGAAAACAAATGAGACGAAATTTCCAACGAATAAAAATTAAATAAACAATAACTTCGTAAAAACTCTCAGGAAAAATATGGAAAAAAATCACAAGATGCATTACGTCACGGAGAAGCCAAAAATGCAAAAACAATAAAACTATCGTAACATACTATTACGGTTTTATTCTCCGGGGGCGACGATATGTCGTCACTGACATTATCTGCGCGGATGAAGTCACGGGCAAAAGCTAGTATCCGATACAAAAGAACTGATTTTAAATGAATTAAAAATTTAAATGAAAAATCTTTGTAGCGATGTACAATCGAACTAACTCAATCAACTGCTGAAATACTTCGGAACAATTAGACTCCGCAGAAGCTTGTAATACCTGTGCTTGTTGGCGGCGCGCGCGAAGGCGTGCGGGAAGAGCGCGGCGCACGCGTCGATGACGGCCACGCCGAGCGGCTGCGCGCCCGCCGCGCCGCGGTACAGGCAGCACGGGTCGTGCTCCAGCGCGCCCGACCCGCTCGCGCTCAGCGGACATATCAGCTGCCGAGTGAATGAGCGTTTTAAAAAAAAAACCACATGTACATTTTTTCCAGAATTTAAATATTTTGGGTTTCTTCTTACTCAGAATCGTTTACCCTATCGATTCTCATGCAAGAAAACATGTGTCCCAGATTTTACTAAAGACTTTTTTTCTGTTTGTCACGTTCCCTACATACCTATACAAAAAAATTACGAACTGGAATGGAAATTTTGGGACACATTTTTTCTTGTATACGGATCGAAAGAGAACGATTCTGAATAAGAAAAACCTAAAATAGTTAAATTCTTTTTATTTTTTTGGAAAACGCTCAAATCGATGACGAGTGACAACGCAAAAAGTAAAAAAAAAATGTCGCTGAGCTTTGTAGCGACACCATTTCAGGGCGAAATAGAAAGTTGTTGGACTGAGTTGTATTTGTTGACTATACTATAGCATCGTTATGCATCCAACGTATTAGCAAATTGACAGTCGATCTGACCACTGGAAGGTAAAATTTTGCTTGCAAGTTTTTTGCGACGCATTCTTCTTGTCAATGATGGTTTTTCCGAGAAAAAAAATACATTTTTAATTTCAATGTAAGAAAAAGTTCAATTACCTGTTCTTCAATCTCAGCGTGGTCTGTATCATAGATCCATCCTTCGTCGCCGAGCAGGATAGTGTCGCGAGGATGCATGGCACTTCTTAGCATACCTGTTAACAATAACATATTTATATGTACCTATACTTAAAGAGATTTTTAACCTACCACAAAAAATAGAATTGTTTAAGACCTCTAAGCTGAACAAAAACTACACTAGCCACAAAAAAAAAACAAAATTAATGAAACGTGGTGATGAAATTAATAGTTTATCACACTTAAATAAACCATTATGATTGTATGAGAAAGGTAAAGAATGTCGCAGTTAATTTCGGAACCACACTACGACAGGTCCAAACAATACGGAGTAGGAGCTCCGTCTGGCGGAGCGTTGATGTCGAAGGACGTCATATTTGGTTATAATTTCACACTATAATTTAGTCATGAACCTTTTCTAATAACTTCAAAAACAGAGGTCATCAATTCGACTGCATGTTTTTACGTCTTTCAATATGTCCACTTGTTGTAAACAGGTTGTAAAGACGATGCAGCCCTGGCGGCATAGGTACCGGTGGCGAGGTTGGCGCAGCCGGGGTCGGGCAGGCCGGCCAGCTCGGCGGCCAGCAGGCGCAGCAGCGGCGCGGCGGGCTGCGCGTGCGGGCCCAGCGCCGCGCACGCCTGGTACAGCCGCAGCCGCAGCAGCGCCGCCGGCGCCTTCAGCGACCCGCCGTAGTTGCGGACCACTCCGCCCACGCTACAAACGATACCTTACATTTATTTATTAGCTCGGCATCATACATTATAAATACATAAATAGCGTAGTAATATGTTTAAATATATCATACTAATATTATAAATGTGAAAGTTTGTGAGTATGGATGTTTGGATGTTTGTTACTCTTTCACGCCAGAATGGCTGGACAGATCTGGATTAAATTTGGAACATACATAGATTATAGTCTGGAATAACACATAGGCTACTTTTTATCCCGGAAAATTGCGAAATTTCTGCGGGATAGCGATAAACAAATTCTATGCAGACGAAGTTGCGGGCAATAGCTAGTATATACATATTTTCCATAAAATTGATTATCGTACATTTGCTTCTGCAATCAGGAGAGGCATTCTAGATTAGAAAACCAGCGTCTGGGTGGATGTTTTGGGTTAATCTCAGATGTTTTTATTCCGTTACTGTTCCTATATTTATTGTCTTTTCGTTTTTCTAAATTGTATTTTTTTTTTATTAATTTAGCATGTGTTACTTTTCGAGCATACGTCTGTATGAATTATAACTGGAAACTGTTTATGTATAGTTTATGTATTTACTATATTAATTGAACTATGTATGTAATTGATGTTGTATGTTTCCCTTAAATAAATAAATAATAAAAAGTACAGCCTGACAACTTTCTATTTGGCCTTCGCCAAGTTGCGGACTTCCGTATCGTCACGCCTCTTTCCCATAGGGCTGGGTAAAGACAAGTTTGTTCCACTTGCCACGATCCCGATACCTTTTTCGCTTCATCCATATTCAACAATCTCTTCATACCTCCTCGTCGGTTCAGGGTACTCCTGACTTGATCTGTCAAAACTTCCCCAATTTTGTCACGGAACGTCATCTAGCTAGGCCTTGCCAACTTACTGCGGATTTTCAATAGTACTAATTTGTTTTACAAGCAATGAAGTTATTTACAGCCGACGTTGAAACCGTCACCGATGTATACAAGAAGAAAATGACCACAAAAATGCCAGAAAAGATTCCCAGGGTATTTTTTTTTACAAAACTGTTTTTTTATTTCGAGCCTGTTTGAGAGAATTTTACGTACTTTGTAAGAACGGCTATGGCGCCATCTATGGGCTGCGTGAGGCGTTTGGCGGTGTCTTCGTTATTGACCAGCGACGGGCAGTGGATCAGCAGGCTGTGGAGCGCTGACAACGCGCCCGCACGCCCTTCCAAGGTCACCTGGACAATAGAGTCAATTAAACAGATCAATCTCTTAATTTACAGCATAAATGTAAGATGGCGTTAACCTCGTAAAGCCCAACGTCCTATTTTTAGGACTGCGAAATTAAGATAGGACGTTGTGTCGTTAATTTAGATTTGACTATAGTTTTTTTCCCTGTTCGTCACGATCCCTCCATACAAAAAAAACGACGAACATCAAAGTGACTTAAACTATATCAAATTCCATCTAATAACACACTTACAACTAATAACAAATTCAACACGAAAAGGTAAAAATCAGACAGCCAGAGACACTTTTTTATAATATTAGCATGGATTTAGTAAAATACAGCATACCTGCCAAGTGAACGCATCGCCTCTGGCCTTCTCTGACTCCATTTCTTTAGCTGACCGCGGGAAACTGTTCCTCCATAACAGCAGCATCCTTGGCAACAAGCCACGAACCACCGGGACCCCTACAACCACAAATTTCTTTACATAAAGGATTAAAGTTACTTAAAAATCCATATCTCAATCAGCGACTAAATAGCGTATTTGCAGTAGATTGCCGTCTAACCTAGACCGACAATAAACCAGCCCGCATTGGTTCGTCCCGCTACAAATCGACAGCTCTGTTCACCAAATAAAGTCACCTTTCCACGCCCAAATTGAGCATTTAATGGCGATACATACACTTAAACAAAGATCACATGAGGAGCGGTTAAATCAACGTGGACGCAATACATTGCCGGCTCACCTAGTGTACAAATAGCGCCGACGATAAGCCAGCCAGCGTTGGTTCGCGCCGCTGTAAGCCGGCTGCTCTGTCCGGCGGACCGCAGTAGCTGTTCGGCCGCATTGAAGGCGACTTTGCCGCGGCCGTGCGGCACGCCCAGTGGAGAGAGACGCACCGAGCCAAGTATTGCGGCTAACGCTGCCGAATAACCTGCAAAAAACAGCATATCGTTTTTCTCCTTATGATAAAGTTTTTCATGCATAGGTATAAGGTGTAATGGAATGCAATAGTTATTTGTGGCACAAGGTAGGAAAATGATGTATTTACGGCGAGGGCGTTACATTGAATCCTGAATGTAGCAAAGGATTCTACAATAGAATCCTGAGCGTAATGAGGGATTCAAGTGTTAACGCCCAAGATGAAAACAATTTTGCTCCCGAGTGGCTCATACAACTTTTCACACCGAACATTAAAAAACTTGCAAAAAGAACTCTAAATATGATTAAAGAGCTACCAGCATAGAAAATGGTGTGGTTTCACAATTTTATCAACTTCAAAAAGCCTTGAACAGAAAAGTTGCACTTTGATCCCTCTCAACAGGGAGCAGAGCTTACTTTTCTGAATGAAAGGGGTAAAAAACTATTTGATACTCGCAAAGAAATTGGTTGCACTTCCCCAGTATCTTAACCTCCCACTGCTGGGCAAGATAACCCACCGGATATGTGATGCGGCGTGGGCGACGAGCGCGGAGCGTCGAGTGCGTCCACACACTTGTCTAGTAGCGGAGTGATCTGCGACGGCAGCGCCACACATATGCAGCGGACACACCACGCACCCGCTAGCCTCGCTGCTACGCAAGGGTGCTCTAATACCTGGGAAGATGCGGACAACAAATGTGTATTAGCAACACTAGCGCCATCTAGTATCAACATAATACAACAATTTTGTATACCACATTGCCAAATAGGCCGGGTGTTGAAGCAATTTTTTAAGTGTTGTATTTTTCTGTTTTTTTTATTTTTATTTAAATTTACTTATATTTTTTAACCGGAAGCGATATTTTCTTTTAGATGTCTAAGTTATAATTATAATCACAGTATTTAATTTACTATTCTAAATATGTCTGGTCATTGTCATGGAATATCACAGAGGGTGTCTATTTTTTCATTATTCTCTCCATTGTCTATAATCTAAAAAGTACATGACTAGCTCTTTTTTCTGATGTCACTCGGTTCTGGCTCAACGTTGACAAGACACATTAAAATTGTTTGTGTTAAATCCTTTGATGAATTCGTTATCTATTGCTTCGATATTAGACCAACCATAGATTTAAGTATATTAACTTACCGCAAATACGGCATCGACCATGTTGAGCGAACTGTCCGACACCAGGTTCTGTACCGAAGTCCCGAGCTGCAGCGTCAGCTCACCGGCCTCCATCAGAGCGCATACAAGCAAGTGTTGGCTGAACAATGTCTCCTAGAAGACAAAGAACAGACAATTGAATAGTCTAACCAGAGTCGTCTTTATCTATGGTGCAGGGGGTGTGGTGCACTCGGGCGCAGCGGACCTAGTCCTACCTACGACTTCGACTAGTAGTAGTAGTACGACCTGGGTGCCTTTAAGAGGCGAGTGTACAATTTTCTGCAGGGCCGACAACGCACTGGCATCGCGTAAAGCGCTGCGGGTGTCTATGGACAGCGGTGATCATTTAACATCAGGTGACCCACTAGCTCGTTTGTCTGGCCTCTCTAACATAAAAAAAGGGGCGCCATCGGCGCTCGCTACGGAGCCGCACTCGACGCACTTAGGGCTCTAAGGTAATATTTGCACCCGGGCGCTACATGGGCTAGAGACGCCTCTGAGTCTAGCTAGTGGTTAGTAAATCTGACCATGAACCTTGTAGGATCAAATTATGCGCTTGTGTCGCGTGGCGATACGCGGGCGCTACTGGCAAAAATCGAGGCGACGTCCCTAGTATAGATATGTAACTAGCATTGCCCGCGACTCCGTCTGCGCAAAATTAGCTTATCGCTATCCCACGGAACTATGCGATCCGGAATGAAAACTATCTTATGTAAGGACAGGAAGGCCCCGGGACTCAAACCATCTCTGTACCAAATTGTATTAAAATCGGTTCAGAGGTTTAGACGTGAAAGCGTAACAGACAAACAGACAGAGCTACTTTCACATTTTATAATATTAGTAGGGATTACTACGGCCTATGGCGTGTAGTGGAGGTCGCCAGGTTAGGCAGCGCTTAGAAATTGTGGTGCGTCACCTTACCGCTGCCTACCCTGGCGACTCCCAACTGCACGCCACTGATACGGCGCAAATTGATTTTGAAAACTTGACTTACCAATTTTTTCACAGAAGGAATCTTTGAATGATACCTAGCTACAAAAATTTGGACAGTGATAAAAAAAGTCAACTTGTATTCTTACCTGGTTGCAATCCTTAGCGTTCTCCGGATTAAAATCAATGCTGTTCATCTGCTTTATCACTATCTGTATGATCTCACGGCACGCCGACGCCTGCGCCTTCTCGCCCAGCATCTTGCCCAACGTGTTGCGTAGTATGTAGTTAATACATTTCCTAGTAAAAATAATAAACGTATTTTTTTAAAGCAAACTGGCTAGCCGCCAATATACATCCTGAATATCAAAGCGATTTCCCAGACGGCTAAGGGAGTCTGAGAGGAGAGAGTGAAAGGGGAGGGAATCAAAAGAAACATTTGTGAGTTTTAAATAGTAGATTGTACACCGAAAGGATAAAGCACTGTATTATGTCACGGCCGCGATATTGAATCCCGAGCGCAGCGAAGGATTCTAGATTTAACTCTCGAGCGTAGCGAGGGTGATTTGAGTTAATCGGAATGTCTGTCATATTAGTAATTTTCCAGTTATATCTTCCACCTAGAAATTAAAACTACATTTCTAGTACAAATAATTTACCTTGAATAAACGGCATCGACATGAGAGCAGGCAGCTTTGGGGTTCGCCACTAGATCGAGCACGTGAGATAAAAATGTCGTCAGATTACGCTCCAACCACACGCCTCCCATGTTTTGTACGAATATCACGTAAGCCTGAAAAAAAAAGCTTATAGTACATTGACGTACAATAAACAACTAGACTCCCAATCACGCTCAAAAACTGTCCAAAGCAAAAGTCTGAACGACGCGTCTATTGTTCAGAGTTTTGGTTCTGTTGTGTTTCGACCGCGCTTTGATAACAATGTATATGTCTCTTTCGCACCGTAATCTTACTATTGAGAACAAAAGAGACAGGCAGGTTTCCAGCGCGTGGCGTCGTGTCATTACTTCTCACGATCCTACGCCATTGATATTAAACATTACTGCCACGAAATAAGGTGTCAATTTGAACGAATATGTTAATGTTATCTGTCTAAGTCGATGTGTTGACACACACAACACATAGACAAAGCAACTCGGACGTCTCTTGAGGAACCTTTGTTAGCGACTGAGAGTCTAGTTGTTTATTGTAAGTCAATGTTATAGTACAAGGGTTTCGCACCCCAAAAACAAATGTTAAATTATTTCGATTCTCTAGAGGTCGGGGGTTGCAGCCCCCCTTGCCCCTGGACTGTAGATTGTGCTGTAGTTTCACTATAATATAAACATGACTCACATGAGTAACACACACTCGGACCTCCCTGCTCACTCCGGAGCCCGATTTGATGATCTCTCCCTTCAAGAACGAAGTGCCTCCCCTCAGGAACGCTCCCATCAACAGGTTTAGTGCTTCGTCGAGCGATACTACGTTTTTAGGCGTGTCCTTCTTGCTCTGTTGCACTGGATAAGAAAAGGACAACGATATGCATGTGCTTAGAATTGCGGTGGTTTTACACACAACGAATTTTTTGAAGGAGTTTGCTTGCACGGCCATTGATAAATTATGTCACACCAAATTTCAAGATTTTTAGATGAAAATCACAATTATTTGGTTTGTTTATTGCTCCTCAATCTGTGGCGTAATTTACGGATGGGTTAAAAATACAATATTGCCAGCACGTTTAAACTTTGCTACAAAACAGGGCAGTGCGCCTTTTTTTCTCTGCCCCAAAAATGTACTATATTTTTTTTTAATACATTTGGTAAGATTTAATGGAATTTTGATTCAGGTCTCTACCCAGCACCGTGAACTGGCTTACCTTATTCTACATTTCAATCCATTTATCCTCGTAAGCCCTTGCGTACTTTCTGAAGTAGTACTAATCACTAGCAAGAATAGGTAAGTGCCGATATACTATGTGAGGTACAAATTACTAATTAATAATAATAATATCTTGGAACAATTGAAACCAATTGACCTAGCCCCAAACTAAGCAAAGCTTGAAATATGGGCACTAGACAACGGATAAACATACTTATATAGATAAATACATACTTAAATACATATTAAACATCCAAGACTCGAGAACAAACATTCGTATTTTTCATACAAATATCTGCCCTGACCGGGGATCGAACCCGGGACCTTAAGCTTCATAGTCAGGTTCTCTAACCACTAGGCTATCCGGTCGTCATTGAAAAAAGAACTTTAAAAAAAATCACAAAACTGGGACCTGGCGGCTCAGTCTTAAGTACTACGCAAGATTAAACGCCTTTGTAAACAAACCAACTTCCATCTGAATTCCCACACGCTCTACAATACATAACATTTTATATGAACTTGTAGGAACTTGTTTGTTTACAAATGCGTTAAAATGGAATGGAATGGACTAAAGTTATATTTACGTTTAAAAAATTGATTTGTTTGTATTTTCTTACCTGCCTGTGCTCCAACTTTGAGCTTGCTATTCAAATTGGACGTATCTCCAGCCTGAGTGGCTGCTATTAAAGCGCCAAGCAACTCTGACACCGCACATCTTAAATGAAAAACAGACACGTTCGATCATTTCAGAACATATTTCGATATTAGAAGAAACAATATACAAAAAACCCGGTCCTTATGGGAATAAATCTAGAAGGGCAATCATAAACTTGTGTAAAAGAGACACAGCGAACTATCAAGAGCAAAGTCCCGAGTCCCAGTCCGAGTCAGTCGAGTCCGAGACCGAGTCGAGAGGGAAAGAGGCCGGAGTGCCTTATAACCTACATTGAAGTGAAAGAACGAAAATAAGCGATAATGTTCAAATTATTTTTTAGATAAAATGTCTAGTTAATATTTAAGATCAGGGTGTCTTGTATTTCACCTCAGCATGTAGTCAGTGGGCTGTGCCGCGCGCAGGCATGCTGCGGCAATGGCGTCCAAGTCCGCGGCAGTTAGCTTCATCAGTGGCAGCATGTGTCGCAGCGCCTTTGCCGCGGCGGCACGCACAGCCGGCGCCCGGTCCGATAGCAACGCGGCACGCGCGGCACGTGACACTTCACGCAAAGCCGCTGGCGCAGCTAGGCCCATACCTACGCAGATCTGTACGGGAAATTATAGAATTGAGTAATGTTGAAAACTTACTATAGATACATACAACATTGCCTACAATCTTATATATATATATATATATATATATATATTTTGTGACATTAGCGCTCGACTACGTTGAAAACAGCTCTCAAAGCAACTTTGAGAATTTGTTTTGCACGCACACTTACGAGCGGCTGATTTTATATCTCGTACTCTTTTGATAAATGATCGTAGACAAAAAATGATTGCCAGAAGTAATTTGCCATGTGTGTTAAAATTACTCATATTTGGGAGTTGCCTGATATCTTATTTTAACGACGTAAAATGACGATACAATCGTAGTGTTTCGGGAAGTTTGTCATTAAAAACGATAACGAAAACTGAAACACTCCGGGGCCCGGGGCCATGACACATTTGCCGTTCAGTATTATCATAATTAATTCTAACCGCTGTCTATAGCGCACAGGAAAAATAACATTAGTGTGCTTCATTACAATCCATGTCTATCTATATAAACAAGCAATGATATGTATTTATTTCGGATATCATGGAAGTGAGTAAAGGGGCTTCTAAACGGGCCATGTTTTGCTGCAATTTGTGGCTGCAACACAGTGGCCCGGCAACATTGCAAGCAATACCAGCCAGACTACGCAATATTGCAGTAATGTCCTGGCCATATAGGCAAACATGTTTTGTATTGACACTTATGGCCGATATTGCCCCAATGGGTTGCCGGACGATCGCTAGGCGATCGATTTTACTGCAATATTGCTCAGCCAGTTCTATTGTTGTTTCAGTCGCTCTCTTGGTTTATGACACAGTGTATCTTTTTCTACGCGACATGACATGAAGTTTGCTGTGAATGACGCCGTGATGCTATATTCTATGCTTTGCGATCAGCTGCATGTTGTTATTATTATTGTTATTCCGAGGTTATACTGCAAAAATGACTACTACGTGGGCTAACGAGACAATTATTGACTTCATTAATGAAGTACAGTACATTTACACCCTGAGTTGTGGGATATAAAAACCGGAATATACCTACAAAGATAGGAATGCAAAAAAAGATGCATGGAATGAAATCAAATTATCTAAAGTTTCACGCCTATTTAAATAAGGTCTAATCCACAACCTCTCGTTTTTCATTTGTTTCTCTTTTAAAACAAGATAAGCTGCTGCTCGTCAGCCATTGTTGCCGGTTTGTGTAGCCCGTTTAAAGAGTCTGCATTATGAGCCATACTATTGCAGACATAAATGCACACATTGCCCAGCCATACATTGCTCGGCCATCAGTTGCAATAAAATATTTTTGTGATGGCCGCGAAATTAGTTGCCAATAGTGCAGCCACAAATTGCAGCAAAACATGGCCCGTTTAGAAGCCCCTTAACGATTTGCTATGTATGGTTTTTTGGGGGCGACAAATGAACGTTTGCTTCATTTACATTGTTAATGTTGAAATAGTCTTCCATACTTTTAACTGTAACACTGTACTGTTTTTATACACAGTTTTTATTTCAATTTAACCTTGCTATGAAATGTATACAAAAAATTGAACTCAATAGAGGAAGGTTGCTCTCAAGTTTCATAGCATTATATTTACCTTTTCAAGCGTATTCATTATTTCCAGTCTTGTTTGGGACTCTGCACTCTTCAGCGATCTGACTAGGGTTGTCACGGTCTCCTCATACGAGCGTCCCATCATCCTACCGAGCTCCTCATACATTCCTCCTAAGCAGCATATGGCAGCCCTAAAAAAACGTTAATTTAAGAAAGGAAACTTGTGTATTAAACGGCCCTCAACGGGATCTAATCTTAACTTAACTCGGTATTTTACACTCAAAGAGGTATTTCATTTACTCACAGTCGTGTCGGCAAGTAAGACGGCGAGTCATCCTTAACTTTGATGATGTCATTGCATTTGTTGACAGTGTCAAACAGCAAGAAAGTGTCTCCAACAGAGAACAGAGTCGCCAAGCATCGTGCTAGCAGCCGGCGCGCCGGCGAACCTAGGTTCTCTCGGAGAAGGTTCACTAGCTGCGCTACTAACTTTTGCTGGCAGCTTTTTATGTCAGACTGAAAAAGATGTGGTGTTCGGTTTTATCAATGCTGTCTTGAGTAAATTCTTGAATGTCATATTGAAATATTGTTTTTAGAGATTTCCCCTTTCAGTAGAAACTGTTTCAAAGTGATTGCAAATAATAAAAACGAATATCTGCATAACACATTCACAATTGACTACTGCTTTATTGCTTAAAGGAAAATAGGGACCACTTCAATAACATTGGTCAACTTCAAATATAGTAAATGGATTCATTTGTTTCTATCACTTGAGGGTTTCATTTAATGCATGATTATTGTTTAATTTAGGCATTTAATGTGTTTAAATATAATGCTTGTATATATTTTTTTACCAATGAAAGTTAAGTGGCCTTGGTGTTCGTTCGAGTAGAATATAATGTTTTTACAAAATATACAAAGTTAACGAAGAAAGTACTTTAATGTTAATTGATAAATATTGAATACCTTTTGAGCAGCCACAAGGACCTTGTCAAGGAATCGGAGCCACTCAAATATGAAGTGGGGCTTCTTGTCATCTGGTAGCTGCTGCAGCGCCGTCTCATTAAGCGTCAGGGAATGAGACACCTCCATGTTTCTGCTAATCAATATTATGTACAGTTAATACACCATTTTTATATTTATTTTATTTTAATAAATTTGCTAGGAGGATAATAATTAAAATGTTCAATTTTGACCCTGCTATGATGATGAACCTTGATACATATCTGTACTGCAATTTTGTTTTAAGTTGCCACACTAACATCAAATTATAAAACTGCTCCTACATATTGACGGATCAATCACATGATGTTTTTTCTTTTTTCAGTAGTTTATTTCTACTCTACTCAAATAGCCTTATACTCCAGACAGTCAAATAATGTGTTACAAAACGATAATTCAGTTATTATGTAGCAGTGATGGTTGTTGGGGAGTGTATGAGGAATCAAACTCCAGTTGTCCGCAGATATACGATCTCTTGGGTGGAGCTGTTTATTGATATCAGGGTCTTAACTGAGTGGCGAAACAGGCTCTTAATGTGTTAAAGCAACCATCACGCTACAACTAATTCAGAACAGAAGTACTACAGACTGAAAACGTAGTACATATTAAAAAACTAAATATAGAACAAATATTTACATTTTATCAATGGTGAATCATCACAAGATGTTTGTACTGCACTACTACTCGGCTAAACAAACGAAACAGCCAGTCAGGATTATATGAGGTTCAGTTTTAGCCAGATATCATTTCTATGAGCACAGGAGTTGAAAAGCTTTTTAACCTTTTTTCAAAGGCCGTAATCACTACTACTAATGTTTACAAACATACTTCAAAATATTTGTTTTTCAATCTTTTTTTAATACTTACTTAACTTACCTACATACATTTTTACTTACATTTTTATGCAAAAGAGAACACTTAAATTTTATCTTATTAACTGCTGAACAGTTTCCCTTTTAAACTATTTTAAACTGCTCTGACAACACATGATTTATTGGAATGACCCACCTACTGTTTTAATAATTTCCTGCCATTGCATTAGTCATATGCTTTCAGGAGGGGAATCAAGGCTGCTTACCCACTACTAAGAGTATATCTCTAACAACACAATTAGTACATCATCGTGATAATGAGCTCATAAACCTCCTTCACTCGACACTCGATTGTTTATTTTATTAACGTTCGAAATAGCTATGGCGTCAAGCTACTAATTGGAATTCTACTGCAAACAACGTTACAATATATTTAATATTTGGTACTATTAAAACTATAACAATGCAAGTTAACGTTTAATACTCTTAAATAACACAAAATTAGTAGCAATTATGAGAAAGAGGAAATATGTTACCTAATTTAATGCAGATCAAATTAACTAATCGAGTTCTTCTTGTTTTCTCCAATCTTAAAGCGTTTTAAAGAAATGTAACCATCGTGTAGTCGTCTGTTGCTAAACTTTGAGATCATATATCCTTTACAATACAGTTATTCAATGATTTTCAGTTCAAAACATAGAAAATCCACGATACACGAAAACTGGATTGGATACCTACGATGCACACACAGACAGACTGACAAATCTGACAATGACACTTAGCTAGTGGGTATGTTCACGGAGCCACCTGCGCAAACAACGCAAACATGAAGTGCTTACGAAGCAATTGCGTGTCAGCGTCACTAAACTTATTCAATAGGCTTTTTTATTGCTTTCAGGTCCATTTTAAGGATCTACTTTTCGAGTCTTTTTTAATTTCAAATTAATGACCTTTAGTGCGAATGGAACGGCACGAAACGAACTTAGAAAATCGTATTTCACAGCAAAAGCCACGCTATACCACCGATAGCGGATTGCGCGGTTAGTGAACTTCTTGAACGTACCCATTGTGACATTTTACTTTAAAAAAAAGTTAGGCTCAGTCAGTAGCCAAAGTTAGGTTTAGTTTTACCATTGTAGCCAAACTAAAAGTCACATTTATTCATTTTAAAATTATTATTGTGCACTACATGTTATATTTTCTATAATCAAAATCAAAGATATTGGAAAACCGAGGGATTCTGAGCAAGGTAGACTAGAAAGGAATGTGAATGACTGGTTTGGTTTTTGAACGAAAAATCAAAATGTCTGTCCCGCCTGTCTAGTCTACGTCCGTTTTACGTTGACATTTACCAACTACCAAGTCCTAGTATTTTTGATATTTTGTGATGAAATAATTACAATGTTGATTTTGTGTTACTAGACAATGAGTTTTGATTTATACTTACTAGTCAATTTAAAGCTAGCGCCAACTGTTTAACATTACGGCTGGTTTGAAACCGTACCAATGAACAACAACATGAGTGCACAACAGAGCCCGGCCAACATGCAGGCTGTGGACCGTGAGAAGATTTACACATGGATCTTGGAACTGTGTAACCCCGAAACGAGGGAAAACGCTCTGCTAGAACTGAGCAAGAAACGCGAGGTAGTCCCCGACCTGGCACCGATGTTGTGGCATAGCTTTGGCACTATAGCGGCGCTATTGCAAGAAATCACGAACATCTATGTCGCCATGATCCCGCCAACGCTCACGGCACATCAGAGCAACCGTGTTTGTAACGCTTTAGCATTAATGCAGTGCGTAGCTTCCCACCCAGAAACTAGGTCTGCATTTCTTCAAGCTCATGTGCCTTTGTTCCTGTACCCGTTCCTTCATACAGTATCTAAAACTCGACCATTTGAATACTTACGATTGACTAGCCTTGGGGTAATTGGAGCATTGGTCAAGACAGATGAACAGGAAGTTATCACATTTCTTCTGACAACAGAGATAATACCACTCTGCTTGCGTATAATGGAAAATGGATCTGAACTTTCCAAAACGGTGGCTACATTCATATTACAAAAGATATTATTGGATGACAGCGGTTTGTGCTACATATGCCAGACTTATGATAGATTTTCCCATGTAGCCATGATATTAGGAAAGATGGTATTATCACTGGCTAAAGATCCGTCTGCGAGATTGTTAAAACATGTTGTTCGTTGCTATCTCCGTCTATCTGACAATCCAAGAGCAAGAGAGGCACTCAGGCAGTGTCTTCCGGATCAATTAAGAGATGCAACTTTCACAGCATGCCTCCAGGAGGACAACTCAACGAAGCATTGGCTTGCGCAGCTTATTAAGAATTTGGAAGCTCAACCCCCACCTGCCAGCCCTGCTCAACCGAACATGTGAGCGACACTTTTATGGAGCTCAAGTCCCACTGCAGCATTTTATGCGTAGTGCAATAATTGTTTCTATGTGATGCTCAACATATTTTTGCACCTTTTGTTTATGTTTAAACCTTTTAAATTAAGTTAATAATTAAAGCAGAGATGTTTACATGGAAATAATGTAGCTCTACATTCTGTAGTGGGCCTGGGTCAATTTATTGGTTACAATACTGCATTTTGCAATAACTTTGACTTAGTGTTAATGAAATACATGCTATATTTATGTATCTATGTATTGAAAAGTTTAACTGACTCATTAATGTTAGGAATATTCACTAACCTTTATTTTTTTATATGATTTCAACATGAATTGGTCTTAAATGTTATGTATTTTTTTTTTAGGTACAAAACAAGATGAAAGCACTTATTTTGTATGCAGATATAGTGGACTGGAATAAAAATAAAATTTTCATAATGTGGCATGTAATTGTGGTTTTTTACTGTTGTCTCCCTACTTTATCAGTCTTAATTTTTAATGAGGACTACAGTTCTGCAAGCTTTTGCTACGAGAAGCCGGTTGATACGCTTTTGCGACTTTTACACTGTAATTACCATTACAATGACATTTTAGATATTATCTCTGGTTTACTTTTATTTACCATGATGTGCATAATAACTATTGTATCCACATAATTTAACCATACTTTCAAGAAGAAAATTTGATTAAAGTACTAAGCTAAGTAGTAAGTAAAGTAATCATAACATATAATGTATTAACAAAAATTACTCTCAACTGACTTGTGTTATGTGTATCTTAGCACAATGTGACAAGATACAAAGTGATGGTCTGCTAAGAGTTAATTAACTAGCAATTATTTATTGTCAGGGCAGTCTCATTTTGGTTGGTCTCAGGAATTCAGGTTGTGGTGTAGTACCATCCTGCTCGCACTAATAGGTAGATTTTAACAGCAGGGGCCCGATTTTTGAAAGCACATCACTCTAAAGTAGTATAAATCAGCTTATATCTCCAAAACTATAGCTCTAATCACAGTTTTGACTAGTTCACAAGATTAATGAGAGCTGTGAGTGTCTTCTATGCTACTCGTATTTCAAATTCAGCACAATTTTTCACCACTTTCGAGTGGTATTTTCACACATAGCATGTTTGTTCATTCAAAAATCGGGCCCCAGACTGGCATTCATCCCTCTCACTATGTATCATAATCATAATACAAACTTACCAACTTCCAATATCGAACTTGATAGTTACCAAGTTTCGAAATAATTAAGTTACTATATGAGGACCATGAGGAGTAGTCTAATGTCTACAAAGAGTAGAAAACGAATGAAACGGGAAATATTTTTTTCCGTGGCAATCTCGAAGGGAGTGGCGTACTCGTTTCATTTCCACTTTTCAATGTTGCATACATACATAAATTACGTCTTTATCCCTTACGGAGTAGACAGAGCCTAAGGTAACAAGGCTTAAACCACATTTAGCATGATTGGGCGTATGAAAGGGGGAATCAAAATAGTGATGAGTTGCTAGCTGCATCGCCTGTAACATGCGTTTACCATCTGCGCGGGAAGGGAGATGGTTCCCAGCGAGACGCATAAGGTAAGTAGCCAGTGGCGTAACTATAGGGTGGCAGGGGTGACAAAATGCCAGGGGCCCCGAACTGAGTTGGTTTAGAGCACAGAAGGGACGCTGATGCACTTCTTTATATTGAGGAAGGAGTCCCATCTGACGAATTTGCCACGGGCCCCAGACGTTATAGTTACGCCACTGGTCGTAAGAAGTCCTAGGTACTAATATTATAGATGCGAAAGTTTGTGACGATGTGTGTGTATGTTTGTTCCTTTTTCACGCTGAAACGACTAGACGGATTTGACTAGACTAGGTATCAACACGACGAAGTCGCGGGCAGAAGCTAGTAAGAAAATAAAAATGACGGTATACTAATATTTATCAAAATAGGAATTTTTCAATGCAGAACATCTTGTAAGTAAAGTATGTCTGTCATAATAATCTTGAACAATCTTTACAACACTAAAAATCCGCGACATAAAGCCGGAAAATGCATGTTTTACTACTAATTGACGTTTCTATATACTCACGCTACACTAGCGCCTCTAGTGGAAAACTTATTGCTACACGGTCAGCATCTTACCCTCATTACATAAATAGGTTAATTAATTTTCTACCGTCAATAATAGATTTATTGCACCAGTAATGTAGTAGGTACAATATACTATTGCGCCAAAACTTTGTCGAATCTCACCACACAGTATAAAATAAAGTCGCTTTCCGCTGTCTTGTCTGTCTGTCTGTCTGTCCCTATGTACTTACTAAGTATGCTTAGATCTTTAAAACTACGCAACGGATTTTAGGTAGGTACTCATCAAGATGAATCAAACGAGCTCAAACTCGATGCGGCTACGTCGTTTTATTACGGAGATCCTACGGCCAACTTCCAGCTACATCATCAGCTCAGTTCCATGTCATTATATTGCATTACCATGTCACGCGATACACTTAAGTAGGTAGTTAGGTAGCGTTTTTTTTTAATATATATATAAGAGGGGGAAAACGAGCAGACGGGTCACCTGATGGAAAGCAATCACCGTCGCCCAGGGACACCTGCAAGACCTGGGGAATCACAAGTGCGTTGCCGGCCCTTTGAGGAACAGGAAGGCTCGCTTTTTAAAGATCCCTAAATTGTACCGCTCAGGGAATGCTGCAGCAGGAAGTTTCAAGGCAAGAGTTGGTCGGCAATAAGCTACTTAGTAGGTAGTTACCAGCAACATGACAGTTAAAGTTACTTTATTAGCAAAACTAAAATGCCTAGGAAGGAATTAAAGAACAGTTTAAGTATAGCAGAGACTAGCCCATCTCTGAGGAGCTATGAGCCTTGATTCCTAAAATAAATAGCATGATTTTATAGTTAAAACTGGTAGAAAATAATAGACAGTGGTAAAGCGAATGCGATGTAATTAGTTACTATATTAGCTAAAAATCGGGACCCAATATGGGATATCGCGATAGAGCCCACCTTCGAGCAGTGGCCAAGGCATTCGCATTAGATTCAAGAGTATTATCTGGTCTCTGGAATGGTCTGAATGTTGGTGTGGAGGGATGAAGTTTTCTGATCTTTGTTTCTGATTTTGATTTAACATCCGGGCACATTAATGATTGCATTCCTACTTCAATTTTGGCAGGAGCGCATATACTTGTTTGTGTCGCTATACCGTACGGTAGCGGTTGGAATCTGACCATGCTCTCCCTTCTCATGTTTTCCAGAAATTGAGTACCGCAACTTACAGTTTCAATACTTCGGGCACAAGCTTTATCTTTAAGCAAATGTTTACTAAAAGACTTTTTAGGAATAATAGGATTCGCTTTATTGCAGAGGCGTTTGTTAGTGCATTTGCATTGGTTATTATTTTGGAATGCTCTTTGACGCACTAAAGTATTGCAGTGGTTATCGCAGCGGAATGATCCTGACATTTCCGTATTGATACCTATATCAGCTTGATCCTTTTTTAGAAGGATCTCTGATGTATTGAAACGGCTTAAGATATTTTTACTCCCGTTTGAAATTTTGGGGCCAAGATTCTTAATGATCCTCTTTTTTTCGATAATGATCGACTTAGTGGGCTTAGGCTTCCCATCACAATCTTCCGACTTTGGACAGTGGTATATTGCCGTTATTATTTTTCTTGGTATCTCGGGGCCACTGGGTGCCTTATGTATTTCGTCATGATTGCGCGAGGACGCTCCGTTAGCAGGCTCCACTAATTCATCACAAAGTTGCTTAGCTATCCTGGACATTGGTATGGCGGTTTGATGTTGATTGAAGTATTTGGAGTCATAAATCACAAGTTATTTTAACATTTCCACTGCTGGTGGTAGAATTGTTTATGAAGTTTCATTATTTATGACTATGAACTGATTTAGTAGGTACATTTCGATTTAGGTACTGTCATATTTTGACATTAAAATCCTCAAAAAACGTTTAAAAATAACCATTCCGTCATAAATGCATTATAATAAGTACTTACCCCTTGCACTCTTAAAAGGTAAGTAAGTATGTTGCTTTTGATAAAACGAAAATTGCTTGAAGATATTTGTGTATCATCATATTTTAAAAATAACTTGTGCTACACGGAAGTCAGTACGGTACTTCAAGTACTTATTGCTTGCGAGTTGAGGCTTCGATCGCAAATTGTATTTTGAAATAAAGGCGGCAAAATTAAAAAAAAACTGCTTGCGTTTTGTGTCTGCACTTTTTTTGCGTTTTGATCAATAAAAAATCAAATTGTCATTACTGTCAGTCAAAAGTGTAAGAAAAAAATTTAGGTATGTTTTGATTTTGCTCGAACTCAAATTAAAATTACTGCAGTATGAATGTAGGTTGTAATTAAAGTGAATTCTTATGATAAATCAAAATGTGGGTGTTTGGTTACGGTTCTTTAATATGGAAAGTTGATTTTCCTTATGAAAAGAAACTTGTAGGTTATATCAATGGATATTTCAGAAGATTTTATCAGCACAGCATTGACCACAGAGGTGTTCCTGAAAAGGTCAGTACCTACATATTTTATTGTATCTTAACATGAGGTATTTTATCTTAGCCTCCTAGGCTAGCAACGCATCTGTAATGCTTCGGCATTGTGATTCTCCATGGCAATGGTGATTACTTACCATCAGGTAACTTACTCATTTGCTGTTGGCTATCCTTGATGGATAAAAAAAAAACATTAGTACCTATGAAATAAAAGATGACCTTTGTTTTTTTTAGCCTGGTAGAGTAGTGACTTTGATAGCCAGTGATGAACCAAACAGTGCTGTATGGGGTGTGGCTTACAAGATCAAGAAAGAAGACATAGAACATGTAACAAAATACTTAGATTTTAGAGAAAAGAATGGTTATTCCAAGAAAACTTTAACATTCCATCCTAAAGAGAAGATGCATGAACCTTTTGAGTTGACATTGTATGTCGCTACTGAGGAAAACGAATCTTTTGCAGGTATGTAAATGTTCCAGGGTTTTTTTGTTGTATGGAAGTTTTAAAAATAAATGAGTTTACTATTCGATCTGAAGACACTAGCTCTGTATCCCAAGATCTATACAGAAGTTGCTTATTCTGCTAATAGCCCTTTGCCTCAAGATATTTATAGATGACAATTGTTGACCATAGATCTCCTAGACACCTTGAAAAAAACTTTGTCATATTACTTTTTTTTTTTTTCTGTTTTTACCTTTTTTGTTATTCTGACCGCTTCATAATTGATGGTAACCGTTTTTATTTTGATATTTCTTGGCTGCCACGATACAGGCTGTGCCTAGTGTGGAGTCATTAAATTTTCTAATACTGTATTTCGTTTCTATTTTGGAAAATAAATTTTACTTTACTTTACTTTAAATTTAATCCGTACTTTAATCCGTACAATTGCAGTTGTTGTAAAGTTAATAGTACCTATAGTCGGCCAATAAGATTTCTGGGACACCATAGAATCTTACATATACTTCTTGCTGTCTATACTCCTATCTTAGTGTTATAAAGAGAAAATATTTGTAGTTTATAGTTTTTTCAATTCATTGTTTCTGAAAACTGAAAACCTTGTCATGACATTAATGAAAAAAACGAAAATAAAGAGTAATCTAATTTGGTCAAGTCCTTGAGTTTTGCACTTAACAACAAATTTAGCATTTTTTTTTTATTTGCAACACAATGCTTTGAATGACGCAAATGTCATTATGACAAGGTTCTAGGTGGCCTAAGAATGTAATTGGTTGACTTCAGGTTCATGTGTTAAGTAGAGAAATTCCGTTATTGCTTCATCAATGCATATAGATAAAAAAAATAGGTACTCACAGCAACATTATCTTTATCAAGATATCAGTACAGCTATTATTACCCATTTACCTAAATATGTTAAAGCAATATTTACTTATCAAGAAACTGCACTGTGCACAATATGTACAGTAAACAGCATAATATGTATGTAACAAAACCTTTATGCCACAAACAATAAGGTTGGTGATACATATATTTGATGTGTTTGGCTGTATCAATATTTATGTCCTCTACTGTATAATGTTCTATTTAAAGAGGGATATTACACTCTGTGTTTGTAGATATAGAGTTGAGTTTACTATATTCTTCTAGCAAAAGAGGAGTGTAGGTTAGTCATCAGTTTGGAGGCACTGAATCCATTTTTACAATTTTCATGTCTTTTCTTTCAATCATCCATCCAATGCATATAAATATAAATAAATGGCTAAATATTGTGTCTTTAAACTTAATGGTTGGAACAATTTGGTTATTTTTTAAATATTTGTTGAAGCCTTGGGAAGGTTGTTATGAAGAAAAAAAATTGGAAAAACATTAAATGACTTTTGAGAGAAAGATGCATGTCAGATCAGCTAATTAACATAAATAAGCTGAGTAAACAAATGAGTGAACCAAATTTTTTTTTTAATGTTTTTTTTGTATTCTTGAAGGTTTCGTCATTAAGTTTTTGTATGTTGTCAAATTTAATCCAAAACTAATGAGAACCATCATACTACCTGCTTCAGAGTCCCTTAAACTAATAAATGAAAATTATGTTTGTATAGGAACACTATATTTATTAATAGAAGTTCTTAATAGGCATCTTTAAAATAATTACCGCTGTAAGATTGATATTTAAAATACAATAGGTAACTGGAAGATTTACATAGTACTGATTGTTGCAGGCCCGGCACCATTACAAGATATAGCTAAGCAAATAGTCAATTGCACAGGTCCTAGTGGTCCTAACAAGGAGTATGTGTACAACCTCGCCAAAGCCATGAGGGAACTGGCACCAGATGCTAAAGATGACCATCTCTTTACACTCGAAGACGAGGTAAGACAAATGGACCCAGATGTGAAACTCAATTGAATGTGATAATGATGAAAAGACTAGTGAAATATTATATTGTTCAAAGTTTAGAAATAAAATTTATTCGTTAAAATGTTGCCTTTTTTGTTAGCCTATCATAGTGACCCACTGCTGGGCAGATGCCTCTCCTCTCGACCTGTTTATTAAATAAATAAAAAAAATTGGTTCCATGAAAAACATTTATTATAAAAATAACTTAATTAGAATGATGTTAAACTTGAATACAAAACGTATAATACAATACATACAACAATGTGACTGATAAAATGTATATAAATATAGAATTACCTAATTAAAAGGAAGGAAGTTCGAAATATTTATTAGTTTCCATTAATTATTAATTATACAGATGTAGTGTCAGCAATATTATTCCTTGTACTTCTTTTAGTACAGTTCAACATAATTAAATTCATTCGTGGATATTACAGAATTTACAGAACAGCAAATAAACCGCTCAGAATTAATACGGTATAGATTTCTGTCATGCGATTAATGATTTTAAATGCCGATAGTCTTGGTGGCGGTAGGGTTCTATTCCTTCACAAGATACGCCCAACCTTTACAACTGTGAGTTAGGTACCTACTAAGAATTCGGTTGATAGGGAGTGTCACATGGCACTTACTTTTTATCAACTATTGATAACCCAGCCATTGCATTAAGATAAAAAGGCTAGTAGAGGAAGTCTGCGGCTTAATTATAACATAAATAATTTATCAAAATACTACTTGTTCTCTATAAAATATTCGTACCTATATGTAAACTTTGACGTCATATCTTTATCACCAATCAACCTTGATAGTCTTTGGCAGGTGTAGGTGATGCATTGCATTAACTATAGTCTACTTATCATTAGGTATAAAACTACTTTTCCTTTTTGTTACGCCCCAGAAGTTTGTCCAAGAAACTTCTCTTTCGCTTCACTTTCTTCAGGTCTTTCTTATGCTCGAGGTCATCGCCTTCTACCGTCATTTTTTCCAATAAATCTGGGATTGTTAAGTCATTATTTTTATCTATGGGTGGCCTTTTAGCCGATTCTCTACTAAGTTGTCGTTTGAATATCGACAATTCGGGTACTTCATCATTCTTCTCTGCTAGTTCTGTCAGCGATACTTTGGAGTCCCTCTCTTTATGATCATTTAACATTTCCTCTGCTTCTTTAATTACAGTTTCTGGGCCATTCCGCACTATTTCTTTTGGTTCTTCTTCAACTTTCTCTTCAATAACTAAACTAACTTCAGTTTCAGGTTTCTTGTCAAACACATCCTCATCTTCAGGCTTGGGGACCTTATCCTCTAAATTTTTCTTGCTATCTACGCTGTCTGCGCTAGCCATGCTAGGAGTAGTCAGTTTAGGAACTGAATCTACTATGCGCGGTCTAGTTGGGGGTATTTTCCATTCAACCGGCTTACGCTGTGGCGAATACCTTTTAACGAGCTCTTCAAACATTTTCTGATGATCAAGTTTTTTCAAAGCTTCAGTGTCTGGTAAACTCAAAATTTTAGTTCTAAACGTTGCTGGATCTTGGTTTTCCTTCCCGTTTACAACCTCTGTTGGCCCTAAATCTACCAGAACCTTGCGCACAGGCGGAGGAGTGGCGTAGGGCTCGGCAAACGGGAATTTGTACAGATTAGGACTTTCGATTTTATAGTTAATGGTTCCGCTTCTGACCGGCATCGACGCACGGACACCAACACGAGCGAATGGGCTTTCATTTGAGGGCTCGTGTAAATTAGAAGTTAAAAAATCCCTTCTTAACTTGGATAGCCTCCGGGTCCTCTCGGTCATGGTCCGCCTGTAGTCCACATCGTCGCTTTGATTCAGTTCAGACGTAAAGTTGTCCGAGTATTTTCTCGTCCGAAACTCGAAGACTTTCGAGTCGTCCGTCCGGGATTCCCTCATGCTGGAATATCCTGGAGCGTTACGTTTGAAATTAGTGGTAGTTTTCCCGTGGTTTGACGTCACTATAGGCTCCACTTCGCGGTAAGAGGGCGCCAGGTTGGTCGGCGACGGGAGCGGAAGGAACACCGTGTCGTGTTTGTCGAACACCTCCCGGCGCTGACTGAACTGATCCACTCCAATGATTTCCCGCGACTTCAAACTCAACGTAGGCGACTTGGCCGCCATTTCCGTTCGATTACAAACCGCAACACTTTTGTTATTGACACTATTTTCCTGTAAACGCACGGTTCTATTTTTATACGGCACACATTATGACTTCACCGGTAACATCGCGTCCACAAAAGCTTGCGTTTGGAAGTCGGATTGAGCACTAAAGGAGTTTTTGGTCCGGTCGTCCGTATAAGGCGGGCCGTTCGCGATATATGGTGACTGATCAATGGAGTGTTCGCGATAAGATATTGGTCGTATAACGTAGGCACTTGGGTAGTTTCTTTATCTTTTTGGCGAGCGAAGCAGTTGAGTAAATAGAAGCGGCGCGCGTACACAATCGTCTTCGTAATTAATCGCGGGAGGAGTGAAAGCCGCTCACAGCCGGCGCGCGCGCTCGCCTCATTATGTAATGATAATGAATATTAAAAGGCAAAATGCCCCAAATACGCTAGACCTACTTAGCGGCGCATTGTTAATTACTATTCGACGCATTAAGTCTATCAATAGCAGAGTCAATATTTACTTGTTCCTATAAGATTGAATACAGTATGTGGGTAAATTCGACATCAATTCTAAACTAACGAGTTGTTAATTCACTTCTGCTTCCTTATGGAGTCTAGTAACTACTATAGAGAAGGTACGAGTATTTTATATTTGTAGGTACACATACATAACATAGTTAACTCTCGTTAAAGTAGGTAAATTCAACTAACGATTTTATATATTTGTCCGTAGGAATGTGAAGGTAGGTAATACAGTCAACAGCGAAAAGTGTTTTTTAACCTTTGAAATGTATTTATAACGGATTTGGATAAAGTGTGCTATAAAAACTTCGGTCATTGATGTCCTCGCGTTATCTGCTAGTACTTATCTACCAAATAAGTTTTAATATTAGAATTCAACTAAAAATCAAGGTTCCGTTTAAGTGGGTAGATAACTTTTTTTTCCTACCTTTCCGTGTAAAATCATTCTTGATACAGGCAGACTAACCGACGCCTTTTCTTATTGGTTCAAAACAAACATGTTGATACTTGAATCTCCGAAAGAAGACAAAAGTGCTAAAATGTGAAGGCTGTCATTTCCATACGAATTGACAGACAATGATCTCATTCAATTTGCATACAGTTATGGCGTGAACTTCTAAGCCGATTATTGAGAATAAAAACCAGCGAAGCCTGTGTCGGGCCACGTGCAGGGTAGGGTTCTGTATAGATAGCCATTGCCCGTCACAATAAATATAGATAGTATATATATATCATATATCAGAACACAAACACGTGTGTTGTGTAACTACAACTACACAGTTACGCTAAACAAACAAAGATTCTCATTTCGACTGTACTGTCAAGACCATAAATATATGTAGGTACATACGTTGACAAGGCGTCAAAAACATCCATACACCTTTATATTTCACATGATGGATGTATAGATATTAAATTTTATGCTCTCGACTGTACTTATATGTTTTTCTATGTGACGAGATTACTCCGCCAATTATAACTTGCTTTTGGTGATCTTTTTTTGTTTGGCAGAAGTCATAGTTCAGAGGTTGGTTTCATATAAATTTTATACAAATTGATTTACCTAATAAAAATCAACAAAAACAAAAAACGGAATTCACAATCACAGCAATGTTCTAATATCGTGTACACTGTGTAAATGATAGGTTGTATGTACAAGCTAAAAATTTAACATAATAATATCCTACTAATATTATAAACGCGAAAGCTTGTAAGTATGGATGGATGTTTGTTACTCTTTCACGTAAAATCTACTGAATGGATTTGGATAAAATTTGGAACGGAGATAGCTAATACCCTAGATTAACACATAGGCTACTTTTTATCCCGAAAAATTGCATAGTTCCCGCGGGATAGCGAAAAACTATATTTTTACCGACGAAGTCGCGGGCAGCAGCCGTAAATTATATTTATTTCCAACGGTTGTCTCGTTTTCGTACCTAGTAACGCTTTGAGGTTCTTTGTTGACTAAAGGACCCTAAAATTATGCACCTTACGCCTGTTCTGAGTTATATTGAACGACATACAAACTTCCTAGGTATGTTTTTTTGTGAAGTAGGGTAGCTATGAAGATTTCAATACCTATGGAATTCGAAATAGATGAAAACAAATCTGTTATTTTTTCCGACTGCCCTACGCAAAGGGCTTACGTATGTAGTAAAATGATACATACTATGTATCTATGCTATTTAGGATAAATGTAAATAATAATAATAAATAAATATCTTGGGACAAATTACACCAATTGACCCAGCCCCAAACTAAGCAAAGCTTGTACAATGGGTAGATACCAGGCAACGGATAAACATACTTATATGATGTAGATAAATACATAATTAAATACGTATGACATAATATCCATGACTCGGGCACAAACATTCGTATTCATCATACAAATGTCTGCCCCTACCGGGATTCGAACCCGGGACCTCTAGCTTCATCGTCAGGGTCACTAACCACTAGGCTATTCGGTCGTCTTGTTCTTAGTAAGGTACGTTACAAAAGTTAAAAAGCAGGGATTTTATAAGTTTGGCTATGTGTGTGTGTCCGTGGTACCGCTGCTCATAAACGGGTAAATACACATACATACACAAATCACGTCTTTATCCCTTACGGGGTAGACAGAGCCTAAGGTAACAGATACCTACAGGCCACATTTAGCAAGATTGTGGGCGTATAGGTGAAAAATGAAATCAAAATAGTGATGGGTTGCTAGCCTCATCGCCTATAACATGATTCCTGTGATTAACGGGTAAATGACGTTTTTTATTTGAAAGCAGGTTTTCTAGCGGTGGTTAGAAATGTTTTATGAAAATCGTTTCTCCCGTTTCCAGGTCATCAGCTCTGGAGTTCTAAATGTAGTACTTAAACCTGATAACCCTCCCTGGCCCGCGGCACAAATCGCCGGTCAACTGCATGTTGGAGCCGTTGGGAATTTAAATCCCCCATGGCACACCTAGTTGTTCGGTGGGGAATATATCTGACTCCCATCACAACTACACCGCTCATCCGGTACCAAGGTGAGGCTTCGCCATAACCCTGTTTAGGGTTCCCAACCCAAAGCGTAAACACGGGACCCAATTTCTAACACTTCGCTCTCCGTCCTTCTGTCTGTCTGCCCGTCTCTCACCAGGCTGTAGGTAGGTATCTCATGAACCGTGATAGCTAGACAATTGAAATTTTCACGGATGTCAGTATTTCTGTTGCCGATGATAACAATAAATACTAAAAATATATAAATATTTTTGTCTGTCTGTCTATGTAAATAACCAATATAAATTGACCTCATACTGCATACATTTTGCTTAGGAGCAGAGCTCTGCTAACACTGGATCTTGTATTAACTTCGCGAATTTGTACGGAACCCTCAGAGCGCGAGTCCGCCTCGCACTTGGCCTAAACTCTTGATTGTTCAGGATTATTATAAATTTAAAACCTCTAAAAGCTCTACAGGATGGCAGTGCCGTCAATAGCTTTTTCTGCGCCCTGTGCGAGCTTCTATAACTGCGCCCTTGGTTTTTTAGATATTATAGGTACCCTAGAGCAACGCTATGTATAGGCCTACTTTATTTCATTCAGGGTGATAAAATAAAGCACAAAGAACTTGGTGTTGGTGGCCAGCCTGGTCTGGCCATTTAATTCTTGCGCCCCCCAGAGTCAACGCCCTGTGCCTGGGCACCGGTGGCACCGCCCTATTTACGGCACTGCAGTATGGCCATTTCAAAGCTGAGAAAATTACGGTTTCAGAAAAAAACCTGAGTCATTGGTTCCTACTCCTACCTACATAGTTCTTTCCCAAACAGTGTGAAAAAACGAATACCTATAACGGTTAAACAATTGTTGAGCATAGAAAGTTACAAATTAGTTTTGTCCCACATAACATACAATATATTATGTAGAATCGAGTCTTTGTTCCATGACTTGAAAAGGAAAATGAAGTGACGATTCACACCGTTATCTTTACCTATATCTTGAGTTGACTACTTTGATAGAAAAACCAAGTGGTATCTATTTCTAAGGAAATACAAACAGGAACAAAACAATGCCCGTTTTTGTTTTTAACCGACTGCTGCGATGCCTAAAAGGAAGGTTGTGTTAGACCTGTATTGTGTCTGTTCGTATGTCCGCTTGTAACTGTTGAATCATCATTACATGTCTTGATAGTGCAAGTGTCACTTCAAAACATAAAATTCTTTAAATATTTGGGCAAGCTGAGAAAAATTAGATCTTTTTTGACATTTTGGTTACTAGACATTTTGTTCGAAACAAAATGTCTAGTATTAAAGGACCACTTTTGTAATCTAAGTTCTTTATTGATTCGTTGCCAATTCTACACTACCTCATAGTTTAATTATGTCAATGTTATATTAGTTGGTTTATATACTATGCTAGTACAAGCGATAATCGATACTTAAGTAGGGTACGCAACATGATATCAGTTAACATATCAAGTACACAGATAAAATTAAAAATAATCTTCTAGAAGGTGTTACGTAAATTTTAAGAAATGGCGAAATAATAACAAATAGAACTATTATGTAATAGTGGAGACAACTTTATTTTAGTGGGGATTTTATATTCTTAACCTTTCGATGCCACCCACACATATATCAGCACCGCAGGTTCAACGCCAACGACCTATATAAACGTCCATTACTTCAATGCAAAAGCAACCTCCGTGCAATTGGGTTTAGGATCAATTTAAGGCATCGCAATAAAGAAGTCTGGCGTCTCTTGTTATTGACGTGGCAGCAAAAAGGTTAAAATCTAATTAAATTAATACCATGTTCTAAGCGTGTTTGTATTCGTTGGAAATCACTACATACCGACTACATAGTATAAAACTGAGTCGCTTTCCGCAGTCTGTCTGTTCCTATGTATGCTTAGATCTATAAAACTACGCAACGGATTTTGATGCGGTTTTTAAAGAGATAGAGATTTAAGAGGAAGGGGTATAATCAAATTATAATCAGACGAAGTAGTCGCGGGCAGAAGCTAGTACTAGATAAACTGTTTTGTCGGTGTTCTATAAATTATTCTATTTACATACTTAGGAGCAAAAAATTCGGGTCACTTCCCGTATAAAGTTGTATGAAAAGTGGCCCGGTTTTTTGCTCCCGAGTCTTATAGTTTTTGACAGATTCTTGTTGTGATAACGTGGATAATTAGAAGATAATTATTAGGAGGATGACTTTATTGTTAATAATAGCCTGTATCTATTCAGTTTTTAAATTATGTATTTAAAAACAATAGCTTAGTTTACCAGTACCACATTTGACTGTCGTGTTTAAAAAGACTACGTCATTTCGACTAATTATGCGACTAGCAAGCCAATAGTAAAAACAAAACACTTAGCCCTCGGTAAATGGAAAATTCCAAGCATTCGCGGGATAAATCCGACAAGGAAATATTACCAGGAAATAAAGCGCACGAAACCATAACTATGTTAATAGTTTATTAATATTTAAAATATGTATTACATGATCTAACATCACATTATTATTTGAGATATAAGTTATTAGAGGTACACGTTCAAATCTCTGTTACAGGAACACCTACAAGCTTACATATTAAAAGCATTATGGAATTTACGATTTCGATAGGATTTCTTTCAAAGCCAGTTCGATTTTCAGCTGTATGCAAGCGACTCTCTCTTGAAATATCTGATTGATCAAACTCAGTCTTTTCTGTTCCAACATTGCGTTTTCTTTGATTAATTTCTGTTTTAATTCCTGCTCTTCAGGCGTATAATTCTCCTTGTTCTCTTTATTGCACTGCGTAACACCTTCTTGTTTATTCTTTAAAGCGACATGACTCCTTAGTTTCACTATTTCAAACTGTTCAGAATTTATTTTCGCTTGTAAAAGTGATTTTAATTGCAAATATTCAGCGTTCTCTAGTTCCAACCGTAGCACTTTTAGTTCTTTCTCTGTCAGTTTGGGTTTCTCTTCAATTGGTTCGGGAGGCGATGGTTCTTCGAATTCCAGTGGTGGCGATTCTTTTGTTTCTGTTTCGAATTTCACATCGAAGTTGTCCTCGAATTCGACAGGGAATGTAGGGTCAGTATTTGGTGATTCGAACTCTTTTGTTTCAGCAAAGACTGGGAATGATTCTGTGGATGGCGTTATTTGTTCTATGGGACCGTCGACTTGGGTTTCGTTGGACTGGGAGGTCCTTGGGGTTGGTTCTTCTTCTGTTTTTTCGTCAATAGATGGCTGTTGTGGGGGTAAGGAATGCGGCTCAACTGATTTCTGGACTGATCTCAGCTTTCTCTGTAACAGTAAAGTACGTTTATTAAAATAATACAAGTATTAGAATTACTAAGGCGACGATTCTAGGTTGTTTAAGAGATAAGAAATTTGAAATAAGAAACGTTTATGGTTTAAATGTACGAGTATTTAAATAGACACAAAATTATTAGTTATGATTTTTATTAAGGAATAAAAAGATCACTTAACAAAAGTTCCTCTCATAAATTTGTCAAAAAAATCACATAAAAAATAACACGGATTAAAATTGAGCTGAAATCATGAGAGCTATATCTAAATAGGCGATCGGCTAAAATTAATCTTATCACGACAACACTGTCAGTCTACATTCTAACATGGAGTAACTAAAGGCACCTCTATCAAGGTCATTGATAGATTTACTATCAGTCACTGCTTACTATAATAACACGTAAATATTGGCATCAAAAGCAAACATTTGAAATGTTTATTTGACGAATAAATTCCTTTACAGCCCTAGGTTCAATGTCAGTTGTATGGCTTAAAACATTAATACATAACTGAAAGTCAATTTGACATTTGGTACAATACAATAACTCTTTAGTGAACACGACATATAACCGCAACAGAAAAAAGCTATACAGAATATTACAAGGTCACAATAGGTGGCCTTATCGCTACAGGGCGATCTCTACCAGGCAACTATAATGGCCTTATTGTTTTGTTTGTGTAGAATTTTTGATTATCACTAAGTGTTCACTGGCTCTTGAGCCATATTTACAATCCTCCCATGCCGGTCTGGGAGCAATAATTAAACATAGCATGTACAAGATGTATGTACCCCTTTCCACGTATACGCCCACAATCAAGATAAACGTTGCCTTTAGATCTTGTTACCCTGGGCTCTGTTTTATTATGTATGTATATTTATATGAATGAAAAAATATATCTCAACCCACCTTCAGCTGGGTGACGATTCTCTGCGCCTCCCACAGCTGCTGATCCCTGGCAGCAGTGATGAACCCTGCGTGCATCTCCGCGTGGATCTGGCTGAGCAGCGACTCCTGTTTCCTGAGCTCCGCGCTCATCTCTTGCGCCGAGTCCGGGAAGTCCGCCGGTATTGTCAGCAGGGGTGGCACGTATCTGGAAGATACACAGTATTTTACAAGCTTTCATTTAACTTGCAATGTATTAGCTATTGTATGTACTAGCTGTTGCCCGCAACTTCGTCTGCATAGAATTCGTTTATCGCTATCCCGCGGGAATTACGCAGTTTTCCGGGATAAAAAGTAGCCTATGTGTAATTCCAGACTATAGTCTATCTATGTTTCAAATTTCATCCAGATCTGTCCAGCCGTTCTGGCGTGAAAGAGTAACAAACATACAAACATTCTCACAAATTTTTACATTTATAATATTAGTAGGATGTAGGATGGAATCTGGCAACTCAATTTTGAAGCAGATTTCTTCAACCGATTGAGCTAAAATTTGGCATACTTCTGTAAGTCGGATGGCATTACAATATTCTGGTGGTCCTTCCAGGACTTTCTACGCAGGAGGGAACTCTTCAACGGTTACACATGTGTAAGACGGATGACATGACAATGCAAATATAGTCAGCAAAAAAAAAGAAAAATTTGATCGACAAAAAATCCATAGGTATCGTATCGAATCTGCTCATGAAATTTTACAAGAATCAACGGACAAATGAGACGAAGAATGAACGAAAAACGATGACGCTTCGCGGTCGCTCTGTCAATAAAGGGTAGTTAGGTCAATAAGGGACTTACTTTTCCAACGAGACTTCTGGAAACAGCTCTTCAGAATTCTTCATCAAGTAGGTCATGAGGTTCAGAGACATGTTCAGCGCGGGGCCCATATATGTTGTTATCGATTGTGCGTCGGCCTGCGTGTACTGAAAAAAAAAAACTATCAAGCATGAGGGTCGGTCTGACTAATGGTACCCACACCGCTGTTTGTAGACACCAGCTATCTCCTCTGTTTCCGCACCGGTATACAATTTTGGTAGAGTTGTTGATCAATAACTAACCCGGCTCTTTACAAAAGCGACGAGATGGAAGTGCCTCATGAGCCACCCGAGCAGACTCCTGTTGGGCGGCGGCAGCTTGGCGACCAGCGCCGCCGTGGTGGCCTCGCGCTGCGGCTCCGCCATCGCCGTGGCTTGCTCGAACTGACCGTGCAGCTCCTGCGTCAGAATCGATTCTGGCAGCTCGCTGAGAAGAGAAAGCTAATTCTAGACAAGTGTTGACACGGCTTTTGCTAGCATTTCCATTGGTCATAATATTCACAATTCTGTTTACATTACAAATCTACGCCGGTTGGCTTCATATTATTATTATTAACAATAATAATATCTTGGGACAATTGACACCACTTGAGCTAGTCCCAAACTAAGCAAAGCTTGTAATATGGGCACTAGACAACGGATAAACATACTTATATAGATGAATACATACTTAAATACATATTAAACATCCAAGACTCGAGAACAAACATTCGTATTTTTCGTACAAATATCTGCCCCAACCGGGGATCGAACCCGGGACCTCAAGCTTCATAGTCAGGTTCTCTAACTGTTAGGCTATCCGGTCGTCATATTGACTACACCTTGCATTTCGAATTGTCATATGCCACCGACAATTGTCAAGTTGGTGGAATAGGGGCCTGGTGGTTGGACTAGTTTAACTAAGTATATTTTGGGGACTATGGGGGCGGCTGCGGGACGCGGGGTAGGACGACCGCGGGGAGCTCTCGGTGCGGGCGGGGAGTGCGCCTGCCGCACGCACCTCTCGGCCCCCGCGGTCGTCCCACCCGGCGCGTCTGCACCGCGCGGGCGGGGACTCATTTAAGCGGCCGGTCTATAAAATTTGAATCTTAAATTTAAACGAAATTGACTTTGTAGGGGTGTCCAGTCCAGTCGCATTGACCCAACTATCTGTTGAAATATTCGGAAAAAATCCAAGACTACCTATATTTTTTTCACAATACCTACATACATGAAGTCGTGCATTTTCAGGAATTTTAGTAAAGTCATCTCTCAGCAGAGTGTAATCTGTTAGGTTAGTTTAAACCACCATCAGTAAACTTACTGTTTGATAAATTAAACGCTCATATCTGGTCTAGTTCACAATTGTACTAATTTCATTTTTTAGTTATTGTAATTGCTAGTTTGTCTTGTGTTCTATAGTCCAAATTACATCAGCTTTTACCCAAAGGTTCTAGCCCTATTGCAGCGTTGAATAAAATATTAGACCGTACATCTGACTGGTTTAATCACTACATAGTATAAAACAAAGTCACTTTCCGCTGTCTGTCCCTATGTATGCTTAGATCTTTAAAACTACGCAACGGATTTTAATGCAGCTTTTTATGAGATAGAGCGATTCAAGAAGCCGCGGGCAGAAGCTAGTTACGTAATAAATCAAAATTATCGCGGAGCATATTGCGCCGCGTGCGCGAGCGAAGTTGAGAAGGAAGCGGGGTAGAGGGCGCTGACGTCGCCCAGTGTTGTCACCCATAGCCGGCGCGGCCATGTGTAAACACCCCCATAGAACCGTGAACAAGACCATCGATTATATAAACTGTAGGTTAGAATATTTATACATGCCTTATAAAACCCTTCATTAGAGCGCAAGCCACCGGCACGTCCCAATGGTAAGGGAATGTCACTTCTCGATCCATATACAACTTACGGAGCTGCTGTAACTTAATCTTGTCGGCTTCTGTACGATATATATCTTTGGAATGCACGCTAAGCTGGAAGCAGTTAGCCTGTTGAACAAAAATATACATGTAAAAGGCTGACTAGTCTTATGTGGCGGCCATGATGTGCAATTTTTATAAAAACCTAGATTTAAGAAAAATCCTTAAACTGCCTAAATCTTACCCTAAAACCTATATTAATAAGTAACATTTTATTTCGCATTATTCCTAAAATCAATTAAAAAATTGTTGGTCAAACGTCATCTATACTTTATTATTATATGGAAATATTCTTTTATCATCTGCTCACAATTATCAAAATCGGTTGAGCCGTTGAGTAGTTACGAGCGGACATAGGAAAAGACACACATGCACACTGGTCAAACAATAGTGGTCCAGCTATACATTATAGGTACTATGGCTGCTATACATAAATCTGATAAATAAAATTATCTAATTTTCCATGCATTGAAAACGCAGCTAGTTTAGTTTGAGGTCCTTAGCCAAGGTGAGTAGAGGTATGTAATTATGTATAATGTTACAATCACTTTCATTTTTTACTCTCCACATATTTATTCCACAAATAGGATACCTACTTGGTTAAGAAAAATCGTTTTGAATACGGGTTTCTTCGAATCGTGATAAAACAAATTATTCCATCAATTAATCAAATGACTCAGTAAGTTCGTACGCACCTACGTCCATCCATACCTATCTTTGTCACAATGTATTTCTAGATATACTATACCTACTTATTTGTTATGAAACATTGATTAATAATAAGTCATATGACTTGTACCTGACAAATTCAAATGATCACGATCATAGCATGAACTTCTTTTGACACTTCAGTTCCTTTGTAACTATAGGTACGAAATAGGACTTTCCAATCTTAAACTGATAATTGATACCACATGTCTTAGAATAGGCATACGAGCCATCGCTGACACAGATAAGGTAATAATTAAAATGATTTTGTTTATTTTCCACTTCCCATTTGTTACTAGCACGGCTAGCACGACAAGGCGCGACTTGCGCGAGAGCGACATAGAAGCGCGACATAATGCTATGTCGCGAACCGGTAGCACGACGTGTAGCGAGATAGCTTGTCGCGTCGCGATTATTTGTCATGGCTGTCATTTGACAGCCAAGTGCGAGATACTCTCAAAAAGCGTAGCACGACGGTGTTTATTGCGACAAATTCGTCGCGATTAAATGTCAATATGCGAGATATATGTCTTCGCGGCTTTAGGTGCGCGACTTGAGCGCGACTCCATAAAATATGTTTATGTTTTAAAATTATCAACGCGTATTAATAGCATTTATACGTAAAATAACACTAATATGTTCTCAAGTAACAATACATTTTTTTAAATGGCTTACTTCTAAATAAGTATTAGGCCTAGAAAACGGACCCACCGAGCCCATCGAGGGAATGGGTGAAAATCGTAGGAATCATGTTATATGTAGACGATGCGGCTAGCAACCCATCGCTATTTTGACTACCCTTTCTACCTATACGCCCACATTCATGCTAAACGTGGGCTTTAAGTTTTGTTGCCTTAGGCTCTGTCGACTCCGTAAGGGATAAAGACGTGATTTACGATAGAAAATGAAACTGAACATTTTTAGGCGACTACTAAACACTCCCGATACACTCCATTTTTTCTAATACCGCCAACGGAATTAATAAAGCGGCTTCCAACTAAATAAGATCATCATCCTGTTTCTAGCGTTTGTGCCGGCATTTTAAGTCCGCTTGGCAGCCTAAACCCAGGAGTTGGCGTAGGCACTAGTTTTACTAAAATGAGATGAAAGTTAAAAATAGCTCAAGTAATTTTTTTTAGTTTGAATGTTTATTCAACTATGTACCTACACAATAAAATGCAGAACATAATCATAATCACTCGGCACGGCATTCAGCTTTTGAGCACCGAGTGGACCGACTTACAGTACCCGGCCATAAAGATTGCGCTTCGGTCTTTGGAAGGAGACAATTTTGGCGTCACGTGAGTTAGAGCAAGGCAACGCTCTACGAATATAGCTATATTCGACGAACCATAATCAGCCGAGAAGACCGATGTGCAATCTTTATGGCTGAGTACTGTATTGCGCAGCGGCAGACGAAATATTTACAGACGCATGACGGGGCACCCGCGAGGCCCGCCGACATTATGCCTTTGGCCGGGAATCGAACCCAGCTGGGAGGGTTGGGTTGGGAGTAAGCTCAGGCTGATAGGCTTCAAGAGATGATGTAAATAACGATTTATATTTATAATACTGAAAGGATTTATTAACATGCAACAACATACACGGTTGCCTAAAGGGCGTCTTACAATCTATCTGCACTGTATGCTACAACGCCTCAGTTACGCTTACGATGTAGGTGCTCTACAGGTTTTCTAGTTCTCTGAAGGGGCGGTTCAGCTTAAGGGCCGCGGAAGGGTGGTTCGCGTGGTGACCATCACGGGCGGTCAGTAGGACACCCTAGGGTCCTACCGGGGCTTCTTTCTTTCTGCTCTCGGGCTTCTGCTGTGGTACGGGGGCGGAGGGCTCGCGTGCTCGCCTTAGTGCTAGCAGTCCGATTTCGGGCTTTCCGTTTAAATGCTGAACGCCGGACGTCACCGCAATCGTGGATGTTAAGGGATCGTTACGGGGGCTCATCAGTGTCTTTGGCAGATCTTCAATCATTTTCAATTTATCATAGTGATATGGGGCGATACGCGAGCCGAGCGCTATGTACTGCGTGTAACGCGCGGCAGCGCCTATGTCCGTGCCACGTCGTTGCTCGTCGCAGCGCAGACATGTAGTTTACAAATAATTTAATAGCTTCTTACTCTGAAATTTTATAAGTTTCGTAAGTTTTCATCATAATAACACAAGTACTTGAGTACCTACATCAAAATCATTACTTACTGCTTTTGAAGCAAACTGAAGCATAGTAAGTAAGTAATTAATGATACCAAATGATAATAAAATCTTAAGTAAGTCATGAATATCGTTAAAAAGAGAAATTCAATTTAAATAACTTACGTTTTCCCTCAAGGCGCCTGCCATGACATTTGATTTGTTTCGACATTTTTGACAAAATCTTTCAGATCATAGACAAGCTTGTCTGTTATCGAGCAAAAACTTCACTCAAAGAACGAACGAAATGGTGTCGCACTATTACCGATTCGGTGTTGTCACGAAAGAATAAAACATTTGGTCAAATTTTTTATACACATGGCATCACCGGTATGTCGCCCGCGACTTTACCAACTCGCGGCGACAAGTTTTGTCGCGGTGTCACATCGTGCTACGCAAAGCGAGATAATTGACAGCCGCGGGAGAGATTTGTCGAGTCGCGAGTCGCGTCGCGTGTGTACTTCGTGCTAGACGTGTAGGTGAAACAACTTGTTAAAAACTGATGGTAACATGTTGAAATAGGCTGTAATGCACCATAGGTAGATACTCTGCATCTCAGGCAGCCACACTGCACCTTAGTAGTAGACTACAAGCCCATGGACAAAAAAAAAAACATGTGAAATGAACCAGCGTGAACACGGGTTAGAAGGCTGTTACTATATCATAAAATAACTCTGAGCGCTATGCCGTCTTTTCTGAGCGGTACATTTATGGAATTTCTCAGGTACAAGTGAGGAAATACGACTAATTATTAATTTACGGCGTTTTTATAGCTTATAGATGATTAAAAATAAATGTCGAAAGACCTAGTGCCGCTTTAAAGTGGTGGTGCCGGAAGTTAGTGCAATTTTTGTTTCAATGTATGAGAAAAAATCTGTACCGCTCAGAAAAGACGGCATAGCGCTCAGAGTTATTTTATGATATAGTAACAGCCTTCTAAGCGTGTTTCACGCTGGTTCATTTCACATGTTTTTTTTGTCCATGGGCTTGTAGTCTATAGCTACACTATGCACCTTAGGTAGTTACTATGCACCATACAGTACCCGGACATAAAGATTGCACTTCGGTCTTTGGAAGGAGACAATTGGCGTGACGTAAGTCAGAGCGAGACAACGCTCTACGAAGCCGAAATTAACCGAGAACACCGATGCGCAGTCTTTGTCGCCGGGTAATGTAGGTAACTTCTACGCACTGTAGGGTAGCTACACTGCAATTTATGTACCAGCATCGGTAGCTAAACTGCTTCGTAGGTAACCACACTGCTTTTTAGGTAGCTATACTGCATGTATAGTATACAAACATACCTGTAGATAATCAATAGCGTCACGTATGAGCAGTGGTAAGCCCGTATCATCGTGGCATCGCGACCGCTCCACAGACTGGCTGAGAGGGACGCCGAATATTGGCAGAGCCACTGGAAATAAAATAAAAATACTTATTTAAATAACCAATCAATCAACTATTTATGAGCCATTTATCTGAGATTCCATAAGGTGACGCGAAATTAATTTACATGTGTTAAAATTTAATTGGAAATATAAAGAACATTGCCTCAAGAGGGCGGTAAAAGACGTGCGCTGTTACATACCTACACATACCTATATCACATACCCAACGAAGAGGCAGAATAATATAGTACAAAAATAAGAGACAGACAACTAACTACCCTCAAAAATATAAAACAAACTCTTACGATCGATGTGATAACCATCGGCAAAAGGATTCATGATTTAATAAGTCACTTAATTAGAAATTTCACTGAGATTCAGACAAATAACATTTCGGCACTAATGTGAATCTGTTATCTGCCAGTCGTGACCAGATAGTAACAGTCCTTATCGCTTATCAAGCAAAATAAAACCTGGCCAAGATATGACATATGAGAAGCGAAATGTAACTCTTTAACGTAACAGGACGTTTGTGTTTGTTGTAGATAGATTCTGGCTGATACCCAGTGGCGTAGCTGCCAAGGGACTAGGCGGGGCAGTGCCCCGGGGCCCTCAAGCTCAGAGGGCCCTCGAATCCTTACCAGAAAATCTCGATCGAACTATTATTATTAAAAAATAACCAGTTTAGATAGTAGTGGTGCCCCATTTTTTTATTTGCACCAGGGCCCTTGGTTACCTAGCTACGCCACTGCTGATACCCTACCGAAAACTGGCAGCGCTACCGTACAACAGGACTAAAGTCTATGGGCCGTGTCTTATCCAACCCCAATATTGACAGAATCATCAAAAATTTGATGGAGCCATATTCCCAAACATTCAATTGAATTGAACGTAACAAGACTGACAAGTATAGTGCCAAGTCCTGAGGAAATGCTGTACAGGAGCAGTGAATAAAGTTACCCATCATATTTCGATGAATTCCATGCGGTTTTCGACTTTAACAACATTTAAAACTATTTAATCCGACAACTGCATTGTATAATTCGCATTTTCCGTCCCTTTCTACTGCCAAATCTAGGTATGACCTAGACCCTAGTGTTGCGGGTATCCATGTGACCTTGGGCCAGCCAAATCGCCGCAGTGGGTTGTCAGTTTTTGTTTGCAAACAAACTAAAAGGCCTAAGTAGTAGCCTACTGGTTTGACCTATATATCGTTAGTTATTGCCTCTCGAGCAGAGGGTCGTGGGTTCAAATTCCGGGCTCGCACTACGGAGTTTTTCAAATTCAAATTTCAAATTTACCATGAACTGAAGTAAAACATCGTGAGGAAACCTGCATACACCTACAAAGCAATTCAACGGTTCCTCATCTACACTAAACCCCCGTGGGAACTATAGCCAAAGCCCTCTCATACTGAGAGGGAGGCTGTGTCCAGCAGTGCGGCATATATAGGCTAGAAATGATGAAATAAAATGAAAATAAATTACATTTGCACTATAAAGCTAGCTATCCTATGTACGACAACATAAGTTCTTATGTGCTAAACACGATTGACAACTATGGTAATCATATAAACGTTACTGCTATGTTTGACGCCAACTATTTAAGTGCCTATACGATCATACACGTGTTAATATTCAAATATCAAAGTCATCTCGAATATATTAATAGTAACTAAAAACAAAACAAACACTAACCACCTAGCGTGAATATTTCCTCAAACGGCACTCCCGACGTCACTGTGGACGGCACTTTTGTCAGTTTCTTATCTTTCTTGTCTTTGTCTTTCTCCTTGCATTTTTCTTTCTCCTTCTCCTTCACTTTTTCCTTCTCCTTATCTTTCACTTTGTCTTTCTTCTCGTCTTTCAGTTTCTCCTTCGATTCTAGTTTGAATTTAGCTTTTTCTTCCTTTTCCTAAAAAATATATTACGAATAAAATAAATAAATAAATAAATATCTTGGGACAATTGACACCAATTGACCTAGTCCCAAACTAACCAAAACTTGTAATATGGGCACTAGACAACGGATAAACATACTTATATAGATAAACATAAATATATAAATACATATTAAACAACCAAGACTCGAGAACAAACATTTGTATTTTTCTTTCATACAAATATCTACCCCGACCGGGGATCGAACCCGGGACCTCAAGCTTCATAGTCAGGTTCTCTAACTACTAGTCCATCCGAATAATTAGTAACATTACAATTGTATTACATTTGTGGCATTAAAAGTTTCAGGGGGAAGGTAAAGACTACGACCATAATGACAGGCGTCACAAAACTCACAAAAGATACTAAGGATATTCCACTAACTTTAAGAATGTAAATACACTGATTATGCAGTACCATTAGTTAGCTAGAAAAACAATAATAAAATCTATGATGCCAAAACTTGGCAGGGGCGGACAGTCAAGAGCAAAAGTAAGTGTATGACTGTACTATCCTGACGGGCATATGAGTTACCACTAATGCATTTAGGGACACTAAAAAAACGCGGAAAAACAACACACGCACACTTAAGCAGGGCTAACTTTCTACTTAAAAAAGACGCATTTTTAAGTAGATCCAAGTTTAAAATGGTAACTAAGTAACATTTATCTCTCAGATTTCAAGCTAAAGTGCGCTTAACTTAGCTATTAAACACTCGTCACCAATTCCGACGTGACGTCCACTAGCCTCCACCATTTGGAACTCCCAGATACAAAAATTATGCGGGAATCCAAATAGACCCTAGGAGCCTAGTAGACGTCACGAATTCAGAACTATTTCAATTCACCGCATTCTCGAAAATTATACAAACAAGCTTCAATAACCGAAAGACGAAAAAACATGAAGAAAAGTAGAAACCCGTTCAAAGAAACAACTGTTTGTAAACAACCAATCACAAGACGTCAAAATCACGATTAAGTTGGTACTATTAACGCAAAACAACTTCGAGACGTAATAAAACATTGTAATCTAGAATTATAGAGCACCTTCGTAAAAACGCAACGCAGGTGATGCATGGTGGCACTTTGTATCGCAACTGAATAAACCTAAGCCCGTATTGTTCACGCCAAGGTTATACTACCTACTAAACGGTGAATTGTGAATAATGAAACGAACCTACGAACCGTAGAGATCTCTGCGCAGCTTGAACTTTGTTTACCAACGTACGTTTTTTGGGCTACGTACTCATACTTACTACGTAGGTACAAAATGCTAACGGGACCTTAATACTCTGTAAGAACCAGTGGCGTAGCTACCTAGGGGCTAGGTGCAGTGCCCCGGGGCCCTCAAGCTCACGGGGCCCTCGAATCCTTACCAGAAGTAATATTTAATATTTTTACTTGATAAGAGCTAACCAGTTCAGATAGCAGTGGGGCCTCATTTTTTTATTTGCACCAGGGCTCTTGGATACGTAGCTATGCCACTGGCAAGATCGTTCGCGTGACAGCCCCATTTTTGAAAGCACATTGAAAATACTACTCGAAAGTATTGTGTTGAATCTAAAGCTTTAAATACAAGTGGAATTGACTTGTCTCGTCAACAACGGGCAAAAGTACCATTCGTGGTAAAAATCTGTGTATTGCTAACACATTCACGTATACCTGCATCACCAAAGGATTGTGCCTCGATGAGTCGTCAGCCTAGAGGGCTAAGACAGAATACCTCATGAGCCTGTAATTTTAACGGTTGTCTCACTCACCACGTTCGCGTTGGAACACAGCGGGAGCAAGCACTGCTGAGAACTTCAAAAATCGAATTTCACAGTATAAAGCCTGCTTGAAAAAACCGCTCGCTGCGCCTGTTTAAATTCTCTAAACCGGGACGTTACGGGGGTAAGGAATAGAACAGAGTTAGAGTGAGGAGAATATACTACCTATTTTTGCGAATAAATTATGTTAGAAAAGATATGACTCATCCCGCCCGGTAGAATGACCCCGGCGCTATAAGATAAGTCACTGCCTTTGGCACTATTTGCATTTATAAACTGCAGTATTGACCAAAATAGGCGTGCATAATACTTGACCTAGTTATTAATTTGGCGCGGCGCTTTATCTCGAAAGCGGGCGATGGCCAATGGATATCATGAAGGACATTTCTACATACATTAAAAAAGATAATTGATTTACTGATTTACCTAATTTTTTTTTTGTTGCTTTATTTTATTTTTTAATTTTGATCATTACATTAAATTAAAATTCGTAAAATTCCAAAATCTCAGGACAAATCTTATTATTATGGTAATCCAATACAAACCACAAACTAACTACATTTATAACCTTGACACATGATCTACCTACATAGCTGCCCACACAAATAATTACAGCTATAGAGAGTGAGCTGTGTTGCAAGGTATGAATAATGGTCACTTATTGTAATTGACACTTGTTAACAGAGGCCCTAAACATTTTTATTGAGTGTTTACATTAAGTTCCATATGAGAGCTCTTTTTTCACATTACAAGGTAAGTGTTGTTCTATGTGACTTGTGTTTTGTTTTAATAAAAATGAGATAGATACTATAAGAATTAAAACTCATGACCAATGGAGCACACTTAAAATCAGTGGCACAGATGAGGATGAGTGAATAAATAGGTAAGTAATTAAATTAATATAAAAACAATCAATTAACTACCTTGTCTTTCCCTTTTAGTTTTTCACGTTTTTCTTTTTCCTTCTTCTCTCGCTCTCGTTCTTTTTCCCTTTCCTTCTCTTTTTTCTTTTCTTTTTCAGTCAATTCTTTCTGCTTGGTAGCATCGTCAAGTACCTTCTCCTTGTCACGTGATTTTTCACGCTTTTCTTTGCTTTTCGTGGGAAATTTGAATGATTTTGTTTTCTTATTTTTTGAAGGACTCCTGTTAAAGTTTTTTTTTTAATTAATTTCAGTTTAAATTTAAATACACTTATAAACCGTTGTAGTCTAGTGGGATTTCCTGAGGCCTCTTAAGCAAAGTGGTGTAGGTTCAAGCTTTCCTACAATATGTTGTTGTTGCTTACTACCTTATTATGCAGTAAGGAAACAGAACTGCATTCTAGTATTGTTAGAACACTAGATAGTGTAGTGATTATTAAATCAATAAATAAATTAACTTGTCACTGGAACTTTGAGGCCATATGCTGTAACAGATCTGTAGTTCACAGACAGATAATGGAGAATTATCTCCATTTTGAAATCAACTTTCTTTATGTGGTGAAGTATTACAATACAATTGCTTGGAGTTCTTTTTTATTATTATTTTGGTTTTGACTGTTAGGGGAAATTTAGAATATGTAGCGGAGTACTATATATACTTGATGTGTTCTGATAAAAATCAAGAAGTACAGAGTGGAATACTCCAAGGAGTCATACCGGCACTAATAAAACAGTAAAGTTTTCACAATTTACAATGGTGAGTGGATTTTTATTTCATTGCATTACTTCTTATCATTATTCACCAAAAGCTCTGTGATAGTTAGTATTTGTCAAATATTTATCTTTATTTTTTATGCTTACCATGCCCTCACAAACACACACACGCTTTGACATGTGCAGACACATGTTTACCACAAATAAAGCACACTCGCCATTGTGAGTTGCAAGAGCTATACATTATTAAGCAGAGTAGAATAAAGTTCAGTCAAAAGCTATTCTGGTAATTGATTGAGATCCTGTTGCGCTGCATTTTATTAAAATTAAATCGAAAATATTCAATATTTCATACTTGGTGTCCGTGTCCTCTTCGGGAGAGCTGTCTCCTTCTAGGGCTGCATATCCTCTATCTTTTTTCTCTTTCTTTTCTTTCCGACGACCTAGAAGATCCTTTTTGCTTGGTTTGTCATGATCATCGCTGACTAAAAGATATTACATTATTCAGTGAGAGCTATATTGCAAATAGATTTTACAGATATGCGTTTACATCGATTACAGAAGATATTTCAGATAAACAGTGTTTAATATTGTCTTCCCTAGTTTCCTTGGCGGGCATTACCGATTATTAATTTACTTAAACAAGTGTAAAAGCCGAGTGTTATTTTGAAGACGTGTAAATGCGTAGTTTTCACTGCATACTTACAATCACTTTCATTACTTTTACGCCCTGTCTCTGAAGCATACAACCCTGGAAAGTCTTTTTCCACATCTGGACTCTCGAAATCCATTGTAAATGCACTAGAATACTGTAATTAGTTGTCTATTTCTTATTAATTTTCATTTTTGTGACCAATATTACTACTCTACTCTAGTCTTAGTTTACTTTCAGTTTTCCGTTTTTGACAGCTCAGAGGTGTTGTTTAATGTTTAAGCTTTTTATTCAATTATAATGTTGCCAGTTTTTAATGAGATTTGACTACTCGCCGGTAGATGACTCTAAAATTAACATTGTTGAGCAGAATGGAAAAATAATGCAAATGTTTTACTTCCCGAAGTACGTTATCTATGGCATTGTTTACGTGTAAAATGTCAAATCCGACGTCATGTCAGTTTTATTTTGATTCGGGAACACTTTGAAAAAATTATTAAGTTTTATCTGATTTAAGAATACATGATTTATGAATTGTAAGCATTTTTATGTGGAAATGAAACTGCTTATATATATTTATTTTTAATAAGATAATTAGTCAATTCGTCGTCATCTTATCGAGGAATAATTTCCGATTCAGAACAAGTGATTTTATGACAAGTAAAAATTTTGTTTTACAGGTACTTAAGTTTTTCTTATGGCCTGGTTTGCTGACCTCGCCGGTAAGGCTGAGAGCCTGCTCAACAACTTGGATGAGCAAACTGGCGCAGCGCTGCGAAACCATAATGGGGCCAAAAAGAAAGAAGTTATATCAGAATCCCCTACTCGGCGAACGCCGAAGACCACAAAAAAACATCCTGTCGTAACTGAAACTAAATCAAATAACAATCGTCCCACGCAAAGATTATCCCCAAATTCTAGACTATCTCGATCACAGACCAAAGAAAATACTCAGAATGTGAAAGAAACTAAGAAAGTCACCAGAACTCCAAGGAAACAGGTTTATGACATAGATCGCTATACAGAGACTTTAGTCGGTGATGTAAAGAATGTGGGTTATGATAATTTTGGACTCAAACACAGAAGTATGCTTGCTTTAATACTTTCATAATATTTTGTTGAACAGAATATTCAACAAAAGATTGTTACCGTTTATGTGTGTAAAGCTGCAAAGCATTTCAACCACCTTACCAATCTATTACAAAGAAGGATGAATCTGTCCATGAACTAAAGCTAATTTCCTAGCTAGTCATGTATGTGATCATCTTACAGACACTTATGAGATTTCTGCACTCGTAATTAATTAAAAAAATATTATATTCAAAATTTATGTGCATGTAAGTCACAAAGTGCTCTTTTATCTGGTTTCTTCAAAAATACCCATCAACTTTAGAGAAAGTAGTATGAAAAAATACAATTTATCTTACATTTAAAACAAACAAAACAGTAACTAGTAAGATAACCATGTTCATTTATTTTGCAGGACTCAGTTTGCCAAGCGATTTAGAAGTAATCCGTCAAGACAGCTTAACATTGCGAATGCAAAATTTGGAAGTAGAAAATGCAATGTTAAAGAACGAACTGAATGTCATGAACAGAGAAGTCACGGAGCTACTTGATCGACTGAGGAGAACGGAGGACGGTAATGATGTAGTTAGTGATGAAGGTATAGTTTTTAGATTGTAGCACATATTTATAGTATCAAATAGTTTTTTTTAGAGTTTGTGGAAGAACAGTCAGTGAAAAAGTTTTCAGTGGGGTAACTATAAGGGCAGGAGTGGCAAAATGCCACGGGCCCCTAGCTCTACGGGGCCCCAAACTGGCTTGGTTTAGAGCACGGAAGGGACGATGATGCATGTTATATTGAGGAAGGAGCTTCATCTGACGAATTTGCCACTGGCCTCAGACATTATAGTTACACCACTGAAAGTTTTGTAATTTTTTTTATCATTACCACATAATATAGCAGTATAATAACTCTCACAACATAAACAAGTAAAAATAGAATACAATAGCGGCAGAAAATAGTACAAGGCGATCTTATCCCGAGAAAGGAATCTTGTCCAGTTAACATGATTTATGAAAGGAAAACCAAACAAAGATCAGCAAACTAATTAGTTTATAACTGCATATTGATCTGTGTGATTTCCAATTATCTTACTTGGATCCTGTAACACAGCAACTCCTAGTACAAGGTCCAAAGCCACAGATTCCTTTTGTAATTTTTGTTACATTCAATTAAGTTCTTGCTATGCATTATTGTTAAAAAGGTAAAGTTTTTTTGTTCTTTGTTTATTTTTTTGTAATACAGTTACGCAATAATGTAAACCGGCTCACCAGACCCTAAAATACGGGCTCAGCCTAGTTTGGGATTCACCATGTATTTTTTGTCATAATATACATTTTCATTTTCATTTGAAAGATATTTTTTACTAACAGTATTTTACTAACTGAACTTGCATTATCTAACCATTAGATGCAACTTTGACTCATCATATTGTCATAGATCTGTTATTTATCAAACATGTACAATTTCAGAATTGAAGAAAAAAACAGTTAAAGTTGAAAATGCTGAAATACAGATCCGTAGAATGGAATTAGACAATGACGCTTATGTGTCACAATTTGAACTGCTGAAAAACAAAATAAGTGACCTGACGACAGTGGAGATTGTCAAAATGAGGGAACTAAATAAAGGCCTGGAGCTTGAAGTCAATCTGCTTAGGGAGAGAAACAAAGAACTGGAAAACCTGTAAGACTAAGCATAGATTTTTGTAGGTGTACTAATTATTATACAGTATCTAGAAAGACTTTCTTCCATTCTGGTCTGGGAGTAAAGATAAAACGTGGAATGTACCAGTTGCTTCTCTTCCCGTGCAAATGGTAAAAGCCCAATGATGGAATGAGCGAAAATCTTAGGGATCATGTTATAGGCGATGCGGCTTGCAACCCATCACTATTTTGATTCCCCTTTCCAGGTGATTTTATGTATGTATGTAAGTAGAAAGACCTTTGAGTGAGTCTTGCTGTGACGCTGTGACTCACTCTTATGGGTTTGATGCTTCAATTGGCTGATGGTACCCAAAGCCTGGATGTCCTCAGGACACGAACTGTAACTACAGGTAACATATTTTTTTTACTCTTTAAGTAAAAAAGTTGTTTTTGTATTGTCTCACAGTGTGCGACAGCTGAACAATGCAACAACCGATGGCGAAACATCAAAGTCTAAATTAGAAAATGAGCTGCGGCACGCACAGACGACAATTAACGAGCTGGAAGGCAATTTGGAAAAGGCAACAGGGGAATGTGCGAGGCTCGAGAAAGACTGGGACGCTTACAAACTAAGGGTTAAGAGCATGCTATTTGCTAAGGACAAGGAAATCAAGGCTTTGCAGGATGGGTTGAATCTGACAGAGGATACCAAAATATTCATTGAGCAGATTGAAACATTGAAGTAAGTTTTTTTTTATTAACCTAACAGGCATGGGTTAGGTGGTCAAAACATATTATAGTGATACAAGTATGTCGAAAGGATCGTAGATTTCAAAACAACTGTCTTCACCCTTCCTACTACTGGGCACAGGCCTCTCACAATGAGAGGGCTTGGGATATTAGTTCCCACGCGGGCCCGTGCGGATTGGGAATTTCACACACACCATTGAATTGCTTTGCAGCAGTGTGCAGGTTTCTTCGAGAAAACTCCTTAACCGAAAAGCTCATGGTAAATTTCAAATGAGATATCGCACATAAATTTCGAAAAACTCAGATGTGCGAGCCCCGGGATTCGAACCCACGACCCTCTGCTTGAGAGGCCACAGGTCAAACCACTAGGCTACCTCGGCGGATATGCGTGGATCACACGTTAATATTGACTGTCTAATCCATACCACATAATATCATTGCTGGGCAAAGACCTCTCCCCTCGACCTCCTCATCTCTCGGTCTGACGCAACGTCAGACCAGTCATCCATACACTCGTCCAAATCATCTCGTCATCGCCTTCTTGGTCTGCCTGGTCGTCGCTGGCCATTCTCCTTAGTAATTTAGCATAACTAGTGCAAATAAATTCGTATTTTTTACATAATATATTTCTGTTTATAAGCAACAAATATAAAATGACCTCGCCTGCCTATATTTTGCTTAGGGGAAAGGCTCTGCTAACACCGGGTTTTATACTTAACGTCTGACTCGCGGTTGGTCGGTTGTTAACTGTAACACTGTCTCTTAATTTTATTTCAGAGAAGAACGCGAAGAACTATCAGAAGCATTGCAGCGATTACGTGGCGAGTGTAGCGATAACAGACGCCACGTTGAACAGTTGGAGGCGCGCCATAGCGCCGCTGAGCGTGTGGTGGCAGCGCTACGGGACGCTCTGCGGGACGAGCGGAGTGCCAAGACGAGGGCCGAGCAACAGAGTGCAGCAAGAGCCAAGGTAGTACTGAACATGACATGACTCACTTTTTGTAGGTACTTAGTTAAATGCTCCTCTCATTTACGCAAATGTTGGTAGAGATCGCTTATATGTTAAGTTCGTCTTTTTACGTGTATTTTATTTTATATCAATTGTGTTACATACCATCGCATATTCTCATCTCCATCCTAGATCGACGGTATTGTATTTAACTATTTTCACCCCAACCTCCCACATTCCTTCAAAATGGGGTGCACTTAGTGGGAAAAAAAGTCTAAGTCACTCAGCTTACGTTAGTGATTGAACAGAAGCACACATACTCATAATCAGGCTATAATGAATGGACTTTGATGAGTGAGTCTGGGGTAAGGATTTGACCGATTTACAGTGAATAGATTAACGTGAAATTTGGCATACCTACCTAGTCCGGTAACAGTACAATAATCTGATATTGAAATTCCGTCGCAAAATGGAACTCTTCAACGGTTGGTAATATTTTGCATACATGTTGAACGTAAGAAACAAAAAAGATCAACGAAAAAGGGTTATATTAAAATGAAAAATGAAAAGGTTAATAACATCTAAAATTTCCCCAGGAACTAAAAACGCTCCAAATGGAAACCAACCACACCATCACATCGCTCCACACAGCTCTACAGGATAAAGAAAACGAGATAACTCGCCTAAGGGAAGCCTCGGTTCGTAGCACAGACACTAGCGCCTTAAACGTGGCGGACTATGATGACATGCAGGAGGCCATTGACAACGAAAAGGTACACTATTTGACGCAGACGTTGGTGCAGAAACAAGGGAAGATCGATGCGTTGCTGGCTGATAATAATATGATGAAGATTCAAATGGAGAAGTTAGAGGTATGTGTTTTTTTATGGTACAGTGAGCAAAAAGCTTGTAGTTTTATTACAAAGACTTATTTATTAAGAAATACTATTATGAACAAGACGAATGCGCCGCGAAAAACTTGGACGCAAGTTTTTTTTTAAACATGTCAATTTTATATCAAAAATATTAATTTCAATTTAACACAAGAAAAGCAAGCCTGTAATTTTTATCTGTAAGAGAAATTTTTTTGGTGTTATTTTTTCATTTTAACTGCTCATTTGGTATACCACAGATAAACAAGCTAAGTTTGTTGTGCGTCGTTCCTTTCTTGGAAACGAGATTTCGCGACCTTATTGTGAGATTAAATGAGGAATATTTACTTAAGTTGGTCAAGTTATTATAGGTAGTTAGTTTGTTTGTAAAAGATTTAAATACAGCTAGCAGCTGCGTCTTCGTTCGTAGACTTTATTTTAGGTAACTGAATTTTACATTGTTTTAAAACTTTGAAGGACATCTTTTTATCTCGACACTCTTTTGATGAAACAAAGCCTATGTTATGTTGTTGTTTCTACCATTAGCGTGAACAAACAGACGCACGTATAAATATTATGTATAAATTAATACGTCTGCAGTCATTTGTGAAAACAAATGACTGGACGCATTGTTCGTGACCCGTATTGATAGTGTGGGCAGTAGGCATTTCGTTTGCTCACTGGGTTTCCCCCAGCTTTTGTACCTACATAAGTACATAATAATTACTGGGGCTCCGTACCGTTATTCCTTTGTGCAGTGGCGTAACTACAACGTCTGGGGCCCGCGGCAAATTCGTCAGATGGGGGGGGCTCCTTCCTCAATGTAAAGAAGTGCATCAGCGTCCCTTCTGTGCTCTAAACCAAGCCAGTTCGGGGCCCCTGGCATTTTGCTACCCCTGCCACCCTATAGTTACTGCCTCTGTGTCCCGGAATACTAAAAGTCACGCCGTATCTCTTCAATAGGGATGATACAGTATAAAAAAATTAAACTCTGTTTAGTCCACCAGTTAGATTATCAAAAAATATTGGACACGATTTTTTCTTTCTCCAATTAAACACAAAATAACAAATAAAGCGCGGCAAAGTTTGGAAGCGGTGTTTGTGACGTCACTTCTGAGTTGTACCAAGACGTGACGTCATGCGACATTTCGACTCCATTTATCTCCTGTTTCGATTATGTGAAAAAAAGAAAAAATACGTGTCCAGTATTTTATGATAATCTACCAAATGGACGAATAAAAAAAATTCGTCATCCTCCCTGTTGCCACAACCCTCGAATATAGGAGCAAGGTAAACACGACTTGAATGTTATAATATTTTTCCAGTCAAAATACAAGCAAGAGCTGTCAGCCCTAAGAGCTCAGAGCACACAGAGCCACAGCGTGGTCCACTTACAAGACGACGGGCGGTCGCGACGCGCCCGAATGCCCGGGTCTACACTAACCGCCCTGTCGCGCAGAATCGGGGTCATGCTAACCAGATACCCCGTGTTTAGGATGTTTATGCTGTTTTATATGGTGAGAACTTTTTTAAGCGCTTTTAAAGCTTCTCTTGTAATTAACAAGATACCATCATTTCTATAAACGAACCATTGTTAGGCACATGCCTCCGCTCACAGTGAGAGGGCTTAGGCTATAGTTCCCATGCGGGCTCAGTACAGATGGGGAACTTTTTGATGTGTGTAACGTCATTAAATTGCTTCGCAGGCGTGTGCAGGTTTCTTGGCGATATTTTTCTTTCACCTTAAAGCTCAAGGTAAATTCAAAATATTAGTTCGCACATTCCGGAAAACTCATAGATGAAAGCTCGGATTCGAACTCACGACCCTCTACTTGAGAGCGTCCTGGCCGTAGATCAAACCACTGGGTACCATTACAACGGAGAAGTAGACCGGGCCAGTTTTCAAACAACTTTCTATGGGAAGTCATCTGGTTTTTTTGCTACCGTGTATTTATAAGTTTTTAATCTGTCGACAATGCGAGTCAACAAAAAAAAACTTGTGTTAAAGACGTACTATCGAACAATTTGATTTCTGGCCCACGGTAGAACGTTCTCACAGTAAACGTCACATCAATTTCCTTGTCAATTCAATGTAACGTCACTATGACATTTACTGTGAGAGGGTTCCACAGTGGGTTAGGAGTAAATTTGTTCAATAGTATTATTTGTATATTATTTTTATTGCATTATAATTATTTGTTTCAGTTGGGCCTTCACTTTTGGGTGCTGACTGTACTCTTCACTAGCACTCCTGAAAACTACGTCACGCGGCCAAGAAGCATTCCAAAGGACGCATGAAAATATTTAAATAAATATAACTTTATTTGCCGCATAGTTAAGCAATATTTATTTGGTGCTAATTATTATTAAATTTAGGAAGTGTATAAAATTGTAAATAAAAGTAACGTTATATTTGAAATGTGCGTCACAATATTTTATTGTTAACCGATTTTGAAAGAGGATGATAAATTAAGAAAATAATTTTCTGTTTCTTTTCTGTTTCTGGCCGTAAGAAAGTTTTGACATTAAAACTAATGCGTTTAGCTAGTGAAGACGCTTTTCATCTTCAAAATATGTACAGTCAGCGTCATTTGGCCGACTTGGACGCTTCAAACTATATGACGTTGACTGTACAGTACCAAATGGCGTGTATTAGACGGGCAGTATTATCGTGTGATCCATGTATATCGCGAGCAACGAGTCCGGTTGTTTTGCAATCCACGATCACACGCACGACATACCAGTATCGCGATAATATTGTATGTATGTATGTACTATTTATTGCACATAAAAATTAAAAAATACAGAAGTACACAGAAAATAGTACAAAGGCGAACTTATCCCTAAGAAGGGATCTTGAAGGGGGGGGGGGGGGGGGAGGGATATTGACCGTGTAATCTATGCTAATGGGACCCTGGATCACTGTATAACCTTATAGCGATAAGTGATCGGCTTTTTTGTGTTTATCCATAGAAGGAATAGAAACCTAGAAGTGGCATGTGTACGAGAGACGCGTGCCACGTCTATATAAAAATTATCTTTATTGCTAGTGACAAGGTACCTATAGAAACAAAAATGACATGCTATAAACTTAAAAGTAACAGTACACAAGTTTAGCAATGGGAACCAATCTCAGCGTGTGCTGGGCTCGAGAGCTCAGCGCTGGTTTACAGAAAGGCCCCTTGATGTGGTACATCGCAGCCCCTGCGTGAATACAAAACAAAAAAGAAAAATCTGGAAAGGAAAAAAAATGGCTACAAAAGAAGTGAAGTGTTATGCGGATAATCGCATGTATAAACGTCAAATTGAATTTGACGGTTTGAGTAGCAGAATGATTCTGCCAGAATAAGATTTTCTCGAGTGTTCCGCTGTCACCAGTTAGAATTCACGTAAACCTAAATCCCATTCAGCAGTGACCATTTTGTAACGCAGTTACTTTAACGACATCTGTTGTGCAATGGCAAAACAACTGACATTTACAGACTGGTATATTTTGGTTACTTTACGCTAGATGGTGCTTATATGCCTGTACAATGGACTTAAAGCAATGTTCTGTGGGGGGAAAGTTCAAATTCAGAACTTAAAACATTTTTATAATAGAAAAGCTACGACCAATAATTGCCAAGATTTTAAGGTAGGAGTAAACTGCCGATGTGAGTTTGGCGACACCAGTTTCCTTAGCGAATGTGACTTATGGCACTTCTATTGTCTCTTTGTTCTGTGTTTTTGTCAGTTTCAAAGTACATACTTCGACGTTGATTGCGAAAAGGTTCTAGTGGCCTAGGGTACCTTTTGGCTGACTGTCCAAATAATAAATCCACAAGAAGCTTTGCCAATTAAATCATTTACCAGTATAGGTACAGTACCCGGCCATAATGATTGCACTTCGGTCTTTGGAAAGAGACATTTAGCGTCACGTAAGTTAGAGCGAGACAACGCTCTACGAAGCCGAAATTAAACGAGAAGACCGATGCGCAATCTTTATTCCCGGGCATTGTATAAAAAATTTCATACTCCGCTCACCCGGTCCGAAAGTGCCAAAAAAGTATTTTGGCTGCGTTTACCCCGTTGTACAGCCAACGATATCTGTTGGACCAGTACAGCTAGCATAAGAGCGCACGAAAACTGTGTTGCGCGTGATACATACTACCTACATGTCTTTTTCTAGAAAGAACAGTAAGAAAAAGACCGGCAGTATATCTCGCACTCGTGTACCTAAGCCTTGCAAATAAGATCCGGAGAGGACCATCAAAACAAATTCAAACAGTGACTAATTGTTCGACCAAAATCAAGCAACCACAGTAACGTCAGTAGGTAGGTACTTATTTCAAACCGCATGTAAGTGAACAATATGAGGAACTTGTCCTCAAACTGGTAGTTTTTATCACTCGCTAGTACCTAACAGTAAAACAGGAAAAAGTAGTAGCTAACAAACCTAACCTAATTTTATTACTTCTAGTGACCATTTTTATAACAGTGGGACCACGAGAAACCTCACTTGTCGCCGCCGCTTTCGCGGGTATTTTATTTATTTATTTAACACAGCTATTAAATAAAAGGCAGACATTGCGGTAAAATATTGTGAATACACATTATGTGAATCGAAGCGATTTGTTTTGTTTGAGCGAATTTGTTCGATCGTGGCAACAATTAGAATGGTAGCTAATTCCTACATTAATATAATTAAATATAACACATGCTTTCTTTGCCTGACTGATTTTACTGTGCTTAGTTAATATTTCCTTGCTAACTTCCCAGCTGGTCTGTGAGCAAAGATAAACATAGAATGTACCAGCTGCTTCTCTTCCCGCGCAGATGTTAAAAGCCCATTGAGGGAATGGGTGAAAATCTTAGGAATCATGTTGTAGGCGATTCATGTCGATCCATTATTCCGCAACGCCGTACAAAAATCATGCGATAAGGGGAAAAAATCGAGGGTTGCACTTTTGAATTCTCACCAGCACCCCGTTGGACAGCTTACAAGTGACGGCATAGTGCTGAATCTTATTATTTTATGCTCTTATATCGTCCTATATATTTCTGGTGGTTCATATGACCCACATTTTTTGTACGTGGGCCTGTAGTCTATTATAGATTAAGTTCAATTATTGATTATTATCATTACAATTGTGTATTACTATTATAATCCTTACTAATATTATACTAGTATGTATAAACTACATGCTACTATATAGGTCGTGGTAGCCTAGTGGTTTGACCTGTGGCCTCTCAAGCAGAGGGCCGTGGGTTCGAGCCCGTACTCGCACCTCCGAGTTTTTCGGAATTTATGTGCGATATTACATTTGTAATTTACTGTGGGCTTTTCGGTGAAGAAAAACATCGTGAGGAAACCTGCACATATCTGCGAAGCAATTCAATGGTGTGTGTGAAGTTGTCGATTCGCATTGGGCCCGCGTGGGAACTATAGCCCAAGCCCTCTCACTCTGAGAGGAGGCCTGTGCCCAGCAGTGGGACAGTTGCACACACAGGTCCCCAGCCATCTAACTTCGCCAAGCTACTAGTTGAGCTACACTTCACACGCGCAGAGACGAAATGCTGTAGGTACTATGAAATTTGGCAAGAACAAAGGACGAACAAAGAAGCAAATCCAGAATGAACAACTAAACAAGTAGGCAAGTATTTTTTTACTTTATAATTTTGTACGGAACCTTCAGTACGCGTGTCCACCTAGCTTTAGAGCAGTTTTTAGTGGTCTACCACATATAACTAAAATTAGATTTTTTCAAATCTTTGTTTCCATAGTTCGCAGATTCTATGTATGCGGACTTTAAATAGTAGTTAAGCATTAGCCTTTGTTTCATTAAAACCGGATGCCCGGTAGAAAAGGCATTGTCATTAAAAAATTGAAAACAAAAATGTACTCTTACAATGTGATGACCACGCAAACGAAGTCGCGGGAGCCACTTAACTTGTACGAGTTCATATAGGTAGGTAAGGCTGCAGGCACTAAAGTATCATGACCATCCTTTAGTTAGACGTCAGTCGTGATGTACTATTCGATCGGATCGCACGTTTTTAACCATTAATAAAAATGCCATTCCATAAATAACAAACACAAAGTGTTAAGTTCCAAAGACCGAGATCTTTAAAACGCAACCCAGAGGCAAACCTTGAACTTAAGTTTTTATTATAGTGATTTTCCTTATTTGACGACATGGCTCTGCGGTTCTGTTTCGTGCTTTTTGTTGGTAAGTTTGTTGTCAACTGTAGCTACGATTGCAAATTAAACCAACTCCCTATAACCTATGTAGCCATGACAATCTCAGTTGCATTTTGATATGACCAGATAACCCTGAATCGTGTCGAAGTATTTTTATCTTCATTGGCTGGATAATTAGCAGAAGCTTGTTGTTCTCGAGTTTTTGGTTGATTCTTTCCTCTTAGTAACTCCATTGCGGTTGGAACCGGTCCGTTATTTTGAGTGCATAGCAAGCAAATACGCTTGTACCTAACACGCTTAGTAAATTATTAATAAAAAATCGTCGTGCTAATATAGTTTTGTTTTCATTTCCAATCAAGCACAAACTCAAACAACAAACAACTTATTTCGTTGTAATAAACAAATAAATACCTACATGATTAATGTAACTTATCCAACTATTATCGTTAGGTCATTGAAGAGTTCGAAGCGACTATGATATGACATTCGTTTAACTATAATTCTTATAGCATATACAAGTAGTAACCTATACGCACCTATGCTTTATGCTATATCAGTGTAGATGAGCTAGCTATTATAATGTTGGAACTGGTTTCGGTCATCGTCCATCCACGTTGCAAATATACCTACGTGTCTACTTTAAAGGACATTTTAACGATGACTATCCGCTACTTCATCAGATTAATGCCATGCACACAATATGGTACACCCATGCATGAAGCCTGCTAATTCATTTGGATTTCCGACGTTACTAGTTTAATGGGATAAGCTGTTATGTCTATTTTTCAAAGCGCAGGAAGGCCATATCTGAAATAGGTGACTAACCAATGTTTTTGTTCAAGTGTAAGTATTAAATAAAAAACTTATTTTTGATCGTTTAAAAATAATATTTATATTATATGCTATTCCATACCTACACCATTCTTCACTCGAACAAAAAAAAACGGAAACAACGGTTTTATTGGCCGTTTCTACCTAATCGTACCTAACTACATTTAAAAGAATACCTATATTTTCCAGAATATATAAAAAATGCCTTGTGCTCTAATCGTGTAAAAATGTTTTACATAGGTAACTTCTCTCTGTCTTCGCGCGAAAGGGGAATTCCGTGTATCTTTTTGCGCTGAATAGCTTAAAAACAAATTGGAATAGGGTAATTCCTGCCTAAAGTATGACGTTTAGTATCGATTATTTATCGAGGGATGCACTGGTTGAGTGAGTCAAGATGTTTGGGTTCAGTAGCTTTGTTTTTACGCATCTTGTCAGGAACAAAAAAATTCAGTTAGACAAAAAGCTAGGAACGCAGAAGGCCAGAAAAGCAGTATGTCAGAAATATTTGTTTTGTTTTCTTTGCCTGAATTCTTCTGCTATTACCCGTGTTCCCACTGTTATAAAAATGAGGAATTACACTCCACCATAAGGTCGACGGAATCCCGCTTTCGCGGGGCTCCTATTTCTATTCGGTTTGCCCTTCGGGCATTTGTTTCCTAACGAACCTAACCTAATTTTAGTAACTCTAGTGAGGATTTGTTGCTATAAATATATATTGCTTTTCTGGCCTTCAGCGTTTCTGGCATTTTGTGATTCTGGCTTTTTGTCTAACTGGCATTTAGCGTTTCTGGCAAGATGCGTGTAAACGAATTTTTCGTTCCGTTGTTTTAGTTAACAGGTTAGTCCCGTTAATCCATAAACATAGTCTGGCTCATACCACATTGTCAAACTTTCTTCAAAGCTTTCCTTGGGGATTCCAGTCTAGGACTTGTATCGGTATGTGATCTGGGTCCCTTCCGAGCCGTGGCCGATCTAGTTGCGTTTGATCTGCTGTTCGATTGGAGTCTCACCGCAGCATTCCCATAGATATCCGTTTGAGGTTTTCTCCAACATTAATATATAGAAGAGTGAAAAGGACGGTAGGTATGACACGAATTTCGAATTTGAGACCCTATGTAGACCCCTGATACAGAATCGTCAAGGACATGAACATTTGTCTTGCTAAATCATTGAACAATGTAAACATTGATGTTTTAGGAGTCAATGAATCATACCAATGAAGCCTACCTAAATGGCGCTTACTTCGCTAAAACGCAACTATTTGGTTTTTCCACTGACGTAAAAAAAAACACAGGAACTTTTCATTCATCACGACCTACGTACGACTCATATAACGGTAAAATACATACATACGGTAAAATATATATAAAATAGTTTCCTCCAATAATGGACAAAGTGAATACGGCTCTTTGACACATGAAATTGACAGAATCAGCATATCTAAAGACTCATATTTATCGTCGTCTTCTCCAGCCTATTATTATATGTTTCACTGTTGGGCTCCGGTTTTCTCTCAGAATGAAAAGGCTTTAACCTTTTGTTTTCACGCGGGCCACTACGGATTGGAAACTACACACATTCAGCAAATAAACATTACGTCAATACGTTACGTCTGCAATTTTTTTTGTCCCCTTTGTTAGGACTAAAAGGTTAATGAATAGAAATAGCCCTTTTTTCTTCTTCGTCTTCCGAGTTTAAACTCTCGTTACTTTCAATTCGTTCTTTCAATCCTCTACTTTCAATTCGTGTGGCCTTCCGATAAGCTTTTGAAACTAACTGACTATCCAATAAAAATATCAAGAAAATCAGGCTAGCTATTCTGTAAAAAATCATGCATATTGTATAAAGAAATACGTGTCGAATCGAGAATTTCTTCCGTTCTGGCATTGGTTAAAAATAAGTACTTTTTCAATTTCCAGTGTCCGCAACCTTAGCTACAAAAATCCCAAATGACGCGGACGTACAGAGCGTCTTTGGCAACCTACCAGGCTACAAGGCTCCTCCTGCCTTGGCTGCTGTAGTGCCGGTCACCCCAGGAAAAAATGATACCCTCGTCGACCCCGACTACTGGGACTCCTACGATGAATACCAGCCTTCGACTACTGATTACGACCATTTTGATTGGACGGTCACTAAGGTAAGACGGAGTTGATGTAAATGGCATACATTAGACAGTCAATATTAGCGTGTGATCCACGTATCGCGATCCATAACTCGAAATGTTCGCAATCGCAGTGAATCCGGTAGTTTTGAAATCCAAGATCGTATTAGGTACCACGATAATGTCGACTATCTAATCCATGCTAACAACATTGGAGTTTCTTACGCTTATCATATTGGTTCGATTGGATCGAGTATTAGTTTTTTTTTTAATTTCCAGCGAGTTGGGTCCATGTCAGATGAGAACTTCCTCCTGTCTCCTCTGGGCTTGAAGTTGACCATGGCCATCTTAACTGAAGCAGCCAGCGGCACCACACAGGCAGAGCTTTCTTCAGTACTAGGTTTAGATACCGACAGGACCAACGTCAGGAAGAAATTTTCTTCTATTGTAGCGTCTATGCAGGTTTGCGTATGTGATAATTTTTATGATACTTAAGTATTTATATTATGTTTGTGACGGTAGTTCATTCATTTTATTTTTAGAATAATGAAAATATAAAGTAATCAGCCAGATAGTCAAACTCTGCACATTAATTAATACCCGTAATATGGAACATTTCCATTAGTATCGAAAGTTATCCATTTATTTCAATATAAGGTTTACCCTATATATTTTCTTTCCAGTCCCCATCAACAAACTACGACTTAAATCTTGGGAGTAAGATTTACATAGAATCCAGTGTGGAACCAAGACAAAGATTTTCAGCAATTTCCCAAGAATTCTACAAAACTGAATTGGAAAAGATAGACTTTGGAAACCCATTGGTAGCGGCCGGCCAAATCAACGCTTGGGTGGCCAATATCACCAAGGGAAAGATTCATAATCTCATAACAGAAGGTAATAACAATGTCTACCTACATAAAACTGATTTTTCCATAGCAATGGATCCCTAGCGATGGACTGAAAGAGAGGCAGATATTAAAGCAAAAATGACCTAAGTAGACGGATATCAAAGAAAGCAAGAGGCGGGAGTGGAGGAGAAGCCTTTGCCCGCAGTGGGATGTTTAAAAGACTAAAAGCAACTGAGTTTGAAGTAGAGTGTAGTTTCTCTTGAATCGCATCACCTAAAATCTTGCCTGATCATAAAGGTATTATGGGACTACTTGAGAATTTCTGCATTCGTCGAACACTGCTTTACTTTATAAAAAGCCCACTTAATTCGGTAAAAGTGAATCAGTACCCCGAGCTTCGCTTTTCACTAATAATTGTAGTCGCATGTTTCAAGTGGGTTGATGTGAAATGAATATTTGTTAAATATTTCATCTTATTTCTAGATGACGTTGAGGGAAGCATGGTCCTTGTGCTGACAACTTTGTTCTTCAAAGGCACTTGGCGCCACCAATTCAATCCAAACTCGACGAACGTAGGCAAGTTCTACTTATCTCCCACGAACCAAAAATCAGTGCCTTACATGAACGTGAAAAACAAGTTCTTCTACGCGGAATCTGCGAAGTATGACGCGAAAATTTTGCGGATGCCGTATTTGGTAAGTATTTTTGATTTAAACTGGAGTATTCCATTTCGGGCAACATGTTTTTACAAGCCTTTGTTTAGTTTCACCTGTCCCGAAGTTGGTCTGTAGTCAAATCTTGCAAGTTAAATTTGATTCACTTCCAGTGGTCAGATTGACGTGAAATTTGGCATACTTAGTAAGTCCGGTGACAATACAATAATCTTGAGGTAAAATTCTGGTGACCCAGCTAGGACCGTCTCCACAGAAGGGAACTCCTCAACGGTTCATCCTTGAAACTTGGTATACATGCACATAGTACTTTTACAAACAAGAATGGAATTTTTAGGCAAGGTTAGGTTATTTAGTGGTATATGCAAAGTCGAGGGAATAAATATCGATACAGCCATCATGTCAAATATATGTGTTACCGACTTATTGTCTGTGGCATAAAGGTGTATAAATGTTTTTGACGTCTGACTGTACATATTTCCGGGTTTGGTACCTATATTCCACAACACAGTGACGAGACTGGAGTTCGCATTTCGCAATAAAGAGCGTTGCTGCCAGTCAAAGTCGAACGCACGTGACTTATCCATTTTAGATATAGAATAGGGTGGAAACCGAGCAAAGGGGTCGCCTGTTACTTAGTGATCACCACGACTCAAGGACACCCGTAACACCAAAGGAATGCAGCTGGATGCCAGCTTGGAAGGCCAAGGTGGAATATCATATGTGCCAGTAATTTAGCTCATGGTCTTACTCTCCAGCTTCCACGTCGAAACACTTGCTTATGTGGTTTTACCAGCCGCCATTGCTGTCTGCAGTTTAGCATTGCTCACAATAACTCATAAAACATTGCTGTTGTGTTTCCGATATTAGATCCTCTTATATCTTTAGCCTTTGAATTTGCACTTGTCTCTAAACCTTTTCTATCATTTGTTTCAGGGCAACAAGTTCGCCATGTTCATAGTAGTGCCAAACTCCCTGACGGGTCTGCCTCGCGTCATGAACTCGCTGAGTACCCTCCGGACAGAGATACTATACCTCCAGGAAAAGACTGTTGACGTCACCATACCTAAGTTCAACTTCGATTTTACGTCGATTTTAGACGGGGTTTTGAAAGAGGTGAGAAAAGTATATGAGGATTTAAATAAATGTTCGTAGAAACTTACACACAGCTTACACGAAAGCACTCGGTAAGCCAAAACAAACAAGAGATCAAGAGACGTATAAAAATACAAGTCCTTAGTAGAAAAAACAAAATCCTTAATTGATAATGCAAAAACTAAATGGAATGTGATTTTGTTTATTTGTTACGTTTTCACGCATAAACAACTACTCAACCGATCCTGACAAATTTGGGTACAGAGATAGTTTGAGACCCTTAATAGTTCCCACTGGCGCGCTATAAACGAATTCTCTGCAGACAAAGTCAACAGCTAGTGCACAATACTTAAACTAATTGCACTCCAAAGACTCCAAAAGTCTTTAATGTATTATAATTATCTTATTATGACTTTTAGAGTTCTATAATTTATCTCAAACATTTGATATCGCCTCTGCAGCTGGGGATTCGGCAAGCATTTGAAGACACTGCGTCCTTCCCTGGTTTGGCACGAGGCCAGCTCCTCCACCAGCGGCTGAGGATCTCGAAGGTTCTCCAGAAGTCCGGAATCGAGGTCAATGAACTCGGCAGTATCGCTTATTCAGCTACAGGTACTGCTTTGTTATGCATACGTATAAAGTTGCTGCCCATTAGGTATTTGCAACTTGCTGGCGTGGAAGAAGATATAGGTACTTAGACACTATAGAATAGAAAAAGTATGCTTTGCTGGTTTGGTCACGTAAAGAGCATGGATAAAAGAAGATTAACTAAATACACACACACACACACATATCAGGTCTATATCCCTTACGGGGTAGACAAAGCCCATGGTAACAAGACCTAAAGGCCACGGTTAGCATAATTGTGGGCATATAGGTGGAAAGGGGAATCATAATAGTGATGGGTTGCTTGCCGCATCGTCTATAACATGATTCCTAAGATTTTCGCTCAATCCTCTCGATCTCGATCTCTCTCGATGAGTTTTTACCATCTGCGCGGGCAGAGAAGCAACTGGTACACTCTATGTTATTTCTTTGCTCCCAGACTTAGGTATATGGCGAGTGTGAATGGGTACTTTGGAAGGGGAAGGACTAGACGGACGTTCTCTGTACTGACTTATTCTGTGGTTCTGTGACCAAATTTTTGTGACAAAATGTCGGGTCAAAAGTACCCTAAACCGACCTAACGCGAGCATGTATGAAGCGAAAAAGTATGTCAGGATCGGTAGCAAGTGGAACAAAGTAGTCTCTGATGCCTACGCCTATAGGAAAAAGGCGTGAAGGTATGTATGTAGGACTTTGCAATGCTTTGTGTAAAGCAAAGTAAAACACTTAGTGTTTTGGCGTTTCAATCTATTACTCCTCTATTCTATACACGATGTGAATATCTGAACAAATATGTGGGCAAAAGGCCATTTGTGATTTTGCAAGTATGTGTGATACATTCTATATTCTCCTTTTCTTGGAGTTTATAGATAAACTTGGAAAATAACGCTGGGCGCTGTGTCCGGCTGTCTTCTCAGATTCCTACATCGGCTCTCCACTTTTTTAATTTGTTTCCAAAGTAAAGTTTGATTCCAAAAACAATTATTGTCTTCCAATTATTTCATTCCAACTGTCTAATAGATACCCACATTCACACTATTCACACCATTTTTTTCCATAGAGGTGTCCTTGGTGAACAAATTCGGTGAAGACGACGAAGCCGCCGTGGAACTCATCGCCAACAGACCTTTCATGTTCTTCATCGAGGATGAAGCAACCCGGCAGTTGCTGTTCACCGGTCGAGTGTCCGACCCGCACGCTACCACCTCTGCCTTTAAAGTGGTTTAAACCAGTTATCTTCTAATACCCGTCTTGGAACTAGTAACGTTTATCGCGGAAATAAGGGATCCCTACCCCTGCTGGTTAGAAAAGGATTTGTATTGTATCCGCGATTAAAATAAATATATTGGGTTTCCTATGTTCCACTTTCAATGAGCACTACACTATGAGACTAAAGTCAACACGAATGAAAATTTTGGACTTCATTGTAAACAATTTTTTTGTCGTAACACAGGAACTCTTCAAACACTGCTAAATTAATTCGCTGTCCTGTCCTAAACTTCATACCTACAATTAAATATAACTAAAAAAATCAGAATATTTCTATAGGTTACGTGTTTTTCTTAATTGTCGATAATTTACTCTAGATTTTGACTTTTGTGAATAAATTGTCGAACGTGGTAAGGTTCTAGTAAACCTTACCACGTTCGATAATTTTGTAACAATTGCGACTTTAAGTAACTAGGTTAAATTTATTTTAGTTGTAGTCTTCTGAATATCCAGAAACGCGTAACGTAGGAATTTGTATTTGAGTTAATAAGCGAAAGGAAAGCAGCGTTTTTATATCTACACCGCTATAATATACAGAATAAGAGTGTATCGATGGAAAGACTTGCAAAAGAAGTTGCGAAAACGTCATGCATAAAGGACAATAAACGTTTATTTGCCTTGCTACTTTGTTCCTTAATATGGATCTCCAAAGTGCGCCTAAGTTCAATCAAATTTTCAATAATCAAGTCTGAATTAAGTTTGTGAGGAAGAGTATGTATAGTGCCATCTGTTACTTGTGCATTGAAAGGAAGACTTTTGTACTTTTCCGGTAGTAAAAGATATTTCTTAAGCATGTTATTTTATTTTTACCTGAACCTTTTTACCAGAGAAAAATCGTATTTGACATCACCATTACCTTCACGTAACTTCTTTGACGGTAGGTACTTGGACTGTCCTGGCTGGACCACCAGAATTCTATTACCAGATTATAGTATTGTCATCTGACTTACACAAGTATTCAAAATTTCAGCTCAATAGGATGAAGATATCTGCTTCAAAATTGAGTCGCAAGATTCCAACCGGACAAACATACATACCTACATACTTTGCAAGTTAAAGCGTTAAGATAAAGCTTGTAAAAACAGTAATTATCTTAACATTTGTCATAACATAATTCACGTTAAGACTTTACTTGCGTTCAATATATCTTCTTCTTCTTCTTATTTGTGGCGTATCTAGTCGTTATAGCAACGACAACTTCGCCAATGTCAAAGTAATCAAAATGTAATTCACAAATCTTGTTACTAAAAGTCGGCAACGTTGTACGGCAGTGGTTCCTAACCTTTTCAATGTCACTACCCCTGTGAACAAGTATGGGAATTGAGTTTACCCCTAGTTAATTTAAAATGATTAAAACCACACAAATTCGAACGAAAATATGTTTATTATGTAAGAAATTGCACGTTTAGGTAACTAGTAAGTAAAGTAATATATAAATCTCGGAGTTGACCGTACTATTATTTTGTTTATTGCTATTTTAATACTATTTCGTGCCATCCCGTGTTACCCCCCTAGAATCTCCGTTTTACCCCTGCGGGGGTAATTACCCCCAGGTTAGGAACCACTGTTGTACGGTAATATGGTCACAAGACCCCCTCCCCTCCTGTCGGGCTCTTAGCCAGCGGTCAATGATATCCCTCAGAAACAGCCAGGAAATCATTAGCCGATGCCCAGGGTGCAGCGGATCAAGCACTGCTCTTCCCCCCGGACGGACCCAAAAACGAACCGCAGCTCTTGACTACACGTGGAGGTAACCCGCCTCGCACCCCGTTCAATGTACCAAAATAAAGTTAGCAATAATTATTAGCTACTGTTATCGTACCTGACCGCAATTAAGAAAAAAATAGTATAATCAGTGAAGTCATTATTTTAATGCAAGACATTTACTAACGAGGCGTCGATTGCCGTAAAAACCCTTGTCTTTCCCCCTCTTTTTGCCGATTACGTTCGAATTCATCACTTTGTAGACTTAAATCTGTTGTTAACTTCAGTGTAACTTTAGTTAAGCTTGTGAGTGAGCGTACCATGTAGCTTTATATTATTATTTGACATTTGACAAAACAACAACTAGCGTTAGATCTCAGTTCCATTTGTTTATTTTATAGTCAATTATCGAATCAGTTCCTATTTTAATTTGGTGATCATGCAGATTATTTTTTTGTACGGTAAGTTTTTCTTTTTTTACTAAAAAATCAATAAGTCACTAGAATGGCAGCAATTTATCGTTTTCGTGTTTAAATTCTCTCAAAGCTATAAAATCTAGATTATTTTACAATAGTTTCTTTAACATCCCTTCTCAGAATGAGAGTAATGTGTAACAGTATTGTCTTACTCCTAGATTGTTACCATTATCAGAACGATTTACTGTTTCATTTGCATTTATAATTTTCATCCGTTTTTTCACTGGCTTGTCAACATTTGAGTGTGACTGAGTCCAGCAATTGTTTATTGTATACAGTCTATATTCCTTTTTTCGGTGTCTTATGCTCTAAGGACTATTTACTCTGTTCCTGCCGGCAGATAATGATGGTAATGATCTTAATGATATAAATGACCTTCCTCGTTTGCAAACTTGTTTGCTTTAGTCGTTACGATCAAGTCGCTCATTAAATAGAAGTATTATCTGAATGATGTTTGATATGATATCGTAGAAATACAATAGGTAGTTTAAAAACGTAAAAAAGTAGCTTTTTGTTTATTTACTCATTTACTTTAATTCGTCTTCTATTCATTCAGACAATTTCGCCGATGTTTAAAACATGTCCGCGATTGTAAATTAACAAAATCTAACCTAACTAAGCTCTCCGTTGTAGTTTTTTTAAATAAATTAGCTAACCGCTGTTGCCCAAGTGGCACCGGCTTAAACTCTTCCCCTTTAGAGTACTAGCTTGACAAAATATTGTACTGAAATGCGGTCACACCTGAATGTTGAAGTGATGATTACCTAGTCGATTTTAAAAGAACCAAAACATTACTTATCAAGTAAACCTAAATTTATGTTTTTCCTACTCTTGTTTTCTAATTTTAAACTAGCGTGGACGATAAAATAAAAATAGACTTAGAAATTTACCATGCGATGATTTTTGTGATAAGTATGTAGGTAAGTAGGTACCTATGTGATTTATTTCAGTCACAATTACACAATTCACAATTAATTAATTAATTCACAATTTTGAATGAGCAAAGATTGTGAATTAATTAACAGAAATGTTAGTCACAGATGTGTTGAGTAATCCTTATATTTTTAAATTACAGTCTCTCTCCTGGCTGGACTACGCACCTTGCACTGCCAAATCAACAAAAAGCAAGAAAATTCTCGTTTAAACTATTTCGACACAGATCTCCTGAAATACTCAGCCGAAGACCGTCCGGGGAATGTGGTCGTATCGCCTGCGAGTATCAAGTCGACTTTAGCTATGCTCTTAGAAGGGGCTAGTGGAAAGACTGAAGCTGAAATAAGGAGTTCCTTACGATTGTCGCCTAAAAAGGAGGAGTTTAGAGAACAGCTGAATACGTATTTGACAGCTTTGCAGGTAATAAAAATTATCTAGATAAATTGCCGATGACAAATCGAAGTTCTGCATTTGCTAAACAAAGTAAAAATTAGGTCACCATTTTCTTTGCCAGAAAATATTGCCACTTCGCAGCATTGTACCCCTATTACTGGCGAATTTCAATATTACGATTGCAATTATAATTTTTTCATGGTTTCGACACATGCTCAATAGCTATAAACGCTAATTAATTTGTAAATAATGGATTTACTCTGCGACTAAAATGGAGTTTTATCACTAATCACATTTTCGATTTTGAAAATTATCGGATTTCCCAGATACCTTTATACTGAGAGTGAAAACTAAAAATGACTACTATCTAACTAATGAATGTAATACTAATGTATTAACTACCAGGATGGCATCATAATCTTCACCTTATAATATCTAACCACCGTAACATTTGAATTCCAGTTCAACACAACGGGAGGTAAACTTCAAAATGCCAATGGCGTGGTTGTGTCCCACAAACTGAAGCTGAGGAAGGAATATGAGCTGATGCTCCAAAAAGTATATCTGACTGATATAGCTAAGTTGAACTTCGGAGACCCAATTGCTGCCAGTACGATAATCAATAACTGGGTCAGCAACAAGACTATGGGGCAGATACCAAATTTGATTGAACCTGGTACGTATACATAATTATATAATATTACATTATTACTACGAGTGAGTACTGAGATGTGGACATTTGCAAAGCTGAGATTCGCCAATTATCACCATCCCGTAAGCAATACTTTGAATGCAAAAAACTCAACTGACTGACCTTATTTAATTTTGATATCATCGTGGCCTCATTGACTAAAAGAAATGAAACGTATCTGAATGCCTTTGAACATCACAATTAGGAAAAACTGTAACAGACTGTCCGTTATTTTTGTTATTTTCAGCTATTTTTGCGTTCAACTAAATTGGTCTTAAATTAACTTTTAGGGATGTTTGTAGTAATTCTCTTTCCAGCAAAACCATTTTAGTATTTGAAACACTCATTTATGTATATTCTTATGTTTTCAGCACACATACCGCCGACGTCAGACATTCTCCTCATCAACGCGTTGTACTTCAAAAATACCTGGCTTCACTCGTTTGACCGCCGCCTCTCACATCCCGCCTGCTTTAGGATCCGAGGGGTGTGCCGAAACGTGGCTATGATGGAAACCCAGCATGAGCTGAACTATGCCTTCATTGACAACTTGAGGGCTCATGCCGTGGAGTTACCTTATGCGGTAAGTTTATCCCTATGCAGTAATCGTGCCTTAATCTTTTTTACTCTCAATGGGGTAATTAAAACAAGGCATGCATCAGGAAAAATTAGCTATTACGTTTTTAATTTGTTCGAAAACACCGCCATACTAATGAGGCGATTGCTGCAGTCTGATTGACGGGCTCAAAGTCAAACATGACACGAGAATTGATGATTGGTACGTTGAGACGACACGGCAAACAGATATTATTATAACCGTTTTATTCCATGGAATCGAAAAATATGAAATAAATAAGGTAAGTAGTAGTCTGGAATGCACCTTCAGAAAAATCACCAAAAACTGTCCTTCTCACACAAAGGGACGTACTTAATCTACAAAGATAAGATACCTACGTTATTTCCTGTTAACGGCTCAGTGATCAATGTGGTAACCATATAAACGCGATTTTGACTTCAGAATTCTCCTTTATGTGTGGTCAGACTTGTCTTGTATTTATCTTTAGGCAGAAAAGCCACATTTTTAATGGTATGTTCGAAGAATTACGTGACAGTTCCAATTTTAATGACGAAATCAGTGACGCACACTGTCTTGGTAAAATCCTAAGGTCAGGGTCTGTCATATGACAAAAACGTCGTCACTGAACAGTTTTCCTTAACCGTAGATTCATTTTGAAAGAAACAGGAAAATAATGTGGCAGAATCGCGCTTCTAGAGGCGGAGAGAGACATTACGAACTCAACAAAACTCTTTACATAGGTTGAATGCGTATCGGCAATTCCTATGATGTCTCCGTTGGCTATGGACAGCGGTGATGAGAAACCGTCAGGGGACTCACTTGTTCAACTTCTTTTCTGGTTAAAAGATAGGTGTCGAAAATAAAGAATGCGTTCTTAGCTGTGAAGTCGAGTAAAGGCGGGATTCCACCAAGGTTTCGAGCGTTGGTTTAGGAGCGTTTTGTGCAGAGCTCAAATAGTGCACCCACTGAGTTGCGCATCCGCCTCCACTGACGCGACGGAGCTATATGTAACTTTTGTAAACGTACGTGGAGCACGTTTGTACACGACCAAGTTCATCAAATATGTGGCATACAATGAGCAGCACATTGTAGTACACTGGACGAATTGCACCATAAAGATTTTTACCCATACGGTTCCAGATCAGTATACATTTTTTATATTTTCACAACTATTTTGTATTTCTCAACAGGATGGCCGATACTCAATGATTCTACTAGTACCTCAAGACCATGAAGGCTTGGCGGGGATGATCAGAGACCTGCCTTACATGAGCCTGCCGCAGATATCTATGCTGATGGAGCCCACTGACGTCCAGCTGGCGCTGCCGAGGTTCACTGTGGACTATAGCGAGGATATGGTTGGACCGCTAAGGAATGTAAGTCACATTAAACATTAATGATGAAACTGATAAAGGCAACACTGGGAGCGCATGAATTTTAGCATCCACCTCGAACTCATGGCTTTTCTATGCAGTGTCATGGTTTATCTTTCGATGATTAACTCCAAGTATTTGATAATGTGATACATCATTTCGCATCAGTAGTCCACGCGCGACTGCGTTGAACTCAGCTCTCAAAGCACTTTGAAAATTATTTTGCCTGCACACTTTTAAACGACTGATTAAGTATCTTGAGTATGACGAATGTTTGTGAACGAGAGACAGTAACAATTACTACCTGTCCCAATATATAAAATAATAGTGTAATTCTTTCGGTTGATACATTGATGGAGATGTTTATCATTGCAGATGCGGATTACAACCCTGTTCTCCTCCCAATCTAATCTATCTGGAATCTTCGAAGGTGGTACCACCACCCAGATCAACCATTTATTTCATAAAGTTCACATATCAGTCGATGAAGACGGCACAGTCGCCGCCGCAGCTACTGCCGCCATGGTCGTACCTTTGATACAGGGGAGTGTGCAACTTGTGGTGGACAGGCCTTTCGTGTTCTTTATCAGAGATAATAACTTGGGTTTAGTGCTGTTTGAAGGGAAGATTGAAGAGCCGAGCGAATTTGTGCAGCAGAACGCAGTTGTTGGTAAGATTTTTTAAGCTTTCTTCTAGGTAAAATTAACGTATTCATGATAGATAAGTGCCTTTAGATATACTGATGGCTTTGCGATTCAAGCACTGGCAAGAAAGTCTTTTTTTATGTGAAATAGGCTAGCATTTGACCACAATCGCACCTGATGTTTAGCGAAGATATGCACGCTTGCTTACTAAATATCCATTCATTGAAGATTTGAAGACAGTCAGATAAGATAGTAACGTTCAGGGAACACAGACTCAGATAGAGTATTCCAATTCTTAGCGTCTAATGAAAGATGAGCGGATAGTGTTTTGTGCGAATTTTAGGAATGTCTGATCAATTTTCAGTACATTACCCGCAGTCCACCTAATTTTGTCCACTCGGAAAAATGCTGTCATTATTTCGATCACTCATTATTATTTTAAAAATAAGTAGGTTAGGTTAGTAGTATCTTCAGTTGCTCAAAGGGGAAAATACTCACAGAAAGGAGCTCCGCCCGAGCGCGGAGCACCGTCGAAATCCAGGTGGACGAACCACTGGTAAGACACCCAATTGTCTTCGTATTAGTGCCTATTAGTACCTTTAGTGTTTATTTGATTGTGAATGGAACCATTAGCGTACTTAGTTATATAAGATCGTCAAATCCTACATACATATTTACATAAATCACGTGTTTATCCTTTATAGACAGAGCTTCAGGTAACAAAACCTAAAGGCCAAATCCTAAGATAATAATGACAAGTTTAGTAAGTAAGTAAATTAATTATATAATTTTGTTTCAGGTCAGGCGAGAAAAGGCATTGTATCAAATGTTCCCATAAAGAGATCAAACTGTTTTAATTTTAATCGGATGTACCATTAAGTCTGGTTTTATAACACGGTTCAGTAGATATATTTAGCTGCGGTGTGCAATACACAAATCTTATACTCCCGAATTCGAAGTTTGAACAGTGGCGTCTCACTCACACTAATAGTGTCTGACATTAGAGTGAGTGAGACCTTAACATACGAACGTCGAATTTTGGATTAAGGAGTAGGTAAATACGAATAGGCCCCCAGATTCAGGTATGACACGCCCGATCGCACAATGCGTAAAGCGTAAAAGTGAGACACAATTAAATCTAGCTATTACGCCACGGATCTCATTTGATGGTATATTTTCGTGTAGAGACTTGCAGACATTACGCTTGTCAGATTTGCGATACAACGTGATAGCCGCTTAGGCCACTAGATAAATCTGCTTTAAGTCGTTAAACAAGGGGCTATCGCCCTTAGCTAAAACGCGGACAATCGTATTCTCTTTCACCGTCTCCTTCTATCCTCATCCTTCACCTTTTGACAGAAAGAAATGAATGCGGTTATGACTCCGAGTGGGTTAGACAATACGTTTCAGTTTAACAATTTCAAATACAGTACTTAACTGAGCTTAAAACTAAATTCTACACCTAGTACAAAAGAGACATCAACTCAAAATAGTTCATAATTTTAATTTAGAACATAAGCACATTGGATAGAGTTAATTTTGTAGCAGTTTTTATTTTTACTTGATACTTTTTTGTACTGGGTGTGCGAAATTTATCACTGGTACGCACTTCAATTTGCATGATTCAATTGAGAGATAGGATAAGTATGAAGTATGAGGCGAAGGGAAGATGACCAAATGACATTACCAAAATTATCATGTTGTGTCATCATCATGTCCCCGCGTCATTTAAGTTTTACGCATACAAGCTGGAAACTGCATTGAGGTAAATAAAAAAGTAAACAGGAGATCGTTCTTTTATTTCATTGCCTTTGACACAAATATGAATAACTATACTTAAGTAAGTACGTGTGAAAGTGATATTGAAAGAAGAGTGAATGCAGGAAACATGGTCAATGGGGCGCTGCGCGCCTTTGTGAGTAGTGAGAAGGTGTCGAAGAAGGCGCCTCTGGCTGTCCACAGAGGGGTGCTTGTTCCAATATCAATGTACGGTAGCGAAACTTGGGTATAGCAAAAGAAGCATGAATGTAGAATAAATGCAGTAGAATTGAGAGCGTTACGAAGTATGGAAGGTGTATCACTGAAAGATATAATAAGGAATAGTGTGATAAGGGAACGTGCTGGTGTGAAAGAGGATATAGTGACTAGGATAGAAAAAAGTATGCTTAGCTGGTTTGGTCACGTAGAGCGGATGGATGAAGGTAGACTAACTAAGCAGATCTATAGGGGGAGTGTGAATGGTTACGTTGGGAGGGGAAGGCATAGACGGACGTTCCGAGACCAAATAGGAGACGTTTTGGAAAAAGGTCAGGTCAGGAGTAGCTGAAACCGACGAGCATGTATGAAGAGATTGATGAATGTGGATGAAGCGAAAGAAGTATGTCAGGATCGTAGCAAGTGGAATAAAGTAGTCTCTGCCTACCCCTGTGGGAAAGAGGCGTCACGGCATGTATGTATACTTAAGTATAACCGGGTGCAAAGAAGGAGAAGTTTCTCAATTATACTCAATTAGACGTCTTCTTTTGTATGTATGTTGTTATCATTGCTGCCTGTCAAACGATTTATATGATTAATATAATTAGTTTATAGTGTCTACCTCTGAGATGGTTAAATATAATATATAATTACAATTTCATTCACATTTGAATTTTAATTTCATTTACAAGTCGATCATAATATTTTATTTTAATTTACCGGGAATTCTTCTCAAACCGGAATAGCATTTTATTTGAGTTCTACGGCTCTATTACCAAAGTACTTTCTATAAATTAAGTCCAATGTCCATTGAACAATGTAGGTCCCATGTGAAATGTTTACACTTTATGTAGGCCATTATTGTAACAGATGGGCCATATTTCTTCAGTTTTCGATTACGTGTGTTTGTGTCCAACTAACGCGAGTTGAAACTGGCCAGGATGTCCCTACGATAAATAAATTATTCACAAATATGTAATAAATAGGTATTCAATTAATCTGAGCTATGTCTTAGGTCATCATCATCATCATTTCCAACCTATATACGTCCCACTGCTGGGCACAGGCCTCCTCTCCAATGAGAGAGCTTGGGCTATAGTTCCCACACGGGCCCGATACGGATGGAAACTTCACACACACCATCGAATTGTTTCGCAGTTATGTGCAGGTTTCCTTACAATGTTTTCCTTTTATGATTGTATTTATCCCTTACGGGTTAGACAGAGCCAAAGTAATAAGACCTAGGCCACGTTTAGCATGATTGTGACGCCCATTGGTGGAAAGGGGAATCAAAATAGTGATGGGTTGCTAGCCGCGTCGCCTATAACGGCTATAACATGATTCCTAAGATTTTCGCCACTCTCTCGGTAGGCTTTTATCATTTGAGTGGAAAGAGAAGCAACTGGTATATTCTATTGTTTTTTTTTGCTACCAGACCAGCATGGAAGACAAATGTAATTCGATAGGTATCTCGAAAGTATTAAAACTTATTTATTATTTTTTCATTCTAAATTTCTCTGCAAACAGGATAGACGCAGACGTGGATAGCATTAACAAAGATTTATTAACAGCAGAATAGAGAAAACAGGAAACGTGTAATTTATAAGAGCAGTGAAAACTAGTTGTCCAACCAGTTGTGCCGTTGCGTCTGATATGTTATCATGTTCTAGAGCTTCGAGTGCGTAATGAAGCATTTCACTTTTAAGCTCTGTACGAAGTTTGTTAAAAAGCCTTACCAGAAACTCAAATTTAAAAAAAAACCTAAAATCCACTGATGAAATATCTATCATGCATGGCACACCGTTGAATAATTCTTTACCAATAATTAGCAGTCTAAATAAACAATTACCTACCTACAAAAAGTATTAATACAGTTCAAAACTAAAACTAACTTAGAAATAACTTACCAAAAATAGAATTAAACTAAAGAAAATATAGTACTTGACTGCCAAGTAATTTTATTTTATTTTTTCTAACCTGTTACTGGAGATTTAAGGTTTGCTTTTTTTTCGATTAAATATTTTACTACCTACTTGGTTTTTTATTGTTCCACAGATTTAAAAATGTTTGCACTCATATTTGTACCAAGAAAACGAATGAGGACCGGAATTATATGCATATTTATTTGGCTTTTATTTATTTATTGGCTAAAATATTACAAATAAACGTTAAATTGCATTATTTATGGCTGGCGCCTTAAACAGGCTTGAGATTGAGAATTCTGTTGGCAATGTGGGGTAGTAGGATTGAAGCCAGACTAGTGTGTTCTAGATTTTTCTAAATTTTTTAAAGTTTTTTTACGTGCAATTTTTGTATAATACTGATGCGTAAGGAACTATATAAGTTCGGCGATGACAGAATTGTCATTACGCGAAATTCTGGTAGCATCTTATTCGCTAATCCTGCCATCAAGCAACAGTGCTTGCGCTGCTCTGTTCCAGCGAGAAGGGTAAGCCAGAAACTATTGTTAAGAAATCAATAAAAAAAAATCGCAAAATTGTTGCCAAGCGAAAAACTCGCGAGGCAGGACCAAAATTAAATAGATAATTCTTTTTTTGTTGTGTTTCTTATTGTCAGTCAGGGCAAGGATTTTTCGAAGAACCATGGAATGGAGCATATGAGTACCTAATTTCAAAAATATGAATAAAAACAGAAATATTCTAAAAAATACAGATTCAGAAAATAAGTTTGCGTACTTGGCGCCACTGCGTTCGAGATTACTTAAATTGGGATGCAAATATAATACCGAAATGAGTAGTGAGTTGCATCAAGTTACTTTAACAATAACGTTAACCATAACCAATGATTTTTGCCAGATAACTATGAAATACTAGCTTCTGTTCTTGACTCCGCCCGCATAGAATTAGACTTAAACTGATGTTGAGAGTATATTCTGCAATAATTGTTTATGTTGCGACTCTAGGCAGCTACGACCTTTGACATGTTTATCGTTATCCCGCGGGAACTATGCAATTTTCCAGGATAAAAAGTAACCTATGTTTCAATCTAGAGTACCATATATCTTCGTTCTAAATTATATCCAAATGCATCTAGTCGTTTCACCGTAAAGAAGGAACAAACATACACACTCCCTCACTCACATCGTCACAAAATTTCGCATTTATAATATTAGTAGGATTATGTTAAAATCGTTGGTTATGGTTAAAATTATCGTAAGTTGGTGCAACTCACACCTAGAGATCTAGTCCAAGATTACCACCATCTTGCTCGCAAATTCTGCCAAGCAGCAGTACTTACGCTGCCGTTTCCGACGTGGAGAATAAGACAAGCACACGAGATATTCTATCTTAGCCCCCTAGGCTGGCAACCCATCGGCATCTTCTGGTGTTGCTGGTTTTCTGGGCAATCACTTACCCTCCAGGTGAACCAGCAACTGGTTGCCTTCCCTTTGTATTAAAAAAAACTGGAATTTGTCCCAATTATTTTGGAGGTACAGTGAGTGAACTTAAATCTGTTCGTGAGCTGTTTTTGTTGTCAATACTTATAAAGGTAAGTTTGTTTTTGTTGATAGTACCTACCTAATATTAGCATGATGTATTTGAATACTAAGGCCAGCATTTTTTTTAAATGTGCTAGCAATATCGTAAGGTCGTATCGTAACACAACAAATGTCAAATGACATTTCCGTTACCAGATTTCTAATATTTAACATGGTTTACAAGAATATTTACAAAACAATTGCTAACGGCTCATTGTGATTTTAACTTCTAGGCTGTTGAATGCAAGTTTTATATACCTACCTAATTTAATTAAGTTTCTTTCCAATTTTCGGCAAATGAGAAAAACTTTTCTGCGTTTTTTTTTTTTTTTATCAGATTTTATATACTGCGTTGAAGAGTTAGAAACTCTTAGACACGAACATTGCAGATATGTACGGTAAGCGCACATTAATAGCAGACTTATATAGGCTGGAGATGATGATGGTCACTTCTTATTTGCGATGAATCACAATATATGTGATGTGATATCGATAATGCCAGGTGGGCTTTTAAATTTTTCAACGAGGCAAGTAACTCAATACCTTCATATTCAAAGAATAAATACGTAATTTATATTTAAATTTCTAGTTATTCGGATGATTCATTTTGTTTTCATCATTTAAACACCTGACGGCGGTTATGACACATTATTAAGACGAGTTTGACATCTGTTCCTTCAAATGTACGGTGTCAAGTTTTATTGTCGTGATTAAACTTTTCACTATCATACTAGTTGCTGTGCCGGCTCTAAAGGCTCCATAGCCCATAGCGTATACAAACATAACTGTTCAATGTCTATATATATAAAACTGTGTATACCGGCTTCCGCGCACGTCATTCTCGATCGAGCGCGCTGCAGTTGCGGCCGTACGATTCCCGCGCTTTTTGACGTTGACAGTAAAATCAAAAAGTTGTTTACAGTGTTTTTTTAACTGCCAATTAGTGAGTTCGTTTTGCAAGTGGCCAGGACGTGTAAGTATTTTAATGCTGGCCATTCAATGAGAAATGTAGGTCAGGTTTCTACGATTTAACGGGTTGTTAGTAATGGTTTAACTCGGGCTTCAAACTAACTTTCCAACAAACGGGACCACGGAAAACAATAATGCAGCAAAGTCCCTTCTCTTTATTAAATTTAAACTACACCCGTGCAGTCGCAGAATGTTAATTGCAGATGCATTCTTGCAATCTTTTATTTCGAACGTAAAAAGTTTTAAAAAGAGAAAAATATGTCGCGAACATGTTTTTAAATATTTTGTCCCTCTCAAACAGGTTTGCTGTCTGAATCTAAATCGTTGCGTCTTTATCTATTTTTTAGTCAAGTTGAAATCTTAGTCATGCATTCCATGTTTTTATTTTAATATCCTGTCAAAATTTATTACTACAAGTACCTAAGTATATGACACAAACCAAACAAGAAAGAATAGAGATCGATCATTGTTCACGCACGCCTTTGATACCACCACATTTATAAGTAGGTAGACGTTTTTAAGAGTTCTTAATTAAGATATAATATCTAAACAAATTATTCCAAATGGTAAGTAAATACATATTTTTTGTTTTCAGATTGAGAAAGTGCTCGATGACAGTCACAATGCGATTAATACTGGGTAAGTAACATAATGGGGATCTATCGCCGAATTAGAATAATTTTTCAAAAGGGCAAACGGGACCCTTACCTATAGGATCAGTTTTCTGTTTATAAAAGAAATTTGTTGGCTGAACTTAAGTAGCTATTGTGCATTCTTATGACCCAAACATAGACTTGTTACTGTAAAGTCGCTTTCCGCTGTGTAATCTATCTTTAAAACTACGCAACGGATTTTGATTCGGTTTTTTTAATAGATAGAGTTATTCAAGAGGAATTTGTATATGTATAATACAATCTTAAGTCTAATCCTACGCGAAAGAAGTCACGGACAGAAGCTAGTACTATATAAAATTTGTATTTGCTGGTAGTTAAAAAAGACATGTAAAAAGAGCCCCTAGCCGCCTATTTGCAAATAAACTTTTTTTTTTTTTAACATGGGAGCAATTTTTGTGGGCCATATTGAATTAACTTGGTGTGTATTTATTTTTATAATGAATAATTTGATATAAAATGATTTAATTGACAAGTTCTCCCCCACCCCAAAATTACATGTATTTATTTATTTATTTAATGCAATTCACAATTACAATAGAAAATGGCAATATGCACATTATAACATATGAAACCCTGTTGGGCACAGCATTTTAGATAGGAAGAGGCATTTTAGATAGGTACGAAAATGTACATTATGTCTAAATTAACGTGGTAAATCTCTCAATGTGCGATTGACTCGACTAAAGCAGCATTTTATTCGATAAATATTTGCAATAATTTCACGCACTGATTCAATAAATAATACAGATTTGTACCATATTTGTATGGTACACACATTGACTACACAATTTAAGTATCATATCATACAAAGATTTGTCCTTCATTATTTATAATATGTAATTCAAAATCCGAATTACACGCGCTGGTGCCTGTTATTCTAGGAATATAATGGAATAATTCTGTAGCATACGCAATTCAAATACATTTATTATGATTATGTCTAGTATGGAAATGTGATTTATAATCGTATATAATGATTGAAGTAGTTATGTCAGACCATAGAAGAATTAACCAATAAAGTGTTGGCCTTCCAATTGGCATTGTTCATTTTTTTAAGCTGTGCTTTTAACACATTTCTTTGATAAAATGGACTATTTCAAGCAACTAATTTGAATAATATCCTTTTACGTAGCTTTGTTTATTAATAATAAATATTTTTTCGCTGTTTGATAATTTGATAAGTTTGGCACGATCCCAATCGCCTTCGTTCAGCAATAAAAAAACGGTTTTGTTTGTCTATACGTCAACATCATAGATCTGTGAATGTGTGTGTGATGTCAACGTCAGCCAACGTTCAATGTGTCCGAATCTTTCCGTCCGTTGGTGTTGTTATTGTTTTTGCTTTTCTCGTTTGACCACAGAACAAAACGTTTGATCCTTGTACATCTTTCCCGACTCCTACTTACATTAAAGTGGTCTTCGCAACAATGCATCGTGTAAGCTTTGAAATATTCCACATTAGCTTGCGTACCTACAGCATTCCTTCCGCAAATCTTCTCTTTTCTCTTCGATTTTGTGGGGCTATTGTTCGAATCATTGTTGCACCCCGGCACAAAACATTTTTATTAATATCCTTTGTGTATTTCACAGTTTTATACTTTGAGTTTGCTTTTATTTCTAACGTTTGCGGATTATGTAGGAATGTAATGTTATGATGTAGATGTGACAGTGACAGCCTGACAGTTACCGTAGCTTAACTTTTTTTTTCGTTTTTGTGTTAAACATGTAATGCTTAAATTCTGCCAAAGAACAGGGTCGTTAGGTCAAACAAAGGTCAAAATACTTTTACAAAAATATCTGCAATCGTAAAGTATTTTTGAAATAGGACAAGATAAATCGTATGATTGGTTGTTTTCCTCCAAATGGTTTTCTAATTGGAGCATACTAAAACAAGTGAACAATGCCAATTCTGAAACATATTTAAGGTGCATTGGGGTAAATTCGAAATTGGGGAATTTTCGAAAATGGTGGATATCTACTAAACGGGGAACGATTCCATAATCTGGCAACGCTTATCTAGAAGCCAAAGGCATTGGAGCTTCTAGGTACGCGTTGCTAGATTATGTTATTGTTCCCCGTTTAGTGGATAGCCACAAGTTTCGAAATTCCCCCAATTTCGAATTTACCCCAATGCACTGTAGTGATTTGTTTCTATCTCGTTTTAGGTTACACATCGCAATGATATTAGCAAAACAATTTTAGTTTTTTTTTGTGCTACACTACAAGTGAGTGTTAATTTACTAATGCCATGCAATAGCTAAACAATTGATATATATATATCGACTGTAATACTATTATCTGCTTGCCTACTCTACTTTACTCTACTTTCATACTTGATATTGAGCTGTCCAATCAGAGTGTAGCCAATCTCCGTGGTGTTTGGCGGTTTATATATTTAAACAATGATATTTCCACTGTATTGGTTAATTCTTCTACGTACTTAGTAATTTTTATGTGAGTCGTAGTTTCATCAAGAAGCTACGTCGTCTAACTTCATCTAAGTATAAGAATAAATTAAAAATAATGTACGTGTTCACGGATATTGAACATCTAAATTACTTACTTAGATACTTAAAAACTAGGAAAACATACAGTCATGTCTGAATATCTCAAATATAATACTCTTACTTCTAGGGAATTTATGTGCGAAATTACATTTGTAATATACCATGAGCTTCCTGAGAAGCAATCAAAGGTGTGTGTGAAGTTGTCAATCCGCACTGAGCCCTCGAGGGGCTATAGCCCAAGCCCTCTCATTCCGATAGGAGGACTGTGCCCAGCAGTGGGACGTATATAGGCTGCAGATGATGATGATGATAATGTTATACCTATTTAGGTATATCTATATAGATACCACTGACAGCTGGGCACAGATCTCTTTAAAAATGTGCATAAGTCCCACGTGGCCCCGTGCCTATTGGGAACCTCATATTTACACATCAACATTGAACTACATCACAAGAAACTGGACATTTTTCTTACCAAAAAGCTTCACACGCATACATAAATTCCGAAAAGCACTAGAGGTTTTGAATCCGGGTTTCACTCCACGGCTCTTTACTGGAGACACTGGAGAGGCTGCATAGGATGTCTAAACGTTCGTGAACTCTACTGAGCACATAGGGTAGTGACACTAATTAATTACGTACTTATCTATTTTGTTTTCTTTCTCCGTATTATAATAATCAACTTAAAATGCAGTTTCTTCGTAGGCATAATACCTACAACCATGCTGTTTTTTGAGGTAGCTGAGGAAGAGAATGAGAAATTTCTAATTCAACAACATGGCATATTTGATGTAACGGTTGATATGCCAAGCTTAATCGACTTTGTGATAACTTTGTTTTATTACTGGCAAGTTTACTACAAGTCAAGGAGGGACATATTTAATTTTACGACGGAACATAAACCTCTGTGCGATCATTCCAAAATTCATGCTTCATCACGGCAAAATTGTTATACCTGTGGGATCCAGTTTGCAATTAGGTAGGTATTATAAGTTTCTCTCACGTGAGAACATTCGATAATATTCATATGGATTTAACAAAATTGATTAAGTTGTTACTTTAGAAAAAAATGGTCACTATTTGACTATGGCCTAAAAAGATAATTTAACAAGCCAGTACGCGAATAACTTGAAGTACCTAAAAAAACTTTGAGGGGGTATTAAAGACGACTACTATGAGGAATACCGTTAATGTTTTTCATGACACTGGGTATATTTGTATTTGTACCAAAACTTTGTGAAAGCAGTTGGGGCGGTACGAAGTTGGAGACGAGGACAACGAAAGTAGGTTCAACCAAACAAGAATCTGAACCTACAGCCACTAAATATTTGCCGACACTAAGCACTACCTTGTTTTAAACTATTTGACATATCAATACGAATAACCTTATTTATATTATCAGCGTTTGTCAAATTGATTCGTGGTCGCAGCACTTAATACGCGTCTATTTATGGAAGTTACCTAAGCTAAGGCCGCGTGAGCTCATCAAATCCTCCAAGGATTGGCTTGTAGTTGATTTTTATCACATTACAAGTTATCTATTAGTATTTTATAAGGTCATACCTTCATAATATCTTTTCATGTCTCTTTATGTCAACTATCTTAGCACTAAGGTATAGACATTGTCTAGGCTTCTGTCTATGATTTACTGACTCACGACTTCTTTTGGGGTGCGAGTCGGGCTACCTTCGCGTGTGGTCAAGAGCTGCGGTTCGTTTTTGGATCCGTCCGAGGGGAAGAGCAGTGCTTGGTCCGGTGCACCCTGGGCATCGGTTAAACGATCGGCAGATTCTGAGGGATATCATTATCCGTTGGCTAAGAGCCCGACAGAGGGGGAGGGCTCGTTTGACCGTGTTCCACCGTGCAACTTTGCCGACATTTTGGTCTCAAGATTTTTGAATACTGTATTTATTACTTTGACACTGGCGAAATCATCGTATCGATCGATGGGACCATATAGAAAGAAAGAAAGAAAGAAGACATTTATTCCTTTTTACAAGACACACAAATATAAGATAATATACACAATTTTATAGAAAATAAACAAGGTAAAACAAAAAAAAAAACACAGACATGAAAAATAGATCATCAGCGTTGTGTGTCTTCGCAAAAGTGAAACGGTCGCTGGCTCAGCATTACGCTGACGTTTTAGACACCTGCAGCACTGATTTTCAGCCAGAACCGTCTATGACTCACGAAACGATACACAGATAAAATATACTACATAATCCATAAACTTTTATGTAAACAATGCAATACATAGATAGAACCCGACTTATGTGTAACTAAAGAAATACATAAATTAATTAAATAGTTTACAATAAACAAAAAATAAAAAAGGAGGGAAAACTAAATTGTTCAAAAACAACGGGTTGGCATATCAAAGTACAAAGTGCTGGAGGACTATTGTAAGGATTATTAAAAAAGCAAATTTTACACGCACCATGCGAAAATAAGTTCTATCCTCCTTTTATGCGCCCCAAACAAACTGAAAGAGCTAACAAGATTTCGAGTGACGTGCTTCCAAACCGGGCCCCAGGTTTCAATTAAAATAAATGAACACTGTAATCATGTTAACTTCTTATTCCAGTAGTTATGGTGCATACAAGTTGTAACGAGCCTACCATATATGAGAATACCATAAAGAGTGGTTGCACTTGATTTGTATTTGAAAGCAGTATCTTACATCCGTTATTAACTTTATACTTCGCAAAGGATAGCGTTATATCAAGATACGTGATTTAATTATATAATCAGCATTGAAATTCCCAGGAATAAAGCCAATGAGAACACACAAAGATTATAATAATATTAACGAAATGTGTTTTGATCTACGTAAGGTCAATGAACTTTAAGAAGAGAACGTAAAATATCACGAAATTTAGATCAAATGGGTGATCAACATAATCTGCTGTTTGCTCTTTTACAGTAAAAATAGCAAAGGTCACATTCCACTTTCTCGATGTCACGCGTTTGCACACAATGACTTTGACAAACTATAGGTATAATGTTTTCATTATCTTTAAAAAAAGGGGACGTTGAAAGCCAGTCGTATTTTTATTTAAGTAAACACTTACGCGCGCGTTCATAAGGCCACGACTTCTGCCAAGAAAATAATATCTGAGAAAACTGTCTATTTTAAAAAAAACAGGAAAGGATTGAATAAGCATTGGACGGATTGGAAGGATTGAACATTTAATATAATGTAGCTCTATGAAATAGCGCCATGAGGTGGTGAAAATACATAAAATTTAAAATGCATAATGGATCATAATACAGAATTGTTCAAATTAATAATATTTTATGCAATTGTCGGTGAAACTATTGGCTAGACGCAATTTTTTTACGGATACGGATTGGTTTAGACTCGGTTAGTTTTATTTTAAAATTGCATTACCTATTTTGTGTTTTGACCCATTATGCATTTGAAACTTTATGTATACGCGCCCGCGCCAAGTCATGTTATTATTTGAAGAACTCGGAGACAATGACCGAAGTATTGAGAGTGAAAACAATCCTCTTCAACGAGAATGGTGCAAGGCGCCTCGTCAGGTCTTTAATATTAATGCTTTAGTGTACGTGAGTGCATTGCCGAGTGCAATGCTAGCCGAAAACAAGTGAAGTTGAGTGAAACTGCATAAGAATGCATTCGTGATCGTTGTAGTTAGGTATTTCATGTTGTATAGGGAAATATTGAGACCAGAGAAAGTGGTAACATCCTGTAGGCCTGTTGCTACAACACTACATAATAATTCGAGGTGAATAGAATAACTAATTAGGTTAAGAAGATATTTGGGCATTTTTTTAGGCAATTACAATTTATTTCCATTAAAACAATAGTTATACAAAATGAATGATTATAAAATTATCCCATATTTACCGTGAATCTATTTTGTTGGTTTGTGAGTGCACACAGTACTCTTATAGATGAAAAACTTAACCTGTTGTTCCAAATTAGAAAAATTACTTAAGTCCCGTATCAGTTCTGTACACTACTACATACAACAGGTCATTTACTCAAGTTTTTCACCTATACTAGTACACTCCGCTGAGCTTAGTAGATGAAAATCAAGATGCATTTAACCAGCATTTGGGTAATCAAAATTGATATGATTGATGGAATATAATATACTACAAAATTCGGTAGAAATACTCGTAACCCCTGAAAACATGTACATGTAGAAACGTATCTGCATGGTGTATTATACAGTGATAGCTCTCGCATGGCTCTCACGGGTTTAGTAAGAGGTGTCAGACCGCATGATTGCTTTCTCACACCGTACGTACTGAATTACATAGTAGCGTCAGCATCACTACGTAACTATACTCAGCCGCAAAAGTGATTCATGAAAAAGGTTTAGGTAGGTGACTATCCTTCCTACTAATATTATAAATGTGAAAGTTTGTGAGTATGTTTGGATGTTTGTTACTCTTTCACGCCAGAACGGCTGGACAGATCTGGATGAAATTTGGAACATAGATAGGTTATAGTCTGGAATAACACATAGGCTACTTTTTATCCCGGAAAATTGCGTAATTCCTGCGGGATAGCGATAAACGAAATCTATGCAGACGGAGTTGCGGGCAACAGCCAGTGTACCTATATAATTTGTCAAGGTTTTTTGTAAATTGGTTGAATAAGACGATAATTTGTGACAGCACCGTGTAGGGTAGAAAACTATTCTATGTCTTTTCCAGGGACTCAAACTATCCTCATACAAAATTTTTATCACGATTAGCGTAACAATAAAAAAACACACATTCGCATTTATAATATTAGTTAGAAAGTACCAATTTGATATTTAATACATACATACATACCGTCACGCCTCTTTCCCACAGGGGTAGGCAGAGACTCTTTGTTCAACTTGCTACGTTCCTGGCATACCTCTTTCGCTTCATCCACATTCATCAATCTCTTCATACATGCTCGTCGGTTTCGATCACTCTTGACCTGTCATTTTTCCAAAACGTCCCCAATTTGGTCACGGAACGTCCGTCTAGGTCTTCCCCTCCCAACGAACCCATTCACACTCCCCATATAAATCTGTTTAGTTAATCTTCTTTCATCCATCCTCTCTACGTGACCAAACCAATTATTTTATTCGTGCACATAGTTAAGACATTTCTTCCATGCTGGTCGGGGAGCAAAGAAAAAACATAGAATGTACCAGTTGCTTCTATACCCGCGCAGATGGTAAAAACCCATCGAGGGAATGGGCGAAAATCATAGGAATCATGTTACAGGCGATGAGGCTAGCACCCCATCACTATTTTGATTCCATTTTCCACCTAAACGCCCACAATCTTGCTAAATGTGGCCTGTAGGTACCTGCTTGTTACCTTAGGCTCTGTCTACCCCGTAAGGGATAAATACGTGATAGTTAAGAAATTAGTGTAATTTTCAAAATTCCTAATGACCTTGTCATTACATAAGTATATTATATTCTTATCTTTCTACAAACCTAGTTAGGGTACTGATTACAAAGCTCATAAAAATGTAATTAATTATAATATTTAACTACTGGTAGTACCAATACGACTTCAGAACAATCGCTAGAACTTGTTCCACGTAATTTATTCAGCTTAAAAAATAACGAATTAATTACGGCCTCATGAAACCGGTTTGTTTTAGAGTCCTCTTGGGATTAGGGTTAAATGTTTTTTGTCTCTGTCTCTACCTGGTGCATATCCGAGAGCACAATAGCGCAGGGTCACTGTAGTGCGTTCACCGCGCAACGTGCTTTACTCTAAATTTTAGTCTAAATGGCCTTAATGTACCGATCGCTTCTCACTAACAGACGTTAATTTGAGAGTGAAAGGGACGGGTTGCTACGAACTATCCAAGTTCAAAGTAGACCCCATGCTATCGTACGTCATCGTAACCGACATCTTTAGCTGGCGAAATTTGCAAATGATATAATCTAATAACGTAGAAATGTCATACTAATCACTGCAATGTTTTCTGCACTCTGATTGGTTGGCCAAAAGGCAAATAAGAGTTGGGCAAGCAGACAATGTGATCGATATCGATATTAAATGTTAAGTCGTTGCGTGACAGTGAATAAAGTAACTTATTATTTATAAAAAGTAAAACAAAATTGTATTCTTAATTACATACATACAAACATATACCACGTCTTTATCCCTTACGGGGTAGACAGAGCCTAAAGTAACAAAACCTTAAGGGCACTTTTAGCATGATTAAGGGCGTATAGGTGGAAAGGGAAATCAAAATAGTGATGGGTTGCTAGCCGCATCGCCTATAGCATGATTTCTAAGACTTTCGCCCATTCCCTCGATACTTAATTCCTCTTACTAAATTGGCTGTATCCTTGTATGAGTAAAAACGAAAAAGTTTAAACCTATGCTTAGTGTAATGTAAGTGACCAATCACTAATATGTAGTAGAATTATTTAGCCCGTAATAGCTAGTTAGATAATTTCTCTATTTTTTACTATGCTCTGTTGTTGTTTTGTCCCAACCCGATGCATTTATGAGTGCACAATAGCGAAGGTTACCGCAGTACGTTCACCGCTCCGCGTGCCTTACTCTAATGCCTGCGCCACACACGGGTAGGTACTCGAGAGGCATGGGAAGTGGCGAGGAAAGAGCCAGAGACGTAGTGTGGTGTGCTAGGTAACTGGGGAATGTTTAGCGTTTGCACTGTTTCGTCACTAACCAGGGAAGAGTTGCGTGAGAGAGTTCAACATTTCAGACAAGTGGAATAACATGTAATACTGAAATACTTGAAACAGATGCGTTGAAGTTAACTGAGTAACAACTTAGTTTTATTCTCTACGCCACGCAACGATGAAACATTTTTTATCGATATCGATTTTTCGCTTGCCCAACTCTAATGTTTTGCTAATCCGAGTGCAGCAATTGCCGCAGTGTTGTGACTTTTTTTGTATTAAATTGTCCTCTATTTGTCAATGATTCCATGGTAGTGGCATAGCAGCAGGTGCTCGTGTTATTACTTGGATAAGTACTAGAAATGTTTTAATAGCGTCAACAACCGTTGCATGGCGCATACAGCGTGACGTGCGCGTGCGCAGAGATAGGTACCATCTCATCTTTGCTACTAAGGGCCAGTGTCCACTGAAATATATATTTTTTTACTAAACCCCGGATTTTTTTACAGTTGACAACTCAAAACCCAATCAGATCTTGATGGAATCTGAATGAAGACGTTGTTGTAGCTTTTTGTAGGATATTCCTAAAAATACATTTAAACCATAATGCAAATTAAGATTTCGTTGGAGTGGGTTAATTTTAATCTAAAGAGAGTTACTGTTTGAAATTCACGTAACGGGAAAAAAATGTTTCTTTGCTCACCGGTTGGCGCCATTGTTGAGTAAGGTCCAGAGGTATAGCTGTCAAAGGCGACTTTGTAAAATCGGTGCCGAAACAAAGTTTAAAATCTTGAATCTCATTAAGTTTATCCTACTATCCTACTAATACCTATTATAAACGCGAAAGTTTGTAAGTATGGATGGATGGATGTTTGTTACTCTTTCACGCCAGAACGGCTGGACAGATTTAGATGAAATTTGGAACATAGATAGATTATAGTCTGGAATAACACATAAGCTACTTTTTATCCCGAAAAATTGCTTAGTTCCTGTGGGATAGCGATAAACGAATTCTATGCAGACGAAGTTGCGGGCAACAGCTAGTTAATTATAAATAAATATCATCATATCGAGTAGCTACGGCGCAGTGTTGTGCAGTTCCGTTTTGTTTGAAAAAAAAATCCACTTTCAAACATTCATCGCCAAATAATCCATATTTCCGGTTTATTCAAGAAGGAGATCACTTTTCAACAAGTAAATGAAATAACGCTAGAAAAGCGTTAGACAATCTGGCCTCTGATCTGATACTTAGGAATTTTTCGTTTCTTTTGTACCAAAAATTCAAAAGATAATACGCTACCCTATCCCAGATATTCTGTTCTGTAGTGGACAGAGGCCTTTACCTGCATACCTCTGTGCTTAATCTTTCTTTTTTAAACTCCATTCTATTGTTTTGTCAAAGCATCAGTGTTGACTGAGGTCAGGAGTTGGGTAGGTTCAAAAACGTTTTTTACGCACGACTAATACGTAACGGTTAAAGTTGAACGCCGTAAAAATAACCGTTTCTTTTTGAATAACTTGCTGCTTCATTTATCCGTGGAAATCGGATATTCTCAACCGGCTTTATGCTGCGAATCAGAGTATCAAAGTTCGAATGTATAATAGATATATCGCTGTCCCGCGGGAACTATGCTATCTGGGATAAAAAAATATCCTATTTATGTTCTCCGGAGCTGAAACTATCTCTATACCTAATGCCAGCTAAATCAGTTCAGCGGTTTAAGCGTGAAAAGGGAACAGGCAGACAGTAAGACATACTTTCGCATTTCAAATATTTGTATGGATGACTTCTTAGTAAGACTCTCTTGTGTGAGAGGGACTCTTTTTCTTGTACGAGAATCGATAGGGTAAACAATTCTTAGTAAGAAAAACCCGAAACATTTAAATTCTCATACAGCTGTCTCGGCGCCCAATATCATTTCTTTGCTTTCGGTGTCGAGACTCTAGGTCCTTGGGGTAAGGGTGCGCTGGAGCTACACAAAGAGCTCAACAAGAGATTGAGAGAGGCAACAGGGGACCCTCGCGCTGGCAGCTTTCTCGTGCAAAGAATCGCAATCGCAGTTCAGCGCGGGAATGCTGCCTGCGTGATGGGCACCCTGCCAAGAGGCCCACCTCTCTTGTATAATTAATTTTAAAGTTTATTTAGTTATTTTAATTTAATAGTAGTTTTAGTTTTGTATTTACATTTTAAGTGTCTGTTTTTTCATTAAGTTTATCAACAATAAACTTATACTTTTACTTTAAATTCTGGAAAAAATGATCATGTCAACTTTTTTTTGGGAAACGCTCCACCACGTTCCATAGTTATTTTTCACATACCAGGATAAAAGAAGTTGTTACTGCACCATCTAAAAAAACATCGAGAATATTTGTGTACCTATTCGACTCATCCTCCAACATTCGACCTTCGAAACGAGGCAAAAATTTAAAATTGGAACCAAGTTGCACGATGCATCTGACCCTGACTGCAGTTGCATTCGAACCGAGTCGAAACCGCTAACTCGACCCACTTCTACCAATCGATACAACAGTTATATCGAAAGTATCGTGTCCTTAATACTTTAGTAGCCATGTCGTGTCGGGGTTAACAGTAACTTGAGTACAATCTGCAGTTTAACGACCGAGATGCTAATTGGTTTGGTTGCCAGTGTTAAATTATGTAGGAAAGTATCGCGACAGTCGTTGGGGCAAAACTGTTGTAAAATGCCGTATGTATACAAAATGTTTGCAAGTTTATTTATTACATACTAGCCTTCCGTCCGCAGCAGTAAAAAGTAGCCTATGTCACTCAGTGATAATGTAGCTTACTAACGGCAAAAGAATTTTTGAAATCGGTCCAGTAGGTAGTTTCGGAGCCTATTTAATGCAAACAAACAAACAAACAAACAATCACATTTTTCCTTTTTATAATATTAGTATAGACATACATACAGTCATACATAAATCACGTCTTCGTCCCATACGGGGTAGACAGAGCCTAAGGTTACAAGACCACGTCACGTTTAACATGAACGTGGAAAAAATATAATAATAGATATTTATGTTGTTTCAGTTTTGCGTGTCAATTACTATAAGATTTAAAATTATGTATATTTTTTTTGTGAAATAATATTATTATTGTTAAGTAGGTATCTTAGCAGTGAGGACATTTCATTTCCATGCTTAACTGAAGATACTCGTAATAATACTTGGGATTCCTCAGGTCTTGCAGGTGTCCCTGGGCGACGGTGATTGCTTTTCAGGTGACCCGTCTGCTCGTTTGCCCCCTCTTATATAAAAAAAAAAAAAAAAACAATAAACACAATAACAGGATATACTTGTATTTGTAAGGAAGGGTACATTCCTTCTCTGATGTCGGATGCTTTTAAATAATTATAGTAAAGGATAGTGAAGATTCGGACGGAGAACAGGATGGATAATAAATGCCAACGATTTATCTAAAATATTCACCAGATCCGTGTTTTAGGAACTTGGCATTCAAACTGGTTTTAGGAGTCAGACATGAAAATGTATAATTAATTATATACTCGATGAAACTTGATTAAAATCTAGACAGTTAAGAATTGCATTACAAATTTACCTATTGTGTTATAAATTGCCCTAGGTGCCAACTGCACTTTCCAACAGTCAACTAACTACTTTTCTATTTTGAAAGTTCCGCCAAAATGAAAATACGAAACCTGTTTTCCGTCTGACAGTCAACTTTGTACTTAGAAAAACGATAAAAGCTATAAGTTGACTTATTTATTTATGGCTACTTGTCGAATTTAATGTTACGATTTGGTAGTGTCAAAATGTTAACAATTTGACAACGCCCCATGGACAGGAAGTTAAAGGTATCAGCGGGGACTCCTCCGAAATTAGATTTTCACAATTCTTTTCATACCGTCCCTCTCACTTTCAAATTATTGTCTGTTAGTGTGAGTGGAAAAGCAGGAAACGAACTTCCAAAATCGAATTTCGGCTTTATGACCAGGATCACCATCGCCCTCACAACGAATAAATTTTAAAGAATGTTCGTTGCCGTGGGCGAGGTATTAAAGTTGCTCTAGGTTGCCGTTCTCGGAAGTTATCTAAACAAATCTCACGATTTTCACGAGTTATTAAGGGCTATTAACAAAATTGTGAAATCTCTGTACCTAGTACTTACCTATACGTACCTACAGAGAAATGTTATTCCATTAAAAATGTACACTTATTTGCACATAATTTAATAGAAGGTCAAGAAGTGTGTCTTACTCAGATCGGATTTTGATGTTTTAAATTTGTTACTACTGGATGGATTTGGATGAAATTTAGTATGTAGTAGCTAGTTGCCTGGAATAGCACATAGGCTGCTTTTATCCCAATCATCCCACGGGATGAACTACTTATTACATTATTAACGTGAGCGAAGCCGCGGTGAAAAACTGGTAGATACCTATGAAACGACATAATTATTCTCGTAATGTACAATATTTTTACATAGATTTCAATATTTGGATCTGTAGTTATTCATTGCTACTTTTCTTTGCAGTACTATGCGTCGTGGGCCTGTGCAGCGCGCGATGGGTGCGGCGCGGGCGCGCGCACCCGAAGACCACGAGCTTCGTCGGGGAGGCCACCAACGAATTATCCACGGCCATCTTCCAGGTAAAGTTTCCTGTCCCCTTTCTTATCTGTAGAGTTTAAGGACCTGTTTGACCACTCTCTGTTAAGTTCTTGATATCTTAAGTTTCAGAAATTATTGGTGTCATCTCTATTTATTACTACCAATCAGACAGGGATGGCATCTAAGATATCTGACACATAAGATATCAGGAAATTAACAGAGAGCGGTAAAACAGGGCCCTCAGTATATGTAGAATACAGGCAGCTAAAATAGCAGCGACTCTTTTCCGAACTAGTCTGAATAAACGAGTTGCAGGTATCATCAAGAGAAAATAACCACTTTATCACTTGGTACAGTGTGTTTATTGCCGTTGGGTTAGTTGTAAACAGAAGAACCAAATAATAGTTTTTCTTCAATTAAAAACACCAGATAAGCCGTAAGATCAGTTTTATTTCTCCTTTTGTTTACAAGCACAGTTCCGCGCCCAAATCCATCTCCCAGAACTCCCTTTTTTTCTTAAAAACCCTCCGCGCTATGACAGCTGTCATGCGTTTAGAAACAGCATTAGAATATAAATCAGTATTTCACAAACAAAAACTTAACTACATTGACAGTTATTTATCAACATCTAACATGTTCTCAGCTTATTTATTACCCACACGTTCGTTAATTGTATTTCCTAACCAGTAACATATTTTAAATCACTTTCTAAAAGTCAAAATTTGTATACTTTCAGGGCTACATTGACGATAACAAGAATATCGCATTTTCACCACTAGGTTATTCTGCCATTCTTGCTATACTGGCTGAAGGTGCCACTGGCCAAACCAGAGAACAACTCGTCTCAGCATTACACCTGCCTGATGATCCAGCCCTTACCAGAAAAACATTCCGCTACATCATGGAAAGACTGAAAAATACACACGAGTACAAATACAACCAACCAGAACTGAAAAACTACTTTTATATTTACAAAAACTATACAATCAATGATGATTACAAGAAAATTCTAGAAGATTACTATCTAACTGAAGTCAGATCTGTGGAGAGGTACAACGACGCAGTTCATTTCAAACCCGAAGAGACTGATGATGATAAGGATGAATTCACGATTGAAATAAACGACAAGAATGCAGAAGAAAGCCAGAAGAATGAAGAAGTTGTTGATTTGGTTCCACAAAAAGAATCTGGCGAAAAATTGATTTCGTTTGCTGTTGAAGATAAACCTGAGAAAGTTGACATCTCTCAAATTGATTACAAGCCAGCAAAGAACATTAAAGAAAAGATAAAATTAGTAAAAACTTATCCTAAGAAGGAAGACTCGGGAGAAGAAGAAGAGACTATGGTAGCTGTTGAAGCTAGAAATCATGCAAGGAGCCTTAAGAGAGTCTTGATGGACAAGAACGATATTGCTTCGAGCATTTCTGTAAATAGTGTTGGGAAAAAGTCGAGCACAAGTAAGCATTCATAATATTTTAGGTTGCTGGTTTTCCAACTTTTCCTAAATATCAAAGCTTGTGTAAGAACTTTTTTGTCGAGATAATCATAATTTTCGCCCTGAATATGCAAATATGAAATACAAGATGACCGTTTTACAAGGCTTTTGATTCATCATCACTATTTAGATCAACATCACCTATCATACAAGAGTAAAATGTTCTTCCATTTATAATTAAGTTTTTTTAATCATTCCAGCTTCACCATCAAACTCTTTGATGATAATTTTCAACGGAATGTATTTCCGTGGGGCCTGGAAACAGCCCTTCGAGAAGGTGGAACCGGCCATGTTCTACACATCCAACACTGAGAAGAAACCAGTACAGATGATGTCTACCACGGGTGTCTTCAGAACTGGGACCCTACCTGGACTTGACAGCTCGGCTATTGAGTTACCCTATGATGTAAGCGAATTTAGTAAAATTATAGCGACTGGCTTTATACCTTTGTTTTTATACGCAGATAAGTAATGGTACCTAGTACAAAAGATTGCCAAAAAATTAAATAATAGATGTAAATTGCGACGAAAATAACATTTCAAATTATATTGAAAGAGTGGAATGAAGATACTTTTTGTTAAGATGAAGCTTAGTACACAAACTTTCCATTTAATATGTTAGTAAACTAGAAACAATCACTTTTCTATTCCACCATCTCTCTAAGCTAGGTAGCTACTTAGATAGCAGCGATGGAGTAACAAAGGCAATATTTTCTAGTTTGTTCATCATAAGATTCATAGTAACGCCTCATTCAATAAAACTAATAGCCTGTCATTCATAAAACCTTTCTAATCTTACTCTTAATCTCTTTCTTTTAATCTTACTTTTTCTTATTTTACTTACTTGTTGATTATTCTAGTCTTAAACCGTGTTCTAATTTTCTTTACAGGGCGGTCGCTACTCCCTACTAGTGGTGGTACCTCGTACTAGAGACGGTCTCATCCGTCTGACAGCAGATCTACCAGCTTCACCTATAGAAGATATCCAAGACAGCTTGCATGACGAAGAACTGCAGGTTTATCTGCCCACGTTCAACGTTGAGACTACTACGAAGCCAGTTGCAGCGCTAGCGAAGGTAAGAACACAATATTTTTGAGATAAATGTAACTTAATTACACCGTGTTTAATAGTTTCATAAAGCATGGGAAAACTGCTTAAAAATACGTTGATATCGCGCTAATTTAGCCACTTGTTAATAAACTCACTACGCGCAACTTGGCACAATAAAGTGATATATCTTAACATATTTGTCCCTGGACATTCCAGTTCGGAGTAAGCAGCATCTTCAGCCGTGAAGCGGAGCTGTCAGGTGTGTCCACAGCAGAGGGTCTTTTTGTGCAAGAGTTGGTTCAACATGTGGCAGTCCGCGTCGACAACGCTGACTCATCCGCATCACAGCTCTCAGGTAAACTTTCTTCTTGCGAATTTATTGCTTAATTTATCACATAGGATGGCTCAGCCCACGAGACATCTCAATCGCCGTATCACGTGCGTTACAAATAAGTCCATGAACCAAAACTAACTAGCAACATAGTTACTCCGCGAGCGCGTGTAGTGTTGTGAATGCATTAGGTCTCAGTTCGTGAAAACATTGGTCTATTTTTGTAACACATGTTAGCGTCCTGATTGCACGCTACACAGGGCCCTTAGGTACTCAGAATGCTTTTTGTCCTGGTGAATTAGAAGTTCCCGCGGGATATCGATAAACAATTTTTTTTAATGCGTCTATAATGTTTTTTTATTTTTTAATCAGATAACCTCGGCCACTTTCTAGTAGTTAAAAACTTTATCACTTGACTCTTTTAGGTGTGTATGGTATTGGAAACATAACAATGATGTTATCTATCGAATGAATCAACTTACGCTGCTAAGGTTATCTAAATTTTTTTCACTAAACCAAAGAACGACTGTTTTACATATTTTATTAAGTCTCACTGGTTGGATGGATCAAGTCTAATATAAATTTAGTATAACTATTAAAGGTATAAATAACAATCTTTTGAAGTGTATCACTGCTAGGTAGCCTCCCCAGCTTTCCATCATTGGTTCCAGTAAAAAGCATGCTCTTGCCTGCATAGTCTCGCCATCTTCTTTTTGGTTTACCTCTGCTTCTTGGGTAGCGATTGGGTCCCATCGTTGTGAGTACGTACGGCAAACACGACCAACATCATTCAATTTAAACTTAGTGGTCTTCGCACCCACGTCTACGACCCTGGTTTTGCGGCGTATATTTTTTGCAACAAGATACCCTTTGAACTGTTGTACAGAATTAATAATCAATTTTCTAATTACATCATTCTTCTTTTGCAGCAAGCAACGCGGTGCAAGAGTCTCTCAAGAACCTCCCCTTGTCCAGTATAAAGCCAGCGCGTCGCTTCAACGTGGACCGGCCGTTCATCTTCTTTATTATCGACCGTTTGGACAAGCTTGTGGTTATCGCCGGGAAGGTCACCGATCCCCAGCTACCAATGCCGTTCGAAATTTAAAGCAGTCAAATAGACAAAAGAAAGTCGTAATCAGGATAACAGTTTTTTCTCTTTCTTTGAGTCGTTAACTTAATTAATGACTCGAAATACAAATCGACTCAGCCAATTTTCTCTGTGTTTTTTGTTTTTTTTTAAGAGACGGCGCATTTTATTGGTGTTTTGATAATACTCTTGCTGTGAATTATTACTCGTTTCCAAGAAGATTTAATTTTAACGTGAGAATGAACCAGAAGCATTTGATAATTGACAAGTACACAGCGTAGGTTTAAGGTGTCATTAGGTTAAGTTATAATTTATTTTAGTGGCAGTTGTGATAATGTATAAGATAAAATTATTTATTTTTACAAACGATTTTTTTATTTTGCTTACCACAAACAACCTTCTGTTTTGGCTTTACAAACTTGTGCCATATTGCGTTGTATTGACAACGTCAATGGAAAGTTAATAAAGAGGGTAGTTTGCTGTTGTAACTTATGACCATATTGACTCAATTAAACATTTGCCCTATTTATAGTCACATTAACGGTTACGCTGGTCGTGTCTGGAAGTGATGTATCAAATAAAATAAACTTAAAAGTACAAGAAAATCGAAACAAAACTAAGCTGAGAAAACAAAGCAATATCAATCTAAAATGGACCTCCAAATGGACAAAGAAAACCTAAAAGTGAAGACGAAAATACCATTACCTGTAGCTCCCTTGCCCGCGCTGCCAAAGCACTTAATAAAGAAGGTTACCGATAGACAGCCATTGAACACTTTAGCAGGTCCCAACGCTCGAAATATACCAATGAATGTAGACCAATTCCCGCAAAGCTCGGCTGGCCCAAGCAAAGCGAGAAGCAAACTCCTAAGCACCAGACCAAAAAGTCCTTATATTAAAATAGATACAAAATTTGTCACTGTGCACCGTGGCTGTGAGGTTTCAGGATATGATTTTGTAGCTTATAAAGATGTTGCGAGAAGAAGATCAGTCCCAAGCGTCATTTGTATCAGTAGTGATGAAGAAGAACGCGATACTAATGCAAAGGAAATTTACTTCTCTGATAAAGATGGTTATGCTCTCCGGAAGGCGTCTGCAAGTACGCCAGCTTACCACAATCTTAAGACATTACAGCCAGCTAGAGTAAAAAATATAAAGCGTAGCTTAAAGAGGCCTCATAGTAGGGAGCTACAGGGTGTATCACCGAAGCCTAATAGTAAAAAACTTGAGGATGGTAGGGTCAAACGTAGATTAAATTTCAGTCAATCGGTTCAAGAGAGAATGCGGACTCCTAACTCATGTAAGTAAATTAAGTACCACTTTGTCTTTTCTTTATCTGTCTACCCCGTAAGGGATATAGACGTGATTTGTCCATGTATGTATGTATTATCTTTTTTGAGACAATGTCTTTCTTCTCCGTATCTTTCGATGATGTCACGATCCGCTGTGAACCTAAATACTTTTACTAAGATGCAAGCAAATTTTAACCGATGCTTTGGGCCTTAGATTTTGTTGAATGTCATGATTATCCGATAACAATCGTAGGCAGTGCTGTAGCTATTTTGACAAGAAATTAAATACTAATATCGTTAAATAAAAGAGAAGTACTTAAGCCAATGAGGTAATTAAGCATGTTAAGATTCGTTTAAAAATCAATTATAATTTTTAATCCTAATTTCTTATTCCTCGAATTCCTGTATCGCCGTTGTCCGTCGACCAGACCACTGTAGATCCGGGCACTTTTTACTATTGTTGACAAAGTATTCCTTTAATTGGGTATTTAGCTAATGTGTTATGCACCTACTTTATATAGTGGTCAATTCACTCATAGCCACTCCATTGTAGACCAGCAGCTGCAACACGTAGCTATTGCTGTACTGGTGAAGTCTCAGCCCAAGAAACTAATACTTATCCGTACTAGCTTGTTCTGTAGCACCTCTTAAAGCTTCAGGTTTTAGCAGTAGCTGTGTAGCGAATCTAAGTAGGTACGGCATTTGCGATTTCGTCCTCCTGTCATTTTTTTTCTGCTGTAATCATCACATATTTATGAACTTTAAAATCATCTAATTGACTATCACTATTTGGTTCTAGCTTCTCAATTTCTGAACCATCAATTACAACTTTTTGAGTTTTTCTTATGTTTTCAGTACAAAAAGCATACATGGAGACCACGGATCGAGAATACCTATCGGATATTCTGGCGCATCTTATTCAAACAGAAGAGAGGGGTCCAGTTGTTACGAGGGTAAAGAGCGAAACTAGAGCCTGCGTTATCAACTGGCTTATGAAAATAAATGTGAGTTTAGTAAGTATTCTTTTAACCTTTTCGGCGCCACGTCAAATACAAGAGACGTCACCCATACGCCAGACGTCTTTATTGCAATGCCTTAAATTGAACCTAAACCCAATTGAACGAAGGCTGCTTTTGCATTGAAGTAATGGACGTATATATAGGTCGTTGGCGTTGAAAAGGTTAAATAGCATCAATGGTGTCCCACTGCTGCGCAAAGGATAATAATTATGAACTGGGTGGTTCAGCGGTGCACTAGAGTCTTCAACATATTATATAGATTTCAAATACTACAGTGAAGTTTTCGAATGCCTTTTTAACCAAACGTTCAAAAATATGTTAACTGTAAGTAGATCTAGGTAGATATTTTTGAACGATTTGCTGTAATATTGGAGAACTCTGTGTTTGTACTTACCGGCGGTCTTTGTCCAAATATATCGAAAACCATAGTTCTGAAGCGTAGGTTGCGAGTTTAAAAACAAATTATTTAGACTAGCTTAGTCATCATAATATCATTATCATTAACTCAAATGTTTACGAAATTTAATAAGTACTTATAATTTATGTTTCAATTAGAATGCAGTAACTACCTATTAGTCATGTTTTTTATAGTTCTGTTTGAAACTCGTTTTTCAAACCCTAGATGTTGACTTTCGTACCATATTGGCCCATTATTGTCTGGCACCGAAGTAAATGTTAGGCATCTTATAAAGCTGATACCAGTCAAAAAAACTGAATCGCGTACTACTGTGGAACCATTTATTTACAAATATCATATTACTATACCCCAAATATTCCAAAAAAATGTGAATCACCAGGAAATCTCTTGATTTGATGTTAATCTAAGCTTTTTTTGTCACAGCATGCAGATGGTAACCCAGCAATCATCCAGACGGCAATCTGGTACTTAGACTCGGTGCTGGCCTCAGGCAACGTAACTGTTAGCAACATGCAGCTGGTCGCAGCAGCCAGCTACTGGATTTCATCCAAGATCCACGGACCCACCATCTCGGCGTTAAAACTCGTGGTCTGTTCCGACTATGCGTTCGAGCGGCAAAAGCTGTTGGAGGCTGAGAAGGTCATACTAGCTAGATTGGTAAGCGACAGATATATTTTTATACGAAAAGAAAGGCAAATGAGCAAGTAGGCCACCTGATGGTGAGCACCACCGCCCATGGACACTTGCTACACTAGAGAATTGCAGATGCTGCGTTGTCAGGCAATAGGACTGAGATGGAAACCCTCATGTGCCATTAATTTGACCGGCTGTTTTACTCTTCACGCCGTAAAACAGCAGCTTCAGCACTGCGCTTGGCTGTTGGATTAGCCAGTAAAATGGTGGTAGCGTTCCGGACGCACCTAGCACGAGGTCCTACCACCCGCTATATTGAACAACTTTCAGAAATGACTGGCCACAGTAAAGCCGCTGTCATCCGTGTGTATTCTTATTGCAACGTCAAGATACTTTATTTGGACAAGGCAAATAATAAGTCACATCATAAACGTTAACGAATTCATCCAATTTTTCTTTCAGAAATATCCACGCACTAACGTAGTAGCACAAGATTTCATATACTACTTTTCGTGGTGGTGCGACAAAGACATGCCCGGGGAGATCGAGGTAGCTGCCACTTTTCTATGCTTGTGTGGGATGATGACCAACAAGGCCTTGTGCCAGGAGTATCCGTCGGTGATAGCAGCGGCATCCGTGAGAAATGCGTTGCTGCTGCTTAGGAAAAAGGAGCTGATGCCACGGCTACAAAAATGTTCTATGTAAGTTTTATAGTATCACATACACACGGATACTATTTACTGGTGTGGATGTTGTAGCTATGAATTGTATATGGCTCTACCTCAAACTAGTATTTGACAATGGTGATTACTAACTAAATGACTCACATTCGTACATACTTATCCTTTTTTTATGAGTATGTGTGGGGTATCTTCTCTTATCATCAAGCGCGGTTGAGGTCAAAATAATCTAAGGGTTTTACCCGTTCGGCTAAGCAAGAACCAACCAATCCCATTTGCATTCTGACCTGACACATTGCTATGCAATGCTCCGTTATTCAGTAGATTTCCTTAAAAAAATAATTAGGCGAGCTGTAGAAAAAAATACCACCATCTTAATGCGGCTAGTGAATAGTGAATAAAGGGCGAAAGAGAAGTTTGGTAGGAAAACCTGGTGGGAAACGAAACGAGTTGCTAAATAGGACGATACGCCACTGCTGTTAATACATACACATACGTCACGCCTATTTCCCATAGGGACAGACGGAGACTACTTTGTTCCACTGAAATACCTTTTCCGCTTCAGACATTTTCATCAATCTCTTAATCACGAAACGTACATCTAGGCCAAATCGCCCATTCACACTCGGTATATATCTGTTTACTTAATCCTTTTCCATCCATCTTCACACACGACCAACCAACTGAGCATACTTTTATCTATCCAAATCACTGTCTTATTTCACACCAGCACGTTCCCTTGTCACTCTGTTCTTTATTCTATTTCTCAATGTTATTGCTATTAAGAATTATGGGTTTTTCTGTTTTCAGTTTCGTAACAGCAGAACAGAAGGCCACACTCTTATCCCAGACGTGTTCCCTCCTCCGTCACGCTGTTCGTGTGGTAGCGTCAAAGAATTATACCTACAATTTCATATTGAACCAGTACGGGATACCACCGAAATACATAGCTCAGACCATTGTAAGCGCAGCCAACGAACTAGCAGTAATGGATACTAAGACTTCAGCAGCGATAAACTGAAATATCTAAGTTAAATATAAACATAGTACCGATCGTAAGACCATTATATTCAATTTTCGAAGTTCATTTCGTGCCGTTCCGCTCACACTAATAATCATTAATTTGAGAGAGAGGGATGGTGTGACACGAACTTCGAAAACCGAATTTCGAAGTAGCTACTCAGGTACTGAATAAAACGCACGTATAAAGAGGGTCGGTCACATTCTGAATGAAGACAGAGTAAGCAATTGGGTAAAATTTTATATGAAAACTACCGGTAATTCCCCTATTTGTTGAACCGGTAACTTAGTTGATCAGTGATAGTGATTCCCAGAAGTGACCGATGGAATTAATGAATCTCTGTAGAAAATCGTGGGCTGTAAATGCTAAGGTTATATTCTGAACGAAGATAAAAAATCAATTGGGTCTAACTTTACATTGAGACTACCGGTAATTCCCTAATTTATGGAACTGGTAACTTGTTGACCGGTAATTCCTAGAAGTAAGTAATTCTGTAGAAATGAAAGCGTGGGATGTAAACGCTTTGGATCAAAGAGCATAATTAGTTTATTTTTTACCAAACATGTGGCGATTAAAAGACTGAAAGAGATTAATAGACTGAAAAAGATATTGTTAAAACAGTTTTCGTATAGGTAAATGGGTTTGTGGCTTTGCTCTCGACCTAAATAATAATTATATAAAATAACAACTAGGTACAATTTTTATTTTGCTCGTTATTGATAACACTTATAGGCATCTGTCAATATTTGTAAATTCATGTAAGTTAGCTAGTTATTTGACTGATTGTAACAATAATATTGAAAACTATTTTAATTTTAAGCAAACATAATTATAAATTCAAAATGACATCAATTATCATTACTTATTATTATGACTCGAGAAAATTTTATGTACTTATTTATAACTTAATTGTGTCGTTTTCAAGATAATGAATTATTAATGTAATGGATGATATTGAAATTGACTACACACATTTATATCGATTTATCTTAAATGTGCCCATTGGAAATCAAGAATTTGAATGAGGTACATGATAATTCAATCTTAAAGGCCTCTTCCGTATATTGATGCGTTTATAGTAAAGTAAGTCTTTAATGTATAAGAGACTAAAAAATAATAAAGATTTTGGACCGCTAGTATTTTTATTATTTCAATCCCAAATGGCTTCTAAAATGCAAGTTACTTAAATGACGCGTGTATATAACAAGGAAACATCAAGCCGTACACTCGGAAAAACCATACCGTAAACCTGATAAACTGGGCACAGGGACCTAACTTGATAACGAGATATAGACACAACGGTGCTGATGAAATAGTCGCCTTACAACTTCTACCTAATGTCCAGTTTGATACGCCAAGCGAAGTGACGCACTTGTCAGAATTAATTGCCTTGTTTATAGTCAACAGCAACATCTCCTAGAGGTTGGACATGTAGCTGCTTGCTTAACTATTAAATAAAAATAATATTTGAAACATTTTCACTTCAAGCAATGTAACTAGTGTTTTATCATTAAGTTTTAAAGAACAGTGTGCGTGTCGAGGTTATCAGTGTAGACAAGATGAAGCTACTGAGTAAGTTTGGTTATCTTTAAGTTCAAGTAAATGATTTGAGCTGGCTTTGACACTTAATTCTGTAGACAAACCAGTTTCAATACGTGTACTTCTTAGTGTTTAGGTACATACCTACCTACATGTTTTTATAGAGCTGTTTATAATTGTTCTATGGACCGTTGTTTGCTTAAGTATCATCATTGCATTTGATTGTTTCAGTATTATTGGTATGCAGCTTGTCAGTACAAATTCAGTCGCAAAGCTTAAAGCCTACTAGAAAATATAATGGCTACAAACAGAATTCAGAGGCGATATACTTTAGAGAACCGAACGAATCTCAAGAAAACATACAAAGGCAATCGCAGGTTGTTAATGATAGTTACCTTCAGGCTCAACAAAACCTGCTCAATCAAATGAAAATTCTTAACTATCCAAGCAATCAAAATCTAAATCAAAACCAGTATCAAAATCCTTACATTAATCAATTTTCAAATCAAAATCAGAATGTGAACTATCCGTATCAACCGAGTCTAGAAGTCTTGCCGCCGATACAAAACAGTCAAGATTACTTTAATACTAAGCAGAATTTTTTGCAAAAACCACCGCAAGATTATCTTGATGGTATCAACAGATCCTCGGAAGTCAACGTAGTACCTCTGACAGGAACGAGAAATGCGACGCAGGACGATATGAGAAAAGTGTCACTGACTACTTCTTTCATTGGAATTAACATGATAAAGGTAATATTGTCACCTAGAAGAGAAATAAAAAGATCAATACGGTGGACATGATAAAAGTTTAGGGTCTAAGTATGAGAATGTACGGTACCTGGCCAATTTATAACCAAACTAGCTTCTGCCCGCAACTTCGTCTGCGTAGAATTCGTTTATCGCTATCCCGCGGGAATCACGCAATTTTCCGGGATAAAAAGTAGCCTATGTGTTATTCCAGACTATAATCTATCTATGTTCCAAATTTCATCCAGATCGGCCCAGTACTTTTTGAGCCTATTCATTACAAACATACAAACATACAAAAATAGATACAAATCTTTCCTCTTTATAATATTAGTATAGATGAGATTAAATTGAGATTTAAACTCAACTATATGACAGGAAAGATAACTAAGTTTGTGTTTATAAGGCAGACCTACGTCATAATGTGTTTATTACACAAAGACTGAATTATTATTTATTGATTTTGTAATTTTTTCATTCCGATCGTTCATCAACAACAACAAAAACAACCTATCACTATTTTGATTCCTCTTTCCACCTTTACGTCAATAATGCTAAGCGTGGCCTTTAGCTCTTGCTACCCTAGGCTCTGTCTACCCCGTAAGGGATAAAGATGTGATTTTTGTATGTATGAATATCCTGCCGTCTTCTCAGCGGTCCAAACAAATTAAAGACATTTGCTGATGCTGTTTCAGGGAGCCACGGACGTCCGGTCTAACGTCGTGGTATCCCCTTTTTCCGTAATCAACATGTTGGCACTTCTTCAATTCGGTGCAACTGGAGAGACCCAACGGCAGATCACTGACGCTCTAAGATTAAATCCTGAGGTGTCCGCAGCGGCTTTCCAACTTATAAACACAGAATTTAAGGTGAGATGTTAATATTACAGGTTTCTATTTGTAATTGTTTAGTAATTACTCAATAAGCATAACCAGCTCCTAAGAAGTCTTTGTAAAGAAACTAAAGAGTAAATTTCCTAAAAGAATGCTTAATGCTGTACCGTAAGCTGGGGGTGGGGTGACTTTGATTTACGGGCTGACTTCAAAAAGAAGTTATAATGACGAAATCATTCATTTTTATCTGCGTTAACTGCTTCCAATCGACGTCATCGATCGCTTTTCTCGTCTACATGCCAAACATTCACCGCATGTGGACAATATCGGTTTTAAAACGATCAAAGTAGCCCCAAAATCATCAAAGTGACCCCGGTTAACGGTACCTAGCTATGATGATTCAAGACGTTATTAGCAATCAATTGTGAGAAAGGCTAAGAAAGCGCGCAATCATCCTTGACAAACTTATTGCAGCCACTTGAATTTACTTCTGATCTGATCTAAATTATTATCTGATCCAAATTTAGCAATTGAGTAAAACAAACTTAATTTGACTAAAGTTTGCGTGTGGGTGTGGGTGAACTATTTTATGGCTGCGATCCCCGCTCTGGTTCGTGGCTGGTTCAAAGGGTTGCTATTGCAGTACAAGGAGGCAACGCGGCCAGCGTAATGGGAACCTTTGAACCAGGCACGAAACAGGGGGATTTTTTTTAGGTTAATTTTTAATAATTTTTAACATAATTTACTTTGAATCAACTTTCGTAGTTTTAGTGATCCTTATTATTATTTAGTTTTTAATGGTTTGTATATTAATACATTTTTTTTTTTTAAACTACATCTGTGCCTAAAAATTCCAGAAAAGGGGCGCCCAACGTAATATACTCAAAACAGCCAGCAGTATCTTCGCAGCAGACGCGTTCAATCTCGAACCCGCGTTTGTAAACTTCGCCACACAACATTTTGACAGTGAGGTGTCAAAAACAAGTTTTGCCAATTCGCAAGAAGCCGCTCAAAAGATCAATGCATGGATTGCCAAAAAGACCAACGATCAAATTAACAAGGTGGTGTCACCAGGTACAACCAATATTTATGCCTTGCTTAATTAAGACTCTTCCTCATGTCATGGCTTGCCAGACATTGACTTCTTCCAAACACTAATCCCAATCACGAAAAACATGGCCATTTCCACCCGGATAGAGGACATTCTTGTCACAAGTTTTAAATAATCCTGCTCATTGATATTGTTCCATTAACAACGATTGCACGAAGAATTTTTTTTATAAGAAGCGTCTGTAAAAGGTTTTTCGTCGTGGGTAATTAGATTGCTTCTCACGATACATGCGTGAGAACTGCTGCTAAAAATGATGCGTTCTTAAATTTTATTGCTAGGTTTATCGAATATACCTAGGTACTTATATTGGTGTTAAACACAGAAAAAGAATAACGAAACAAGCTAGAACTAAATGAATATTAGGTAGAAGATGGAGTAATAAACTAGTAACTAAAATGTTAAATGGAACACGTCCAGCTAATTCGGGGTAAAGAGCTCTAGGACTATCGGCTTTTCTTGATGCCCATTACCTCTTTGCACCAGCCTAGTATATACTCTATACATACCTAAGGCTATGGTCGAGGAATGCGCTAGAACGAATGAATAATTACAATAATTATATTTTTTTATTCTTATTTCAGATTCAATCGGTATCAATACTCAAGTAGTGTTAGCAAATGCGGTTTACTTCAAGGGGTTATGGGAGACTATATTCAAACCTGAATCGACAGAGAACAAAGAATTTCGTTTAAGCAATGGGCAAAAGAAGCCGTTGCCTTTTATGTCGCTGCGAAGCAGTTTCCGATGTGGATTAGACACATCCATCAACGCTTTGGTCGCAGTTATACCATTCGAGGTAAGGTTATATTACACAATAATGACTGTAACAGCCAAAAGGCTTCTTTTTAGTTAAAGGACTCTGATATGTTGTCAATGTATGAAATTAAATTCATATTGTAGATAGTACCGTAAAACGGGGTGAGTAGGGACAAAATTGAAGTTCAAACTTCCATAAAAATATTTTCATATATGGAAAGTTGTTTTTTTATAGATAATAAATGTTCCGGTGGTATGAATTTTAGTTTTATGATGATTATCTGTCGTTTAGTGTCATAGTTTAAACAATAAACACGTATAAAATAACGGCAAATCCCAGCTCACCCCGTAGTGAGGTCAGAAAGGATAGGAACAAATAATAAAAAAATACGATAACAAATTACCAGAAAAGAAGAGATATAATATATCTAAAAATATAACTAATACTTTTAGAGCAAGCTGAGCCAGTAATTTTAAGTACCTAGCAATTAAAAACACAAAATATGAGTTCTATCCCGACTCCCCCGCAATCCTTTCTCACCCCGTTTACGTTACCAATAATGTTAAATCAATTTCCTGTTTTGGTAATTTATAATTAATTGAGTAATTAATCAATAAATCTCATTTTTAACCGACTTCAAAAAAGGAGGAGGTTCTATGTTCGACTGTTTTTATTTTATTATTTGAATCGGTTTTGGCATAGCGTAGTTTTGGCTATTAGGAACTATTTTCTTCTATTTCTTTTTTACGCGACTTTATTTAAAAAAATCTTTACATTTTTCCACTGACGGTTAGTAGGTACCTACCACGCTGTATTTTTCATTTGCAGGGCAAACAATACTCCCTGGTGATGCTGCTGCCGCAACCCAACTCCAGTGTCCAAGCTATGTTAGAATCGCTGAATGGTGAAAAGCTAGCAGACTATCAGAACATTCGTTTAAGAGACACACTCCTCGAAATTCCTAAGTTCACTGTTCGCACCAATACTGATCTGGGTCCCATTTTTAACATGGTAAGTGGTAACTATTAGACTATTTAAACTTGATTATACGTTTTTCTTTACTATTTATAAGTAGACGTCTCATTACATGATGTGTGGTTTTGAGATTGAATTGCAAATGTCATACAATATTATCAGAATATTTTAAAACTGATAACCAGATCTTTGATAATACGATGATAACGTATAAAGATGAGGAGATTCGATCAGGTTTAAAATTAACTGTCTATAATTATTCAATAATGTACATAGGGACCTAACACAAAAAAATATTATTTCCAGATGGGCATAACAAAAATGTTCTCCCCAGCGTCAGAGCTCACCAACATTGGTCAATATCGTTCCAATTCTCCTCAAGTGTCATCAGCTGTCCACTCCGCCATGATGTCTATAGATGAGCGAGGCGCCACAGCCGCTGCATCAACAGTGGTTGCAGCCGTAGCATTATCGTACGACCTTCCGTCACTCATATTCAGAGCAGACCGACCGTTTCTAGCTGTGCTGTGGGACAACCAGCTTAACGTGCCATTGTTCATGACTAAGATCGAGGACCCGTCATTGTAAAGTCGTGTCTTGCCTTCTCTTTATACTCATTTTATTTGATAAATAGTTTTATTTTAAGTGCTAGAGGAACTCAGTTGCTATAATCTCAGAAATAAATGAAATATTTTTAAATTATTATTTTTATTTAAAACTAAATAAAAAATGACAACAGACGTCAGACTATGGAAAGGTTAAAATAACTAAACTCGTCGCAAAATAAAAGGCCCGTTTTGACAGTTCACGCCTATGAAGTTCTGTATTTTTTACCGATCGAAATGTTTTGAAGGTAATTACGTTTTTCATTGATGGTTACCGCCCACTCCGCTAAGTGCTGTGAATAACGATTTTTTTCATACTGTCCACAGACTATTAATAATCGGTTAAGGAAAAAAAATAAATCGATCAAAATATATTTTTAAGGCCGACTCGCACTTGGCCGGTTTTATTTCTTTAAACTCTAGTGTTTGGACAAATAAATTACTGATTTCTTTTGGTGATTGAGTGAGTGTTATTGTACCAAAAATATTAAATGAAAGAAAGTTGACGTATCGTAACATTGTATCATTTCAAAATACTTACAATATCAGTTTAAGTTAAATTTTCTTATTAGAACTTTAATCCAATGCAGTTTACAGTACATCTTCAAATCGATCAAATACTCATCCAAACTGGAATCGATTTATCGTGAGTATCGATTACCGAGTCGTATGGTTACATCACTAGTTACGTCGCGAAGACAAATGTCAAAACGGGCCTCTTATTTTGCGACGATTTTAGATAACGTCACAATTAATCTTTTTACGTTTCAATCATTCGGAAGCACGGTTAATTTCCAATCTTCCACTTTAGTGCCAACACTAAGTTAGGGTTAGAAATCATTCAAGTTGTGGGAAGCCTCAGTTAGGTCGAATAACGTACTAAGTCTTGATCTCTTAATGGTGAATGAATAACAGGCATTAAATAAGGACTACCTCTTGAATCTCTTAAATAAGTTAATCAGAGGATCATTAGCGAAAGTTTTCAGTTTACCATTGTAATATGATTCTATTTGTTGTAGACTTTTTCCTTCTGTTTCTGGAAGGAAGAAGTACAAATATATGGTACCAATGAAGCTTAAGGCAGCGTATACGGCGTATGTCCCCCACAGGTGCAAACTGATCTCCATGTTTATGAAGGTCTTCGATGCTATGAAGGTGACCACGTAATTGACAGCTGCTGCGATTCCTTGAGCTGATGCGCGACTCCTGATTGAAAAAATAAATAATTACAACTAAGTTTTTTTTATATTTGACATCTATCAATGTTTGCTGTCGTCATTATAAAATCGTCTTTTAAATTATTATGGTCCTTCAAATATACAACTGTCAGCTTTAGTATTCTCGTAGTTTCACTAAGTTAACTTAGTACAAGTAAAAAAGCGTTAAATTGTATTTATGTGCTGTATTTAGAATAAATTTACTACCTGAAGGAGAACACTTCGCCCAGTAGAACCCAGGGAACTGCGAATCCGTTGAAGATGACCAGCAAATAGAACAACACCAGCGGCACATAGCTCTTGGTTTCCGGAAAGGTGGTTGGATCATAAGAGAATACCGAGTCCTCTAAGTTGGTCTTAGCGTACACACTAAGGCCAACACAGGACGCTGCTGCGCCAAGCATGGAGAACAGAGCCAATTTTCTTTTCCCGAAGATTTTGATGAAGCAGACCAAGACGAAGGTGGTGATGAGCGTGAGAATGCCCACCATGAGCTGAGGAATGATTTAATGATTAACAAATTATCAGGTGAATCACCAAAAGCAATTGCTTTTCCTCTTTCTAAGTTTCGTATCAGCTTGTATCGTTGATGTGGATGTGCGTTGCGTGCATTAGTTGCAACTGTTTATAACGATGCTTCTACATTCATTGCGTTAAAAAATATTTTAAGCATCCTAAATCCTGGGCCTTTTAGGCTCTTCTTTTAATGACAACGGACGGTGTTCAAATCATGCGATGTAATTAATCGATTACTAGAAATAATACGCACCACAATACTTTTCCCGTCGTCCGCCATCCCGAAAGCGCCACACACGTTCACCATGTTGGGTCTCATGGGTATGAACCCACTCATTATCAGGAACGAAAAGTACAGCAAAATAAGAGACAGAGGCCTCAGGGTTTCCTTACATAGCATCACGTATCTGATCTTGAGTATAAACCTGCAAACGAAAAACAAAATCGTGATTTACCATTTCCTTTTGGGATTCCGTACCTAAGAGCGCCAATGAGACCTTGCTTGTAGATGGTGATGAGATTATAGTTACACAAGCGGATAACTTACGTATAAAAGTCGAGTAATGCTCGACATGTTTCGGTCTAATTCGTAGTCCTTCCTCCTGGAGCGCTCGCCCCGGCGGCAGCGAAACTAACATCACTATGCATAATGCTCGCATTACTGGACTTTTATACGTTAGTTATCCGTTTGTGTCACTATGGTCTAGTCTCACGGCAGTTTCATGTTGAAAAGTGATGTGATTGGTGAAAAATGCATTGAAATGCTTGAATCCTGTTCAAACGACCTAGAATTTGGGAATCCTGTATTCGTGATTACTTACACTTACCTTTTAATATAGTTCATCTTATAATGTTCGCAATCACTTGGTTTATCACCAGTCTTGTGGCAGATGACGCACTCCCGCAGCACCTCTGAGTATACCACCAGGTCATCATATTCTTCGCGAACGTTTTCGGGGGTGGTCCAACCACGGAGGTAACAAAGCGACGTCAGAGCCTCCTTCTCGCGCCCATTTACAAGAAGCCAGATGGGAGTCTCAGGAACCTGGAAATTATTAATGTGGTGAAAATTGACGTGCTCGAAGGTAACCGTCTACTTCCGCACAGTCTTTTATTCCGCATCAACTCTTCTACCCTAAAGGTTCATCGGTAAGCCATTTAGAATTTCCTAAATATCAGGGATACGAGAGGGTTAGATAGAACTTCGCTTGCACAAGAGGCCCGTTTCTCGAAACGATAAGTTACAATTTGCAAGTTTACACTTGTAAAAGCTTGCAGCAGTCACTCAATCAACCGATCAGTTGGGATTTGACCAATGTTGCTAGCTTAGACTAATAAAAATGTAACTTGTAGCTTTCAGAAACGGGTCACAGTTCGCTTTTACGACTGTAGATTTGTACAGTATCCGGACATAAGGATTATACATCGGTCTTCTCGGTTAATTTGGGCTTCGTAGAGCGTTGTCTCGCTCTAACTTACGTGACGCCAAATTTTCTCTTTCCAAAGACCGAAGTGCAATCTTTATGGCCGGGTAATGTAAAGGTTGTTGGTTGCACTTACCAGAAGCACCAGCAGCATAGACAAGACCGGAGCGATGAGGCAGATGAGTGCTGCTCGTCGCCAGTCCACCAGAGTAGGTAGGAAGTACATTATGAACACCCCGATTGACAGGAAAAACTGCGTGAATGTGCACAGCGCGCCGCGCATTGTCGGCTCACTGAAGAAAAAGGATTTTATAATTAGATAAAAGTGGCGACTTTTAAAAAAAATAGTTTTTGAAAAGGATGTATTCTCTTAAAAAGCCCGATGGAATTTTTATCGGAGGACGTTTAAGATTTACCCGAGTAGGTAGGTTCAAATAATTATGAAATTCTAAAGATTATTGATATTTGGGGTAAGATAACAGATTATAATATTGTGTAATAAGTAGAAATAATAATGGTCGGTTCATTAAAAAAGACATTGGCCTAAAACAGTTTTATCGATGATAACTTGATAACGATTTCAAGTTTCATAAGTAGATAGTTACGTGAAATTTACAAAGTTGAGTTAGTTGTTTTTGAGAAATTGAATGTTATGACATCCTCATAAAAAGTAAAGATGGAGTCTTGCGTGCAACAAAATTAAAGGGTGCGGATCAGAATATATAAAGTTTAAAATGTATAATGGGTTAAAATACATAACGGTTCAAAATATATAATGGTATTATTAACGTGACCATTTATTTATTTTGTCAGACCGGGACACATATGCGGAATCACTACATAGTAGCTTTCTCTGTCCCCATATCCCTATGTCCCTATGTCCCTTTGTTTGCTTATATCTTCAAAACTACACAACGGATTTTGATGCGGTTTTTTTTAATAGATAAAGTGATTCAAGAGGAAGGTTTTTATGTATGATTCTACGCAGACAAAGTCGCGGGCAGAAGCTAGTATATCATGAAAAAAAGTTTTTAGTGTTTTACAAGTATTTTATTATAGAAGATAGAATAATGCAAAATAATTGCTTAAAACACAAAATAGTTAAGTTGGCACGATTTACTAACTAAGCCCCCAGTGGCGTGACTTTTAAGTCGTATTTTTGTATATGTAGACTGAACAATTTTTTTTTAAATGTGCAATTTTAAACTATCGTTGGGTCTGCTTGCAAAACCGGGACGAAGTTGGCTTCGCTGGGGACACCGGGACCGTCTGCCTGAAACCGGGACTGTCCCGCCCAAACCGGGACGTATGGTCACGTTAGGTATTATTCATCATTATTTGGTGGCTTCAGTTCCTTTGTGGTGCGCGTTCCGCGACCGCTGCAGGAGACCATCGCGTGCGCTGACTTCTGGCCGAAGGATGTCGTATTTCGTCGGTTCCGGGGCAAACTACCGAATCCAACACCGGAGATGACGACGCAGCGGAGCCACAACGTTTCGTCGCCTAAATAACATTTATTATATTTTTTGAATTTTATAGCGCATTGGTTTCGACTGTAATGCTGTAATTTTTTTATTGACTAAATAAATAAATAAATAATAAATAAATTATTTGTAAAACTATTAGCTAGATTAAGTTATTTGATAGTGTAAGCTATAGACTGGTTTAGGTTAGGTTAGGTTTATTTTATACCCCCCCGATCGTGTACCCACCTTGCCGTGGTGGGGGGGCTCACCGTCGCATGCCATGTGTCCGGCCTGCGGCGGTGCCAAGAGGTACCGGGTGGTGGGCCACTTCCAGTACTCCTCTGATCCAGCAGAGGAGACATGGAAGTGGCAGCGCTTCGGCGCGGGGGTTGCTCCCCTGGGGAGTTGGAGGGCGGCCATGATGGCTGTCGGAAGTACGGTGGCTCTGAGGGCCATCGTACTTCATTGGGTTGGCCGTAGAGTGGAGGGGACTGAGCGTCGGTGTACCCGTTCGCTCGGACACAAGTTCCCTCAGGGAAGGGCGCATGGGCGTGTGAGGGGTGGGGTAGCTCCGGGGGCCTCCTGGAGGAAAAGTAACTCGGGGACTGAGTTCCCCGGGTGGCCGAAGGATTGATGTCCTTCGGTCTTTTCCTGGCCTCAGTGAGGCGAGCTACCCCGCCCCCCACAACGGGGATCCGACCGAGTGTCGGATCGGAGGTGCAGGCGGCAGTCGCCGCTGCCCTCCGTAGTGGTGCCAGCTGGTGGGGGATGGGGATCCCCTGCCAGCCTGTAAAGGCCCACGACTCAGGGGGGGGGGCCAAGTATCCCCGGCCCTCCCTCCTTAGGCGACGGAACCCTGGCGCTTGCGCTGGGGTGGCCGGTGGGGCGTGCGTGGTGACACCATAGTTCTCCCACGGCGCCCCTCCAAATGGCCGAGAGGGAATACCGGTGAGTTTTTAAGGGGTATGCCCCCCTAGACCCCGACTAGGGGGGAGAGTCCACTACACCCCCCGCGTCGTCCCCCCAACTAGCACGGGGGGGACATTCCCCAAGGCGCGGGGACCGTGCGTAATTGCATTTTCTCACCGAATCAAAAAAAAAAAAAAAAAAAGGTTTATTTTATAACAATCCTATTAATATGCCATTTCCTGAGAAAATCGCATTGTATATTTTGACCCATTATTTATTTTAACTCATTATGCATTTCAAACTTTATTTATTTTTAATACGTTCCCAAATTAAATATGAAGATGGAAGGCTAGATTTTTTTAATTCTAGATCCAATAATTGTTGTTGATTTTTTTATATATTTCAAATCTTATGCTATTGAAGAATTGAGATTTTGATTTTACAAAAATGGATTAGTGAAGTGATCTTATGTCATTTGAAATTACACCTACCTTTTAAGTTGATATAATTTAATTTTATAGTAAAAGATTTAGATTTCACCTTCATACGAGCCAAATCCCCTCTGCTAATAAACATTTGCTTGAATTATTAATTTCCTTATATTTTGTACTAAACGTTTTTTATTTACGAATCGTCGTTTGTCACCTCTTCGCATACAAAAATATTGAAACTACTTACAGTCATAAGGACCGTGTTGAAGATCTAACTTAGCACATAGGTATGAAAATCCCATAGAAATACCAACGGGTTTTTCGATTTACAGTTTATTCATACAATGTTTAATGTGGTTGAGTCATACGAATTCAAGTCCGCTTTTGGTACTTGTAGCGTTTCGTATATCAAAATAAAAACTGATCCTATAATTTCATAAAGCCAAATAGCGTACCTTTCTTGGCGAAAATGTATAATAGGTATCATTTATTATAGTGAAAGGATTTGGATTAATCCAATACTGCTCTCTCTCTACAATAATACTCATAGCGACATCCTCATCGAGTGCGGATCAGAATATATAAAGTTTTAAATGTATAATGGGTTAAAATACATAATGGTTCAAAATATATAATGTTATATATAGCGTAATATATAGATTGGGTTAGGTTAGGTTAAGTTTATAACAATTTTGTTAGTTTGCAATTTTCTGAGAATATCGCTTTATATATTTTGAACCATTATGTTTAACACATTTTACATTTTAAATTTTATGCATTATAATACAAGTCATCACCATTGATCATCCTTTACCTTTCTTTCTTTCTTAGAGTGACAACAAATGAAATTCTCACCTTACTTCACCCACGTAAGAATTAATAGGTGCCTCCATAACACCTGTTCCTAGACCCAGAAGAGCATTGGCCAGGAACAGAGAGGGCAGGTTCCAAGCGAAGTACATGAGGATCCAGGCTACCACATGGGGGAGGTTTGCCAGGAAATTGGCCTTCTTCCTTCCGCAGTAGTCCACCATAGGTCCAGATACTAGAGCTCCGATTGGCTGCACTATGAACGCGATGCTACCTGGAACCATTACAAATAGTTTTTTAGAACATATATTTTTATAATTTAGAACGTATCGTGAAGAAAATGCCTGTGAAAATGTTTGGTTTGGGTTGAGCTATAATGAGCTGACTAGCACTTATTTTTTCTTTTATAGAATACTAGCTTATGCCCGCGACTTCGTCTGCTCAGAAGTCGCTTATCGCTATCCCGCGGGAACTATGCAATTTTCTGAAAAAACTATCCATGTCCTTCTCCGGCACTCCAACTATTTCTACTTTTAAAATCGGTTCAGTGATTTAGGCGTGAAAGCGTAACAGATAGACAGACAGACAGTTACTTTCGCATTTACAATTATTGGTAGGGGTGATCCTCGTAAGATTGGTTATTTTCATTTAATTTGCAAAGATTTTACTTTGACCAAAGACCTTAAAAACAGTTTCGTCAGGGTTATGTTGATGATGTTGTACCTTTGAAACTTATTGCTTGAGTTCTTTGTCGTTAGTAGTTATTATGTTTAGGTGAGTAGTTAAAAGAAAGACGATGGCGCTTCGTTTGTAACAGCCTTCTTAAGTAAGCTTTTAAGTACCGACATAGAAGAGATGCCAATAAGCCTTATGCCTAAGCGTGGGATAATATTTCATTCGCTATGTGCAGCGCTTTGATTTATTTTAAGAGTCTTGTATAGAGGGCCTAGTGAAATAATTATGTACTGAGAGATGTTAACGATTCACACATACTTGACATTTTTATTGTTTAAAATTTAGAAGTTTTTAGTCGGATTTAAGTGAATTAGTAACTACAATTATTATAGAGGTCATCAAAGGTAATCACGGTCTATATCCTGTGGAAAATATGTTTGATGAAAATTTTAATACCAATATTCCAATTCACCAGAATTCGCTTGTTTTTGTTAATTATCTTAAAAAGGAAGTAAATGATGCGATTCTTCGCTTTTTCTGTACGACTGTGTTTTCCTCAATCAACGTGACGGTCATTTTAAAGGACACTTCCGAAGCATTAAGGTTATGGAGTTGGTAATAGGTACCTAGTCATTTATTTTTTCATGCTGGTCTGGGAGTAAAAGAAAAAGGGAGCGGATCAGAATACATAAAGTTTAAAATGTATAATGGGTTAAAATACATAATGGTTAAAAATATATAACGCAAGTTTCTGTAAAACTATTAGCTAAATGAACTTTTTTGATATCGTAATCTATACATTGGTTTAGGTTAGGTTAGGTTTGTTTTATAACAATCCTGTTAATTTGTAACTTTCTGAATAAATCGCATTATATATTATAAACCATTATGTATTATTATATTAACCCATTATACATTTTAAACTTTAAGTATTTTAATACGTGCCCAAGAAAAAACATAGAACTTTCCTGCTTCTCTTCCCGCGTAGATGGTAAAAGCCCAGCGAGGGAATGGGCGAAAATCTCAGGAATCGCGTCATAGGCGATGCGGCTAGCAACCCATCACTATATTCACCTTTCCAGGTACCTAGGTAGGTAGGTAGGTACAGGTATACGCTCACAATCACGCTTAACGTGGCCGTTGGTTCTTGTTACCTTAGACTCTGTCTACCCCGTAAGGGATAAAGACGTGATTTATGTATGTATGAAGTGAAGTTAAAAAAAGTTAATGACAGTGTTTCAAATATTTCCATTTCAATGAAAAAGAAGCGGAAAATATTTATGGTATCGATGATAAATTCTATAGTAACAGATTAAGCGAAGTGCTTTTAGTTTGCCGTCATTCTGTGAGTTAATGTCAACCGCGTGTAAACCAAGATAGTCAACAAAACGAGCAGCACCGCATTTGCTTAGACAAACTGCTTATAAATGCCTACTTTATCTAGTCTCGTAACTTCTAGCGTACTTTGTAAAGAAGAAATGAGTACCTATCAACAATGACTTCTGAATGTACTTTATGAAGAACAAATTGTTCCACAAAAACGTTCTAAATACGCTTTTAATAAGTTTCCAAAATCACAATACTAAGAACTCTCGGCTCGGTTTGAAGCATCAGGTACATTTTTAAAAGTAGAGATAAAAGATAAGCCCAGACTGATTCATATGAAAAAAGCTTGACAGTATGATATTTCATTGTCCACGGGATAGAGAATAATAGCCTGAAAGGGTTCATATTCTCATTTCATTGTTGCCGTATTTCAGGAAATATGACCGTTAAATACTTAAGATCTTGTATCATCTCATATCCAGCCTATTTTGTATGCAAGTCGGCAATTGGTGTTTTATCCGACCAATGAAGGCCTCTAAGACGATAATCATGGTGGTCACAAAGAAAGAGTCGGTAAATCCCATGATTTCTGTGGAGGACGGGACATTGTAACAGGTGCGTAGATATAAGTACTTGGGCACATGGGTGGATGAAAACAGGGATGAAATAAAATCCCATATTGAAATCGCCAAAACCGCCTTTAACAACTTGAGGAAGATACTAAACTTTGCAGTCGCGGTTTCAAAATATGTTTCCGCATCCGTTTACTTGCAATGCTATACATGGCCCATACCTACTTCTATACGGATATGAAGCCTGGACCCTAAAAGAGCAACTCCCTAAAGATATAGAAGAAGACCATACCAGAGGTACCATCGCGTTCAAGCAATACCTAGGTAGCGATATACTGTATCCCAATTATGCTCTCATTGCATTAATCAATATAAAAAGAGTGAGACGCAGCATTAAGCATAATTATTTGATTAAATATATCAATGGGATTAGCATTTCGAACGGAGCATTTGAGTTATTCCATTCACAGAGCTTAAGATAAATCTCATTTATCGTTGACACGTGAATGATAAAAGAAAGGCCTCAAGTCCAGGGTCGCTTTTTTCTCTAATTTATCATTGCCAGACGTCTTTCAATGTTTATTTAATCCGGTTTAAACCAGTATATCATTGTCTAGAAGATAAGATTAGTTTTAGTTTTAAGAGATAATTCGTGTAATATTTTTTTTATTACAGTATTTTATTATGTCGGATACAATTTTGTGGTATTATAAAGGACTTCACAAATGTTATTAAACTGAGCATTTTTGGCTTAACAGGGATACCTAAGATCTTCTTATCTAGCACGCGCGGTGTGGGTGCTCACATTGCATTCACTACTTATCTCTTTCATATTTTTCCTATACTTACCATCTGATAGAAAGAAACGAGAAATGCGATAGTGACTCTGAGTACGCTAGACAGCAATCTCTCTCAACTCTGATGGCGATTTTGTGAATGTGTGTGTGATCTTAATTGTGTACACTACATAATTATACAAGGGGTCTGATGGTTGGACTTTAACCCGTCAAGCGTCCAAGCGACTACAGTAGTCCCTAACTGCATTATGCATTCACGCCACTGGCCAGGTCTTCCTCCCTTGGAAGAGCCGCGACAACTCGCTCTATATGCTTCTCGCTCTCTCTTTAAGCCTCCCGCCCGAAAAAGTTAGGGACTACTGTAGTCCTTGGACGCTTGACGGGTTAACAGATGGTTGGGTTAGTTAGATTTAACATCGGACAAACGATTGCTAAGTTAGCAGAAGCCTACAGAGCGTTTATGTATAAGGGGGTCATTCTATAGGTACACATTCAAGACACATTATATCTAGGTACATCTTTTGCAATAGATTTTTGTACGCGTACATGCATGACAAACAAAGTGCATTAAGATGACAAGACTAACAAGACTGCATTTTATGACAGGATCGGGAAGATTGGGGTTTCATGCACCTGTTCGTGTTATGTCGTAAAATACTAATTCAATAAAGAGTATTGTGGTCACTCACACCCTACGTAACCGAACACCACTGAACTATATCAGTATCGATTGAAGTCCCTTAAACGAGTGTTCAGTTGACTGCGCCCTTCGATCAAAATGAGCTATCGAGGAATTAATTAGGCTACGAAATAACAAATTAGTATCGGGGGGGGGGGGGGGGGGTTCAAGAAAGTAAAACGACTAAAAGTAACCCTTATATATATATTATATTATTTTTGTCGGCTCTTTACCACTTACTGGGACGCCACAGGCGAAATTCATTGATGGGAAATCCAAACCGATTCAAAAATATAGATGCCCCTCCGCCCTGCTACGATTGAAACTATACAGCACTACAACTACTCTTCTTCTTCTTCTTCTTCTTTTGTTTTGTTTTGTGTTGTGTTTTGTTTTGTTTGTCTTTTGTTTCTTTGAACTATATATGCGTTTATCCTGTCTATTTGTTTCCGCCACCTACTTAAACTGTCTCCAACTTATTTCTATTATTGGTTGTCTGGAAGAGATCGCTATTAAGCGATAAGACCGCCTATTGTCTACTTTGTTCTTTGTTTCTGTATTGTTTTGTACTGATTTGTGGTGTTCAATAAAGAGTATTTGTATTGTATTGTATTGTACAGCTGGAGCCACCCCCTTCAAAACATATTCGTATTTTCAAAATGTATGGAACAAATCTCGACGCTTGGTCAGGATTCGGACACGCAAAGTACATCTGTGCGTAAATAACAATACATACCGAACCACGAAGCCTGGTTTTCATCCAGTGACAGGCCCTCAGTGGCATGGAGTAGGTCTGGTAACGCTATCGTTGAAAAACTGATGGCCATGCCCAGGTCCAACAGCAGCAAGTTTGGTGACATGCATGCTACGATCTGGAAATATAATTGGAGATATTTGTATGCGACTAGGAGACTTTAGGTCAACGGCGTACTCGTAAATATAACGTCTGGGGCCCTTGGCAAATACATCACATGGGGGTCCTTCATATAAAGAAGTGCAACATCGTCCCTTCTGTGCTCTAGGCCCAGCCAATTTAGGGCCCCATAAAGCTAGAGGCCTGTTGCATTTTACAATCCATTCCACCCTCTAGTTACGGTACTGCTTTAGACTTTATTCACACAACACATAGAAAAATCCGAAAAGTAAAGCTATGGCCGGGAACCGAACCCGGATCCTCAATCATTCCGTGATGCGTGCTATACCCCTACACCACACATAGCAGGTGAGTAAGCCTTCAAATCTTTCTATCCACTACTGGCTGCCACGTGACCTTGTTACTATGCGAATTTTTGTTGTTTTTTTGTTTTTCTTTATTATCTAAAATTAAATAAAATAAATTTTAGATGGTACATAAATATCATTTGAAAAAAATCTCGTCCCTGGTGAGCAGTAGATGTTCTACGGGAGTTTGTAATTGTGTCGTACAGACACAGCATTCGAACAGATGACGCTTGGCGATAAAAAATCGCATAGTAACGAGGTCACGTGGCAGCGGTTAGAAAAGTTCGAAGGCTTACTCACTGGCTTACTGTGGGTGGTGTAGGGGTAAAGCAGGCATCACGGAATGATGAGGATCCGGGTTCGATTCCCGGCCATAGCTTTACTTTTTGGATTTTTCTGTGTTCTAATTCTCAGTGTCGTTTAGAATTTTAATTTTTAACGGTAAAACCGTAAAAGTAAACATAAAGAATTAAGAAGTAAATAAAATTCTTGATTATTTATATAGTACCTATCTTCACTACATAGTATAAAATAAAGTCGCTTTCTCTGTCCCTATGTCCCTATGTATGCTTATATCTTCAGAACTACACAACGGATTTTGATGCGGTTTTTTTAGTAGATAGAGTGATTCAAGAGGAAGGTTTTTGTGTATAATTCTACGCAGACGAAGTCGCGGGCAGAAGCTAGTTTTTTATAAAGTTAACTATGCTTTATTAAGTGTGAGTTACGCGAAGTTACTTTAACAATAACTTTAACTATAACCGACGATGGGCGAAAACCTTAGGAATCATGCTAATGGCGATGCAGTTAGCAACCCATCACTATTTTGAATCTCCTTTCCACCCTATACGCCCACAATCATGCTAAACGTGGCCTTTAGGTCTTGTTACCTTAGGCTCTGTCTACCCCGTAAGGGATAAAGACTTGGTTTATGTATGTATGTATAACCGACGTATATTTTATTGTTAATGTAACTCAGTACAATTAACACCAAGGGTGCAATGTGAGTCAAATGCATAAAACAATGGTTCAAAATATCTAATCCAATTTTCGGTGAAACTATTGGCTAGAAAACGGGTTGCCAACCACTGGTCCGCAGAAGCCAAATATATGGTCCGCGAATGATTTCCTATTGATTTTTTAATTGAAGATTCAGTTTATTTTTACTATACCTACTTAACTACATAGTGGTCCCTGCAATCAAGAATAGAAAAGTGGTTCCCGACCAAGAAAAGGTTAGTCCTGAGCTAGACAAACTTTTTTAGATCGCGTAATCTACAGATATGTTTAGGTTAGGTAAGGCTTATTTTATTGCAATCCCGTTAAGTTATTTTGAGCCATTACGTATTGTGACGGATTATGTATTTGAAAATGTGTATCTTAATATGTACCTACGCTTTGTTAAAGAGACAAGTTTGTAAAAAGGAGCCTACTAACCTGTGTCGAATGTAAAGTCAAAAGTTAACAATGTCCCAATTCGTTTGTATTGGTAAAAATTTGCATTATTATTGTTGCTAACAAAATAAAACATCTAAGAAAATTATGTAAATCGAGATGATTCGGTTGCTGTTGTACTAATTCTACTGCTGACATGCGTACATTGATTGACAAAAAAAAAGATTTTTCCAAGCCTCCACGACAGTCAATCCTCAGTCTAGCACACAAGCATACAGGGGCCAGATTTTTGAAAGCTAATTATGTGAAAAAGGCACTCGAAAGTGGTAAAAATTTTGAAAGCACATCACTCGAAAGTGGTATAAATCTGTTTATATCTCCAAAACTACAGCTCTAATCAAAGCTTTGACTAGTTCACAAGATTAATAAGAGCCGTAAGTATCTTCTAATCTACTCGTATTTCAAATTCAGCACAATTTTTCACCACATTCGAGTGGTATTTACACACATGTGCTTTCAAAAATTAAATTTTCATTTTTAATACAACCTTTTTTTTTGCTAACTGAACTTTTTGTTGACTGTACTCGCAGTGCCATCCATTCTACATTATGTCTACCAAATTTCAAGTCAATCTGACCCACTGTTGAAAAGTTCCGTCCTGCGGAGACTATTGTATTATCATCCGACTTCCATATGCGAAATTTCAGCTCAATCGGTTGAAGATATCTGCTTCAAAATTAAATATACATACACACGTTGCAAGTTATTAAAAAGCTTGTAAATGAATGTTGCTAAGCCCGAAACTCGAGAACCACTGGTGTTCCGGCAAGTCCATGCAATGTTTTTATGGGGAAAAAACATGAAGATTAACAGAAAAACAGAAAAAATGAAACGGGCCGAAGCCGCCGGGAACAGCTAGTATATAATGATATAAATAATTTTATATAGAGCAGTATTTAAAATTATTAAGTATTAGTATAAATATTATTTATATAATACGTGACACAATGAAATATTTAATGGTTTAAAATAGTGCACTATATTACATATTATGTTACAATTGTTGGTTTTAAATAAGCCAATCCATGACATCCTGTAAATTCACACAAATTACTTTGACTAAGTTTAAGATTACGTAATTTTAATAAGGGTCATTCATTATTAGATTTATTAGATTGAATATAGTATACTTCTAACAAAACATTTACTTAGTAAAAGCGGACAATTCTGCCGTCATACGGAAAAAGGACGCATCTAACATTTTTGTTGAAATTTAGTTAAGTATATATTCGAAATCAGGAAAAAAAGGCGGATCTGCCAGTATTTTTAATTTTTACTAAAAAGAATTACAACCCCTTGAAACGCACAAGCAATTAGGGCACATCTGCGACAAAACTTCAATATTCCTAAATTGAAAAAACAGTTCTTATCTATACTAATTAAAAAAGAAACAATTATGCAGAAGCGTTTTATTTTTTTTAAGAATTATTTACGTGGTCATAAAATGAAATGACGTTTCTGCATGTTCTTAAGAAGAAAAAACGGTTCTGCAAAATATGCGCCCTTTCATCTTGGTAATAGAACTACTACTCGGGCGCAAGTGGCAGTAGCGTCTTTTCTAATTAGTAAGGTAAGCTGTGAGGGGTGAAGTGGGGATCGCGGTAGGAAACCAATTGAATCAGTTGCGCCCAGTCTTTACGTGCCGAAATTATGACACCATCCCATAAAATATTTTATGGTTTATTATATTATAGCAAATACTAACAATTACGATCTGTCTTTGCCTAATATTACAAATGCTAACAATGGGGATCTGCCTTTGCCTAGTATTACAAATACTATCCATGAGGATCTGCCTTTGCTTAATACTGCAAATACTAACAATAAGGATCTGTCTTTGCCTAATATTACAAATACTAACAATGAGGACCTGCCTTTGCTTAGCACTGCAAATACTAACAACGAAGATCTGCCTTTGCCTAATATTACAAATACTAACAACTATGAGCTGACTTTACCTGATACTACAAATACAAATAATGATGAGCTGACCTTACCTGACTACAAATACAAATAACGAGGAGCTGATTTTGTCTATAGTCACAAATGAAAATAACGAAGATCTCTTAAATAACAGCCGGACAATTTGATCGTTCCTGAGTCACCTTAAGTCGCGAGCGTCGAAAACACACCACAAAGTCTAACAAAGAAAGGGCAAATCAGGAAAAGTAAAAAAATATCGAGTCACTAGCACAGACGAAACAAATGAAAAAACTGAAAGATATTCTAAATTAATAAAAAATAAAACCAGGATGTAATGTTAATGAATGTAAAAAAAGTCATCAATTTAGTTTACAATTAATAAGTAAATATAGTATCGTAAATTTAAATTGATACCACTGAGGTTGTGATTAAATAATATGGTTCCTATCGTATTAGTTTAAGACTGCACGTTTTTATTGATAGTCTTTGTTTTTGTACGTGAAAAAGTTAAATGTTGTACGTTACAGAGGTTTGTAACTGTTACAGATTTTTTAATACGTACATTTGGTCTAATAAGTTTTTTTATTTCACAAAATGTCTAATATATAAAAATCTCGTTTGTTATCGAACTCCTCCGAGACGGCTTGACTTTCTTTTTATCTGTATTCGGTAGATCTGAGAATAGGTCGTAGGCTATTATTCTTCGCGGACGGGGTCGCGGGCAACAGCTAGTATTCATGTAATATATTGTTTAAGGTTTGCTAGATGGTTTCAAAACTAAAAAAATGTAACTGGTGCATGTAGAAATATTCTCAACGTTCATAGAAATATAGTTCGTAAACTAAGTTGAAACGCAGCTAGTGGCTAAATACGTTATTTTTATTCAGTTAACTTAAAACTAAAATCACGTTACCACTAAGTTGGAAAGGCGTTTCATAAAATTACTAAGTTGAAAGAACGTATCTAGCCAGAAACGTCTTTTCATTGTAGTTTTTCGTATTTTGATGTATTTTTTTATCAAGAAGAAAAAGAAAATTAATATTGTTTATTATAATAATAAAAAAAACTATGATTTGAATTTACATTAAAATAGTTCAAACATTCCTACACATTTTTGCATTAAAAAACTGTTAAATTGTTTATTTTCCTTGAGGCAGCGAATTTTTTAATTTTTAAATTACAAAACATTTTTTTTCTCCGTTTCGACTTTAGCGTAGAAATGTCCTTTTACCGTATGGCGGCAGAATTTTTATGTGCAATAAAGAGTTTACATACATACATACAATTTAGTAAATGTTATATTTTATCTCGACTTTTTTTAAAACTATTATACCCACTGCTGGGCAAAGGTCTCTCCTCTCGACCTCCAACATCTTCCGATCAGCCTAGCTAGACCATCAAATTACAATAAAAAGTACCTGTGACGTGACCGATCTCAGGCGACTGATTGCCGGCGCATCTGTGGCTTCAATATTGAATTTATGCACCATTTTGTACGTAAATAAAAATTAAACTTATAAAAAATCACTTAAAACCAAAACTCAATATACTGATCAACCAACACTAATATGATTCACGTTTCAAAATACAAACATAATAATTATGTTAGCGTGAATAAACCAGAAGCTAACCCATTATTCGAAATTGGAGGTAGAAAGTAAATCGTAACTTTTTAAAATGGAGCGCGGAGTGGACATGCGCTCTCGGCTGCCTAGCTCAACTGAAATGAAGGTTCACATTAAACCGTAACATTAAATACAGTAATGTTGTTGTTTGTCCATACATCGTGTGTCAGAAAGTGTTAAATGAAGCAACTGAACGATAGCAGATACTATGACGATTGGTAAAAATACACATTCCCAACGTAATTTATAAGCTTGTTCATGGAAATGGTATATAAGGATCAAGTACGGGACGTTTACTCATACTGTTTATTTAATCTTTTAACATAGGAAATCACGGAATGTCTAGTTAATTTATGTTTGCTGACCAGATTATTTCTAGGCAATAAAAATTATCACCATTTTAGTATGAGTTACACACGTCACGTTCATCCGGTAGAAATAGACATAGCAACATCTAGTACTACTATCAAAGGAAGTCTGGGCCTTATTGTCTAATGCGCGGGCGCTCACGATCGCATTCACTATCTCTTTCTATCCTGAGTCTTAACTGTTTGACAGAAAAGTATTGCGAATTTGTGTTTCCGAGTTCGTTAGACAATAATGGCCTCAGGGCTACCATGCAGCACTGTCTTAAGGACCCTCTACAAAGTACTGCTATGCCACTTCCAATCTAATATTGTGTATGTGTGTAGAACCGATATTTTTACTTGTTCACCCTCCCTGACTGGTATCGGCCCTACATACTGGACTCTGACCGTGCAGAATCAAAATTTGTAGCTACTTGAACCGTCTTAATTCGGCCCTGTCGCCAAACCCTTTCTTAGCGAATGCCTACGTCATAGGTGATGACTATATCCAAATTACAGCGCAATCAGTTCCGGAAGGAGGACACAAGGTGTCAGTGACCTTTATACAGGGTATATCAAACACCCCCAGGTATTTGGACATAGCTGGCTATAGAAGCTACAGAGGTTTTTTTGCCGTCGTAATTTTATTTACGTAGTAATTTAGGTAGGTAATATTTTTTTAGCTCCTATGGCTTTGGTTATAACACTTGCAATGAAGAAGTAATTGACAAGGACGTTTTATAAATAATCCTTAGTCTTTAAAAAATAACTTGGATAAAGGCAGAAAAATAGTTATGGTTAGGTATCTAGCTATAAATCGAGCGTATAAAGTGGTTACAAAACATCGATAACAATGCGAATAGTTTTACCACCAACGGATTGTGCACGTACAGAGCATGGCTCTCAAAACTGTGCCGTTCCACTAAAGTACCTACTGTAAATAATGCCATGGACGATATTTATGTTATGTAAGTACAAATGTACCAAGGCCTAGTGAGCACAGTAATACGTGTAGGTCAGCCATTGTTTAAATCTGTACCAGATCATCTTTAAACCGCGCTAGGTTCATGGCTCGAGGAATTTTTAAGTTACTGGTATTTTTTTACTAAATTATCTCACTGACCCTGGAATGTTAAAGGGAAAATATTTACTTATGCTTGTTTATGTTTAAAAAAAAAATTTTTTTTATTAGAATTTTTCGAGCTGCTGTTCGGTATTACCTATTACTGGTAGTGAAGCGGCAAAACAAGCATTACGGATTGATTATAGGATCCGAATTCGTATCCCTCATAGCTTTACTTTTCGGATTTTTCAGTTTCCTAGTTTTCAGTATAGTTTAGAAATGCAATTTCTTAAGTAGGTATCTACAGAATAAACATAATTATGTTTTTGAAATCAGTCGTCTCCGTCGACCATATAAGAAATGATATTTTTAGGCTATGCCGTCCTATTTTTGGATTGTTTTCATAGGTATCTTTTCTATCCAAATCTGCGCCGGATGTAAAACACCTTTGCACAATCATTTAACAGCCTAGTGGGGTGAGTCAATCTAAATCTGAACATGTAAATAATATACTGACGAGCAAAACCAACGGATCACCTTAAATACAACAACTTCTTATGGAAAGTGACCCGTTTTTTGCATGGCAGTGTATGTAAACTCATTCACACTTCTCACCATCAGCGATTGCTGCATGTATGTAACTAGATAGCCATAGTTAATGGACATCTCTTTTTCAGTGTTGGCATTTTGTCGCTCGGCGTTGCTTCATTTAGTACAAGTAAGTAGGTATTGCTTTTTTAGAATATCCTAGCCAATCAACGAAAACAAAGCCCTAACGTATCGTCCTATCCAGGTAGATGGTTGTGATTACTTACCATCAGAAATAGAGAGAGAGAGAGAGAGGGGGGGGGGGGGGGGAGAGAGGGGGGGAGGGAGGGAGAGGGAGGGAGAAAGAGTAAGAGAGAAAGAAAGAGGGAGTTTTACATGGTAGAGTAGAGTTTGCCAAGCAATTTACAAGAAAGCTTGTTTCTTTATCACACAGCCGGTAGACTACTGCCACCTAGCGGCGACATGCGAGCACGACAACGCGCAGATCTGCGGCTCCGACAGCTGCGACAAGCGCTCCTTCCTCGACGTCTGCGACATGTACGAGTACAACTGCGATAATGGGAAGCGTAAGTATCTGAATCTGAGCCTCTAGTGTAAGTTTTCACAAAAAAACGTCTCGAAGGCTTTCTAGTAAACGTCTGAATTATTATGGTGTAATGGTGTGTGTGTCAGCGCCACTTGCGGATCAAAATGGCAACTAGTTGGCCTTTTACTCCGAAATTCCATCTTCGAAATTCGTTTCGTGCAGTTCCGCTCACACTAATAGTCATTAATCTGAGAGTGAAAGGGAACTTCGAAAATCAAATTTTGGAGTAGCCCTACTGTTCTCGTAGTATATTTAATTTTTGTGACCGAAAACTTACACTAAGCACCTACCCTAGCTGCCTAGTTAAGAAGAAATATAGGTACGCATACTATAAAAAAAACCCCAACGCAAAATGGCGGAACGTATTATCAAATTTATATTGCAAAACACGCTTTTTAGTTGACAGCATTAGATCCTCCATTATCAAATGTATGATCAACTTGATCAAGAGATGATTTTTAAAACTAATAGTTAATTATATATTTCTGGTTAGTTTCGCCGCAGTAAAGTTGTTTTTTTTTACCATTAACCCATTATTAACGATTCCAAACCATTACTAACGCGTGTTATAGCTATTGTGTTGATAATAACATTCGAAATAAGCACAGCTAAATAAATATGGATTGTGACAAACTAACAAATCTTGTGTGCTATTCGAGACAAAAGATTACTCAGCTTCAAGCAATCAAGACAGTGACAAATACTATGTAAATTTGCTATGTGATTGGAGTAAAACTATAGTTAAAATAAGGATTAAGATAACGCTGAACAGTGTTGCATACTTACACTCCATTCCATGATTGAATATCATTAGACAAATTCGTGAGCATGCTACATTGGTAATAAAGAATTAATAAATATTCTGACTGGAACGTTCCAGTAGCTTCTCTTCCCGCGCAGATGGTAATGCCCATTGAGGGAATCGGCGCAAATCGTAAAAATCATGTTATAGGCGATATGGCTAGCAACCCATCACTATTTTGATTCTCCATCCCACCTACACGCCCACAGTCATACTAAACGTGGGCTTAGGTCTTGTTACCCTATAGCTCTGTCTAGTCCGTAGGGGATAAAGATGTGATTTATGTTTGTATGTATATGTCTGGAACAAAAGCCTAAGTATTAAAAATAATTATCTTCGATGATTTTGTACAGCTTCAAGAAAGGTTATCAATTCCACTTTTTTTAAAGACACCTCAATCCTTCTATATCCGTGCTGCTTTTCGAAAGGTTGAAAACCGTGTTGAAAAGGGATACCAATAAAATGGGCACTAGGTCGCCGTGCCAGCTTAGACTAAAGAACCGGGCTATAGGAATAACATTATACTTAGAAAATAACGTTATACTCTATCCAACTAAATTTCTACGTACCTAAACTTGCGATGAAAACTCACGACCGAATGAATCATGACGGAAATTGTGAAATGTCTGTAGGACAGGGAATTCTGCGACATGACAACAGCCGCTCAATGTACTAGCATACCAGTTACAACGCAAAAATTAAAAATTAAAAAACTTTATTCAGTAACTTAAATTACAATGCATAATGCAATACGGAATGAAATATAGTAATTTTGTTTCCGTACTTTCAGAGTTTACGGTAACCCAGTGTCCCGGCGTCGCCCAGCCTTGTAATTATTGTTGAAGACTTTAATAAAGCTAACCTTATTTTGATTGTAGTTTTACTCCAACGTTTAATCCACCATCGTGACCGTGACTTGACTTCACTATATCGCGGAGATAGCAAACTACCACAGTATATTATATAAGCTAAAGCAGTAAGGAACCTACGAACAAATCGGTTGAAACGAAACACGCACACAGGCGCGCGCTTTACACGGCCCCTAAGGGGACCTGAGCCTGAGCGGAGTGGACGAGGTCCCCTTAGGGGCCGTGTATAGCGCGCGCCTGTGTGCGTGTTTCGTTTCAACCGATTTGTTCGTAGGTTCCTTACTGCTCTTGCTTATATATATACTGTGACAATACTGTGGGGAGTATCACAATAGAGATCTCTCCAGGCACAAGACTGAAGGCTATCTTTTTAATTTTTTTCTTAATCTCTGGAATTGGTATATTTGATAGAAATGTTACTACAATGTTGATTTTTTTATTCAGGCATACAAAAGGTTAAAAGTGATCTACTTATTTAAAGAGATTGGGTGTGAAAAAGTTAGTGTCACACTGTCTCTCAAAATTAATCCGGAAAATTTCAGCTGGTAGTTACGTTACTTTGACTGGATATCCTTGTAAATGTTTTTTTTTTGTTGTGGTTGACTCAATGTGTCCATACATTGGTCGATAATAGTCCATGGTTAAAGTATGTCGGCGGTAACGGTAAAGTAGGTACGGCATCAAGGGTTAACTTAAGTTTTGATGCAAAAACTAAGATGGAAAAACTAAACAGGAATCTTCAATCACACTAACAAAACCACCTAGTGACATGTCACTACATAGTATAGAACACAGTCGCCGCTGTCTGTGTATGTATGCTTAGATCTTTAAAACTACGAAACGGATTTTGATGCGGATCTTTTTAATAGATAGAGTGATTGAAGGGGAAGGTTTATATGTTTAATTCTACGCAGACGAAGTCGCGGGCAGAAGCTAGTATCAGATAAAATTCTAACACACTTTGTATACCCTACCTATCTACTTACAAGGTTTTTTAATACCTCGTCAGCATTTAGATGTGTTTGAAGTTTTAAGAAGGAAATCTGAAAATAACGCAAAAACGTCTTAAAAGCATCAAAACATCTAAATGATTAAATTGCTGGTAAGTCGATAATTAAAAATAAAGTCTAACGTTTTTAATTATATTTCGCTTTGCGTTTGCTACCGATCCATACGGAAGCAGCTTAGGACCTAAGTATACGAAGTAATAGAAAGTTGCTATTTTATTATTACCTAGCACTTGGTGCCAAACGAGCAAGTGGATCACCTGATAGTAAGTGAGCGCCACCAATGGACATCCATAACGCAAGGGCATAGACGGCTAAGATAGAATACCTCTTGTGCCAATAATGTTACCGGCTGTTTTGGTCTCCACGTCGGAACACAGTAGTGCAAGCACTGCTACTTGGCGGCAAGATTGGCAAGTACTTATTAATTGATTTGAAAAGACTGTTCCATCATTTGACAAGCATACTATCCTCCTTCTCATTGATTCCTCGCATTACGTACCGAGTTTTGACATAAATATACCTAATGTATCGAAAACTGATTATCATACTTAAAACAAATAATACACCCATGATAATGTGATCAACTAATCGGAACTTTAATTGGATAATTAAGTACATAAATTATTATCTTAAGACACGGTTAATGTCATTCATAAAAAGTAATTCAACAAATAGGTCAATGTCGGATTTGTTATCACAAACGTAATTCTTGTAGAATAGTACGATATTTACAATTGATCGGATAATCCCCGCGTGGGTTGTAGATCCTCGATCATTGGAGTTCTTAACTGGTAGTGTCATCTGTCGACATCAACCTGAACTCCCTGATGTTCCACTTCGTGTGCTTCATTACATTTGTTAATGTTTGCATCAAGATTAACTAGATGGCGTTATGAAGGAGTTAATAAAATAAATGTAGATCCTACGAGTATGTAACATTTATTAAGTGTATGATCTCATCTAGAGAACGACTATTTTTGTACATAAACTAAGAGTATAAAAAAGTATATGCAACTTGTTCTTGTGTAGGTCTCCTGGAAAAAATCTTAACACTAAGTAGATTTGAAAATATTAGGTACTTACTCGAGCCAAAGGTGAGTTTATTAGTTCATATTCGGCGTTATTTATAGGTACGTCGTCATTTTGATTAGGTACGTGTATTAAGTTTGATGTTTTCATCTAGGTTTCCAGGAGATGGGTGACGATTGTACGACTAATTCTACTACCCCTGAGGCTACAACAATAATAACTACTACTACTACTACTACTACTACTACTACTACTACAGACACTCCACAAACGGAAGTTGATGAGAGTGACGAAGAACATCTTGGGATGATTGTCACTAACAAGAACAACAGACAACTTTTAACTAGTCTTTTCACTTGGCCCAAATGTGAACCGAATTGTGGTCCAAGGAAATGGTCGACTACCGCGAAAGGCGAAACACGGGACTTTTTTAGAATATTAAAGAGTCTCCAATAAATAAGTGTGCATATATTTTGTTTCCGTTCCCAAAACAGATGGTTAGGTGTTTTAAATTAAAAATTAGTTTTAGTAGTAGTCCTAATTGTCAATTTGAATCGCACTCATTAATTGTGGGCTGGTTAAAGGTCAAGCGAATCTACAGGTACCTATTGACATTTTACTTAATTAATGTGATGACACATATTTCCACCTAGGTTTTCAGAAGACGAATGACTATTGTACTACTACTACTACAACTATTACTACAATCACTGATGAAATAACTACCACTACAGATACTCCTAAAACAAAGTTACGATTAAATGTGTTTGATTCAAAAGAAGTATTGATTGTAACTCGGGCACTCGCTGGCGCTCATACACATTGTGAAATAAATTGCGGCCCAAGAGAATGGTTGACTACACATAAGGGAGAAACGCGGGACTTTTTTAGAATATTAAAAAGCCGCCAATAAAACAATTCGCACACATTTCGTTTTTTGTTCAAAAATCTTGTACCTAATGAAGAATCTTCAGTGGCTCGTTTCTTGAAACTACAAGCTACAAATTTTAAAAGTTCAGACGAGCAACATGGACCCAGACAACCAATCAGTGGTTGGGATTTGACTAATGTTGCTAGTATAGACTTTTACAGCTGTAACTTGTAGCTTCAAGAAAGACAAGCTGCAAGAACTACAAAATTATAATAAGAATTCCAAAGCAGTCAAGTTACCGATACCGATAGGAATAGAATCATGAGCACAATCTTATACCGAAATGTCAAACATTTTTCAAGCATTTTCCCGTTTAATAATGCCGTTTTGAGCTGGAATAGGCAGTCATGCTTCGAGTTCTCTGTTTCATATTTCTAGTCGACGTAAACATAGTGACAATTCATTTTCCACAGAAGTACTTGATTTTTAAAATAAGGATGTTATAATGTTTATTAATAGTAGTTAAAATAGCAATTCAGTTATATTTACTATTTCGGTAGTTACTTCCATAAAATAAAATGACCTAAGTAGCTACTTAAAAGTTGTACGTGTCCACTTAGGTTTCCAGAAAAACGTTGATGGCTGTACTGCTATTCCTACGACTACTACGACTACTCCTACGAGTACTCCTACGAGTACTCCTACGACAGCTGCAACTACCGAAATTGTTACTACTACTGAAACCCCTGACGTTATTATCACAACAGAGGATTCAGAACCGGAACACGAGTATACACGACAAGAACAACTAGCAGAGCGTAAAGCAAAAACCAGCAACAAATACGCTTCCTCCGGTTGTTGTGGCCCAAAAAAAACCTGGTTGACCACCGTTAAAGGGGAAACCCGTGACTTTTACAGAATACTAAAAAGCAAGTAATAAAATTGTACACAAATCAAGAACCTTGTTTTGTTCTCAAAATATCCAACAGGGTGAACTTCAGTACCTACCTAAGAAATCAGAATTCAAGCCCTAAATTTTGACTTTACTAAATCCTATCTTAGTGAGTCTAATCATAAGGCGCGCTAAATCCTTACCCATATTTAAATCTATGTTGAAGGAGCACTATCTGTCATCTTGTGCATGAATCTTGTAGCTGGTTTTTTTAGGTATGTGTGTATGTGTCTATTTATATCTCCATTTATTGTAAATGTGTGTTTCATGTATAATATATTGTGTATTTCAGTACTTAGTGTATTAATATATATTCTAAATTGCACCACCTGCTCAGATCTGTTCTGTTCTCCAGTCCATTATGGTTGCCTGGTAGAGATCGCTCTGTAGCGATAAGGCCGCCTATTGTTATCTTGTAATATTCTGTATACCTTTTTCTGTTTTGGTTGTTATATGTGGTGTTCAATAAAGAGTTATTGTATTGTATTGCGATAAAATAATATCAAAATCAAACAGAGTTATTTTTTACTTTTAAAATATCTATAATTCATTATACAATATTATTTATAATTATATTTACATTTTAAGCCTCCTCCTCTTATTTAATTAATTGTTCATATAATTCGGAGTTTCCAATAATTGTACTATTCAGTTGACTAGCATAGGTGCAACAGCGTCATTGCTCGATTTCTTCCTAAACGCATTGATAAAGAAGTCATCAGCGAATATTTTCTGATTCCCCTTGTAATACGCTTCGATCTCCAATAATGTTTTGCTCTCTGTTTCTGGCAGGAAGAAGTATAAATATACAGAGCCAATAAAACCGCATACGGCGTACAGAGCGAAAGCCCCACTGAGGTGTAACGCTGCTTCGATGTTGTAGTTGGTTTTAGTCGCGACAAACAACATGACGTAGCTGAATGCTGCAGCAAGACCTGTTGCCATTCCTCGACTCCTGGAAAGACCAAACAAGCATATGATTTTTGCAAACAGCCGTAATATTTTTTTAAATCCAATCTAATCCAATAAGTTGGCTTTATTTTCCTATTCTAGGTAAGTAGGTAAGTACTATTTATTCGCTCAGCATCCAATAAGAACAAGTTTGGTGGAAAGGCTGGAACACCTTAATTATATTCTTACCTGAAGGGAAACACTTCTGACAGCACTACCCACGGTATTCCCAAGCTTGTGAAGCAGACTAACATCATGAACAAAACGATTGGCAGCGTATCCGTGCCCTCGGGGAATGTATGTTTCTCGTACGAGAACACGCTTTGTGGTAGGCTGGTGCCGGCGTAAATGCTGATGAAGAGACTGCAGAACGCCGTGGCGGAGAGGGATCCTATGACTAGCTTGCGTTTGCCTATTAATTTGACTATTAATGCTGAGAGCAGGTTCATCACGATGAATACTGCTCCGACTAGTACCTGAAAGTAAAAAAAGAAGATACAGAGACATTTCAAGCTACTCCTTATCTAAGCTCGAAGTAGCCACATAAAATTAAAAGTATTGTAAATATTTTATTGAAAACGACCTCTCTCGTGAAAGTTACATTAGGTTATTTAACAGTGATTTAGAATTATATTTGGCGTTAGACAGGAAGTGTGAAACCTATCTATTTATTAAGTCTATTATATCCTGCTCAAGTTGGAATAATCTCGTACTTACCACTATTGTTTTAGTCTCATATTTCATTCCTAGGGCCTTGCAGAAATTCACCATGTTCGGTCTGATCGGCATGAGACCACTGAATAAGTAGAACAGGAAATATGCCATCACCAGTGTGAAAGGTCTCATGGTTTCTTTAACAAGGAATACGTGCTTGTACTTCAGGATAATTCTTCTGATCGTGTTAGTCTTCGTGTGCTCGCAGGGATGGGAATAGACCCTGTCTTCTTTGAGGCAGATGACACATTGGTGGATAGCGTCATTGTATTTGAGCAGTTGGTCGAATTCTTCTTTCACGTCTTCAGGGTTGCACCAGCCTCGGAGACGGCATAAGGAGCGAAGGGCATCTTTTTGTCGTCCTTTGGATAGAAGCCATATTGGTGTCTCGGGGACCTGCATTTATTGTTAAATATTTTAATATTGATTGTGTTTTTGATGGACCTATATCATTTTGTAAATGTCTGGGCAACTCGAACGTGGTTAATCCGTCTTTTAATGTACCTACCTATGGATCACCATGGTAGCAGACTAGTATTAGAAGCTAAGTGCCAATATCTTTACTTTAAGTTAGCGAAAAGACTAAACACGTTTAAAGTCTTTACAATATGTAAGAAATGTAGGTAAGTACTGCTTTTTTTCTCATCAATGAATATAAGTCGAGGCAAGCTGACGAGGCTAAGGGATTTATTACGTAATCATAATTTCTCGAATAATGATTACAAATGGTCACGCACAAGCGCACAACCGACACTTAAATTGTACTTATGGTGGAGCATCCAGCACCGTTGTCACTGGCTTAAGGTCGCTTCTAACAATGCGAGCATGTGCCTACTTCCGAATATATTTATGCTAGACAGGAAAGGCATAGGTACGTGCAAGAGGTACACTTAATGGGAAGTAATCGCCGCTACACTCTTCCATGCTGGTCTGGGAGTAAAGAAAAAGCATAGAATGTGCCAGTTGCTTCTCTTCCCGCGCAGATGGTAAAAGCCCATCGAGGGAAAATCGAGTGAGCGAAAATCATAGGAATCATGTTATAGGCGATGCGGCTGGCAACCCTTCACTATTTTGATTCCCCTTTCCACCTACACGCCCACAATCATGCTAAACGTGACCTTAGGTCTTGTTACCTTAGGTTCTGTCTACCCCGTAAGGGATAAAGACGTGATTTATGTATGTATCACTCGCAAGACCAAATAAATTGCAGTAACGTTGCAAACTTCGATAACTAATATGGAAATTATGGAATTCCTTTAAATCTGAGTGCCTTCCACATGTAAAATGATCTGACAAGAGTGTCGTCAACGATGGCTTGAACAGTCTAACACGAAAAGACGCTTGTATACTTACAAATAACACCACAAGCATGGTAGCCAGTGGTACGGAGAGCGACACAAGGGCCGCTTGCCGCCATGGCAGCACGGTACCCAGCAGATAGGCCAAGAACATGCCAGCTGATGTGAAGCTGTTCGTAAGGGTTGTGAGTACCCCGCGCACTGACGAGTCGCTGGAACATGTCAGATATTTCATGTGAAAGTGTTCATTTGTTACAAGACAGACGTTAGGTACATATGTATAACTTTGAGCAGCGACCGTGCTTAAAATTATCTGAAGACTGCCCAAAGTTCAGCAAATAGATAGTTATTTGCGCCTGAACCAAACAACTGGCAGTAGATAATTTTGAGATCATGGAGTCCGAAGACTTTTTGCGCAGCTAATCGTTAGTAGAGCAAACTAGCCTAATTAAAAACAAAAATCTTTTCTCACCTTATTTCTCCGACATAAGTAATAGATGGTGCTTCCATTATACCAGTTCCGATGCCCAGCAGAGCATTTGCAACGAACAGGGAGGGCACGTCCCAAGCATAATACATCAGTAGCCACGCGATCAGGTGCGGTATGTTCACCAGGAACAAGGCTTTCTTCCGCCCGAAGTAGTCCAGTAGCGGGCCCGAGAATATACTCCCGAGGGGCTGACAGAGGAAGGCCATCCCACCTGAAAGATAGAAAATATTATATATCAAAGAGTGTTTTGAACACTTATTTAATTAAATAAATATTTTGGGCCAATTGACCTAGTATGAAACCAAGCAAAGCTTGTAATATGGGTACTAGACAACGGATAAACATACTTCTAAAGATAATTACATACATAAAAAAATATTAAACATCTTAGACTCGACAACAAACATAAGTATTTTTCATACAACAATAACTGCCCCGACCGGGGATCGAACCCAGAACCTCAAGTTTCATAGTCAGGTTTTCTAACCACTAGGGTTTACGGCCGTCGGCCAAATGTATAGTTAAAAGAGTTGAATTGGGGCCCCAGACGGCCGAGTTGAATTTTGCGCGAATTTAAAATTATTTACTATGATAAGGTTCTATGATGCCCAGAAACGAATTAGGTTGATTCTATTACGCGTATCATTACTTCTCGCTTTGTCGTATTCAGGAAAAAATATGGACTATAGTATAGGCGATAAGTACCATTTGTAACTACAAAACTTTACCTAACTGGCGTCGTAACAGAATTAAGTAGCTTACTAAGTGAATAACTTATAAATTTTGACTTAATGAAGAAAAATATGCTTACTTTACATGGATGACTATTTTTCCTAAGGCATAATTAAGTCATAAAGAGCTTTTTATTACATTCCATTTGTGTTACCTTGGTTAGCGTTTCGTAACACGTCATTATAATCAACAACAACGCCGGACGTCTAACAAAACGTACTGGGGGCTACTCCGAAGTTTGTATCATATCGTCCCTCTCCCTCTCTCTCAAATTAACGGGTTTTACGGTGAGCAGAACAGCATGAAACGAACTTCGAAAATCGAATTTCGGAATATCGAGCCTGATTCTGAATGCTTAAGCGGATCATTAGATGCTCATAAATTGTAACAATGATACATTTAAATACATACATAATAAATATGATCATATTTTCGACTTAGCAGTGTATTTGAATATTCCAATCAGATTCAAATGTATTTATAATATTATCACCATCCACATTTTATTTGATTTATGAGTATGCATAAGTACTACTGAGTTTTTTCAAATTATCTAAGAGGGAGCTGGAATTAAAAAAAAACGCGACTGCTCGAAAAATAATATAGACACGTACTGATTATTTCATAGAGGACCAAATTTCACTCTCTATGGAAAATTTTACGCAGCGCATACAAAATACCAAGCCGTAGACGTAGAACTAATGAAAAAAACAATGTAAACAGATTTCCTATGGAGTAAATAATTATATGGAATCCGATCTGACTCGCTTTCAATGCTGGCATTCTACGGGGACTTCTACCAAATATCATCATCATTGCTTTAAAAAAAAATATGTTAGAGAGGCCAGACAAACGAACTAGTGGGTCACCCGATGTTAAATGATCACCACTGTCCAGACACCCGCAGCGCTTTACGCGATGCCAGTGCGTTGTCGGCCCTGCAGAAAATTGTACACTCGCCTCTTAAAGGCACCCATTATTACAAAAGATTTATACAACGGTTGGAAGAAATCTGTTCCCCATAATGAGATAATAGTTAGTCTAACTCCGACGTGACAACAAGAGGGCTACTCCGAAATTAGATTTTCGAAGTTTGTATCATACCATCCTTCTCTCTCAAAATAATGACTATTACATACATAGATCACGTATTTAATCCCTTACGGGGAAGACAGAGCCTAAGGTATCAAGACCTAAAGGCCACGTTTAGCATGATTGTGGGCGTATAGGCGAAAAAGCGTAATAAAATAATGATGGGTTGCTAGCCGTATCTTCCATAACATTATTTCGAAGATTTTAGCCCATTCCCTCGATGGGCTTTTACCTACGCGGGAAGAGCATTGTACATTCTATATTTTTTTCTTTGCTCCCAGACGAACATGGAAGAAACTATTGTGATAGGACCCACACGAACGAACTTCAAAAACCGAATTTCGGATTATATGGCGTGCTATTGTTTATTTCTGCCAAAAACAACTGTCCAAAATAAGAAAGAAAGTAATCGACATAAAATATTGTCAGTTTTTTTTTCTGTAGGAAGTACAAGCTGAATAGTTCAGTATTCAGTATTTATTAAATTGCAACATTTTGTACAAAGTTTTGTACATAATGATGCCCTGTTAGGACGTAGCAACTTATAATTAATAATTATAGCTAACACATGGCAATGCAGCAAAAAATTATACAATTATTGTATGAAACATGCTTAGGCGAAACTTTAAAATAAATTATATATCTAAAGACTAACTGGGTTAGGTACATACTTTATGCTTTAACATAAAATAAAAATTACTTACAAAATATGGTGAGATCATATCTTTTATAATAACAATAACTATAAAGCTATAAGGAGATCAGTTATTTTATTCTTCTAGGTACTCATTTATGGTGTAGTTATTTAATGGAAGGGTCAGAAGCCTTGTATTGTGATTTCCTCTTCAGTTTTAGCTCGGTTATCGAAGCACTGACCTATTAAGGTCACGTGCAGTTAGTGATCCAGACAATGGCCCTTATCTTCTTATTGCCAAGAATCATTGTGTTGTTCAACTCTGGAACTTCTAAAAAAGTGAACCAGAGAATGATGTTGAATCTTGTTATGTGTGGATGTATAAAAAAGGTGCTAGAAAATTAGGTGCGAATATTTTCAGGGTACATACATACACAAATCACGTCTTTATCCCTTACGGGGTAAATAGAGCCTAAGGTATAACTAAAATAAGTATCATACTTGCAATGAAGAAGTAATTGACTAGTCGTTATATTAATAATCCTTAATCTTTAACAAAATACACATACATACATACATACACACAAATCACGTCTATATCTCTAACGGGGTAGACAGAGCCTAAGGTAACGAGACCTATCAGGCCACGTTTAGTAAGACTGTGGGCATACAGGTGGAAAGTGGAATCAATATAGTGATGGGTTGCTAGTCGCATCGCCTATAACATGATTCCTATCATTTTCGCCCATTCCCTCGATGGGCTTTTACTATCTGCGCGGGAAGAGAAGCAACTGGTACATTCTATGTTTTTTCTTTGCCCAGACCAGCATGGAAGTCACAGAAGTCATGGAAGTTTCAGGGTATAGTAAATAACCTAAGAATCAATTAAAAACACAAATTAATTATGTCTTGTGTAGTATTTTTTTTTGTTTCATAAAAAATAATAATTACCATTACCCTCCAAAGATAATCATTCTTGCATATAATACTGCAATTATTTAAGCATGAACTAATTAACAACGATGCAAATAATCGATTCTCAAAACATCCGCATTTGATTTTCTAGCACACTGTATGCACACTGGCAAACTCGTTTTAAGAACTTTACATTTAGGAACTGCTTTCCCTTTCTCATAATTATCTATGGATCTACTCGTATATAGGGAAGGATCTTTAAATAGACAGAGCCTAGGGTAGACAGCCTAGAGCAGTGGTTCCTAACCTGGGGGTAATTACCCCCGCAGGGGTAAAACGGAGATTCTAGGGGGGCAACACGGGATGGCACGAAATAGTACTAAAATAGCAATAAACAAAATAATAGTACGGTTAACTCCGAGATTTATATATTACTTTACTTACTAGTTACCTAAACGTGCAATTTCTTACATAATAAACATATTTTCGTTCGAATTTGTGTGGTTTTAATTATTTTAAATTAGCTAGGGGTAAACTCAATTCCCATAATTGTTCACAGGGGTAGTGTCATTGAAAAGGTTAGGAACCACTGGCCTAGAGTAACAAAACCCAATGGCCACGCTTATTATGATTGTGAGCCTACCTATATATTATGGGTGAAAAGGGGAGTATTTAAATATCGTAAACATATCGATATACTGGTGCAGTTATTGTTACATTGATTGGCTGACGCGTTGCAGCCAGTGAGACATTTTCATTTGTGTGTTTCCTTTACCAAACAGGGTTTCAGCAGAGTTTCCGAGAAAGAGGTTATGCAATCTTAGCATGCAAACGAGACTATGGCCCTATATAGTCATCTGACACGCAATTTTATAAGCTAGTTTTAAGTTTCATATCTATTCAATTGACCTGAATACCGATGAAGCGTGGAAGGCACTGACAAGGCTTCGATACCGGAAGTAAAGTGACACTCATGTTGGCACTAAGTATGCTTACTTACGTAACTTAATCAATGGATTAAAGTTGCGGTTTAGTTGATTTATGAAATGGCTTTAATCACAGACGCTTGAGAGCGTTTCATACTTCACGTCTGTCAGTTCATATAGATCAGGGGTTCCCAACCTATTACCCTATGCGCCTCCCTCAAGTTTATGCTAAAATACTACGCCCCCCTTGTCCCAACTCAACTACGATGGAAATGAAACAAACGATCTACAACATACTATTAATGATTAGCGAGAACATTGCACTTGCACTTTATTAATTTTATGAATTTTAATAAATACCTAAGCCGCTGTGGGACACGCCCCACTGGTTGGGAACTCCTGATATAGATACATGGAACTATGAAATGTAATAAGCCATATGCGAAAGGATTTTAACAACCTTTAATAACGCTCATAGCTTCATTCAAATCGTACCGACTTTTAGCAACCTGTTTATTATTCAATTATGATGTAATATTTAGTATGAGAACATTTTCGCATTTTCAATACATTAGGGCTTAAAATGTTGGTGAATAAATGCGCACTCACAAATTATACTGTTGCAGACACGTAGTCATCAAAAATCTTGGAAATAAAACCGAATTTCCTATCTCAATTACAAACATAAACTACTTAATACAGTTTCATCAAATTATAACGCCTACTTTAATTCTATGAAAAAAAATCAAGATAGAACTGGTTTTTAAGTTTCAAGTCTAAAACCGGACGGTAGAATTTCAAGGAGAAACAAAAAGTTACAAAAATACCCGGATCTGCGGCAGGGTTCCGTCCTTAGAATATTTCGTATCCAAGTAAAACTCAGTGTATATGCTTCTACTTGATCACCTCATAAAAAGCATAATTTTTCAGTCAGTCTAATTTTGAAATAATTCACTAAATTAGTCATATTTCGGAGGAAGAAACTAATATTGTCGTATATACGACAAATTTCTCGTCCTTTCGTGCAAAAAGAAGGGTCAGCGAAAAACATGCATATCATGAAACTCAATAAGTACCTACCTACATGAAACTATAATAAATATAAATTTGAAATTAATTCCAATAAAATTCGGCAGCATGGTCCATGGTCGTTTGAAAGATTTACCTTAATATTTAATTTGCAGTTGGTAGAAACTTGTGCACGGCCCATCCAGATAGTTACCACCATTATATTCCTGCCACTAAGATTGTATTCTTGAGAAATGAACTAGCAAAAGAAATATCTCAGCCCTCAGGGTTGCCTGCTTATTTACAATCTCTCTGATACCTACTGAGCAGCCAGCTGTGATGTGATTTACCATCCGACGTTCTGCTTCCCGTTTGATTCTTTTGTTTCATAAAACAAGTTTATCACTTATTATCAGCTGACGTATGTTTATGGGTTTGTAGGTAGAACATAAGCACATCCTATTCCACTACTCATAAGATCTTTGTTATTCACACTATGTTCTGGCAATAAATAACTTTGACTTTGACTTTGACTTTATATTGTTTCATTAAAAATCCTAACGGTGTTCCGTATGGCAACAGAACTCCGATTCTGCTCATAGTACCAAGAGCCTTGAGATCGATGAAAAGCGCGTGTATCACTAAAGATAGTTTTTATGGTGTCATCTAATTTGCAATGCTAATGTATGTGAATGAATCGAATTTTTCGTTTGAATACTTTTGTTGCATGAAATTACCGGTGCAGTATAATTGTGAAAAAATAACTATTATTATAATAGCAGTAATAAGTAATCTTAAATTTTGCTAAAATTATGATAAAATTAATAAAACATATTGAATTTAGACTTTTAGCTATACCTACTAAAATAACGTGATTGACTAAACTAAAAAAATGACCGACTGACGGACAACACACCACATATACCACCATAGCTATAGACTTGAAATTGTTTCTACACATTCTTTGAGGATCATAGAGGAGCTGAAATTAGGAAATTGCTAAATAAGAAGAATCCGCGTGCATAAAGATCTACCTAATCAATTATAATATGATTCAAACTACTTCGGAAAAAACACTGAACGACGATCATAAAGATAAGTTTTGCAATAGTTTAATACTTAAGAAGAACAACAACAAAAAAACTGTGGATATTTAGATAAAAACCAGTATACTTTAACTCTACTTTGCATTTAAGCACAGCCAAACATGTCAATTATTAATAATGTGACATTAGTTAGATCGATTATTGGTTACACAAAGTATTCAGCAATTCTTTAAATAAAAAACCGAAATCTAACCAATGCAAATTTAATTTAGAAACTAGATCGTAAAGAACTTTTCACGTATCATTTCTGGTCCTTCAAGTACATTCGGAAAGACCGTCATTGCTCTAAAGAGTACGCCGCAAGAAATTTGTCAGGAAGTCATGTCAGACAAAGGACACTTGTACAAAATAGAACCCTTAACCTCTTTGTGCATAATGAACCTATACCTCCGAATTGAACATTCTCTTTTTGATATTTACTTATGATATTGCAGGTATTCTGGAACTCTCACCTCTTTAGTCCGGTATGATGTTATCTAACCTAGGTTTACATGAAATTCAATACCAAAAGAGAATTACGTATATATTAAGTAGGTAAGTAAATTAATTTTGGTGTCCGATTACCGAGAAGTTGCTTGTTTTTGTTAATTATGGATTATCATATGGTAGAGTTATATTTCAGTTTGAATATTAACGGGTTTGTGTTACAAAAAATATGCAAAATACGGTTACGGTCAACTAGGGTTAATATGTACCTATACATCGAGTTTATAAGCAATATGCCGGAAATGTAGTTTCGTTTGTACGGAATTCGCTGTAGCGATTGCTGCACTCTGATGGGCCGACCTGGGTCATTATAAAACATTAGTGTATTTTTACACAAATATAAATTAATAGGTACATGATGATAAATAATTAAAATTAGACGATCTAATAGATCTTATCTACAGACTTTTCCTTCTCATTACCATCATGTAAATTACAAAAAAATACACTCATTCTAATTACACTATGGGTATTTAATAAAATACTCAGTACCTATTAAATTGACGTTATTTTAAGACTGCAATAGCGTTACTCCATAAATATTCAGTTTTATTTCATTATTTTGCAGTGTCAGTTTATTTTAGGTTATTGATTTAGGTTGGTGTTAAAGGTTAGCCTATGTCAATCAGAGACATCTTAGCATACTATGTATTATACATATGTTATCACACTGTATAAGTACAGGTAGTTGGCTCCCTTACCGAACCACGAAGCTTGCTTCTCGTTGATGGAAAGACCTTCCTTGGCGTCCAGGACTTCCGGCAGGACCATGGTGACGAAGCTGATGGACATGCCCAGCCCGACTAGAAGCAGATCCAGCGCCAGGCATGCTAGCACCTGGAAAACAGGTTAAAAGTTCACTTTAACTATACCTGTAATTGGTCTACTGAGCTGGTGCTGGATGTTGGCAACATTTGCAAACGCAGCCCGAAGTTAACAACTAGTACATTAAAAAAAAAGGGGTAGCCTAGTTGGTTTGACAGAGGGTTGTGAGTTTGAACTCAGGCTCGCATCTCTGAGTTTGGGGGAATTTATGTGCAAAATCTCACTTGAATTTATTAATTAATTTTTCGGTGAAGGAAAACGTCGTGACCTACATACAGCAAGCAATTCAAGGGTGTATGTGAGGTTCCTATAGCATGGGAATTATAGCCTAAGGTATCTCATTATGAGAGGAGGCCTGTGCCAAGCAGTGGGACTAGGACATAAAACAGGCTGGATGCAAAATCGTAGGATGAGAGTTTTTGTACTTTAGTTGTATTTACGTTATGAAAGTTAACGTAAATATTATTTCATTTCACAGTCAAATTTATGTGAATCTACTAGATTAAGATATATGCATATTCATGTTTTTTTAATCTGCCATATTCAGAGGTGAATCACACAATCTTAGCTTTGGGTACAAAATATCAACTCAGTGTGTAGAATTACATTATTTACAATAATGGGACGAGTTCGCAAAAAAATAACTACTTAGCAACATATTTTAACGCAAATATGTCAAACTTGTTTTGGTCAAAATTTACTGATATAACATTCCTAGAACTTTGATAAGTCATCAACATAGAGAAATAAAACAATAGAGTGGAAATATCACACAATTTGTATTGAAAATTTTTCGCCCAACCAATGTGGCGATTGCTGCACTGCTGGCTGGCAAAAGTTCAAACAGAACACTAGAGTTGGGTAAGCAGATATTATGATCCAAATTCTCACGATAAAAATAATTCATAATCGATCGATTTAGTGACTAAAATGGTTTTGTTATTTATGTGGTCGAAGTAAAAACTATCGCACGAAACTAGTGCTAGTATGATGCATGGACGTACTATGTATGATGTAAGTGATAAAACATTATTATGCTGCGGATTTTGAGAGCCTGTATTACTGCTCTATTGGTTAGTTTGTCTATGCTCAGCAATTACCTAAATAAAAGTAATGAAAGCGGAGACTTAAAATGAATTTGGTAAGTAAAAAAATAGGTTAATAATCGTGTAGGTAGAAGTCTAAAAAAATTATTAGGCCCTCGATTCCTGTCATCGTCGGCACACCACTCTCCTCATTTCCTCATCTAGGGCATTGATCAGACTCAGAAATAAAAATAAAATATCATTTTAATCTGTCAACAGGAAGGGGGCAAACTTACTATTACTAAATTAGACACAAACAAAACAATAAAAAATCCAACGACAAAAGGGGTCAGCTAAATAAAACCGTTATGAAAAACAAGTTGCGTAATTTTATAAAATACACTGTCATCAAATGGAAATAATACATTTTAGATCTATTTAATTTGTTACGTTTAAATCTTTTGACATTTACACTTGGCTAGCTTACGCCCGTGACTTCGCTCGCGTGAACTTCAATTTTAAAAGACTTTAAGTTTAAGTACGAATTTGAGTAAAACCTTCAATATCTTATATCTCTTATTTCCGACATCCGATTATGATGAAACAAAACCTGTGAGGCGCTTCTTGCTAAGCTTAATCTGCTTGTGAAAATATTCATGAAATCCGTTCAGAAGTTTCAAGGATATAGTGTGAACAAACACACAGGCAAATACATTTTAAAAAAACATGCTGCTGCAAACTCAAACTCAAACTTTTATTTGCTTTGATACAAGATACAATATACAAGATCAAACCCTGTAGGGGCACTGCAAATATTACATTTTTAATGTACAAATAGTAGTACATTACATTACATTATAAATTTTAACTGTAAACCAGTTTTCTTAATTTCTAAAACATCTTTATCTGCTTACGAGTATCATCAAAGAATTCCTGAAGGGTGTAGTAGGACTCCAGCAAGTATTTATGTAGTGTATTTTTAAAAGGTTTAATGTCTTTTATATTTTGGATGAAGTTTGGAATTTTATTATAATTTTTTATGCACTTTGCATGTGGTCCAGAATGGAATATTTTTAAGCTGGAGATTGGCAGTGCTAATCTGTTTTGGTATCGTAAGTACAAGTTACAATTTACCAATTGATGCTACGGGTGACCGCAGAGCTCGCAACTTCCTTATCGCTGTCCAAGGGGGGATTGCTGTCAGCGTCTGTGGTAGGTACCACGAGAGCCACGTGGAAAGGGGAATCAAAATAGTGATTGTAGCATCGGCCATATGATTTTTTTCTCATGTTAAAAGAACCAGGTAAAAAAAAAAAAACAAACATAATAATATTTACAAGTTCTAAAAATTGATACGAACAAACCTTAATCTAATCCTAAATACCTATATTTACAAATATCGCCCAGATCGTTGCCATGTGGCAAGGTGCTCATTATGCTGGCTACGTTTCCTCGCTGGATAGCAATGCCTATGCGTTGCCCGGTATCGGTAAATAAGATCAAATTGTGATTGATTTCTGTTTCCTTCTAGATGACATTAAAATTTATATTCCCTAGATGGACTTATCATCTGAAGATTGGTTAAATCTCGGTACCTAATTAAGTTCAAAAGCGTCAGTCCACTAAGCACGAAGTGATTTATAAAAGCAGTTTGTATATCTCGTGCTCCAACCGTCCGGTGTTGTATAACGCTCAACTTTTTGTGTACATCGCGTCAAGGCTGTACGTAGGTTACAAAACGCGGAAACTGCATCGCAATGTTACACCGCGTTTTTTGTGAGCCCGAGAACTTTTTTAATGACATGGGGTGGCAAACGGGCAAGTGATCATATGGTTGTGAGTGAGCGTCACCCATGGACATAAGTAAACTGTTATGTACTGAATAAAAACCGCAAATTAATTAATTACGTTTTTTATTATTGGAATCACACAAAGCTTCAATTCAGTTAAGAAACCAAAAAACAAAAAGGCAAAGGCACATACTCCATAGAGATACCACACTCTTCCCCGCATAAACTAAAACTTCCCGATCTTCTCAACTAAATAACACCTCTTCCCCACAAAAATATTAACAAAACTGCTTGAAAACTAAGGCTCAGACAAAATTATCTACCAGTAACTTATAACTTAACCGACATTTACTGACATTTTAGCATATAAAGGAAATATATAACCATAATGAAAATGACTTTCCTAACTCTTTACCTCATACAATCAGTATGTATTACAAGGAAATCCTACGAGGGGAAAAGCTTATTCTATTCTTAATCCTAAGCAAATATAACAATAATAAGTTTCTAACTCTTGGCATCATACTATACAGTACACATTACAATAACGTCCTACGAGCAGATAAACTTATTCTAATAAACTATTGCTACAACTAATTAACTGGTTAACATGTCTCTTCCATCTATTTCCATCCACATCTATTATATAAGTTGTGTCTGGTATTGACTCTTCAATAATTATGCCTTGTATCCAAGGCTTACAACCTTTCCTATAGTCCTTGGCCATTACTTTTTCTCCCACCTTAAAATTTGTATTTCTAGACCCCGATGCTTGCCTGTTTTGCTTTTCTGACATTTCTAACGATTTTTCAATTGTTGCTGGTGGTCTTAGTAATGAAAATCTAGCTCTCAATTCTCTACCAAACATTAGTTTTGCTGGTGTGACACCTGTTGTGCTATGTTGCATATTTCTATAGTCTAATAAAAATAAATTGATTGCTGTAACCAAACGATTACCACTTTCTTTAATTTTAGTGACATGCGTCTTAAATGTGTCCACAATTTTTTCTGCAATCCCATTAGTAGCTGGATGATAGGGTGGAGAAAAAGTATGTTTAATATTGACCTGTTCACAATAAGTTTTAAAATCCCATCCTCGTCGCCAAATTGTTATGTACTGAATAAAAACCGCAAATTAATTAATTACGTTTTTTATTATTGGAATCACACAAAGCTTCAATTCAGTTAAGAAACCAAAAAACAAAAAGGCAAAGGCACATACTCCATAGAGATACCACAAAACTAAAGGACTGTGTCCCTACACGTTGGTAACAGCAGCAAATAAGTTCAGAGCGTTCGAATGTTACATTTAGTAGAATCATAGAAATGATTTTTTATTGATTTTATCCTACTAATATTATAAATGCGAAAGTTTGTGACGATGTGTCTGAGTGTGTATGTTTGTTCCTTCTTCACGCTGAAACGACTGGACGGATTTGCTGCTACTTTTTGTGCCGAAAAATTGTATACCTAGTTCCCGTGGGATAGCGATAAGCAGCTTCTGCACAGACGGGGTCACGGGCAATAGCTACTATGTACATATCAAATAAGAGGTTACTAGTGATTTATATATGTATATATGTAATAACTCTTTATTGTACATATAACAGATAAAAAAGATGAATACAGGACAACACAAATGTACCAAAGACGAAACTAAAAGGGATTTATTCTAGTAATTCCACCGGTTCTAACCTACTCTTCACGCTGGAAACCTACCACCTGGACTTTTGGGGTCTACACCGAAACTAATTTCAAGGTTCGCGCTATACCATCCCTTTCTCTCTCATATTGATGACTATTAGTGTGGACGAAAGGCGCAATACGAACTATTAATTTCGTATTTCGTAGGCCTGACAAAGATGAACTTTCTATTCATCGCAGACACGGCACATCAACAGTAAAATGGTTCTTTCATTACACAGTACACACATCAATCAAACCATTTGTACGCTTCAAACAGAGTACCGTAGTGGCATTAGAGGTCGTTTTCATAGAACCAAGGCGATGGGTATACTTGAGACCGGTTCATTTTTTAAGATCAAGGGCTTCTCAACCCAATTAGGGACATTAATTTCAAGTTACAAATACATAAAATAATGATTTAATAAAGGTAAAAACTAACAAACCTTCGCGGTGACATGTTTTAAATTTATTATGTTTAAGATTAAATTGTCATCTGATTTTGTCTTGACCTTAGATTATGGATTAATAGTACAAAATATAACCAGTGGCATTCCAAATCAAATAAATACTGCCCGCGTGAACATAATGCTTACATAACGACACAAGAACTCCACAACAGCTTCACTCAACTTAAACAACTACTATAATTTGCGGGTGGTAGGGCCTTGTGCAAGGTCCGTCCGGATCGCTACCACCATCTTACTCGCTAATCCTGCCGCTAAGTAGCAGTGCTTGCACTGCTGTGTTCCGGTGGGAGAGTAAGACAGCCGGGGAAATTACGGGCACAAGAGGCATTTCATCTTAATCCTCTAGGTTGGCAACGCATCTGCAATCCCTCCGGGGTTGCGGGTGTCTATGGGCAGTGGTGATCACTTACCATCAGGTGACCCACTTGCTCGTTTGCCTTCCTATTCACATAAAAAAAAATAAAAAAAAAAATAAAAAAAAAAAAAAACAAAATAACATATACTACTAAAATAAACAACTACTATAATAAATAAATAAATAAACATCTAATTAAGCAGTAACAAAATTCCAATATAAAATATTACTGCCAGGAACTGTTTAGAAATAAGACCTCAGACGCATGTGAGCCGTTATTTTACCGAGACAACTTTTGAACGATAACCCGTTTAAAGTGATTGTTAATGGTAAGGTCCGTCGAACGTAATAAGTTTCTACTAAAATAACATCTTTTAAAACCGAAATCAAGCTAAAAATAACGAACTGTCTAAATTCTACATTAACAGTTAAAATATCAGTTAGGTAGATCTTCTCTGAGGTTACATCGAAGCCAATTAAATAACATTAACAGTAGAACTCGTTCAGTGCCTCCATTCAAAGTAACAAGCTGTATGCAATACACGTAGTAAAAGAAACTTTTACAACTCTTCTCTATTTACATAAGTATACCTTCTTATAATGGAATAACGTGATTGACAGACAAGACACCGCATAAACCACTGGAACTGGTCTTGAAACTGCAGACATAATCCTTGAGGAGGTGCATTTACAAGGGCGTTTTTGAAAATTCCCACGGCATACAGAATAAGCTCGATTTATATTTTCACTTGGAAGATGCTATCTTCGTAACTATAATAACTATATTGCTTTAAATCAAAGCTCATTTATGTAATAAAGTTTTTTTTTTTAAATATAACTAACCGAGATGTAAGCTGTCAAAGACTTGATTCTATCTTATCTTCTTTCTATAAAAACCGAATTTAATAAGGAGTTTATAATGGCGTAATGTTTTTAATCTGTCACATGACATGTCGGTTCTCTCGTTCTAATTGTTGTCTAATTAGTAGTTTAAAATTCTTATATTTTCCGTATTCCTTGAACGATACCACTTTTAATATAATTTTTGTCGTCTCTTTTACGATGTTTTCATATTTTGTTAACAAATGTAATCAAAATAAATAATGTATATTCCCTACTGCTTATTTTTATATTCTTTGACGGGGGCAAAGCCACGGGTATAAGCTAGTTCTGTCATAAAACGAAGGGCCTACGTGACTTAACTCGTGTGACAACAACGCAGGTGATTAAAATTTTAGTTCAATAGTCGACGCATATCAAATTATTGAAAATTTCGTCTTTAAAGTTTTACGATTTTTACGGTGCCACTCCGTCTGCCTATTTCGCCAGGCATCATAAAACACGCTCTAGGCTAGGCTATAACAAGTTACACAGAACGTATGAATGAGGAAGGAACTATATTTGCTGTCATATCTGACAGTAATTAGGTATAATTATAGGTGAAAATTACCTGTTGTATGTTGTAGTGTACCTACAGACCTGATATGGGACTTAAATTATTTTTCTAATTTGGAACGCGGGGTCCTAGCGCTATTATAGCCTCTTCAAAGATGTTTCGAAGAGGCTAGTAGACGCTACGGGTGACCGCAGAGCTGGCAGCTTCCTTGGACAGCGTATTGGTATCGCTGTCCAAAGAGGAATGCTGCCACTGCCAGCGTCTGTGGAACTATGCCACGGGGGCCCCTCCTTTTTTAATTGTTTTATTTAAAGATAATTTTTAGTTTAGTTTTTAATTTAATCATAGTTTAATTTGTTTTTAATTCCCCTTTTGTATTTTTTTTTTCATTAATAAATATTAAGAATGAAAATATGTTAAACTAAAATTATTTGGAACGTCAATTTGTCTTTTCGCACACATTGCTCATCACACATACAACATGTCATTTGCTTAAGTTTTCCGCCTGCATCATGTTTTGACTTGTCGATTGGTAACTCAAAGATGTTTCCCGTAAGGTGGAATAACGAAACAGAGACATTTGGCTATAAATTATTAAGGCGACACACTCTATAACATGTAACTTAATACCATTATAATCTTATGCATACTTTGGGATCACTATTTGTCATCTAGAGCATGAGTGTTATATTAATGTTATATTTTGTACCTATATCTGTTATTTTCCATGCTGGTCTAGGAGTAAAGAAAAAACATAGAATTTACCAGTTGCTTCTCTTCCCGCGCAGATGGTAAAAGCTCATCGAGGGAATGGGCGTAAGTCTTAGGAATCATGTTATAGGCGATGCGGCTAGCAACCCATCACTATTTTGATTTCCCTTTCCAGCTATACGCCCTTAATCATGCTAAATGTGGCCTTAAAGTTTTGTTACCTTAGGCTCTGTCTACCCCGTACTTCTTCTTTCGGATTTAAGTTTTATTGAGATTGCTCTGAAGTTACTCGTAAAGCTGCATGTAGCTTACTTTGTCAATTAAAAAAAGCTGAGTATTTTTTCCATTATTGTTCATAGCATCAAGCAAATCTCTTTTGAGAATTCACTTTCTTGGTCCAGTTAAGGCCAAGGCCACTTCGACTGTACGTACGCTTTGAATCTACACATTAATTTTTCTATTAGGCAAGAGTGCTGGACCGATCTGTCAATACAGTGCTAAATTGAACGGAATTGATGGAGCATTGACCCCTGGACCTTACATTTCACATCTAGGGACGCATGCTCCGAGTTTCTAGGCATCGAAGGCCAAGTTCCTTTAATTAAGTTTAGGAGCTTATGCGTCTGACCGATATGTCATCGTGATATTTCGTCGCAGTTGCATGCATTACGATCATGGGTAGACTCCCTATAAAAGAGTTTAGTTATTTTTTACATGAAGACGTTATCTTTCGCATAGACATAGCTGCCTTGCACGTGTGGTCGTGGATTTGGTTTATTAACAGTCTGGTATACCAGCATGGCCGTATACAAGTGTATAAGAATTAATCTGATTTTTTTTTTGCAGAAGGTTGGCTTAGTTTATGTAAACAAATAAAGTTATTTTTTATTCAAAATTTAGTCACCTTTTAGACGCCGCACACTTTGAACTTCGACCAATGTTTGTAGACATTAAAGAATGAAAAATAAAAACACACTGACAGGGGTTCTCTGACTGAGTAACTTCAAATTCAAATCGTTTATTGATAATTATAGGTACACGTAAGTTAGATGACATATTTGAAGTAACCGCTATAATTTGCCTTTCAGACGTACAATATTTGCTTTCTTATAATATATGTAAAATAGTTTATTTTGTAACAATATCATGCATGGGATGGGACACCGTAAAATCATGCTCTAGAAATTCATTTATATCGTAAAATACATTATTTTTCAATATTTTTACCACAGATCTTTTAAATAATTTTACATTTTGATTTTTTATGGTATCTGGCAACTTATTAAATAGTTTTGCAGCCGTTACAAATATACTTTTTTTATAGTAGGCTGTCTTAACATCATTAATTGGCAGGACAGTAAACTTATTGTGAAATTTCCTTGAAACTTAACCAACTATTGAAGTAATCCGGATTAATTTTACGACAAAATGTACAGACAGGCCCACGTGTGATACTGCCGAGTTGTTCTAACGTGGAACAAAACAAGTTTTGCCAAAGCACCTTCATTTGGTTATCATTTCCTTAGGAAACTTTTGACGGCCGACGTATGGGGCTTGATTACAGCATCTAATTTATAACCCGTGTAGCAATTATACCATAAATCAATTGTGGGCCGTAAAATGAGGAATTTTATTTTTTTAGAATAATTACCCTAAAATAGGTGAGAACCTAATAGACGTTTCTTAATTTTAATGATCTCATAACACAAATTAAGCGTAAAAATACACTACTTTGTATGGAAAGTGACCCGTTATTTTTGCACGGTAGTATAGTTTATTTGTAAGTCATGAAATTTCATGGCTTTATCACAAAAAAATTAAACACGTCTTCTATCGATACTATCTATCAAGTCGAGATTAGGACCAATACGTTTCAGACCAAGCCGTGGCTCTTCGCCAATATGTGGGTATTGTGTGCGTGCAGTCGGCATCGAAAGTTGATAAGCAATCAAAGGGCTCAAAATGATCTGCACAACCCTTATTACCATGGCGATAGAGTATGTGCAGTTCATTTTGAGTTCTCCAACTATTAGACTCTTCAACTTCTGATGCTGACTGTATTCGTATGTGATAGACAAAACAAGTTCTGCGGGGAAGAGTTTTCACAGTTCGGCTAGTTCGGGCGTCGACGGTGTAGAACTCTACCCTAGTTTTCTTACGAATTATTACTGTCCCAAGTAGAGTTGCATATTAGTGCGCCTTTACACCAGGGCGCAAGCAATCCGGCAGCAGCAGGAACAACATCGATGTTTCCTCGTTGGTATCCATCGTTGGAATGGAGTGAGCCACCCTAATCGAAACAAGTCGCGCGGCTGTATAGTTGTAATAAGAAAGTACCTATATGCTGCTGTCGCGCTGCTTGCGATCTAAAGTGAAGGCTTACACAGTAAACGATCTATGACAATTTGTAAAAATAGACACAGTTACCTACGTGTCCAAAATGTAAAGACAATTGAACACGGCCAATTTGTCTACCACTTTATCTTTGATTGCTCGAACCATTACGAATTATCGTGGATAGGCAAGACACTTTTTAGTCATTAACTTTGTGGTTTTGTGGTTCTGTCATAATGATAACACAATTAATGTAAGCGCCAACGACTAATTGGATGAAAAATATTGTAATGATGATTAAATTGAAGTAGGTAAAGACTAAAGTAGAAGGGCGGATGGGAGGCGTAGTTGGCTCGAATCTTCGAGATCCAACGGCTACTACCTTAACACGGTAAGAAGGCAACGTTGGAGCGGTTTTAGTGGGTATGCTCCGCTTCTTCCTCTCTCCTAGCGGAGAATTAATTTAATTGTACCTAATTGCTTTATTATTATTGTTTTTGATTTTGTCATTTTTGTAGTATTCAATTCATTTGTATTATTTAATTTTATTTTATTTACTCTTGACGATTTCAATCTAAATTTTCCTAACTGACGATGTACAAGTTATGATGTATTTTTTATTGAATGAATTAATAATCTAAATCTAAATCTTACGGAGAGAGAATAGGGGAGTGCGTCTCACATACCAGCCGGGCCTCCTCGGGTACAAGTAACAAGTTTGCACTCCAAAAAAAGTAAAGTCTAAAATGAGAATTAAGAGCCTTTTTTGTATCTCCAAAAGACACGCATGAAGTATTGGAAAATATTAGAAAGTTTGGAAAGGTCTAATAAGCATGACACACGTGGTGCTATGAACGCATACTAAACTTAATCTAGAACAGATATACGCTCTATATATTTAGGTCCTTTTACTTATCAAAGTTTATCGTAGGCGTGTAGTGTCAGACTCGTGTGCACAGACCATGTTCTGTTGGCTTGAGGGCTAACTGCACAGCCTTCTAATGTAGGGAGCTTAATGATGAATGATTAGGAACGTAGCTAAAGTAAACGTACGAGTAGTGGTGTCATCGAAAAGCGACAGGTTCTAAGCCCCTAGTGTAAGTTTTCATCGAAAAAAACGTCACCAAGGCGTTCACGTAAGCGTCTCAATCCTATGGAAAAATTGTCAGCGCCACTTGCGGATCGAAACGGCAACAAAACTCTTCTTATTGTATTTGACATTTTAACGCCATGATGCATTCGACAGAAAACTTACACAGTACAAATGGGTGTGAAAGCCCTTCCAACATATTTCTTCTATTTCTTGTTTAAGCTTTGTTGCTAGCCCTGTAAATGGTTCTTATATTAGTTCTTGACTTACCTGAGAGGACACGACTTTAGCTCTGCTCACCGGCTTTCTGTCTTCACGTAACTGCGTTTGTGTCATTTTGTCCAGTCAATTTCCACGAGACACGACACGTCGCACAGATCAGTCTTACGCACTTAGTCTTACTTCCAACAAACCTATTCCATTCTTTAGCACTTTAAACAATGGCTTCTTTATTGCACACTCAATGAGTTTATCGAAGAATTATGTCAAAGTACGCTATAATTAATTTTGCAATAACAATGTTAAGGTGGCTGCTTCCGAAAAAATTAAAACTATAAAATGGTAAAATACTTCATTTGCATCAAATTGCGAGAACATTAAGTGCAAAGAATAAACTAGGAATGGTAATAAACATATTGACGATGATATTGATAATAAAGAAGTACTTTACGTTCTTATAGTCGATTCAAACTGTCGTAGTGACGGTGGTTGTCGGCAAAACCAGTTGAAATAGTTTTAAAACTCTTATAGTTAATAAATTACTTGTCAGCTGTTGTGTCGGGTTTGGGTATGTGATGAAATAGAAACTGAATTAAAGTGTCCAAGGCGGAACCGGTCATAACGCCTTCAGTTTACTTTGTTTTATTCGAGTTCCGTTTGAAGGGCTATCATTAGATTACAAGGCATTTTTTTACTATGAAATAGCTTTAATCGTTCTTTAAGAAGCATTTATATTATTTTGTAGAATATACGAGTATACGTGGGAAACAAAGAGACTACCTACCTTATAAAATAGTAAGTTTCTTTGGATTTTGAAGAATTTAAACAAGAAGCCCTAGGAATCCACGCAGTAAGGCCCTCGATATCAAAGGAGACAAATTACATAGATATTGAATATTGAATGATTTACATTTGTACAAAATGAGCTAATGTGTCGAGTATAATGTAATTGAATAAACATATCAAACTAGTGACCTGATCTTATTTCATGTGTATAAATTATTCCAAAACAAAATTTATTTGACCAATGTTAAACGCTGTGTTTATGCTGATAAAACCAATACAATGTAGGAACAGAAGGATACAGACAAATATACAAAAGGCAATAAAATTATTACAATGTATTTGTCACTATATTCATTGATTCCCCTTTCCACCTATACGCCCAAAGTTATGCTAAACGTGGCCTTTAGGTCTTGTTGCCGCATGCTCTGTCTACCCCGTAAGGGATAAAGACGTGATTAATGTATCAGGCATAGCATCTGCCTGGAGAGAGATCTCTCTATTGTGGCACTCCCCACATATCAAAGATCCACCGCTGGGAAACTGGCTTTCGAATCAGTTATTAAAAATTGGACTATTTGAAAATTTGATTGTTAAAAATAATGTTTCCTCAATTTTTGTATTATTTATTTATTATGACAAAAAATAAACATGATAAATGTTATATTATTTACAACAGAGGCCTCTTAACAGTAGATGGTTCAGTACGGGATTAGACAATCTAAATGCAATGTAAACATTTTTGCAGGCCTTGTTGTTCTACTTGATATTAAAGGTATTAAATAAACCAGGCAATGCAAATATGGACTGTTTGCCTGCCCAATGATTGTTGTTAGTAAGAAAAGCGACTCCGTGTGGAGTCACTGGCGTTTGAAGGGGAATTAAAGCAGATTACGTGCAGGTCAATGCACTGAGGCTTCAGTTCTACTTTGTCAATGATTTTCGCAACGTTGCACTTTGTAAAAGCAGGAAATTAGGAGTCGTATGTTACCATACCAACATGAAAATAAAAAAATATCCTTGCAGCTCCTTAGTTAAAATTATGGACTTGAGGAGTGGTGAATTTTCTGTCAAAATTCGTGATACTCTAGTAATGGTTTGTCCTATGACTTCTCAAGCAGAGGCTTCGAACCCCCGAGTTTTCGGAATTTATGTGCGAAATTACATTTGAATTATCATGAGTTTTACAGTGAGGTAAAACATCGTGGGGAAACCTACCATCGCCTGCAAGCAATTCAATAGTTTGTGTGAAGTTCCCAATCCGCACTAGACCCGCACTGGAACTATATACCATGCCTTCTCATTCTGAACCTCCTGCATCCGTGGTCAGATTACATGGTTAGATTGATCTCACCACGTCCATCCTTTTGAGTCCTTGGTAAGATTTCAATAGTCTAGCTATATACATTGTGCCCAGCAGTGGGACGTATATGATCTGGGAATGATGATGATGAATTTTCTATCTACTGTGTTCCCTAAACACTACAATCAACTGTGCAATTCTCTAAGTGACTGCTGTGTTCTAAAGACAATCATAACTTGACCGTTTGTCTCGTAGGCATTATATCGAGTCACGTGTCTTAGTTGCCAACTACGCATAACCTACGTCAAAATACCTGACTCCATATAATGCCTACTAGCAACCCGGACAAGTTACGTTTGTCTCCAGAGCACAGCGAACACATCACGAACGAGATTCGTTTCGAGAATTTCACCACTGAAGACCGATTTTTGAAAGCATGTCACTCAAAAGTGGTTAGCTGGAAGAGATCCCTTCTTAGGGATAAGTTCGCCTTTGTACTATTTTTCTCTGTATTTCTGTATTTTTTACATTTTTATGTGCAATAAAGAGTTTACATACATACATACAAAAGTGGTATAAATCTGTGTTTTTGCTACAAAACTAAAGCTTAATTAAATCTTCATCTACTTTAAATACAAGTAGACTAAACGAAAATTACAGCTCCAATTAATATCAACTGGTCGAAATTTTAATCTGAGCTATAGTTTTGTAGTACACAGATATTTCCAGTTTCGAATGGTACTTTCGAGAGATATGTTTTCAAAAATCGGGCCCTTACCCGTCTTTAAGTCTGAGGTATTGACTATGCAAGCGAGCTCTATAGACCATGTGAGGAAAACAATGTCTCTTGTTTAAAATCACAAAAAATACATTTCTAAATTTAAAACAACTTATAAAAAAGGTCTCTAGTGTTTACGACAGGCCATTTTTTATTAAAAAAACACAGATTTTATAACGTGTTAAGCACTTTATGAAGTTCGTATCATTAGTAGTTCCTTGTATTAAAAAAGTCTAATTTATTTCACAATCTGCTACTTTTATTGCTACTAACAGAGGCAAACTAACCTATTAGCGAATTATTGGTTATTTATTATGTAATTAATTATTTTACGAGTTCATTAAACGAGTTTTTGTCTAAGTGTCATTACATTATTATGATGAACGAGTTGATTTATTCTTTATCAAATGCTACAGTTTAATTGATTTATACTTATTGTAATCTTGTTTAAATATCTTTTTAATTGAATTATTAACCGCAGTCATATTAAATAATACAATTAATAAAAAATATATAAAAAGTTTATGAGCTCTAATGGTACGTCGACGTCAAAAATATCTTTACACTTTGGTGCCTTATCGCTCCAAGCACTTTAACAACTTCATATGAAAGTTCAAACATTAAGTTACAAGGACAAAGCACTAGATATCTTTGACGTTGACCGTGCCTCTCTAGAATCGTGTCTATAATTGTGTTCAAAATTACCCAGAACAGTTCTTAAAAGTATCTCTTATTAATTGTATTAACACGCTTCTATTTGCACTCTTGACCTTCGTTTCCAACCAACTCATTCATAATTTACAATCTGTTGTGATGGATGAAGGCTTATTCTATCCGATTTAAAAACGTATCATACACAAGTCACACAAAGACACACACATCCCATTCAAAACACTAACTACACAAGCAACACCGTCTTAATTTATCTGAGGGAACACCTTGTGAAATATTTTTATGAATGTAATTAGATAGCGAACTACAAACAAACAAAAGCTCACTAAAACAAATTAACGCAAAACATTAATAAATTGTACGTACACATTTTCTTCTTGAATTCTATCTATTGATGAAAACCTCATTTCAGTTGCGTAGTTTAAATGATCTATGCGTACACACATAAAATACATACAAAGGGACAGACGGCGGGAAGCGACTTCGTTTCATACCATGTAAAGATTTGGCGGTAACTGTACCAATGATTACATATTCACAATATTCAGAATAACTGTAGATAAGATAAGTATAAACAAGACACAGTATCTGTTCATTCACGCTGTTTCCTACTTTCGTATACCAACGTTATCCGGCCAGTTGAAGGCTACAACAGACGGACAGACTACAGTTATATAACTCTTCCTATCATTTCATTATATTAAACTAGCTGTTGCCCGGAACTTCGTCTGCATATAATTCGTTTATCGCTATCCCGCGGGAATTACGCAATTTTCCGGGATAAAAAGTAGCCTATGTGTTATTCCCGACTACAATCTATATAGATAGACACACAAAAACATAGGTTCCAAATTTCATCCAGATCTGTCCAGCCGTTCTGGCGTGAAAGAGTAACAAACATCCAAACATACTCACAAACTTTCACATTTATAATATTAGTAGGATTGAACTGAGCACGTCATAAAAACTTTTAGAGCGCCTCTAAAGATAAAATTGAGCTGTTGTGACTGCCTAACTAAACTTGTTGTAAATTTGAGCGTGCCTGCACCACTGCTGGGTTAAAGTCTACTTTCAGAATGAGAAGGTTCGGGTTGGTATAGTTCCCACGCGGGCCCAGTGCGGATCTGGAACTTCCCGCATGCCACTGAATCGTTTTGCTAGTGTGTGCACGTATCATCACGATTTTTCCTTCACCAAAAAGCTCGTGATAGATTAAATTTCGCACTTGAATTCCGAAAAACTCAGAGTATGATGCGAGCCCGGGATCGAACCCACGAGCATCTGGGGTCCGATTTTTGAAAGCACATGTGTGAAAATACCGGTCGAAAGTGGTATAAATCAGCTTATATCTCCAAAACTATAGCTCTAATCATGACTATTTCACAAGAGTAATAAGAACTGTAATTGTCTTCTAAGCTACTCGTATTCAGCACAATTTTTCACCACATTCGAGTGGTATTTTCACACATGTGCTCTCAAAAATCGGCCCCCTGCTTGAGAGGCCATAAAGCAGGGGTGGCCAACAGGTCGATCGCGACTGTTAGTCCAGTCGATCGTGGCAAGGCAAAAAATATAAATACGTAAACCAGACTGCGCAACGTAATTACCAACTGCTGATTTAAGGTTTCATGAAGTATGTAATTTGGTAGACCGCACAGGGTTTCGTTAGTAAACAGGAGATTTTGGGTCTAATCAACTTGCCACCCCTACCATAAAGCATAAGGCTTTTTTTAAAGTGCAACACTTGAACAAAAATGAGCTTATAAGATCAGGGTGAATGTGAAGTAAATACAAGGAAAAAGCGCGGGAAACGTCGGCCGTGGCGGGAGTGTTTTTTATAGCGTCTTTTGTTAAGTTAATTTAACTTGTTTAAAAGATCAGTTTTGTATATAATTGTATGTAGTAGTTTAATTTAGTTAGTTTAATATTGTTTTGTGTATATATTCTACTCTTTTTGGTAAGTTGAAATTACTTTTTTAAGGCCTGGAGTCAGGCCGAAATATGAACGAGCCCCCAGACATTGGGGGCTCTCCCCCAATAGTCGGATATAACGTTACAATAGAAAATACATTTTCCAAATTCGATGAGTCCAGCATGGACACTGAGGTGTCTTTACAAGGGACAGGAGTGGATCAACGGAGTGAACGTAAAAGGGCGCGTCCACATAAAATGTGCAAACAATGTAACAAAAGGAAAAAGCGACACAATCCGGCGTCCCGGGACAAGCTTAAAGATACAGACTGCTCTTGCCAGTTACAAGACATTCCCTCATTTGATGTTGAGCTTAGCAATGCTAAGGCTCTTGACGGTTTTCCTAAAGTATTAATGCCAATAAATAAAACTTCCATAGAAAACCACCAACACCCACCAGCTCCACCAGAGAGTACTCAGTCTTCAAATAATCCAGATAGGCTATCTCGTCCTCCATTGCAAACAGGCAGAACAACATATGAGGCATATGATATAGGTCCATTCATAGTACATGTACAAAAGTTAGCTTTGGATAATGACATCCCCTCCCTCCACCCTGTCCAATTTGGCTATTTCCTTAAGAAAAATTCTTTCAATAATATTGTTAATGGCAGTATCAAAAAGATTGGTAGAAATCGACTATCACTGTCATTCTCTGATTACAAAGATGCAAATGAATTTATCATTAACCCATGCCTGACCAAGAATAGTTTTAAAGCTTTTATTCCCTCATTTAATGTGACTCGCATGGGTCTGGTGCGTGGTGTACCCTCAGAATGGTCTCCGGACGAGATCATGGATAATGTTTCACTGCCAATGGGTAGTGGGAAAATCATTAAAATTAGGCGAATGAACTACAAAGTGCGAAATAGTTCTCCTCCTGAATGGAAGCCGTCACAGACAGTTGTTTTGACATTTGACGGGCAAGCCTTACCAAAACATGTATATATTTGCTATAATGCATTACCTGTTGAATTGTATTCATACCCAACTATACAGTGTTACTCTTGTTGTCGTTTTGGCCACACCAAAACAAATTGTAACTCACGCCCCCGCTGTTACAAGTGTGGCCAAGGCCATACTGGTGATGTGTGTTCTGTTGAAGATGATTCTGCACATTGCTGTTTGTGTTCTGGACTGCACTTCGCAACAAACAAGAAGTGCCCCGAATATGAAAGACAGACAAAAATTAAATTATACATGGCTCAGAGATGTGTGTCTTATGCAGAAGCAAGCAAAGTCTATGAACCGGTTTCAAAATCTTTTGCCGATATTGTTAAATTATCTAATGTGCAGAATATTCCTCAATCCTACGAGGCTTCTACATCACATTCTTCTCCTTTGGTTCCGTCATATAGTAGATCTTATAGAAAAAATATATTTACTAAACCTTCATCCCCTAAACAAAAACGTGTGGGGTATAATAAGCTTGAACACTTTAATTTGACAAAGGATTACAATGCTCCATCCCCTCCTAACGGGGTTGCTTTACAAGACGTCTCTAACAATAGGGAAACAATGTTCTCAATCTCTGATGTTATCCAACTCTTAACTGAAATAAAATCCATTTCTAACTCTGACCACAATACTACCGAACAACGCCGCCCAACTATTGAATCATTAAACCAATTAAAATCCTCTTATGCATCACGGACGCGAAAAAATAATCCAGTGGAATTGCAGGAGCGCTATCTGCAATAAAAACGATATAATCCATTTGCATAATAAGCTTGAACCTTTTGTCTCAACTCTGTCGGAGACATGGCTTCGACCGAATTTGACATTTCGGATTCCTGGTTATGTCATTCTCCGACAAGACAGACCTGACGGCTATGGCGGTGTTGCCATAGCTGTTAGAAACAATCTCCCCTATTCTGTATATACACTTCCTTCTTTCAGTGATGACTTCTCAGTTATTGCTGCTATTGTAAATAAGATTTGTATAGTATCTATTTATTTCTCTCGTCCTAATGTAAATATTTTTTCTCATCTCAATCAACTATTCTCCGTCCTTCCAAGACCTTTCTTAGTCCTAGGCGATTTTAACTGCCAGCATCAATCCTGGGGGAGTACAAATTCAAATTACTTTGGTGAACAGTTGTTGGACATTATAGATTCCCATTGTATTTGTATTCTAAATACTGGGCTACCAACTCGTCATACTGGTCCGAATGAAGGTGCAAGTGTTCCTGATTTATCTTTATGTTCGCCAGACTTAGCCTCAACGTTGGACTGGCATTCTCTTGCATCTTCATACGGTAGCGACCACTTTCCACTAATAATAACTTTTCCCTCTGATAAGCCCGCAAAAGCCACTTGTTCTCCTCGTTTCAAGTATAGGTTGGCGAACGCTGATTGGGATTTATTCAGTCAAAGAGTAGAACAGAAAACTATTGCGCACTCTCAAGTAGATAGCCAGATTTCTGCCGAAATTCTTACCAAAGTGCTCATTGAAGCTGCTGATGAAACCTTTTGCACTAAAAATAAGAACTGGTCTCAAATCCCTTCACCTCCCTGGTGGGATCATGAATGTACAGTTGCAATTAAGAAAAGAAAGCAAGCCGAAAAAAAATACTGCCAGGAAATGTCAGAAGAAAATTTTGAGTTATATTTAGAATCTGCACGTAGTGCTAAAAAAATATTTAAGAAAAAGAAATACGATGGTTGGCAGTCATTCTGTGCAACTATAAACCCAGAAGTCAGCCCGTCGGAAGTTTGGAGAAATATTCGTAGATTTCGATCTGCCCTTAGTAACGCACCCTCTTCGAAACTACCACTAACCCTAGCTGATAAATTCATGGATCATCTTGCTCCTCCTTCCGCACCGGAACAAAAATGTGTTCCAGTAATTATTCCTGCTTTAGTATCTATCGACATGCCTGGAATGAACTCTCCCTTTTCTATGACTGAACTCAAAGGTGTCTTAAATAATGTTACAGATTCTACTCCAGGAGAAGATGGGATTCCATACTCTTTTTTAAAAAACCTTTCGAACCATGTGCTGCTTATTTACTTGAATATTATAAATTCTATTATGACTTCTGGGTGCATTCCGAAGTCTTGGAAAACTCAATCGGTGATCCCTATCTTGAAACACAATAAACCAGCTGATGACCCCTCTTCTTACAGACCTATAGTTCTTTCTTCAGTTTTAATGAAAATAGCAGAACATTTAGTGAAAAACCGCCTTGAATGGTTTTTAGAGAATAGAAATCTATTATCCACTTCTCAGTTCGGTTTTAGGAAAAGTAAAAGCACGATAGATAGTTTAGCTATATTTACTACAGATATAAAAATAGCTTTTTCAAATAACGAATCTGTAGTAGCTTCATTTTTGGATATTAGTTCAGCCTACGATAATGTTCTTGTTTCGGTGCTGGAGGAAAAATTACGTTGTTTAAATGTGCCATCTGTTTTGACAAATTTCATTATTAATATTCTTAGTGAAAGATATATTAATTTATTTATCGATGATATCAAATTATCTCGCACTGTGTGGAAAGGATTACCACAAGGTTCAGTCCTTAGTCCATTGCTTTATAATATCTATACACATGATCTAGAATCATCATTGAAGGCATCAGCTCAGGTGCTGCAGTATGCAGACGATCTCCTTATATACATATCAGGTAAATCTATTGAAAACAATTGCCAAGGTCTAACATCCTCTCTCTCGCTCTTAAAATCATGGCTAGATCGAAATGGTCTAGACTTATCTGTTTCAAAGAGCAGGGTTGTTTTGTTCACCAGAATGCGCAGACCTCCCCCAGTCCATGTCAAGTTCGGCAATGTCATGATTCCCTCGACCAATGACGTTAAATTCTTGGGGGTTGTTCTAGACTCCAAACTCACTGGGGTTCCTCACTGTGAATATGTAGCCGCAAGGTGTGAACGTAATTTGAACATACTAAGATGCCTGTCAGGTGTCTGGTGGGGAGCGCACCCCTGCTCCTTGAAATTGATTTACAATGCTATAATTAGAAGTGTAATGGATTACGGAACTTTCTTGTTGGAACCAGGCAATGTTGCTGCTTTTAAAAAATTAGATAGCATTCAAGCAAAATCAATGAGAATAATCCTAGGTGCCATGAAGTCAAGTCCGATCAATTGCATGAGGGTGGAATGTGTGGACGCTCCATTAAACTTACGGCGACAATTTCTATCCGACAAATTTATATTTCGTTGTGTCCAATTCAGTAACCATGTCTTGATTCCTAAACTAACTTGCCTCTCCAATAAAATTCCTACTTGTAATTATTTGAAAAACAAACGTCTGCCATGTTTGGTCGAAAGTTTAAAAAGATTTTCCTCCCTCCAGGCTCCCACCCACCAAATGACCTCTAATCCATTGTTCAAATATAATTATGACTCCCTTACCATCTCTCCTGATGTTCACTCTAGCATAGGTCTTATGAAAATTGAGCATAATCAAAAGTTAACTTTTGACTACATTGCTGAAACTAAGTGGCCACGATGGCATCGAATATTTACTGATGCATCTAAACATTCTAATGATGGTTGTGTAGGCGTTGGCGTGCTTCATTCTAACTATAACATTGTTCAGAAAACCAAACTCCCTCCTGAATCTTCTGTGTTTACTGGCGAATGTCTCGGTCTAGTAAAAGCCATAGAATATATTCTCTTAATGAAACTTAGTAAGACAGTAATTTTTACAGATTCGTTGAGTTCTTTACAAGCTTTGGCACGGTTTCCATTTGGCTCACATTACCAGTTCCCTATCATTTCTGAACTCAGGCATCTGTTACTGAAATGTTTTAATGAAAACTATTCTGTGTCATTTGCATGGGTTCCTGCTCACTGCGGAATATCTGGAAACGAGAGAGCAGATCGAATAGCCAATGAAGCAGTGGAGAGTGGAGATGTTAATGTTTTCAGAAACTATGCGCATGACTTGGCGGCCCTTCCCGGGATTTATCTCAGGAAATCCTGGGATGAATCCTGGGCGGTAGATGGCTCGAAGGGTCGCCATTATCGTACCATCCAGCCTACTGTGCCCACAAAGCCTTGGTTTTGGAGACTGAAACTTGGGAAAAAAGTCGTAACAGTATTGTCTCGTATGCGGCTGGGCCACATGTGCACCCCAGCTCACCTTGCTAGGCTCAACATCATTAATAGCTCCAGGTGTGAATGCGGTTATGAAGAGGCAGATTTAAATCACATCCTTTTTGCTTGTCCCCTCCGCGACCGTTCAGCCTTTATTACAGCGCTAATATCCAGTCAAGTTCCTTTACCATCATCCACATCCTGTTTACTTTCAGACCCGTCTATTTATAAACTTATAGCAGATTTTATTTTATGTAATGATTTAAAAATTTAGTGTTAATAATGTATTTATTTATCTTTTCATATTTTTCCTATGCAACCTATATATTTTCTTTTAACAACTGATTTTTTACGAACTATTTCCTAAATTCCGTTCCTACCGTATTTCTTTTTACCCGTTTCCCCGTTTTTACCCCGGGCCACAGTGCACAAACCGTGCGGGCCAGAAAAAAAAAAAAAAAAAAAAAAAAAAAAAAAAAAAAAAAAGTAAATACAAGCAAAAACTAGCCTTTTCATGCATATTGTGATGCCGCTTTCCAACCTCTGAACGTCAGTCAACACAAAATCGATAAGTGTCGTATATAAATATTTAGATAAATAGATATTTATTACTTAGTTTTGTATGAAAACACCGAAACAAAGATATAGTGAATTATTAAGAGTGAAAAATATAATTCAAACCTAGCTTTTATGTTGACTTGCCCAAATATATTTCCGGTTTGTAAGTACCTACAAAGAGTTATGACCAAAAAACCCTCTTATGGTGGCACTCCACTTGGCGTTGCGTGTTCGCGTATTTGCCTTATTCGGCCAGAACCGACCATGTGAAGAGGATTTATTCGTCCTATATTTGCCATATTTGCACGAATAACCGAAACACTCAAATAGGCAAACACGCTTTTCCGCCTGCTTGTCGGTTTTTGGTCACACATGAAAGGTCGCAAATATGGTGAATAGTTGCGTTCACCGTCTACACATGGCTCGCTCGCTCAGTCTCTTCTATGGCTTTTTAACAACTTTGTATTTACATATTGCTTGTGTGTACATGGCTTGGCAGGATACGTAAAAATATGCTGCTGCAGCCGTAAACACGCTCATCGCCAGTAAATTCAATTGATTTTGAGCTGCAAACATTTGCGTGTTTGATATATTTTCTGTTGGCATCGTAAGTGTGGACGTCGTCTTTTTGATGTTTGGACTTCATACGAATATTTAGACAAACACGGCGAATACGCTACGCGAACACGCCAAGTGGAGTGCCACCATTAACAATTACTTAACGAAGCTAACTTTGACTCTTGTTGAGTATCAAATGCCTTAACTACAGCGTAATATATATTTGTAACGCTCAAATAGATGATGAATAGAAATTTAAGAGCGTATTTTGTATGTATCAAATTGAACAGTCTGGGTGCACGCTACCAGACTGCATGTTACTTGTGACAATGTTTTGCCAAATTAGTAAATTTCAATATAAAATATCTCGGTTTAGGTGCCTATTTAGCTATTAAAGCGGAACCATCCGGTTTTTTTATTTACTTGGAATACGATGTTCATAAAATTAAGGAAATAGATTTACTTACCAAAATTAATATTCCTAAGATCGTTATAAGCAAGAAAGAAAGGTTTGTTCGAACCAAACAGAATAAAGTGTACTGAAATCCTTGAGCCGACTTTTTATAAGCCGTATGGGTTTTTGAAATATAATAATTAAGGCACTTCAAGGCTAGATTATGGAATGTGCCGTCACTAAACCAGTAAACCTGGCCTTACTTGTCTTGTTCTTATTAGGTGAGATGAGGTCTATTACTGGCCAGCATATAGGTTTAAAAAAGTAATCAAATAAAAAATATGCAATATGCGTAATAATGAAACACTAAATAGCTAGAGTACTCCTTTTCGAGCATCAATAACAAAATAATTCATATTAATAAAAATCCAGTGAAAATAAAACAAGTTAACGGTCGAATTCGAGAGACGCCAAAGCTAATCGTAATTTTCCGCACATTTTTTTTAAACGAATCGAGATTAGAATCTATTAAACATCGATGTCTTTGAATTTCACGTTGAAATAAAAATAAACATGACTGGCCACTCGCTGGAAAAACGAGTAAATATTTAAAATATGGAATTTTCAAACTTAAACCCGGTTTAACGACTAACTCGAAATTTAATTAGCCCAGCAAGACGTCATTAGTTTAGTAATCCATAGGATAAGGTGAAAAGTGGCTACACTACTACCTTTTGTTTTCACAACACCAAACACAACAGCTGAAAGTCGGACGTCACATAAACTTTTTAAAACTATCTGGCCAGAGCCACAACGCACTTTTTTCACCTGTTTTTTTTTTCTTTTTTTGTTCCGATGTTTCCCGAGCCCGCTTGTATCGACAGCCGCGCGAGGACTGCGCTTGACCACCGAAGCTCCGACCTAATTACCTATCATCCGAACAAGATGATATTAGACATTAATTAAAACAATTAAAAAACGATGACAATTAAAACTCTTCCGCGAATTTTACGCGGAAAGTTGTGCAAGTTGCGGTAATGTATGTATTTAAATTATGTAGTTTTTTTTTTGCAGTATTGTGGTGTAAGACAGTTTATTAGTATGGTGTTCAAACGACTTGTTTGCTAATTTTATTTCAACTTTAAGTGGCAATAAAATGAAACAGTGATATTTTTTTCGGAATATAATTTATTGGTACAAAGAGAATACAATACCTATGTGAAAAATGGACCTACTGATTTTAGCTTTGGTACTCAATAACATAATATTTTAAAATAAACTCTGTTGTAAGTATTACGAGTAGGTACAAGTTTTATGTATACCTAAAAACAACAAAATCATTGATAAATTGTATTGTCACATAAATGAAGGTTATCCTTCAATTTAAATACCTAAGTGATTTACACTTCAATGTTGATGCACCTAATCTTCTTAAGTTACTTAAATATCTTCTCATTATTTACCAAACGTAATAAAGGTCATCCATAAAATTTGCTGCCATGCTCGTCTGGGAGTAGGTACAACATATAATGTACCAGTTGCGTCTCTTCCCGCGCAGATGGCAAAAGTCCATCGGGGGAATGGGCGAAAATCTTCAGAATAATTATAAGCGATACAGTTAGCAACAATCACTATTTTGTTTGATTCCCCTTTCCACCTTTAGGGCTTGTTACCATAGGCTCTGTTTACCCCGTAAGGGATAAAGACGTGATTTATGTAGCTATGTAGATATAATATGTATGTATAAAATTTGCACTAAATGTTTTCGCTCATCCTTTATTCGGATAGCAAACGAGTGGAATTCCTTGCCTGAATCTATAATCCCAAAGCTGCCTCGAAAATGAAGGGTGCTAAGCAAGCGTAAGTAAGTACCTACCTACTTCATCTTACATCTCACATCTTTGATTAGCATCAGGAGGCATTGAGGTCACACCTACATGCTTATGATCTTAAAAAGGATAAGGAGATACCTGTCTACCTAACTTCTTTATTAAATTTATGAAGTTAAATCATAACCAACGTACAACTTAATTTCGACTCTACCAACCTAAAAAAGTTTACTTAATAAATACTTCATCCTGGTTCTTATGCGTAGTAACTTTTCCTTTAGAATGTGTCTTGAAAAAATTTTAATGTAGACTCAATGTTGTTACGGAATCCTCGGTGCCAGAGTTCGACTCGCACTTTGCCCGGTTATATTGATATTAACGCCATCTAGAGTCGTTATCGCACATTATGTACTCAACATTTCAATCCTTGTCAAGGAGTACAATAATTACGCTATTCGACAACAGATGGCGCGAATTCGGTAGCAGAATTGTATCTATTTAACAATAGATGTCTCGCTTAATGTCTTTAACTTGTAATTAGATTTTTGCCTACATTTTATAAAATTGAGTTCCTACCAACGAATTGTGCTTCAAATGTTGTAGATGACGGTATAATTAAAACCAAAACACGATGAAAGTATCGTATTGATTTGTAAAGTTAAAATCAGAAATAATAGCTGTACTTACAATAAACCTCACTCGTTTTGGAACACTCAGTGTATTTTTCAGCAGTAAGGTAGGCAAGTATTACTTATTCATTTCATGTTCATTTCATAAACCTACCAGGATATTTGGCCTTTTGATGCTGTCCTTCTCCCTGTCGATTCGAATTTCAAATATCGATTTTGTTCAAGGCAGTCTCTCTTAGCCAGTCTTAACAAATAGACCAGAATTGGTATAATTGTAGCTCTTTTACACGACTACTAATGAAAATCTAAATTATTTCTGTCTCTCTGTTACCGTCAAATGTAAAAATGTAAATTAAATATCCATTGTAAAATTATCTCACAGTGCTACATTTTTGCTTAAGACCAGAGCTCTGCTAACACTGGAATTTTATTCACTAGCCGTGCCGAACCTATTTATTACATACCTAAATACAAAACTCACAATGCGCGAGTCCGACTCGCAGTTGGCTGGTTTTTCCCCACCAGGGGGGTTACTCCGAAATTCGATTTTCAAATTTCGTCTCGTACCGTCCCTCTCACTCCCAAATGAATGACTAATAATATTAGCGGATCGGCACTAAACGAATTTCGAAAATCGAATTTCACAGTATGAAGCCTGCGTTTCTGTTGAGCATTGTAGAAACAAACGACGATCTACCCGCAACGCAACGCAAGGTCGTTGCCCGTGCGCCGGCGCATCACGTGCCGCACTCACGTGCCCCCGAATAAGGTCCCGCCCACTGGCCATGTGTGAAGTAATATAGACCAAGAAGTTTGATACAATTTAAGTCAAGACCTTGGAATAATCATCGGAATTAGTTGCCATAGTTTTAAGTATACAACGTATTTAGTGACCAGGTGAACAAAACCCTACTTACCTTGTTTTTTGCGATACGTGCAAGACGGTGGTGTCTGTGCGACACATACATACTCGTACTTAATCCTACAATTATTTAAAGTGTCGAAATTATTTATATTTCTGCAGACACGAAAATTTCTGACTTCACATCTGCAATCTCTTCTAGACAACCTTTAAAAAGAGAAATAGCGATTACAGTTTGACAACAAAAATAATGCTCCACGATGTACCTGCGCAGTAGACCAATTTTAGTAGCGCGGGAAATTACGATACACCAATGATAAAATAGAATTCTACGCGCGCTAAACTCTGGCGCTGTTATTGGTCGATCGATTTCGTACCAACATGGCGGCCGGGCCGTGCGCCAATGCCGCCATAGATTATTTACACGTTCGGCTACTATCGGAAACTGGTCTGCGCTTCTCTGCGCAAACGAATACTGCCGATGCGCATTATATTTGTTGTCAAACTGTAACTATATTTGTAATCAACGTTTTGGAAAAAGGTCAAGGCAGGAGTACCCGAACTAAATTCTCTAGAAAACTGTCACTAAACTTCTGCCATATCCAAGAAGCATTTAAATTTTTTGTGGTATCCATATCATTAGCTAGAAGGAGCCCACTGTTGAATAAAGATATCCCCTTTAGAACGCCACAGAGAACGGCAACTTGCCACCCTTATCCACAGGTTTTCCGCAACAGCAGTTCTGCACTGTAAAACTTGCATGTGTTTTATACCTAAATAAATAAACTCTCGAAATGTCATCGGGCCACCTAGTGGCACTCCTACCTACCGACGCTGCCAGACAGGACAGGAAGTAAGTGCCTATATTATATTGCGTGTATTTCTTCTCCCCGCTGATAATAATGGTTTGTGAATTATTTTTAGGCATTTGCACATTCCGATTCTCTAGAACAATAACAACCCAGTTTGATAACACTATCAGCTGGAAAACAATAATATTAGGTATTCGATAGATTTGTAACGCAAAATATTTTGAAAATGCTGATTCACAACAACCAACCAGAATTTTGTATTACAATTTTCCATGTTTGTGTTTTTAAAAGATAGGACGTGATTCACCTGGCGTGTTCCACCAGCTTGACAATGGATGAAAACTTTTTTAGAGATGGCAATATTCAGTCCGTGAGCTTTTATAATGCCATTCGGGTTTGTCTTGCTATCTCACTCACTCGGCCGATTCAAGTATCAAACATCCCATAAGAGTGGGTGAGCGAAACAAGCCTCTACATTGGCATTCGAAGAGCTCTCGGACCGAACTGTAACCTTCCTTATCCATTATCAAAAAAAACTACACACACGCACACTCGTGCAAGCGCCCAGCGCAGCTTTAACGACCCAGCAGCAACTCTCCCTTCGACTTACGAATTTTCGATTTGGTCACGTGACCTGACGCGAGTTTAACATTAAAAAAATCCCAAAAAGTGCACAACGCCGCTAAAGAAGTTTTCATACATACATACCTACATACAGAAATCACGTCTATATCTCTTACGGGGTAGACAGAGCCTGAGGTAACAAAACCTAAAGGCCACGCTAAGCATGATTTTAGGCGTATAGGTGGAATAAGGAATCAAAATAGTGATGGGTTGCTAGCCGCATCGCCTATAACATGATTCCTAAGAATTTCGCCTTTTCCCTCGATGGGCTTTTACCATCTGCGCGGGACGAGAAGCAACTGGTACATTCTATGTTTTTCCTTTGCTCCCAGACCAGCATGGAAGCAGTTTTCAGTTTGTGATAAATAGCCTCCTTGCTTAATACACAGATTAGAGAGATTATAGTACAGGTGCTTTTATATGAAGAGAAAGAGACTTGTTAATATCATTATTGTCTATGGTGTTTGACATTTTCTGTTGCTATGACATTCTATCGACAACTACGTTTCTTTACAATGTCCTATTTTATTATTGAATAAAGCCAATATTGTATTTGGTCTTGTCTAAACTTGTATCACAGTTCAAAAATATATCAGATATTTCAATATTTTTGATAACTTTGGATAAATGAAATGGTTTTTTTTTCGAGCCAATTCACGGCCGTACGAACGATTAGGTCTAGTTCCTGAACAGATAAAAAAAAACTTTTGACAGTTCTGGTTTGATTGACAGTGACAGCCCGTTTTCATTGTTTTTGTTTGGCGCAAACGCAAACGAATACACTACGACATAACCTCACCCGGGTACGAAGTTTTTGTTTAATATCTGATATTATCTCGATTCAACGACAGCTTATTCACGCTGGAGCATTGCTTCTTTGACGAATCACCTTCACTTTTCACCCTGGACTTGATATTAGAAACTTACGACGGAATCGGAACTGGATTGTTTGGTTTATGATTGCAGTGTTCGCTATACCATGAGTCTTAAAGTATGCCAAAAACTAAAACCGAAGAAATCGAAATCATGTTATCTTCCAACATGCTCTAATAATAACATTGAAACCCCCGGTTTGAGATTCTTTGTTATTAGGAAAGAACTGAAAAACAATTGGTGTCAACTCGTAAACAGAAACTGTCCTAAACGCCAACTTTTTTGTTGCGAGGATCATTTAAACGTAAGTTCTATTATATGCTACTAGCTATGTTATTGCTCGCGGCTTTGCCCCTTTCCAGGTTTTGCGATTTTTTTTTCAGAACATTGTTTCATGAGTCATTTAAAAAAAAATGTAGATACATGGTTAAGGGCTTAATTACAACAAAAACTAATTGATTTATTTATGTTACTACCATTGTATCTTTATTTCATTGCAATAAAGGTGAAAAGGTCGTAACACAAAGGAATCAATTAACTTTTGTTTTAATTTTGCTAAACTTTTTTTTTATTTTGTTAAAAAATTGGTATGAGGTTAACCAGCATAGAACGAAAGTCATCAACATAGGACACAGGATAAGTAAGCTAAAGTGCTGTTGGCAGGTCATATCTATCAAAGACCCGATAACATAACCACTGGGGTAAATAAGTTCTTGAGTGGAGACCACAACTTGGCAAGCACAGTAGGAAGTATTTGAGTCTCATTTTAAGACACAGTGTATATTATACATATATTTAGATACACATGCAATAATATTATGAAGATAAGCATGTGTTCTCCATCAGTTCTTTTTACTACCATCTTGTAGAAAAAGAAAATGCACAGATATTTTTTATTCATGAAATACCTACCACATACTCAAGTAAACAAGTTTTCCATTTTCACAGCTCGAAGAAGATATAGAAAACTATGAGCAATATCTTACTGGTGTTGGTGTCAAACCAAAACTAAGTTTGAATGCTATTCCAAGAAATATACCAAATAAAGTAAGTCATTTTTATTTTATCTTCTTTTGCTGTATCACTAGATAATATTATGAAACCAATTAATCTGACTCATTTGTTTGTTTGTTCACGATAAACTCATAAACTAGTGAACTGATTTTTGTGCGGTTTTCACCAGATAGACTCATTAGGAAGGCTTGGGTATATTAAGTTTCGAAACCAATATTTTGTAGATTATAGTTTAACATACAAGCTACTTAATAATTTTGGTTGGTATGCAGCCTTTTTTTCAATACAGTTATTTTCACCAAACTATAGAAGTGAAAATCTATTAAAAAAAGGTGCATACCAACCAGATTCGATTTTCAGAGCAGAAGACCATGTATGCGCGATGACCTAAAGAAAAGAATTATTGAAATACGATTATCTTCATCATCAGTATCATCACCGCAAGCAGGTAATTCTATCCTACTAATATAGTACTATTATACTACTAGTGCAAATACATGCTTTCAGAGTTACTTAATAAGAATAATTTTTTAACTTCTACAGAAACATGCCCCAGTGAACCATTACAAGGAAACAAAATCTTAGTACCTGTTCGATTAAAAAGAAAGATTCTTGTGTCAACTGAGGAAAATGACGGCATTGTGTCATATACACTATCTCCGGCAGGACCATCAAGTCTGACTTCTGCAGGTAGTTCACAGGAAAAAAACGTAAATGGCAAAAACATTAATCTATCTAGTACTATGTCTAAAATCATGGAAAACCCAATGTTGTACATTGGAATACCAGAAGAATTTTATTTCTTGGTTGATATTCTTTCAAAACATACACATGTATCAAATGAAAATGTACTACTGTGCTTAATGAAAATTCGGCTCAACAGAACCTTTTCTGAACTAGCACATGATTTTGATACATCACTTTCTCAAGCCAGTGTAACATTTCTAAATAATATGTTAGCGATTGCTAGTGTGCTTTCACTTTACATCAAAACTTATAATATTTGCACCGTTAAGAAAAACCTGCCTGTAGCACTTCGCAGTGAATACTATGTAGTAAATTATGTAATAGATTGTTTGGAAATTGAAATGCAAGAACCGGAAAAAGGTGCTGATCAATCACTGACAAGGTCCAAATCTAAAAATGCAAACACTTTTAAATATCTCATAGCGTATACACCGGATGGTTTGGTCAACTTTGTGTCTGTTGGATATTGTGGTGGGATAAGCAATGTCAAGTTACTACAAGACAGTAAATTTCTTGACAGTATAGAACCTCGGTCTTGCATTCTAGCGGATAGTTATTTCAAAGACATTGAAAGTTATTTACAGCAAAAAGATTTTTGTTTGTTGACACCTCCAAATCTTGCAACTGCATATAAATGTATCAAAACCGAGGAACAACAATCCAAAGAAATAGCCAACACCAGAAAGTATATTGCAAACATTATTCAAAGAATCCGTGAGTTCTCCATGCTACGGCCACATTCAGTAGTAAATTTAAACTTGATCAGTGTTTTAGATTCTTGCGTCATCACAGCATGTGCTCTTATAAATCTACAGGATATCTTAACGAAATAAAAAAGCTTCTGATTCATTTTTTGTTTCACTTTAGACCGTGTTTATGAATTATCGGGTATACTTTACAGAGGTAATCTTTGCAATGACGGGAGCGATACTACTAACTACTTTTTTCATTAGATCACGTCGTCCCTTAAGTGGGTAGTCAGAGTCTAGGTAAACAAGGCCTAAAGGCCACGTTTAGTACGATTGTAATGACGACTGGTTATTTTATCTATATTGCACACCATACATGCACACCATTTTGTCTTGAAAATGGTAATGGACGTACCTATACTTACATCGGAGTACGTTCTCAACTTCACAGAAATTCATGTCTAGATTATCTAGGTACTTTTGGAAATTTTAAACAGTTTTTCTCACGAGTCGCAACTAGGGAGCTATTTGTATTATTATTATTAAGTTCTGCATCCATTCCGCACCGCACCCGGCTATATTTAGTTACAATCTGGGTCGGCTGCTGAACGGCCTCCATTGACCTCCACGCGAGGCCTGATGATACGGCGGGCTGTTACGTCACAGGCATTGTCAAGAAAGGAGTAAGAAACCGTAACAAAGGTACCTACATCTACATTTACATAGCATCACGTGTAGCTAAACTATATTGACGTGCAAAAACCACGGGTCACTTATTATGCCAAGTTGTATGAAAGGTGACCCGTTTATATTTACTAGTCAGATACTACTCATTCAATTCTGTTTGTCTAATATTTAAGAGATAGATTTGTCGATTCTGTCCCTTCCAGTTTGATATTCTTATTGAGCACCTCTTGGTACAATTACTAGGTACAGCCCACATCCCATATTCTTTACTTCTTTTTCCTTTCATGAATTTAATTAAAATGGATGGCAAACAATTTTTCTGGTGGTAAGACCTTGTCCAGGGTCCGGTCGGATCGCTACCATCGTCTTCTAATCCTGCTGCCAAGCAGCACTATGCTGCTGTAGCTATTCTATCTTAACCTTTTAGATTCGCAACGCATCTGCAACCCGCTGGTATTGCGGGCGTACCTACAATGATGTTGGTGCTCACTTAGCATCACGTGACCCGCTTGCCCGTTTGCCACCCTATTTAAGTCTACTCACGTTATTGGCCAGGCCCCTGTTTCACCATTGGCATTGTTCATTTTTTTTAGTATGCTCCAATTCGAAAACCATTTCGAGGAAAACCATCAATTATCCGATTTATCTTGTCCGATTTCAAAAATACTTTATGATTGCAGATATTTTTGTAAAAGTTCTTTGAACCTTTGTTTGACCGAACGACCGGGTTTTTAGACAGAATCCAGCATCGAATGTTTGCCACAAAAATGAAAAAAAAAGTTTGGCTATGGCAACTGTCACGTGTCAAAGTCAAATCTAACAAAACCATAGACAAAGCCGTTTTTTTTTATAGCCAGCCGAACGAAGGCGATTGGGATTCTGTCTAAATTCACGAATTATCAAACAGCGAAAAAATATTTATTATTAATTAACAAAGCTACGTAAAAGCATAATATTCAAATTAGTTGCTTGAAATAGTCCATTTTATCAAATAAAGGTGTTAAAAGCACAGCTTAAAAAAAATGAACAATGCCAAATCATTTTTTTGCTAGCTACCTACATCTAGAAATAAGATAACATTTTAAGCTTGATGTATTTTTTATTTTTCTGTAATTCTTCACTCCAGCGGAAAAAAGCCATTTTAAGAGTGGGTCGTTCAAAAAGGGCGTATGTGAAAAGTGACGTCATTTAGTACACACTGTGTTGCAAATTAAAAAAAAATCTTGAGGCTGATAACTCACAATTTTAAGTTGGTTTACATTACAGACTCGACGAGAACCTACGCCGGTTGGCTTCATGTTGACCGCGCATTGCAATTCGAATTGTCGCTTGTGAAGTTGTGACCGACATTTGTGGAGTTGGTGATATTTCACAGGGGCCAGGTGAACAACCGATAACTTTCCCACTGACACGTCGACGTCAGCTTGGTAATCGTAAACCTCACGCGTATCAGCGTGTGACGGGCATCGTAAAACAAAACTTGTGCAGTGTAAATTATGACGCTCACGTTACGAGGTGACATCATTGCGCGTGCGCTGAGACCGTAGACTCAGTCCCTAACCACCTCTCTTTTTTAGGGCATTTTTTCCTTTAGAGATATGCTCTAAAGGAAAAAATTAACCCTTACAAGATCACTTCGTTGTCCGTCAAGACTCTTTCTCAGAAACGCGTAGAGGTAGAGATATAAAATTAAAATTGGTAGGTACCAAATATCTGCGGTCTGCGGTCCCTTAAAGCTGTGAAAAAATCAAACCTCAAGTCTACGCAATCGAAAGATATGGCCGTCTATGTCGCATTTCCCATACAACAACGACCCTAGTTGTCCTAGAAATTTGATATGAAGGTAGCTCCTATCACAACTAATGAAATAAATTTAAAAAACTGATTTTTTAATGTCTGTCTATGTGAGATTCTAAGATTCCAATATAAAATGACGTTACACTACCTACATTTTGCTTAGCGAGACAGATTTCTCTGCTAACACTTGATTTTATATTCACGAGCCGAATTTGTACGGAACCTTTGTATTTGAACACTTGGCGGTTTTATTACGGCGTGGAAAATGCGCCTTATGCATCCGCCGGGTACGGGGTTACCGGGGGTATGTGGAGCTCTCCCGCGACTGCAGGCATACCGACTAATTTGGATGTCACTGTGATTTCCTCACGGCGGTACCTGTACATGTACGATGCAGGTTTAGGAATTCATCCCTAACCACCCCAACTCTAATGCCGTGTAGGCTTGGCGAGCTGCCGCGCGAACATAATTGCATGACCGAACATGATTTCGTATATGACACAAAGCTCAAAGTGGAACCGAAACGGCTCGCTCTCTGAGTTCTCTTGAGATCCCAGCGTGTAGCTTAGAAAAACGATTTCCTCTGTCTATATCGCCATGACATAGGTACAGTCAAGTGTAATAATATGTATCTAGACAAAGTTTCAAAAATAAGTACCATACACTCTTACGCCAGCGTAATAAGGTCGTGGGACATATTTTTCAGAAGTTCCTATCGATACTTATTTTTGCACTTGACCGTACATGCGCGTATTATATCACTCTTTCAGTCTCGATCTATGTATGTGTATGTTACTAGGTATATTCTACAAGGTGTCTTAGAATTATGCCGGATTACTTACGAGACCACCCGGTCCAGTTACCTCAATTGAACACTCCTGAAACCTTTTTTTATTGTAATTTTGGATCGAAAAATAATTCACCCCTTATCCGTACACTTTGAACATGGACCAAAGTAGCTATAGAAACGTTGTCAATGAAAAATATTTACAGGATACAGGACAAATTAACCCAACTGGCTGAAGTAAGGATTCATGTTTGAGACAGACATACATACATACATACATACACAAATCACGTCTTTATCCCTTACGGGGTAGACAGAGCCTAAGGTAACAGGTACCTACAGGCAACATTTAGCAAGATTGTGGGCGCATAGGTGGAAAATGTAATCAAAACAGTGATGGCTTGCCTCATAGCCTATAACATGATTACTATTATTTTCACCCATTCCTTCGATAGGCTTTTACCATCTGCGCGGGTAGAGAAGCAACTGGTACATTCTATGTTTTTTCTTTGCTCCCAGACCAGCATGGAAGAAAGTTGCATGTTGCATGTTGGATGTTTGAGAGACGTGTATATCTATGTATTTTGGAGTAGTTACACACACACACACACACGCACTCACATACACACACAAATCACGTCTATATCCCTTACGGTTACGGGGTAGACAAGAGCCTGAGGTAACAAAACCGAAAGGCCACGTTTAGCATGATTGTAGGCGTATAGGTGAAAAAAGGAGTAGTTACAGCGATTTCAAAATGTTGTTTTCGCCACGAGTTAGTGTCACGTGATGCGCGCTCTCTTCTAGCACGCACGTGGCGGCGACGGGCACGTTGCGTTTGCGACGCTCGCCGAGTTATGCTGTCTGATAGAGGAAGTAAGTATGTAAGTGTGAAGTGGCAACACCGATATTAATGTACACCAGTTCATCGCGCTACCGCTAGTTTTTCAGTATAGATTTACCCTCTTATTAAACGCTCTATAGGCTGCTGCTAACTTAGCAATCGTTTGTCCTTATCTGTGAAAGGTAAATGTCAAAGTGACAGAAAAGGACAAACGATTGCTAAGTTAGCAGAAGCCTACAGAGCGTTTATGAATAAGGGGGTTAGTGTCCCTCCCAGTGGCGTAACATAACGTCTGGGGTTGGTGGCAAATTCATCAGATGTCAGATCACAGGGCCCCTTCTTACGCCAAGCCAGTTCTGCTGCCACTGAGTGTTCCGTACTTCAAAAGGAAGAAACTGAACCCTTATAGAATTAGGTACTTTGTTGTCCGTCCGTCACGTCATTTTTTGCAAAAACTCATGGAGGCATCAAGGAAATGAAATATGAAAGTAGATAGGTACTCAACTCAAGGCTGTAACTAGTCCCTTGAAGTTGTGAGAAGAAACATCAAACTTCTAAAAGTCAACACAATCAGAAGATACAGCAGATATCGCGTCGCTAAAAAAGTGTGTGTTGTATGTGTGTTCATCCGTTGGAAAGCTACGATGCCACAGTAGCTTTCCAACGGATGAACCGATTTCGGTGGGGTTTTTCATTCGACAACCAGCTTCCTTGCGGTGGCTCTTAGCCGTGTTTAGTAAAAATCGGTCCAGTATTTGAAGAATATCAGCTCTTTTCCAAAACGATGGCATTTTTGCCATAAAATTGAATTATTTTGAACCACTGACTGATTCGGCCAATGTGGCTAATAGGCTTGAAAAATTGCAATTTGTAGCTTCCATGCTGGTCTGGGATCAAAGAAAAAACATAGAATGTACCAGTTGCTTCTCTTCCCGCGCAGGTGGTAAAAGCCCATTGAGGGAATGGGCGAAAATACGAATCATGTTATAGGCGATGCGGCTAGCAACCCATCACTATTTTGATTCCATTTTCCACCTATACGCTCACAATCTTGCTAAACGTGGCCTGTAGGTCTTGTTACCTTAAGCTCTGTCTACCCCGTAAGGGATAAAGACGTGATTTGTGTGTGTGTGTGTATGTGTGAGTAGCGGGCCACTTCACTGGTAACTCCATCAGATATACGAAAGAAATAAAACATTTATTTTTGTTCGACTCGCGTCAATTCACACAACACAACGACGTGACAGTAACTTACTCTATAGCTCCATCCATAGTCCTTGTCGGACATCCCTCCATACTGCCGGAGTGCCGGAAACAAACCGAATTCGATTTAGAAATCCAAATTGAATTTAGCGTAGCATTTAACGAATTGAATTTCCATTCCATGCTCATTGGCGCGACCCGCGAACTGTGTCGCACGTGCCTCTGCCACGTCACGTGCCGTTGGGCCCTGACACGAATATGCGTTCACTGCTTGCATCAGAAGCGTGATACGGTGATACCACTGCGAAAGGCATGGATTAGTCGGTCAATATTATCGTGATACATACACACATACACACAAATCACGTCCTTATCCCTTACGGGGTAGACGGAGCCTAAGGTAACAGATACCCACAGGCCACATTTAGCAAGATTGTGGGCGTATAGGTGAAAAATGAAGTCAAAATAGTGATGGGTTGCTAGCCTCATCGCCCATAATATAACACGATTCCTATGATTTTCGCCCATTCCCTCGATGGGCTTTTACCATCTGCGCGAGTAGAGAAGCAACTGGTATATTTTATGTTTTTTCTTTGCTCCCGGACCAGCATGGAAGAAACTATCGTATCGTAACTTATCGTGATACTGGTGTATTATGTCAATATAGGATCATGGATTTCAAAACAAACTGATTCACAGCGATACGCATCAATATTTTGTGATATGGACCGTGCGATATGCGTGGATCACACGATAATCTGACTGTCTAATACACCGATGTTTAAAAGTAAGTTATTACTTACTTGATTAAATCCCGACTGTAATAAAGTGAAAAGATCTGGGGGGTTACCATGGGGGGTAACGTTTTAATTCCGATTCAGTTTTGGTTCGCTCGCTGTCAGATCCATACTAAAAATGACAGCTAAAACCGAACCGAGTTGGAATTGAATCGTGTTAAGACGTCATGGTAATTTAAGGGCCTTTATAAGGAAGAGGCGATTTAGCGACCACTTAGTTAATAAAATTTCTAAATGTCAGTGAAAATTAGAACACAGAAAAATCCGAAAAGTAAAGCTATGGCCGGGAATCGAACCCGGATCCTCGTCATTCCGTGACGCGTGCTATACCCCTACACCACCCATAGCAGGTGGGTAGTCTCCGAATTTTTCTACCTGTTACTAACTGTCACGTGACCTTTTTGTTACTATGCGATTTTTTGTCGCTAAGCGTCATCTGTTTGAATGATGTGTCTGTACGACACAATTACAAACTCCCGTGGAACATCTACTGCTCACCAGGGACGAGAGAAGGCGCTGTTTTTCAAATGATAGGTACTATCAAATGAATCAAGAATTTTTATTTCTTGATTTTTTTATGTTTTACTTTTTCGGTTTTAGTTAATATATAAACATTTACGAAAAAAAAACGTCATCTTTTTTATTTAACTTTAACGGTATTATTTTGGCGGATATACTTATCACGCTTTTTTTCCTCATTCTTACTTTTTTGGTCAGTATTTTAATTTAGTGTAATTAATTAATCGAAGTATGTGGTCAAAGGCACTATGCCTGTCAAGGGAAACAAGCTATCATCGCTGTTTCCGTTAAATTCTAATTATAAATTCTATTAAAATGATGTAAAGTATAATTAGCCGTATGTGGTCAATTAAACGCCTCTCTCTGTAAAGAGCACTATGTTTGTTGTGTCAATGACAATGAATAGGTGTATTGGAAACAAATTATACAGATTAGGGGTGCGAGTCGTGTTACCTCCACGTGTGGTCAAGAGCTGCGGTTCGTTTTTGGATCCGTCCAGGCAGTGCTTGGTCCGGTGCACCCTGGGCATCGGCTAATGATTTCCTGGCAGTTGCTGAGGGATATCATTGACCGCTGGCTAAGACCCCGACAGGGGGGAGGGGGTCTTTGACCGTATCACCGTCCAACGTTGCCGACATTTTGTCACAAAATTTTTGAATTATATTTTATACCGCACACGTGTCATTTAAACTGGCCCAAGCCTTACGGCCGCCATTAAGGGATAATATAACACAACAGATTATCTGAAAACTCAAGTGCACTAACGGGCCGAATGCATACGGACCACATGTTTTTTAAATGATTTCGTTTTTTTTTGCCCTACATGTATTTACCAGTGCATTACAAACATGGGAGTATATTTAACTTTCACGCGGCATATCTGTATAACTGGGACCTTATAAAGGGTTAAAAAAGAATTCTCCATTAAAATGCTACATTATTCCTGACACAATTATTAGGTAAGTACCTACTAGCTGTTGTCCGCAACTCCGTCTGCACAGAATTCGCTTATTGCTATACCGAGGGAACTGCGATTTTTCTGGATAAAAACTATCCTGTCTGCCCCCGGGTCTGCAAATTCGATTAAAATCGGTTTAGTGGTTTACGCGTGAAAGCGTAACAGAATGGCAGACAGAGTTAGGTACTTTCACATTTATTATAGTACTAGCTACTGCCCGCGACTTCGTCTGTGTAGAATTATACATAAAAACCTTCCTCTTGAATCATTCTATCTAATAAAAAAAACCGCATGAAAATCCGTTGTGTAGTTTTGAAGATATAAGCATACATAGGGACATAGGGACAGAGAAAACGACTTTGTTTTATACTATGTAGTGATAGTGGTGGATATGGTATCCTTGAGAAGCATAGACCATATTTAATTCTGCAACAGCTAGTACTTATAAAAACAAAGATTGCCGATAGTGTTTTCTGTCTACGTACAATTCACGAGGTATCCTTGGAGCAATGTACAAATAGAAAACACTTCCTACGTATCGATGCATTATTGAAACGGCATTTTATATTCAAATCGTCAATTGATAATCAGCGGTAGTTATACTCAGATAAGTAGATCAACGGGATAGCCGTGGGAATAATGAATAAATACAAGTTTCTATTTACTTAATGCAATGATTCATTCACAGTCAATAATCTAATATATTATTCACCGTTTCGACATGGAGCGTTGAACTATTATAACCCTTATCAAAATTTACAGTTCGTAAGCTTATTACCTAACTTGCTCGCAATCGCCATCGTGTTCATTTTGACAGTTCATGTATGAGCTGACAATTGGCATCGGAATCAGCTAGCTGTCACATTCATACAAGAACCGTCAAAATGAACACGATGGCGATTGCGAGCGAGTTAGGTAATAAGCCTACTGCTCGGAAGTTCGTGTAAGTTTTCTTTCAAACCAAAAACGTTTCGAACCGTATGTTTCTGTCAACATCTCAATTACCTACTAACGAAAAATTTACAGCGACTTGCGGATCGACACGGCAACAAATTATTCTCATAGTAACTGATATGTACCTACCTAACTACCAATATGACGTTTTAACGCAAACGCGTTCGAGACGTATTTTGTGATGGAAAACTTACACAAACTGCAAACTACATATATTATGAAGAAAAATTTCAATAATAAGTATTTGACAGTTAAGTTTTGTGTTTGCGTCTTTTTTGATTTGTTGATGTAGGCAGATTTTATGAAACGATTGTTCGGCACTACGTCAATGCCGTTTATGATTATGCATTGTAATAGTTATTGCTTGCTTAAGTGATAATAAATAAATCGTCGGTCTTTCTAACAATAAATGTCCCAAAATAAAGTTCGATATTTACATACTAACAAAAACAAACTAATAATAGATATTTAGTCTTTGTTTACAAATAGAGCATGGCTTCCGGTTCTTTTGTTATTCGTTACAAAGACCTAGCTATAATGATCACATTGGCTCTATTTTTAGAATTCGGTCTCTATTTTTGCCTCGTACTTGGTTACGCCATCTGTCCATGTGTCTGTCCTGCCTTCGACCTGTAACCTTTTACTCTCTAACCTTTTAATAGTTAATTTAAATATTATATTTCACAATTCGCAAAAACGCACTTTGTAAAAACAAATAAAGAGTGTTTTTAGACCGGCAACGCACCAGCAGTCCTAACGGTACTTGTAGGTGTCTATGAGCAGCGGTGATCACTTAACATCAGGTGCACCGCATGTGTTCCTACTTTATCATTTTCGACGCGTGTCACTTTTCACAGCGTCCTTAAATACATGTTGGCTTGCTACAGACCGACCGCTTAAATGAGTCCTCTCCCGCGCGGTGCAGGAACGCGGGGTGGGACGGCAAAGGGGGCCGAGAGGTGTGGGCGGGTAGTGCGCCTGCCGCCCGCACCTCTCTTCCCTATACCCCTCGCCCCTGTGCTACGCGGGCGAAGACTCATTTCAGCGGTCGGTCTATGTCTATAGTGTGTTATATGCATCGTCGTTGTGGAAACAAGGGAATTATAGGCCATACAATTTCAAATATTTTATTAAACCTGAATAAATCGATGGACAATGTGTTGACAAGTAACTGAACGTTGAACACGAGGTAGAGCGACATAAAAATATGTCAAAACAAAATCGAAATACATACCTAGTTTTTCCTCCCGTCGTGTGTATGACAGTGACATATGGAATAATCCATAATTTGTGTGTTTGTACACATTACATACATGTATGCGTCATACAGGCTGTAGGCAAACAACGCGTTTCCCATACATCAAGTAGAAAATATGTTGTCTGAGTTAAAAGTTAGTTTTTAAGTAAATAAATATATTTCTTCATAGTTGCAAAACGGCTAAGGCCATCGCCCTTACCTCCTGCCTTTATCATGCACTACTCCTTAAAAGTAACTTCCCTTATCAACCGTGTAGTATATAGGTAGTACTTTTCCAGGTTTAACTCCACCGGAACACCCTGTATCTGTGTACTACAATAAGAGCGTGGTCGGACATGTGCAGTGCCCGAATCCACAACGTGGCCGCAACGTGATTCTTAGGGTTGGCAAAAGTATCCGTTGAATAAAATAAAATAATTAATCCTACTAATATTATAATGCGTACGCCCGTATCATGGACCAAAAAAAAGCCGACAACATTCTCGAGATCAAAAGTAATTGACTTAATTAATATTATAATATTTTAATATTGTATTATGCATGTTGGTATACTTTGTGCTCAGTTAATAATTTTTACCCATTATATTCAAATCTGCCTCGTAAGGGATATGGCGTGATTTGGGTATGTACCTATGTATGTATATTGAAATCATATGTTTAATAAGCAACTAAACAGACAATTTGTGAATCAACAGTATCCTGACCTAATTTTAAGTAAGTTGTGAACGTTTTTTCAAAATTCGTCCATATTTTTCATCAAAAGGCATCACCGGATGGATGTACTTGATTTACTGAATTAGTAGTGAGTAGAAATAATTTATTATTCAAAAATTTCCGCAAGCGAACCCTTACAAAAACCTTAGTCGTTTAGAATTCTAAAAAACTTTCCACAGTGGACGGCGCGCGCCGGGCCGCGTCGGAGCGCATTAATTCAATCTGCTACAGCAAATTTTAGCGTCTACGTAGATAAGTATGCGATAGCTAAAATTTTGCATGAAAAATCGTACTTAATTACTACATCGTTTTTGACTAGTCTTTGACCAATTAAGTAATAGGTTAATTTATGAAATGTAGCAGGTATAGTTGACCACAAAATGTTGACCTTATTTACAGCATTGCCATTTGAAATTGAAAAGTATTTTAAAAGTTAAATTGACACTTGACAATTGTGATACGGCAACTCGTCAAAGTCTTTAACATTCTCATAGACCGACTGCATCTCGACTGCTTGCCTATTTTTCCTTTCACAATTTGGCTAACTGGAAGGTGACTGAAATAAATCCCTTTTTAGGGATAAGTTTGCACTTGTACTTATCTCTGTTTATTTTTTGTTGTCTATTTATGTTTAATTTTATGTGCAATAAAACGATTGCACGTGGAAAGCTGACAAAATGAAATAATTGTTTATTATTAGATTTCTACAAACACGTTGCTACGCGCAAGGGGAAGGCGGTTAAACGATATCCTAACCATGTGACTGTATACTCGAAAAGGGCAAAGTTGAAATATGCACTTACATCTCTGGTGTCAAAGTGATTATTTTTATTTCTTGAAGTCGAAATAGTCGTGTATGATTTTCCGGCGTTCACGCTTTTAACACTACAAATGTCTCGAAAACGTTCCCGGAAACGTCTCAATAATTAGGGAAATTTTAGCAGCGCCACTATCGGCACGCAACGGCAATAAACTATTCTTATATCATTATAGTATTTGATCCTTTAATCCAAATGAGTTCGATACATGTGATTTGATAAAAAACCTACACTAAATACTCCGCAGCCGTTATGAGCCGCTACTTGTGGCCCTGAAAATTTGTCAACGAGAAGTATTAAGGTCGAGATAATTGTAGTGGGAAAATAATAATATGTACTGATACAAATACATACATACATGCATCACGTATTTATCCCTTATGGGGTAGACAGAGCCTAAGGTAACAAAACCTTAAGGCCACGTTTGGCATGACTAAGGGCGTATAGCTGGAAAGGGAAATCAAAATAGTGTTAGGCTGCTAGCCGCATCGCCTATAACATGATTCCTAACACTTGCCCAAACGACTGATACAAAATGATATTAATATCACTTTTTTATTAAACCAGCATCATTAGGTATTGAAGACAATCTTTAGTTTTTTATTATACATAGATACCTACTGTTTATATGTCACGGAAAAATAATACTCCGGTAGGTACCTATATTATGCGCGTAATTGCAAAATTTGTGTTTTAAAGAAAAATAAAACGTAACCGGTATCTTTTATTATATAACTAGCTTCTGCCCGCGACTTCGTCCGCATATAATTAGACTTAAGAACTGATGTTTATAGTATATTCTGCAATAATTATTAACGTCGGGACTGGGCAGCTACGACCTTTGACATATTTATCGCTATCCCGCGGGAACTATGCAACTTTCCGGGATAAAAAGCAGCCTATGTGTTAATCTAGGGTACCAGCTATCTCCGTTCCAAATTTAATCCAAATCCGTCCAGTCATTACAGCGTGAAGAAGGAGCTAACATTGACGGTCACTCACATCGTCACAAACTTTCGCATTTATAATATTACTAGCTTCTGCCCGCGACTTCGTCTGCGTAGAATTATATATAAAAACATTCCTCTTGAATGACTCTATCTATTAAAAAAACCGCATCAAAATCCGTTGTGTAGTTTTGAAGATATAAGCATACAAAGGGACATAGGGACAGAGAAAGCGACTTTATTTTATACTGGCTTCTGCCCGCGACTTCGTTTGCGTAGAATTATACATAAAAACCTTCCTCTTGTATCACTCTATCTATTAAAAAAACCGCTTCAAAATCCGTTGTGTAGTTTTGAAGATATAAGCATACATAGGGATATAGGGACAGAGAAAGCGACTTTGTTTTATACTATGTAGTGACTATGTAGTGATTACTTATAGTAGGATAGTCGCCTTTGCCATTGACTTCACCACGTAACCAATCCTAAAAAAAAATGACACCGCATCTATCATTTTCACTGTACTACATAATATTCACGTGCCACCTAGAACCCTGCCGCAATGAGGACTATAGTTTCTTTGCTCACCAGTTAGCGCCACTGTTGACTAAGGTCCAAAGGTATAGCTGTCAAAAGCAAGTTTATAAGATCGGTGCCGAAAAAAAGTTTTAAATGTTGAATCTGATTAAGTTTATTAATTATAAATAACCATCATCATACCGAGTAGCTATGCTGCAATGTTGTGCAGTTCCATTTTGTTCGAAAAATGAAAATCCGCTTTCAAAACGTTCACATTCATCGCCAAATAATCCATATTAGCGAAAATTTCGTGATGGAGATCACTTTTCAACGGTAAATGAAAGAAATTATAATATATGTCACGAACTCCGCCAAAATCAGTGAAAAGTGAAGGTATTGGACCTCACGCGATATTAGCGCCTCTAGTGGCAAATTCACACTCGATTGATGTTAGCTTATTGCGATAGGATCCTACGGTGGTACGTGAATACATTTCCCTTACTAAGTCAAGGTCGTAGCTAAGTATAATTGTAACCAAAGTTTCACATAATTGCGACTTGTCATTGTCAACCACATTTGTTTTCCTTTACTATTACCTAATAACCGAAGAACAGGTTATGAGATTTAACAATAATGGTAATTTATTTATATTCGAAGTTTTTATTCCATACTGAGACCATACTGACTGACATAGTTGAGGCTAGCAACCCATGACTATTTTGATTCCATTTTCCACCTATACGCCCGCAATCTTGCTAAATGTGGCCTGTAGGTACCTGTTACCTTAGGCTTTGTCTACCCCGTAAGGGATAAAGACGTGATTTGTGTGTGTGTGTTTCTTCCATGCTGGCAGTAAAGAAAAAACATAGTAGGTACCAGTTGCTTCTTTTCCCGAGCACATGGTAAAAGCCCATTGAGGGAATGGGCGAAAATCTTAGGAATCATGTTATAGACGATGCGACCATCACTATTTTGATTCTTCTTTCCACCTATACGCCCACAAGCTAAACGTGGCCTTGTTACCTTAGGCTCTGTCTACCCCGTTAGGGATAAAGACCTGATTTATGTATGTAGGTATGTATGTGTGTAAGTTTTTTCTGTTGTAAAAACAACATAGTTTAACTTAAATCCTTTGACAGCAGTCACCTCAATCCAAATTATTGACCAAAAACCCCGAAATTGTATGAAAATTACAGCTGTCGCAGGTCTCAATATTTTCAAGACATATTACCTACTTCTTACCTTAGTCACTTTTGACATTAGTCATCTTATTACAATTTAAGCTTTAAGCATAGCATAAAAAACTGTACTGCGCCAAGTGTCAAAACTAACGCACAAAAAAAATCTTCGAACTAGGTACCATTTCGCGCAGGGAAAGAGGACGGGGGAGAGAGCCCCACATAACCACTCGCCCCCCCACCCCCCGGGCCCGGGGGTACTCGTAAATGAGTTTTCACAAAGTTAAAAAAAAAGGTACCATTTCGCTACAATTAAGCTAAATATTTTAATTTAATCAACTAATCAACATAACAAACCTAACCTTACTAAAACCTAAACTTACCGTATACTTAAATGTAAATTAAGTTTCTAGATTTTCATTCCCATGTTAATACTATTAAACAGATAACAAACAATGATTACGAGTATTCATGATGAAGATGAAGTTATAGTTATTTACACGCCACGTGACACTTGTATAGCATAGCACCTTGTATGGCTTTCAGTACGCTTAGTGTAAGTTTTCGGTAACAAAATACGTTTCAAACGCGTTTGCGTTAAAATGTCAAATACTAAAAGAACAGTTTGTTGCCGTTTCGATCCGCAAGTGGCGCTGCCGATTATTCCATATTAATTGAGACGTTTGACGTGAACGCGTTCGAGACGTGTTTATATGCGAAAACTTACCATAGAGGCTAGAGACCGGCCTATTACACATTCGCTTTTTCTTCTTCCCTAACACGTGTAAGTGAGAGGCAAACATTATCAATGCTTCGCATGATGCTACTTTTATAAAACGAGCCATACGACACATAGCGAGCTGCATCATTTTTTATACGGTCTTCATTGCCTGTGCACATAATTCACCAAATATCTCAACGTTAAAACTTTGTCGCTTATAACCTCCGTCGAACCGCAATAGAAAATTCACGAAAACGTTAACGTGAGAAAGAAGCGTGGTGTACGGATATTCTCACGCTGCCTGAAATAAAAATAGTCACGTTGTTAGGGAAACTCGTGGCATCAGAGCAATGCCCTCCCTTGAAACTTTACAGGGCGCCCTCAGTTGGGAGGCAGTACAACGTTTTCCTTTCATCGAATTAGACCTTGTTTCGAAACACCTTTGAAGAACAGTGCTGGTATTTGTTTTGTGGTCGGATGGATTTATTTTGATTTTTTGCTATTAATACTTACACTCTTTTATTTTCATCTATGTTTTTAAACTAATAAAGTTCGTTATTCACGTAACACAAAGTTTAGGAACGACAGTTATAAAGGACCTCTCCTTATACTGTAATACCCTGGTAGCTGCCACTCACCCCATTTTTGGATTAGTTAAGTGATGAAGTTTCTTGTCCAATGAAACTAAATAAAAGCTTGTACACATACATACACAAATCACGTCTTTATCCCTTACGGGGTAGACAGAGCCTAACGTAACAAGACCAGGCCACGTTTAGCAAGACACTGAAAAAGCTTGTAATCCTACTAATATTATAAACGCGAAGGTTTGTAAGTATGGATGAATAAGATAAGTCCGCCTTTGTGCATGTATCTCAGTGTTTGTCAATTGTATTTGTTTTATGTTTATTTTGCACTATTAAAAGTTTACATTACATACGGCAACACTTGCCAGCTTAAACGTCTTTCTATACGGCTTAGCGATAAAAAAATAAAAATAAATTCTAAACATTGTTATTTTTGTAATTAAATTGCATCAGTAGACGCCTATTTTACTGAGGAACACAATTCATTTTAGTGGCCGGATAAATACATGAGTGTGATAGTTAAACAAGTAAATATGCAGTGATAGCTTGTGAGTGAATTCGACAACTACCCTATTTTACATGACTAAATAATATATGTAAACATACGAAGGATACTGTATCTGAATTTCGTGCCGTCGTCTATCACCCGAATAGCGCTGTTGGGAAACCTCCGCTGATCACGCTTGAACATCGAGTTCGCGTCCCGGGTCGTGAATAATACAAAAAGATGGCTCCTACGACCAGGTCAAAGAATGTTTGCGGTAAGTGCAACGTTCAAATTAATGACAAAAAATTATTGAATTGCAGCTCGTGTAAGAATTTTTTTGATTTAAATTGCGCAAATATGAAATCAGACTCGTTTAAAATAATGACTAAGGAAGGCAAATTAGCTTGGAAATGTAGCAAATGCATAAAGTATAAACATCAAAAAAGCAGTCAACCTAGCACCAAGTGTAAAATCACAACAACTCAAAGCAATGATGAAAATGCGATATTACGCAACAATGGAATGCTGAGCAAAGCACCATCCATTGATGATCTGTTACTTATAACTGGTGCTGAAAATATAATGAGCTCAACCTTAAATGATGCCAGCTCAAGAAGTTTGCCAAATATCGGAACCATGGACAACTCACAGACTACAGAATTGAAGCAACAAATGATGAATTTGAAGACCGAACTATTAAGTGCACATAACGAAATCGGTATGCTTAATAGTGAGAATAATAGTCTGAAAAAACAAGTAGAAGAATTTCACAAGAAAATTATTGTATACACGAGATTACTAAATGAAGGAACCCCGCGAAGAAGTACACCCATGAAAACCCCAAAGACTCCGTCGTCACAGCATAACTTGAGTTTCTATGAAACAACTCCGATTGCATCTGAAAATAAAATACAATTGCTAAAGAGTGAGATAATAACACTAAATAAGAAAATTAAACAACTACAGAATAAATTAAATTATATGTTAACCGAAAATAAAAGACTTAAACATAAGTCAGGTTTGCTTGAAAGCAAAAATCTAACATTCACTAAAATACAACAATCTGCAATAGCTCTCAGAAAAACTGTCAAACAGCTGGAAGAATGGACGAGTAAGGAATCTACAGTCAAGCCCACTACTGCTGCGACAAATCAAGATTTAAAATCGAGAGAGAAAGTTTCTGACCAAAAGGAGGCTTGTTCGAGTAACATGATAGATAATACAAGCAACACGGATGGAACAAAAAATTACAAGCCTAGATTGTTACTTTTGTCGGACTTCCATGGTGAGGATATGCTCCTACCCCTGTCAAGATTGAGAAAGAATGACTATGAGTCTACGGCAGACATTGTGTTTTTTGGCTCCACGAAACGTGTGTTGCTTGGTGTTCAAGAAAAAATTAAAAACTTTAATAAGAGTGATTGTGTAGTAATTATGTGCGGAGGAAGTGACTATATTACTAACCCCATGAGCGGCGTCATGCAGGTGTTGGAGAATACTGTTAAACAAGCCACACACACAAATGTAGTTATATGTGATATTCCATTTAGTTTAAATAAGCAATCAGGGCATTTTAATAACTATGTGAACAGGTTTAATTCTGCCATTCATAAAAAATTCTGTAACTACTCGAATGTTTTTCTCCAAGCCTGCCCTGCTTACTTAGAGATAAAAGACTTTAAGAGCAATGGCAGTCAACTGAACCGGTATGGTAAATATAAGCTAGCACAATGTGTTAACAGTGTGTTGCGAAATGTAAATAGAGCCTTCTATAATGGAAATCATTTTTTATAAATGAATCGCACTTATTGTGCCTTAAATCAAATGCCACTGGACTGCGTGATATGGAACCAGATACAATTTGTAAGACATTTAATATTATTCACCAAAATTGTAGATGTATTCGTAACAAATTGCTACCTTTAGATGGGATTATCGAAATGTATGAACCGAATGTGCTGATACTAACGGAGACATGGCTAAATAAAAGTGAATTAGATAATATAAAAATAAAAGGCTACGCCCATGTAAGCCATTTCATAAGAAAAAAACAAATACATGGAGGTGTGTCCATATTTGCTAGGAACAATATTAAATTTAAGAACTGTAAATCAATAGATAGTTTATCTGTAGAATATCATTGTGAGCTAACTGCGACTGAAATAACCATTAACTCCGTAAAAATGTTCATAATTGGAATGTATAGGACAGGGAAGGGCGATTTTCAAATAATGCTGGAAACATTGGAAAAACTATTCAGTATGCTTTCTCGTGCTCCTTGCCAACGCGTAGTAATGGTAGGTGATTGGAATGTCGACTTCATGAACGATTCAAATCAACGAAAATGTCTCATTGACCTAATGTCAACTTATGGAATGGAAAACTTAGTTGATTTCCCAACCAGAATAGACAAATCTTGCAAAACTGCCCTTGATTTCGTTATAACGAACACCAACAGGGACATTATAATCAGGATTAAACCTCTGGCCACTGGGATTTCTGATCACGATGCACAACTGGTACAATTTAATATGGGGGAATCTGAATCGCTCCAATCTTTCACTGAAAAGCGCTACTACACTGATGAAAAAATGCATGATTTTATGGCAGCCATGCTATCGTACGACTGGAGAACGATATTTATGATTTATAATGAAGATACGACATTCGATGATTTTATCAAAAAACTAATTTACAACTTCAATAATTACTTTCCATTAAAACTAAAGAAGCGTAAAATTGAGAAAAGACTGCCTTGGATCACCAGAGAATCAATAAAAATTCAACAGGATATAGAAGACCTGCATTTGATACAAAGAGGGTACCCTGGTGTAGATTTCAAAATGCAAATTGAAAATAAAAAAACAAAGAGAAACATTGAACTCTACAGAAGTAAAAAAGAATATCTTGAAAATAGACTACAATGTACAAATAACCCTAAGAAAGAGATATGGTGTATAATTAAAGAAGAAATTAATAGATCCGTGGAAGAATGGACATGGCATTTAATTGATGAAAGTGGCAAAATAGTTGAGAAATCAAAAATAGCTGATTATATTAATACATTTTTCTATAAAATAGGAACGGACCTTGCTATCAACAATGCTCCAGATATGTCCAAGGCTTTGAAATTTACTAAGGAATACATATCGAGTGAACAATCTGAGTTTCAATTTGAACGTATGAACTGCTCTGAGTTAATGAAAGTAGCAAAGAACAAAATATCTCTTTCAAATACATTGGATATATATGACATATCGGGAAAACTCTTCTATGAAATAATGTGCGTGTTTCCGGAACTCATAACCTTCCTGGTAAATAACATCCTTACGTCTAACGTGTACCCTGATTCACTCAAGAAGACTAGATTATGTCCAATCTACAAAGGAAAAGGAGACAGGACTGCAATCGAGTCCCATAGACCTATAACGATTGTGCCCACAATATCCAAATTAGTTGAATCTGTAATGGCCAATGCTATAATAAAACATTTAGAACGTAGTGGGGCTGTGTCTGATGCACAATATGCGTATAGGTTAGGTCGATCTACCACAGAAGCTACACATAAATTTGTTGAGCATATCACTGTCGGTCTGGAAGAGAAACAAAAGGTGGCGGGAATATTTTTGGATCTGTCTAAAGCGTTCGATACAGTCAACCACGTGTTACTCATTAAAAAACTTGAAATGTACGGTGTTCGTGGATCAAGTCTTAATCTACTAAAATCCTTTCTATCGAATCGAAACCAGACAGTCGAAGTAAAGGTTAAGGGTAGGAGATGTAGGTCATCGACTCTCAATTTAAATATAGGGGTTCCTCAGGGATCTGCACTGGGAAATGTATTGTTTATAATATTCATAAACGACATTTCAAAATTAAATATTGACGGTGAAATGATCTTATATGCTGATGACACAACAATAACGGTGAAAGCAGAAAATTTTGATTTGCTGCAGGCAAAGATAACTTCAATCATGTGCAGCTGTGAGGAGTGGTTTAGAGTTAACGGCCTGAAGTTAAATTCCGAAAAGACAAACATCATGCTTTTCAGTCCACGCCCTCCTAAGATAAGTCTCAGCATCCTTTTAGGAAATAATCGCGTAGTGCAAACAGTTGCAGATGTGAAATTGTTGGGTTTTCAGCTGGATAATTCACTGACATGGCACCAACATGTTGATTTAACGTGTTCAAAAATAGCCAAGGGTGTATTTGCATTGCGACAGCTGAAACTACTAGTGTCTCAAGATAGTCTTAAGGAGAGCTACTACGCATACGTTCATTCTATAATTTCGTATGGCATCATCCTATGGGGAGGCTCCTCGGACAATGAACGGGTATTAAAGATGCAAAAACGTGCACTCAGGATATTGGTGGGTGCCTCGCATAGGGACTCTTGTAGAGAACACTTTCACCAACAAAATATACTGACTTCGATATCAGTGTACATACTTGAATTAATATTATATGTAAGGACTCACTTAAGTGAATTTAATATAAGAGCAAATTATAATCCTAGAGTGACAAAAGACTGCCTCAACATAATTGCTTGTATGCCAACTCGATTAAAACTGTCAAAAAGAACTCCGAAAGCTATGGGTCGAATCCTGTACAACAAGCTGCCGTATGCCATAAAAGCTATCAAAAGTGATGTCGTGTTCCGTGGCCGAGTAAGAGCAATACTCCATGATAAGACCATATATAGCGTCAAAGAGTACCTCAGCAATGATTATCGTAAATTTGATAAATAATAAATATCTTCTCTGTGTTACAATCTTATTATTTTGATATTTTAATTTGTATTAATGACATGTAATATTAAAGTGACTATGATAAGTAATAATTTTATAATATGAAATATTTGTGCAAAATTTGTGTATCGACATTTGTAATAATAATTGTACCGAACAATAGTAGTATTTATCTCTAGTTTTAAGATGTTTGATAATAGATAGATTTATGCCAAGTAAAATGGAATGGCAATTTGTGCTACATCCTCAATGACGAGTCATTCTTGTTCTTTTTGACGTCTGTATTTACACAATGTAGTGTCCAATCTGTAACAATGATGACAATAAAAAATTCTGATTCTGATTCTGATTCTGATTCATACAAAATGTATTTATATATTTTACAGGAAGTTGGATGAAAAGTGATGGCCCACTTATTTGGCCGACCGTACCACGACTACATTAGGCGTGAGTTAAACCAAGTTACATTAACGATAACTATAACCATAACCAGAGATTTTGTCATAATATTTCACTGTTTTTCTGTCAAATTTAGTAGTTTGACCTGTCGCCTCTCAAGCAACCCCTGAATTTTTCGGAATTTATGTGCGATATTACATTTGAAATTTATCATGAAGCTTTTCGGTGAAGGAAAGCATCGTGAAGAAACCTGCACACATCTGCGAAGCAATTCAATGGTGTGTGTGTGTGAAGTTCCCAATCCGCTCGGCGCCCGCGTAGGAACTATAGCCTATGTGAAGGATAAACTCTTTTTTTACTACCAATATGTGTACACTTTTTGTAGCTGGCAGTTGTAAGCCTTGTGACAGCAGCATCTCATTTTTTAATATTGGATGGCAGTTCCCTACGAACCATGATAGAAGGTGCTGCTGCCACGAGGCCGCCCAATATTCATGTTCTCCTATCTATACTTATATTCATTAAATACCAGTTCACTATATCATAACCTGTTTCCATTTTAAAATACAGTCCACTAGTTCGCCACAGCCTAAGCCCTCTCATTCTGAGCGGAGGCCTGTGCCCAGCAGTGGGACATATACTATAGGCTGGTGATGAGATGATGTACATCAAATCATCGTTAATAGTTATCGTTAAACTTTCTTCCATGCTGGTCTGGGAGCAAAGAAAAAACATAGAATATACTTGCTTCTCTTCCCGCGCCGATGGTAAAAGCCCATCGAGGGATTGGGCGAAAATCTTAGGGATCATGTTATATAGGCGATGTGGCTAGCAACCCATCGCTGTTTTGAGTCCCCTTTCCATCCATACGCCCACAATCATGCTAAACGTGGTCTTTAGGCCTTGTTACCTTAGGCTCTGTCTACCCCGTAAGGGATAGACGTGATTTATGTATGTATGTATGTATGTTAAACTTGGTGCAAGTCATTGTAAGTATTTAAAATTTATATGTCAAACATTTACAACATACTATTTAATATGGTTAGCTCCCATCAGGCATCCCTAGCACGGTGTTGCAAGTCAAGCATAACGTGACGGTTTTATTGATATGAATAAAATATACGGGCGACGGGAGTCGAGGTCATCATCCATAGTTATTGAATAGCCAATACCGAATACACACCAAACTTTTTACAGGTTTATAGAAACTAGGGATTTTTTATTTATGAGTTTTTAAAAAGTAAGGTTTGTTAATAAAAAACAATTTAAGCTTTACCCTGTCTCCGTTTGTACTGTAGAGCTGCTCTGAGGTGCACTTCATAAGGACGAGGATCATGTTATAAATATCTTGATCAAACGTGGTTTCAGAAGGCCTATCATAAAAAATATTATACTGTATATTTTAAACTTTTTCTTCCATGCTGGTCTGGGAGTTCAGAAAAACCATAGAATGTACCAGTTGCTTCTCTTTTCGCGCAGATGGTAAAAGCCCATCGAGGGAATGGGTGAAAATTTTAGGAATCATGTTATAAGCGATGCGGCTAGCAACCCATCACTATTTTGATTCCCCTTTCCACCTATACGCCCACAATCATGCTCATCGTGGCCTTAAGGTTTTGTTACCTTAGGCTCTGTCTACCCCGTAAGGGATAAAGACGTGATATGTAAATGTATGTATGTATAATTTTAAACTTTCAAGTTATTAAATTACAAATCATTGGAACGCTTTTGGTTCCCCGGTCCAAGCTGATTTGAGGGCCGTTCTTGAGTTTTTTAAAGAAACAATTAAATAAATCGAACGAACGCCGCGTTCGATTTTTGAAACTAGAGAGCGTAGAGCTTAGAGAATAACAGTAACAGTAAGTTAGTATTAGGCTTCATATTCATACTCCGAGAAATTCGAAGTTCGATTGTTGCCGTTCCGCTCACACTTAATAGGCATCAATATGAGAGTGAACGGTGCGGTATAACACTAACTTCGAAATTCGAATTTAGGAGTTGCCCAGTAGTTAGACGTACATATATAATGTGATGAAGATCAATCCGTCAATGGCGGCCTTGTTGATAGCTGACTTGTATGATATGTCAATATGACATATACAGTGACACGGTTCCACAGTGATACGCGACTCAGTTTCTTTCACTGCATAGACACAACTGAAGAGTAGGCATACGAGAGCTTCGTAAAGCTTTAAATCTAGATGTACGAGTATCATTTAATTTTGTTCAAATTCTGATAGTCTTATTAACAGAATTGCGAGAACTGTTTATCTGGCTGCGCTAGCTCCTTTCTGTAAATTCTCTAAATGTGGAAGACCACGGGAAATGTTGTTACGCGTGACATAAATGTGACTTTACCTCACGTTGTTGTGCCGGAGGGCTGAAGAGGAAAAGCGAAGGGGTGGCTTCACACCACTCGTCTCAGTGCATGCTTTTGCCATTCTATTGATGTTGTCCAAGTCGTCCCGCAATTTATTTTCGGTTTGCCTCTACTTTGATGCCATCCCACGAAACCTTTTATAAGCTATTTAGGGTAAATGCTTAGCTTACCGCAGACATGACCACAAACCGCCGCAGTCTGGAGCTTCAGTAAATGACCAAGTTTGGGCGACATAAGTTTGGACAACCTAAAATTTTAAAACAAATTTTAATCGTAACTAATTCAATAGACGTAGTTTTTACACAAATAACTTCAACAAATCATAGTAGCGATATGTCTACGTGCAAGTATTATGAATCATTCTAATCAGTGTGTTATCAGTTTAGCAACTCGAGCCGGAATCGGACCTATCGTCGCAGACATGTGAATAGATGTGATGTTGCTATGCAAATATTGTAGAGTAGATAATACTACACTGGGTAAACGATCGTGCACACTTAGATCAGAAATTTTAAGTAGGTAATAAAGAAGTATTAGCGGGTGGTAGGACCTTGTGCAAGGTCCATCCGGATCGCTACCACCATCTTACTCGCTAATCCTGCCGCTAAGTAGCAGTGCTTGCACTGCTGTGTTCCGGTGTGGAGAGTAAGACAGCCGGGGAAATTACGGGCACAAGAGGCATTTCATCTTAGTCCTCTTAGGTTGGTTGGTTTTTCTGTTTTGGTTGTTATATGTGGTGTTCAATAAAGAGTTATTGTATTGTATTGTATTGTATTGTTGGCAACGCATCTGCAATCCCTCCGGGGTTGCGGGTGTCTATGGACAGTGGTGATCACTTACCACCAGGTGACCCACTTGCTCGTTTTCCTTCCTATTCATATAAAAAAAAAAAATTACATAGCAAATTTTTGTTTTACCCGGCCGGTAAAAAGCTTACATTTCACTTGCCGTGACATTATGTACCGTATGTTGTGTTCTATAGGTCAACTTCACCTGTTATTTGGTAGGCATACATATAGGATGGATGACAATGCAAGTATACAGTCAACAAATTTAATACTGTAGAGTCACGACACACCGACACGTCTCGAACGTTTCCAGAGAAAGGCCTGAAATGCAACCAACTAAAATTTTGTAAAAAGTTTTTTAACACATACAGATAACTCACGTAGCGAGGGTATATGGAAGCCGTCATCAGTTGTGCTGAATGACGTTCAAGCAGAGCGTTCGCGTCGCGGCCGCCGAGGCTAATCTTGGATGAAGGACTTAGTAATAGTTAATAGTCTGAAACAAGTCCGGCAAATTTCTATTACATGATTAATGTTAACAACGTGTTAATATCACAGTAGTTTTATGTTAAGTTTAGTAGCGATTTATTGGTACACGGTGCGCCGACTCGCATTCCGATTTTTATCTCAAAATCAGCGTTAATTTAAGCAAGCACGTTGACGTATCTCGTGTGGTTGCGGACGTGTCGAGCCAAAGGCGTGTCATCATGCCGCGTGGTCGGCAACGTGACGCCGCCGACACGTCGCGATCGCCGCCGGTGCATGGCTGAGGGCCAAAAATGCAACGTGACTATCGAACTCACAGATTACTAAAAAGTTACGTAGTCTGTGAGAGTCAACTCCGGGGTTTTTTACCGATACCAAGCTTTGATTCTACGCGATTTAATTTTAAGTCCAACTAAACATTTTCCTAACGGCACTGAATAATGCCCAAAACAGGAAGATTTAGCTACACACTTAGGTAATCAACTCGGGGTGCGTTAAACCGTTAGACGATTCTGCAGCGAGACTTAAGACTTATTAAAGCTATAGCAAACAACTAAATCTAAATATTAGCCTTACCCTCATCATCATCATCATCATCGTCATCAGCCAGAAGACGTCCACTGTTGCAGGGGGAGGCCCCTTAGAACGCCACAGTGAACGTCAACTCGCCTCCTGCATTCACCGGTTTCCCGCAACTTTCACGATGTCGTCGGTCTACCTACTGGAAGGCCCGCCAACACTGCGTCTTCCGGTTCGTGGTCGTCATTCGAGAACTTTTCTCCCCCAACGGTAGTCTGTAAATGTAGCCTATATTAGCCTAATTCTATCTGAATAAATTACCTTCCAATGCATATACAGCCATACGTTTTGGTAGGGTTCAGAATACATTTCGGATGTGCTGAAATCTGTGTGGCACACATTGCAGTTTGTTAACAATATGAGTTTAAATTTTCTACTGCCAAAACTTACGGTAGGTACGGCATATTGCTTCGCGTGAGCTTAATGATAACTGGATTTGAAATGATTTTGATTTTGATTTACCAATTTTTCTTTCCTTAAAAGCATCATTCAATCAATTCAGTCCAAGGACCCGTTTTTTGAAAGTGGTAAACAATTGTGCCGAATTCAAAATACGAGTACCTAGAGTAGAAGAAATTAATTAGTCTTATTATTTGCGGGTGGTAGGGCCTTGTGCAAGGTCCGTCCGGATCGCTACCACCATCTTACTCGCTAATCCTGCCGCTAAGTAGCAGTGCTTGCACTGCTGTGTTCCGGTGCGGAGAGTAAGACAGCCGGGGAAATTACGGGCACAAGAGGCATTTAATCTTAATCCTCTAGGTTGGCAACGCATCTGCAATCCCTCTGGGGTTGCGGGTGTCTATGGGCAGTGGTGATCACTTACCATCAGGTGACCCACTTGCTCGTTTGCCTTCCTATTCACATAAAAAAAAAAAAAAAACTGGTCAGCTAGTCAGAATTATAGTTTGAGCTGTAGTTTTGTAGCGATACACAGATTTTTCCACATTCGAGTGATATGCTTTAAAAAATTGGGGCCCCCCGTTCTTAAGCGACGCACTTGTGTACTTGTATTTATAGACAGATTAAAATACTCACATTTCAACTATGATGCAACAGATTTAGCACATACTTAAGAAAATTGCGTCACTGTATCCTTTTTATGTGCGACAGATAACACAACTGGCATCCATGCTACGCGTTAGTCGACACGTCTGTTTACTGTTCGATAAGTTAAATGATCCACACCCACACATAACAGGGTGACTGTCGTTGACTACTTATAAAGATTTTAAGTAACGAATTTATGCTTATCCTTGAATGGGAAACATAAATTCAATGGCAGTTTAAAGCGAATTTGAAAACTATATGTATTGAGCATTCAACGTTTTCTTCAGAGATCATAGCGTAGGCACCACACCAACACCAACATAAACCTATGTGTTTTAAATGTTCAAATCTCTAACTTTAAATAAATAAGTACTGTGTAAATATGTGAGATGTCTATATATATTCAAATTTAGCATATTTATGTCATCTCTTTCGATGTAATGCCATCTGTATAATTTACTTATAATATATTTATATGTCACGATCCCACATAATTCCCGTTGCTCAATCCTCCCGAGATCCAAGAAAAAAAGCAACATGCAACTGTTGTTTTCCCCGTATGCAACACCAATTTGAATTGCATTTCAATTTGACGTAATTTTATATGGTATCTGACTTTCAAATCCACGCATACCGTGGACTCCACGTTTCCAAGCCAGATAGATACACACGAGGCAGCGTGCTAAATAACGTGACACCCGGCCGACACGTTCGAACGCCGAGTTGCACGAATCACGCTGGCATACATACACACCGTCACGCCTCTTTCCCGTAGGGGTAAGCAGAGATCACTTTGTTGCTCGTCGGTTTAGGTTACTTTTGACCTGGGGCCCGATTTTCGAAAGCACATGTGTAAAATACCACTCGAAAGTGGTGAAAAATTGTGCTGAATTTTAAATACGAGTAGCTTAGAAGATACTTAGGGCTCTCATTAATCTTGTGACCTAGTCAAAAATTTGATTAGAGCTCTAGTTTTGAAGATATAAACAGATTTATACCACTTTCGAACTATAGGGTGGCAGGGGTGGCAAAATGCCACGGGCCCCTAGCTCTACGGGGCCCCGAACTGGCTTGGTTTAGAGCACAGAAGGGACGCTGATGCACTTCTTTATATTGAGGAAGGAGCCCCATCTGACGAATTTGCCACGGGCCCCAGACGTTATAGTTACGCCACTGCACATGTGCTTTCAAAAATCGGGCCGCTGCTTCTTAATATTTTACCAAAAAAACTGGAACATCCATTTAACGCTTATGAATTTGCATCTAGGTCAACTTTGTTCATGAAGACAATACAATTGAAAGGCAGGTTGTATTAAGTGGTGGCATTAGGGGTCCGTCAGCAGGCGTGATTCGCAACGTGACAGCCACACGTTTTTGTCAGTATTGCAAGCAAGATAGCTTAATTAGTGGCACAACGCATGTGCTCCATCGTGATGACATCGATGACGAGCGATATGACGAAGTTGATTGTTATAGATACCTAGTGGTTGCTCAGTATCTTGTCTTTTGTTTCGATATGTGTGTTAAAGTACCTAGGTATTTGTCGTCTATTTTTTCTGTCGGTTGGGAGGGTGTTGTTGGTTTTGGTTTGTTAAACATAGTATTATGCATTTTTCTTTCGAGTGGGACGATGTTGCGGACTGGCAACAAACTGAAGAGTAAAGTAATGTCAGTGTCTAAAGAAAATGTGGTATTGTAAAATGACTTGTAAATGAGGTACTAAATAAACGTATTTGAATCCGAAAAGTCACGCTGTTACAGATAGATTGAATCAAGCGTTACTTTACGCAGGTTCAGTGTTATGATATCCGCTATTGATAGCGGATAGAACCTACTAAGCAAGATAAATGTTTTTTGTTCATTAACATTCATTATCCTATCGTTACGCTAACGCAATCCTTAATAAATAACGGTTTGTCGATTAACATTAAACAAACTGTATTGATTTTTTATGAACTTATTTTATTTAAATGAGTAATTATTCAAAAATTCAGTTACTAAAAATATGTTGTGTTATGTAGGTATATCGCAGAATATTATGTTTCATCATCATCATCATCTCGAGCCTATATACATCCCACTGCTGGGCACAGGCCTCCTCTCACAATGAGAGGGCTTGGGCTGTAGCTCCCACGCGGGCCCAGTGCGGATTGGGAACTTCACACACAGATGTGCGCAAGGTTTCCTCACGATATTTTCCTTCGCCGAAAAGCTCATGGTAAATTTCAAATGTAAAATCAAAAATGTAATATCACTATCACTATCACTACATAGTATAAAACAAAGTCGCTTTCTCTGTCCCTATGTCCCTATGTATGCTTATATCTTCAAAACTAACACAACGGATTTTGATGCGGTTTTTTTAATAGATAGAGTGATTAAAGAGGAAGGTTTTTATGTATAAATTCTACGCAGAAGAAGTTGCGGGCAGAAGCTAGTTATGTATAAACTGGTTTAAATCTTAATTATTTTGAGCGTAATTTTTTTTTATCGAATTAAGTTAAGTGTCTACCTACCTACTTCATTAAATATTACCGATGTGTTACGTCATTTTATTAAGTAGGTAGGTAGTATAATTGTATGCAAATCGTGTCATTGTACATCTAAAGGCCAACCTGTGCTGCCGCGTGACGCGATGACAATAACAATTAAGCAATAATTAAACAAACTACCCGCGAGTAACAGGGATCTCTTTTAGTTTACTAGTTTCAAAAAAGACATGTAAAAGAGCCATTGGCGGCCAATTCGCAATAATAATTTTTGTTTTTTTAAGATAAGTGCACCTGTAAAATTCTTTTTTGTACTGTAACCCGCTACTTTGAAACTAGTTCTATTTGGAAAATCATGGATAGTAGGCCTACAAGCAAATAGGGGAGCGGATCAGAATACATAAAGTTTAAAATGTATAATGGGTTAAAATACATAATGATTCAAAATATATAACGCAATTTTCTGTAAAACTATTAGCTAAATGAGCTTCTTTGATATCGTAATCTATAGATTGGTTTAGGTTAGGTTAGGTTTGTTTTAACAATCCTGTTAATTTGAAACTTTCTGAGAAAATCGCATTATATATTATAAACCATTATGTACTTAACCCATTATACATTTTAACCTTTATGTATTTTAATACGTACCCAACAAATAGTACCTGCTACGGATAAGGAATATAAATAAATAAATATCATGGGACAATTCACACCTATCGGCCCTTGTCCCAGGCTAAGCAAAACTTTTATTTGGAAGTTTCAGTTTCTTCTTGTTTGCTTCTGCCCTAAACAATTCTGTTAAAAGTTAATCCCAGGCTAGCCTTGCATAACAAGAAGAAATCTTCAATTATACAGCAAACGATAACTAAAACACAACAAAGACAGTAGCTAAGAAGTTCCCTAAACACCTGTAATGCGAATACCGTAATTATAGTGGTTAACCTGTGCCACGTTTATCCGTAAGTGTTAAAAAGGTTAAGATGTCACTCGTGCCATGCCTAATACGCCTACCTAAAGTGGTTGGTGTACCACGTTTTCCGTCATGGCACCTCCAACGTGACACACCACGTGTCACAGCTGTCTCCCTGTAAGTCAGAGGTGCGCATAAACATCACGATAATTAAATTCTGGGGTTGAGTCTGAAAATGACAATATTCTATTACTCATTATTACTATTCTATTATTAGCTGTTGCCCGCGGCTTCGCTCCCGTTTTTTTTTCTTCTAAATTTCAATATGAAAAATAGATAGTAGCCGATTCTCAGACCTACTGAATACGCATATAAAATTTGGTAAGAATCGGTAAAGCCGTTTCGGAGGAGTACGGGAACGAACATTGTGACACGAGAATTTTATACATAAGATCAAATTATATTATTAAAATGACAATATTATCTATCATACAACTACATATGTACGCTCTATTGTGGCTTTTATTATCTGGAATTTTAAACTTACACTTTGTCGGTCCCTCGTTTAATGCTCCTCTCATCTACTCAAAGGTTAACTGGTAGAGATCCCTTATAGGGATAAGTTCGCCTTTGTGCATATATTAATGTTTTTTTTTTTTTTTTTTGTGAATTGTCTCTGTTTCTTTATATTTGTACAATAAAGCATTTACTTACTTACTATTATTGCAGCTATTGCAGCGTAAAAGGGGTTAAGTCTGAAATTGTCACGCAGAAAATTTAGAAAAATTCCCCCTTGGTACTAAGATCCCTCCCATTTGCTACTTTGGTAAACCAACTCTATGGCGGAACGTATTAATAACAGAAAAGTATCAACATTTGACAAACATTTGACGCGCGTCTCCTACGGTTTTTTCTTTTTCACATGACTATTTTTTGGTTGCCATTATTCTTGTTCCTATTTTTGTATGTATTTTTACATTATACACTCGTAAATAAATACATATAATGTACATACTTATAATCAACTAGCTTCTGCCCGCGATTCCGTCTGCGTAGAATTATACATAAAAACCTTCCTCTTGAATCATTCTATCTATTAAAAAAAACCGCATCAAAATCCGTTGTGTAGTTTTGAAGATATAAGCATACATAGGGACATAGGGACAGAGAAAGCGACTTTGTTTTATACTATGTAGTGATAAATAAACATTTGACAAACCCGTTACGATAGTCTAAATAATACCTGCAAAGTTTCTTTATACGTTCATCGCCAAATCACCTGGACGACGTCCATTGTTGACCTTTCCTTCCCGCGATCTTTAACAAATCGTCCGTCTAGGAGGCGTATCAATCAATTTTTCACCTTTACAGTACGCGGTCGTCACTGCAGAATCCTTATGGTTATGAGCACCACCACCCAAAGACATCCTTAAAAGACATACTTAACGGAAGACCAGCGCTGGCTGTAAGGCCAGCAAATGCTGAGTTGGGACCATTTTGTGACAATTTATTTTTTGTGATAATTTATTTTGTTTATATATTTTATTTGATTTTTTGTGATTGTCATAAATAAACTTTTTTTCTTTCTTTCTTTCTTTCTTAACATTAACAAGATAGGTACAAAGGATAAAAAGGGCTAAGCTATAATAGCTCATGCGCCAGTATTTCACCGGTTATGGTTTTATTAGTCTTCATGTCGGACTATAACAGCAAAAGCCTGCTGGGCGGCAGGATTAGCTAGTAAGATGGTGGTATAGTATGTATGGACGAAAATCTTAGGCAACATGTTATAGACGATGTAGCTAGCAACCCATTAATATTAGGTTCTTATTTCCACCTATATGCCCACAATTACGCTCAACGTGGCCTTTGTGCTCTTTCCACCCCGTAAGACGTGATTCATGTAAGTATGTTCTTCCATGCTGGTCTGGGAGTAAAGAAAAAACATAGAATGTACCAGTTGCTTCTCTACCCGCGCAGATGGTAAAAGTCCATCGAGGGAATGGGCGAAAATCATAGGAATCTTGTTATAGGCGATGAGGCTAGCAACCCATCACTATTTTGATTCCATTTTCCACCTGTACGCCCACAATTTTGCTAAATGTGGCCTGTAGGTCTTGTTACCTTAGGCTCTGTCTACCCCGTAAGGGATAAAGACGTGATTTGTGTATGTATGTATGTATGTTGTACCACTCGTATATGGCTGGTGGAAGCGTGGAAGCTGTATATAAAAAGTGCTTGGCACGGTCAGCCAAATAAATGATCTATCGCTTTTCATCCAACTTCCTATCAAATGAAAATGTCGCTTAAGGCGGTTGCTCTTCCATACAAACCTTCCGTGCAGCTGCATTTCGTCCACAGGCTTAATTTCAATGCGGTTTTTTGAGGATAGTTAGCTATGGATATATTGTCTGCGCAAATTACAAAACAGAGTGCATTTATCATACCTAAATTGCAGTATGATGCAGTAAATTTCGATGCATTTTACAATAGTGTGAGTAGCTAGTGTCAAGTAAAACATGTTGTAAAAACCAATCGGCTATTTCGAGCTGTCACGTGACCTCCAATCTGGCTCAGTGGTCGTGACGTAAAGAACTGAATAGTTAGTAACCAAGTTCAAATCTCGAGGCCGTGAACGATTCTTTTTTAATTTTATAAACATTGTTTTAATAACTTACTTACTTAGTAATACTATCTCGATGAGATGTAGAAAACTTTATGGTAAATTCAATATTTTTCTTGTCAAATCAAACCAAAGAAAGTACTATCTAAGTGGTTTTTAAACAACCACAAGCTTATCCTAGTTAGATTTTACTGTTTACGATAAATGGTCTATACCATCAATTAGTTGAAAATAAAATATACACTTGTCATGGTAAACTTATTCTAGCCAAGATTTTTTTTTAAACTAACACATAGTTTCGTATTTTTTTTGTATAACCTTGTAGCAGTGAGGCATCGCCAATTTGAATGGTTTAGCGGGTGGCATTGCCAGTCCTAAACTTGGCAAAGCTTTCATGCCTAGTAAGTTCTCTAGTATTAGGAACACACGTGCTTATTAATTTGGCATAGATGGTGGCGCCCCCCAGTCATATTGCCGCCTTAAAAACACGTTTTGCCTTATATATTTTAAAAAAAGTACTCGACCACAGCAAGTTAAAAATAAAAAAGGCTTCTTGTTAATTTTGCTCTAATGCTTCTCACGAGAATCGAACCCTAACCCTCTGCATCAAATCACGGCCATATACCACGGCAATGATTCGTGAAATCCGACAAGTGCTAAATACAAAATAGGCCGAGTAAATAGGTTTTCTCAATTGCAGAACAATTAAAAAAAAACATGCGAGTCAAAAACCTGGCTGGTTAGACAGGTAATAAAAAAAACAATGATATGAATTGTCATAAACTAATGGTTGACAGAACATGGTGTCTTAAAATAAAAATAATCTATTCATTTTATTCGTAATCAATTGAAGTCAAAGGAAGGAAGTAAAAGACGTTACAAGCTACGATATTGGACGCAGCGTAGACATTTATTTGTACGTACACGTACAGGTATGTACTTATCAATTAATCATAATAAATTTTTGTAAGATACAACATTCCAACGTTTGTGTGATTGGTACAAATTATTTTTGTAAACGCAATTGAAGTGCTCAGTCCCGGTGTCTGCATGTAATCAAATCTTGCAAGTGAATTTTGACCCATTTCTAATTGATCACATTGACGTGAAATCTGGCATAAGTCTGATGACAATACAGTAATCTTGAAGTGAAATTCTGGTGACCCAGCCAGGGTCGCTTCCGCAGTTGGAAACTCATCAACAGAAAGAGTAACAACTAACCATACATTACGCTTACATCTAATTATAACTCTTAGAACTTAGAGGAATCTTTAGTGCTCGAATCGAACTTGCTATTGACCAGCTTTTTTAGGGTTCCGTAGCCAAAGGGTGAAAACGGGACTCTATTACTAAGATTCCACTGTCCGTCTGTATGTGTATATGTTTGTCTGTCCGTCTGTGTGTCACCAAGCTGTATCTCGTGAACCGTGATTTTCACAGATGATGTATTTCTGTGGCCGCTATACAGACACTAAAACAGAATATTTTTGTCAATCTGTCTATGTAAGTAACCAATGGAGGAGCTTATGTATTACTAAGTTCACGCTGTATCGTGGTTTATTTTATGGCCACATTGTTCAAATCCGTCCGTCTATATCTGTCTATCTGTCCGTCTGTCCTAACTTTATAGCTTTTTTACCCATATTACGTAGCTATATTTTTTTCATTTAGGAGCCACTGTCCGTCTGTCTGTCCGTCTGTCTGTCTGTCACCAAGCTGTATCTTATGAACCGTGATATGGCTATCAGCTATCATGATTGTCTGGCGACAGTTCACAAATGACGTTTCTCTGTTGCCGCTCTAACATCAAATACTAAAAACAGAATATTTTTGTCTGTCTAAGTATGTAAGTAACCGATATAAAATGACCTCACACAGCCTTCAATTTGCTTAGTTGGCAGGGCTTTGCTAACACTGGATTTTATATTTACTTGCCGAATTTGGACGAAACCCTTGGTACGAGAGTCCGACTCGCACTTGGCCAGGTTTTGGTGTTCGGAACACAAAGGAGCTTATCTATTACCAAGTTCACGCTGTATCGTGGTTTATTTTATGGCCACATTGTTCAAATCCGTCCGTCTATCTGTCCGTCTGTTTAACTATAGCTTTTTTACCCATATTAGGTAGCTATCTTCTACTCCCTTTCATGCTGGTCTGGAAGTAAAGAAAAAACAGAATGTACCAGTTGCTTCTCTTCCCGCGTTGATGGTAAATGCAAAAATATTAGGAATCAAGTTATACGCGATAGGGCAATCCATCACTATTTTGATTCCGCTTTCGACCTACACGCCCACAATCATGCTTGTTCTTGGTGGCTTTAAGGTGTTATCTTGGGCTCTGTCTACCCCGTAAGGGATATAGACGTGATTTGTGTATGAATGTATATTTTACGTCCGAATCGGCGAACGCAAGTCAAAATGATAATTAAAAACTACGTATGTACATTGAAAGGTATAAGAGAGGTGAAATAAACACACATGACTGTATTGTCTGATTTTTTTAGGGTTTCTTACGTCATATAGAAAAAATATGAAAATATATTTTGTAGGTCCGTCCGTTTGTCGGCCTATCTTTCCGTCTGTCCAGTCTTCTGGGCCATTTTGCGACAGTTTATTTATCAGTGGCTTTTATATTTTAAGCTTTTTTATGTTTAGATACTTCTGTTTTTTAACTTCTTTTGTGATAAATAAAAAAATTCTTTAAATATTTCTGACTGTCTGTCTTTTTGTCTGTGCGTCCGATCATCCATCCGGCAGTCCATCCATCCGTACGTCTATCTGTCTGCCTGCCTGTCTGTAGGTATGTATGTATGTATGTATGTCTGTCTGTCAGTTTGTCTGTTTGTCCAACTATCAATCCGGCGGTCCATCCGTTGGTTTGTCTGTCTGTTTGTCTATGCTTCCGACCATCCGTCCGTCCGTCCGTCCGTCCGTCTGCTTGTTAATATGTACGTCCAATCATCCGTCCGTTTGTCTTTCTGTTTGTCCGTCTGCCTGTCGCTAATAGTATGATTATATAATAAAGTCATCTGCCGCGTCGTTTGTCTGTCTGTGTGTTTTTTACGATAAACTCAAAACTTTTGGACGGATTTTCATGCGGTTTTCAACAATAAATATAATGTTATTATATACAGGGTGGTCCAAAGACTGACGTCTAAAAAAAAATTTACATGCCTCACATCCGGGGCTATCCGAATACACCCCATGTATGTTGGCCGATTTTTGTAGTTTTCGAGTAATTAATTTCTAAAGATTTTTTCAAGAATTTTCGGGCCGAGCATTTTATCATCATGTAACTTTTTTTGGTAACGTTTTTCTGAGTGTTTATAAAGTGGGGATAAATTTGTATAATCTTTGAATTTAACTTGCGGAAGTTTATGTGGTCTGTTTATGTTTGTGAGTGTCAGTATGTATGTTTGTTGGTTTCCTATGTTGTGAACTGATTTTTATTTCAATTGTTTTATTTTTATTTTGCGAGTGAGATAGCATTCAATTGGTCTATGTTAATCATCTTAACTAGTATACATGTGCAAAACAAGTATTTTTGTATCCAGAAAACGTTTGAATTGAGTTTAATTCTTAGTGAAATATAGCAAGCCTAAAAAATATCTATTTATCCTTTTGTTGTACTGACTGTACGTTAATTTTTCAGATTCACATTGGATTCGGAAGGTAATTTTTGTGCATTAACAGGAAATAAGTGAATCATACATCCATTGGACGCGAAATTTTACTTGCTATTATTGTGCAAGAAGAGCAAGAACTTTACTGCTGGTGTGATGACAAAAAAATTGGTTGGGTCTAAAAACACTGACTTTTATTGATGTAATTTGTAATAACGTTACGAGGTAAAAACCTCGTTATGCTTTACTGAGTATGTATGTATACATATCTATATATGCACAGGAGACCCAAAAACTGTCATAGAAAAACCTAAGAAAGTCTTAATTACAGTATTGGGAAGTAAAATTCTCGATTTAATCGATATGGTCTGTTTTTGTTTCATCCAAACTATCAATATATGTTCTTACATGCTGGTCTGGGAGTAAAGAAAGCGTAGAATGTACCAGTTGCTTCTCTTCCCGCGCAGATGGTAAAAGCCCATCGAGGAAATGGGCGAAAATCTTAGGAATCATGTTATAGGCGATGTGGCTAGCAATCCATCACTATTTTGATTCCTCTCTTCCATCTATACGCTCAAAATCACGCTAAATGTGGCCTTTAGGTCTTGTTACCTTAGGCTCTATCTACCCCGTAAAGGATAAAGACGTGATATGTATGTATGTATGTATCCATAGTGCGGTGTTGCAAAATTTTGTAACCCCTATTTCCACTCTAATTGGTTAATTACTTTATGTTACTAGGGAAATTATCAAGACCGTGAATTTCCAGATGTCCAACAGCGGAGATTTGTCAACCCTGTTCTGAAGACTTGGAAGACTTTTAGTCCGTCTTTCATGTTCCCATTACCTATGATCGGTAGAAAGAAGGAAAAGGAAACTGTATGATTCAGAATGATATTAATATCACCGTCCAAGTTTTCGGTTGACCTAGGTATCATATGCAACCGTATAGGTACCGTAATTCGCGGGTTCATGGTGGATGCAAGCCGCTTCCAACCGAGGCAACTGGAGTTCTATGGGCGGTATCTGAAGGCCTATATCCAACAGTGGACGTCACACACCTGATATGATGAGGATGGTAATGATGACAGGTATCATTTAATGATACCATTTGCAATATTTTAACACCAAACTTAAAAATAATGCTTGTATTCGTCGTGTTGTTTCTTTTGACGGTGATAAAAAAGTCAGCCTATATAATTCTAAGTACCTAGTAAAATAAGTTATGATTGTTCTTATATGCATGTAAAAAAATATTTTTTGTGAACAATAAATAAGTGGCAAATTTCCATTACATGCAATTCAGTTATGAATTGAGTATGTTGCGTGATCTACAAACTACAATTTCGTGACATCCTTTGATAAGTTAATAAATATTTTGAGTTTCGTATCGAGATAGGTACTCGTGTATTTGGAAAGGCTTGTATTTTTCGTCTTATTTTCTTAGGTGATAACTACACTGTATATACTACACAAGGAATAAAGACGTGTTTTATGTGTGTATGTACAGTCAGCGTTATATAGTAAGTAGAAGTCAAGACCTTCATTTACTTGGAAACACCCAAAATGGTCATTAACAGTGACTCAACCAAAGCGGTCAAATTGTTCGGGACATCCATCGTGCACAAATATACTGGAGCACGCACATCGCCAAATACTTAGTAACATTCAAGCCAACATTAGTACCGTAACATCCAAACCGCCACTGGTAGCGTAGTAGTAGTAGCCAAAGTATCCAAAAGTATGGAACACACTAGAAAACTGAGCTTTATTTTAAATGGTATAAGATTTAATCTCGTGTCAAGTGAAAAATAAATAAACACGTCATAAGATTTAATATGGCCTGACGTGTTTTTGATTCTAGCGAAGCTCATCTCTTGACGTTGACAATCACCGAGAAGAGTACTAACTTGTCAGTGATCGTCTCATCTCTTTCATTTGGAGCCTGACGCCTGGTATAGAAAACATCTAATCATTACAATATATGTTCTTGACTTTGAAGTGGGCGGTCTCCGAGGGATATCATTATCCGTAGGCTAAGAGCCCGACAGGGGGGGGGGGGGGTCTTATGACCATGTTCTACCGTACAACGTTGCCGACGTTTTTGTCACAAGATTTTTGAATACTGTATTTATTACCTTGACATTGGCGAAATCATCGCATGGTTCGATGGGGCCATATTAGAAAAGAAGAAGAAGAAGACTTTGAAGTGTGTAGTTATCTCAATGTTTCCTTTTAAATATCCTGATAATAATGGCCTGAATTTTGCCAATATGATTGATTACATACATCATAAAAGAGTTTTCATTTAAAAAAGTACTAACTTTTATTTTAAAATATCGAGGTTTTTTTAAACTATCAGTGCTTTGCTAAATCAACCCTTATGTGCGCATACCACGTGTTGCGTGGCGTATTGGCCTAGCTATTGTGGGATCTTATCTAACGCCTATAATAAACTAGACGGTCAGGATTTGAACTGTAAGCTAGCTGCAAATCGACTGTGCAGTTTGTTTGCAGTCTACCCGTAGCTCACCTAATTTGTCCACCCAGAAAACCACTGAAATTTCAATACCCAGAAAAAGGAGCTCCGCCCAGGAGCGGAGCTCTGTCAAAAACCAGGTGGCCAAACTGCAGGTGGATCATGGTTACAGACCGAAAAAAATATCTAGAGAGTTTCGTAGTTTAGCACGTCTCTGTTCCCTGTTTCACTGGTCGACGCGCGAATAGTACAGGCGCTATTGCTGCACGACGCTAGCTAAATTCTATGTCATTTTTATGCACACGATTTGTGCCTAAATGTATGACGCTTTTCTCCTGGGCCTACTCTATATTATGGACTACTAGTTGTGCCATTTGGAATTTCACTGCACCGTAAGATTGACGGCGGGGTTCCTATTTCTATTCGGTTTGCCCTTCGGGCATTTGAAGATGCCTAATGAACCTAACCTAATTTTACTATCTCTAATGAGAATTTTTATTTTTATAAGCCCGAAATTCCTATTGACACAACCAGTTGTGCATATAGAGTTGGTCCATGCGCTGATATAATTCTCGTCGAGCTGCAATTTTTATTTTTCGCGTGTGGACTAGACACCGCGAGAATCTGCTTTATCCCACTGTTGGTAACGCTACTCAAAACCATCGATGGATGAAGTTCGACTTTTGTGGAAGTAAGTATCAGTAAGTAAAAGTGAGTTCAGATGGATTCAATTTGTTTTGGAGTTGTCATTATTTATTTGTCGTACCTACCTATTGCAAAGTCATCATAATTATCTAACATTATTTTTCCTTTTATGCGATGTACCATGAATTAGTGATATGAATTATGATGACACAACATAAAAAGGCAGGTCGCAACTCCGGAACAAATATCTAACCGAAAACCACCTGTCTAGCTCACCTGGGTGGACCACTGACAATTTTTCTTGCCAATGGTCCACTTCAGTACACCTAGGTGAACCATGGGCACTTTTTGGACCATGACCCATAGTCATATTTGCCCGTGGTTCACCTAGGTGTTCTGAGGTGGAACATCGGCAAGAAAATGTGCCCGTGGTCCAACCAGGTGAACTAGGCAGGTGGCCCACGACCGATGACTATCGAAATCCCTAGCCAAAAAGCAGTCAGACGTAGTCCCTGCGCGCTATGCGTTATTATTTAATTTCCTTTATGTGATCCTATACTCCAATGCATTTTGGTGAAAGTAAAGGATCCGAATGGCTAGCACGAATGACTTCGTCTCATTGTTGTAAGCAGGCTGATTCTCAAGTTACCTGTTTACGAAAGCCTATGACGCGAAACGACAATACCTATAGTACAGCGCTACTTGTTTAGATGCCCCAGACGAAACGTTTGTAATGCAATGCATAGGAGTATTAATAAAATGTCAGACGATGGTGATGATGATGTCTCTACGTGTGAGCGAATATCAGATATGAATCGCGGGTTCCTACATACTAAATACTCAAAGACATTTCAAGATACTAGCAATGACGGCATATGAATTCGCCGCTAGAGGCGCTATTGTAACTTGAGGTATTATAAATAAACGTAAAATTAGTACTACCTACAAGTTGCATATTCCGGCTTTACTTTACATTGTTTCCGAATATTTTCGCAGACATACGACAGGTTTATTAAAATGTTAAAAGAAAAGCTATGAAAAGTAGGAGCCAAACTAAGAAGGCAAATAAAATGACAGCTAATTTAGAGGATAAACGGGACTGTGCAACACTGTGGGTAATAAATAGCTTGCTATTAAAGATAAATTAAAAGAAATCCTGAATAATCTGATATGATATACCTTACTCTACAGTGGCGCCAACTAGTGAGTACAAATACGATAGCCCTCTATCTAACAAAGTACAAAAAAATACTCCCTAATATTCAAAAAGGGTTGAAGGTGGCATTGATTCACATGTTTGCATCTGCTAGACTCATATATAATATTATTCTGTATTTGTAACTAGCCGAGCAGGCAAAAAATATTCCGCCTTAAAGTCAGTTTTTGTCAGAGATGGCGCTGCATACGAAAAATTAAAGAGTTTTTTTTTTTGTGCATTTTTCATATTTATGATAAGATATTTGGCTATTCGAGGAAGAGAGAAAGCTAACAAATCATAAAAATCCGTGCAGCCATTCCAAAGTTATAAATGGTTGAAATAATACGATTTAAGTTTTGTACGTATAGATTTGTAAAATTTCTGGTAAAAGTAAAGTTGATATAAAAACGTAAATATAACGTGAAAAATTACGCTAACAGCTTAGCAAGGTGTTGCAATATTTTTCCGCCAGTTGCCGCCTCCTATTTGCATGTGTGTGTAAGACTAGTATCTGTATAGGGCCGTTAGTGACACCAGCGTTTGTGCAGCTATTCTCCGAATTGGTGCATTGTTACCTTCTGAGTGTAGTCTCAAAAAATCGGCCGTATTAAACTGTGTGCGCAAATCAATTGATAATCTATAAGTGTTCTAAGAATCTTCTAAAAACTACAAAAAACACACATCATTGATTACAGCGCCATCTAACGGGACTTCTTCAATGAGCTAACGCGAGCATCCGCCTTAAGTACTTTCAAGTTGACGGCCACGTCTTATCGACATTATACATATTTTATAACGCAAGTACCTACAAAGGATTTTCAAGTTTGGGTACCCAGGGGGGTTACCATGACGTCCTAATGTGTTTCAATTCCGATTCAGTTCAGGTTCGCTCGCTGTCAGATCCATACTAAAAATTTCAGCTAAGACATGAACTAAGTCGGACGGAATTGAATCGCATTAAGACGCATGGTAAGGCCACAGACCACACATTTGGCTAATGGTACCTTTTTTTTTTTTAACGTGGAAAATGCGCCATATGCGTTTCCGCGCTCGAGGCAGCAACGGGGGTATGACGGGCTCTCCAACTCGCCGCTGCCTTCCCTATGGAAGGAGGGGAGAGGCCTAGCGTCTAAAAACACACACGTTCCCTCCTGGCTGTGGGCGTTACGGGAGCACTATGGTGTCACCGCGACGCCCACTGACCACCCCGTGGCTAATGGTACCTATGGTAACTAACTATGGACACATGTTAAATGAACACAGTACCTACAGCACAGTACCAAAGTAATTCCTCTCGTTTGTAAACACGTGATTGCACGTTTTAATGGGCAAATAATCCTAAATGTTAATGTTATTAAAATTCAAACAAGTTTCCACGTGGTACTGTTACATAAAGGCTGCCTGGTACATAATGTAAGATGCCACGTGTCCGATAATGTATCGCATAAGCGCCACAATATACAGTGTCGCGTATTTTCGTCAGCTATGCCGTATAAATGGAACATAGGGGCTTGTTTACGTCGGGATACTCTGTCTAGGGACGCACTACTTTATACATAATTTACCCAATTACCCACAATGTTACGAATAATATGTACCTATTGTCTGTTTTTTTTGCAGAAAAAATTACCTACTTTAAATGGCAACTGAATTATAATTGCTGAGACAATTTTAATTGAAAAAAAAAATGGAAATCGAGAGTGTACCGGGTAGACGACTGACGCAGAATCCCGGGTTCCATCCCGTCGGGGCAGATATTATGAGTATGAAAAATACGAATGTGTATGAAGTTTCGGATGTATAATAATTGTATTTATCCGCTGCTATTACAGTGCACGCTTTACTTATAATTAAGGATAACATAAATATTTCACACAGGCTCCTCGCAAATGCCGGAACAATAAATGCATAGTTCTGTCCAAACCTCTAGAGGCTCAAAGAATACGAACACGAGTAAAATAAGGTAGCCCTAACCGTGTATAAAACACGTTATACCGACAGCATACTCAGTACTTACCTACTACTGCGCATGCTTCGACCAACGTGACGACATGACCTGCCCCAACCTCGTGTAATCTAAGTGAACGTGGCGCTTTTTATTTATAATACAGTACAAGTAAAGGTACAGTTGGTGACAACCGGATAGCTTAGTGGGTTAAAAGGCTACGAAGCTTGAGGTCTCGGGTTCGATTCTCGGTCGGAGCAGATTTTAGGATCGCCGTATACGGGCCACAAAAAAACGCCGCCACCGGCATATTTCCTGTAGTTTTCATACATTTTATATGGCCTCGCCGGCACATGGTTGACGCCGGTGGCTGCCACACGTTAGCTCCTCGTGGCGGCGCTTGTGGCTGTGGCCTGTGGCCCGTGTGCAGCAACCCTTAATGAATAAAATACTAATGCTTCTTCTCGAGTCTTGGATGTAATATGTATTTAAGTACTAGCTTCTGCCCGCGACTTCGTCCGCGTAGAATTAGACTTCAGAACTGATGATAGTATATTCTGCAATAATTATTAACATCGCGACTATAGGCAGCTACGACCTTTGACATGTTTATAGCGATCCCGCGGGAATTATGCAATTTTCCGGGATAAAAAGTAGCCTATGTGTTAATCTAGGGTACCAGCTATCTCCGTTCCAAATTTTATCCAAATCCGTGAAGTCGTTTCAGCGTGAAGAAGAAACAAACATACACACACACATAACCACATCCATCCATCCATCCATCCTCACCAACTTTCGCATTTATAATATTAGTAGGTTGTATGTAATGTGTTTCAGCTGATGGCTAGATTAGTGCAATTAAAAACTACTGTCAAGGTTTTTCGGCGTAATTTAGTCGTATAGGTATTTAATTAATATAAGGCAGGATTCATAATTTTGGTCAATGAAACATTCTAAAGTAAGCCTGCGTTTCCACCAGAGATGTGCGAGGATGCATTGCGAGTAATGTGTTTTCATGAACCAATAGAAACGCTTCATTTACCTATTCTCGCTTCGCTGAGCTGTTTCCACCAGAGCAACGCTGAGTTCTGGTGGCAACGCAGCCTAAAGCTGGAAAACTCGTAGCAGAGTTGACAGAATTTGGCAGGCTCGTTCCGGAGCTCATGTCATACCGTCCCTCTAACTCTCCTATTAATGACTATTAGTGTGAACGAACTAGCACGAAATCAAATTTGTTTTTTTAACTTTGGAATAGGCCTGCTAATACACGTGCGTAAACCATCACAGGTGCCGTACAGCACCCGTTTCCACGTGAACGGCGCCGCAATACTCCGGCTTCCGACACTTCCCTAAGCGCCTTATTCTTAGAGGTAATCCACAATAAAAATAATATGCAATAACATCTGCCTGGAGAGAGATCTCTCTATTGTATCTCATCTTGAGTATGAAATGCGCCAGGTAATTAAAGCCCGAAGGCCTTTTAAAAGGTCATCAACCTTGTTAAAAATGAAACTTGTAAAGGGGGCATAAGGTTGTTATGAAAATTTAGACTACAGACGCTTGGGCAGCAGGAGGTTAATGATGGCTCAGTGTGGTTATTGTACGTTTTGGTCACAAAATATGTCACGCTTTGAGAATGAACCCGTACTTTTAGAATGGTAAGGCCCTTGTTCATCGCCGTTTCGATCCCCGAGAGGCCCTGCCAATTTGCTCATAGTAATTGAGACGTTTAGATTCGTGACAGGGTTTATTTCGCTGCTGATTATATTACTAAACTAGACTCTTACTATTTTAATGGTTTCTTTCCCCAAATGTTGGTAATATTTATCCATTTCATAACTTTGATTAGTCTTATCTATGTAGGTCACAAAACACCACAAGATTAATAGCGAATTAAGCTATTTAATTCTTGTTTTCGGTAGCTAATCATTAATCGATCTTTTACACTTTTATCGTAAAGCAACGCGTCAGTCTCTAATGTTAGTTTCTCGTTGCGACAATAATTTAAATTTTGTTCGGAATGCTTCTGAATAAAGGAACATTTAACACGGGGGCGTCGCGAGCTGCGTCCCAAACGTTTCCCAACTAAGTTTAGCACAACAATACGCCTATTTCCACTAATTATGTATTAGCAAACCATATACAAAGCTGTTCACTGCACATGTTGGCACACGGAAACAGCTCCGCACATGCCAGATGACGTAGCTCTTAAACAGATGACTGCTGTTTCTGAGTCATAAGGCACGTTGCACACACTGCTGCGTGAAGTTGATGCCAACGTTCAAAAGGAAATACCTAACCTGTTTTAGTTTTACACGCTTTTGTTCAACTACACCTGTTAGCATCGATCGATTATAATGAACGGTTAGTTTCCATGTCTTATAAATAATCTGTTTGACAAAATTCTGTCAAACTTTGCAAAATCTTTGATATCAATATCGAGAGTAAATCATAGTCTGTGCGTGGGTTGATTGTTTTTATGATTGGTCATAGATCCATAGTGGCAAAGGATTCTTTTTTAATTTTAAATCATTATTTGAGGGGCTTCTTAATTTTATGAACATTCTTACTAGCCTTAAAATGTAGGAAAGATCTCGTCGTTCGCTCGTTGCCCCTAAAGTAGGGCGCCTACACTACGTTTACCGACCCGAGCCTCCACCTCCACTCAAGAATTAGTATCCCCCAACGGTTATAAGTTCTGCAGCAATGTGACTTGCCCACTGCCACTTCAGCTTCACTCCACTGATCCATCTCGAAAGGTGAAAATCGAGCTCAGTAGCATTCCATGGGAGAAGCCATGTCCAGTGTCCACTGCAGGACTGGCTGATGACGATGATAATAAAAGCTATGAGATGATACAATTCTAGACAAATTGGTGGGTATCTGGTGGTAGTACTTTGTCTTTTCCGTTAGGATCGCTACCACTATCTTACTCATTAATTCTGCCGCCAAGCAACAGTGCCTGCGCTGCTGTGTTCCGGCGTGGAGTGAAGAGAGCCGATGAAATTATTTGCAAGTAAGGTATTTTAGCCCTCTAAGCTGGCAGCCCATCTGCAATTGCACTACTCCGGTGTTACAGATATTCATAGGTTGTGTGAGCTTGCCGTCAGGTACTTGTAACTACCTTGTTTTCGAAGAAGCTTAAGGCGATCATGTGATTGTTTCGTTTCTGTGACACGTGGCGCTATAAGTTCCTGGTTGCCGGTAATCTTGTTATCAATTTAATCTACAAGAGGGAGTGACGAGTCATTTCGTACGAGAAAGTAGGCCAAGTGGCTGAAACCTATTTCGGTGATGCATGATTGGATGGTTCGTTTGTTTTATAACGACAAATGGCTGCATTTTTGAATATCATTACCGCCCACCATTTACCACGAGCGAATGGTAGCGGAGCAAGGTAAATGTTTTTTGTTAATTGAAATGGACAACCAATACCACTTTGTATCCCTACTGCCTATGGACATCTGCAACCCAGTCCTGTTGAAACACAATAGAAAAACAACTCTCGTATTTACCACCAGGTAACCTCCTTGGTCGTTTGCCTTCCTCGTTGTACAAAAAAATGGTTTAAAAATTCAAATCAAATATCAATAAATGGCTGGGTACCTGCGAAAGTTAAATATCGTTAAATTCGAATTAGTAACGTCAAAATATAGGGAACTCTTAAGCTTTAAACCAGATTTAGAGCAACGGGAGTTAATTTTTCCTGCGAGACAACTCCTAATGCAAACCAATTTAAATCTATTTGGGGACTTTATCTACTAATTGTTCGCTTCAGCGTCATAATAATAATAATACCGCAAACATTGTAATCGTGCGCACGTTATTTGCCCAAATTTTCGACACAAACCCTATCTTTTGTTTTAGTAAAGGATTTGGTTATCTCTTGTTTTCAATCAGAATATTACTCGATTGTTTTTCTCGCTGTGTTCGGAGTACAGCGTATTTGTGTCTAAGCACTATCTTTTGTTTTTGCAGTAAAATGTTCGGTTATCTGTCGTTTTTCAATCGGAATGCTTGTCGTTTTTTTTTTCAGTAAAACGTAAAATTGTCAGCATCAAAAATTTTGCCAAATGCGTGTGAATCATTATTACCCATTTTTCCAGATACGCATATTGTCACCATAACAAATCTGAAAAAATGCGTGTAAGTCGCATGGATGTGTTCCTTTCCTTTACAGAAAAGCTTTTGGGTATAAGCCGCCATAAAACCTTATTCCGTTTGTGATACATATTACATCTATTTTCTTAATGTCATGCGTCAAACTTCGTGTTTCAAATTTGGTCGGGTGGCGATCAGTTGGACAGGTTGCTGCTATGTTCTTCTATTATGTGACCGCATAATAGAACATGGCCATACAATTCAAATACAAGTAAAAACATTTGGAAGTCCGATGATACTGAAAGGTTAAGAAGATAGACCCACTGTAGGTACATTGCCGTGACAAATCGGCCATCTATAAAGCAATAGACGACCGGATTAATTTTATAGTGACAGTATTGTGCGTGACTATGAAGCTAGAGGAACCCGAGGCCCAATTTTTAAAAGTACATCACTGAAAAGTACCCTATTCGAAACTGGTGAAAAATACGTTAGGTGGTTTTAATTAGAGTAGGAGAAAATTACAGCTCTAACTCAACTAGTTTTCAGCAAAACTCAGATTTTTACCACTTTTGAATGGTATTTCGATTCGACTGATGTGCTTTCAAAAGTCGGGACCCATTTCACAACTTTAAATAAAAGTAGGATGTCAAAGGAACTTTTAATGTGGCTTTTTTAAGCGACCACTCCCGAGATCCCCATGATAGCAATAGGAACTCGTAAGTCCGGCATTCAATTTGTCACCACACATGTTGAGCCGCGAGTTGCCGAAAATTCCATAATTAAGGGCACGAGTGATAACGAAGTGTTCCGAGTGCATACGTAAACACGTGCGCGCGCACATGCGCCGCCACCAGTCGCGCTGCAACGTGACGCGGTGTTGCCAACGTCTGTTTTACCCATATCGTGGGGTAATTTATTTTCTACCATTACTAAATAAAATAGAGCTCTAATGTTAAATGTTACTTAGTTAAAAAAATTGTTTCTTGGACTGTGGAATTATGGTACCTAATAATAGCGTGAATTCGTCTGCGGAGAACTATACAATTTTCCAGGATGAAAACTATTCTATATACTTCCCAAGGTCTTAGTATATCACTCTTAATCATGTTCTAATGGTATTTTCGAGTGACATAATTTCAAAAATTGGTCTCCTGGGGCCTGATATTCATCAACTAGTTTAAATTTTAATTTGGGCTATACTTTAAAATCTAATTTACCACTTCCAAGTTATGTTGTGCTTTCAAAAATCGAAAACCTGGCCCTCATTTCATAAATGTGACAGGCGTCATGTGACACTGACATTTGGTATACATTTCGTAGCCAGTGAAACCCAGATAAACACCGTCTTTTTCCAACCAGCAATTTATTTCGAATTGTCATACCTAGCCACCTTGACAAGTGACATTATGAAATACGGACCTGAACTTTCTGAGAAATCCTAACTGTGGACAGGTGCAGAACTGGTAATTGTAGTATTTTGGGGGAAATCTAGGACGTCCCGTACCATGTAGTGGAGGATGATGGAAGATGACGGATGGGATTACATTTTACTAGGCACGTTTTTTACAAGTCATCCGAAACATAGTGACCACGTCGAGACTCGTGAAGCGAGAAGGTTGCCTGCGCTAAACCACGTGGCATTAGGGGCTGCTAGCAAATGAGGGCCAAGCCCTATACTCCGAATTTCGACTTTTGAAGTTCGTTTCGTGCCATTCCGCTCACACCAATAGTGATTAATTTGAGAGTGAGAAGGACGGTATAACACGAATTTCGAAAATCGAATTTCGGATTAGCATGCCCCCGCTTTGCCAACACGGCCTATAACCTTTACTACTGTTATCCATGACATTAATTTAACACAACCATACTGTGTATTATTACATGTCATAAAAAAGGGATTCTCTCCGTCCATGAAAATAAGTTGAAGGGAATACTTGTACAACGCAAGCAACACCGGGATCTTGTTTCTCACTCATACCCGAACGATGCTACGAGCCGCTACGAGCCGCTACGGCGCTGTAGACTTCGTCTAGCATTCGATTCGATTTTCAAACACTCGACGTCTGGCACTCGAACGAAATACACGCGTTCAATTGTTTGTTGCGAGCAAATTCGATTTTCAAATTCTGCGTTTATAAACATCCAGTGTTTGTTTAGTGTTGACAGTGAACAATAATTAGACAACATGTGTGAAAAGAGAACGAGAAAAATCAAAAAAGGTTGGTCGGTTTTGTTAAACTGTGTCAAGTTACTTATTGTACCGGTATCATAATCATACTTACTCGTAACATAGCGTCGACTTTAACCTGAATCACGGCTCGTAGTACTGACCTACCGCACCGAAAATAAAACAACAATCCATGCATAATTTGCATGTAATTTATGAAAAATATGTTGGCAAAAAATACAATAAGCGATCCCATTCCACTGACATGCCTACTAGGTAGCAGGCGAATGAACTTTTATTTATATTGCAGTGATTGTTTACTTTCAACATTTCGTTATTTGCGGCCTTATTCCAATTTGGATCAAAGGTCAACGAACGATACGATACGAACGACACGATATCAATGTAAATATGAATTTACTACTAGTCGTCGGGTGGGATATTTAGAATGTTGATTACCTATGTTTTATCTAAGCCTAACCACATTTCATTATACCCATTGGGTATAATGAAACATTGGGCATTGGATTTTATACCCGCGGTTTTAAATAAAAGGTTACAGAGGATACCACTATGTATCCTGAAGATTGTAGCTTCTCACATATCTTTTCTACTTCCTGTAGAAGTAGAAATTAGTTTTTTTTAATTAATTTTGAACCATTAACGTTCACTCAAACAAAAGACGGTCAGACTTAAAAAAATTCTGAAAACAAACAAAATCAACGTACCAACCTACTTAACTAATCATTTGTCATTTAACCATACAAAATTCTCAAGTTTTCCCCAATGTAGGTACAGATTGAACAGTAACGATAAGCATGGCATGGCAAATTAAGAGTATATATAGGTAGGTACTTTAAAAGGAGGTCGGGTAACCGCAGACTTAGTCATAACAACGCCATTGTTATACCACCTATCTCTTTCTATTACTCGACTCTTCGCTAGTTTCTTTCTCTGTTTATTTGGAATGCTACATCTTGTTGTAGTTCGTAGTTGTTGAAGTTTATTTTATAACAATACAAGGTCACTGAGTGACACTTTCAGGTCATTTTGGACTGTAAAACATCTCACCAAATAAAAATTAAGACTGATTTCAAAGAAAACTACGCCTCGCCGTTCCGCACGTGCAGTGCAAGCAAACTGTACACAAACTTACGTATATTTTTTATCTGTTACAAAAAGTAATAACATAACAGTCTTGTAATCAGAACATCCTTTTATAAAATAATTAACAGCTATAAAGTAGAAAGGTTTAGGTAATTAACTAAATGTAAACAATCTTGACATGTCTTTTATTGAAATACACTTTAAAACAACGAAATAAAAATGAAATAAAGTCAGTTTTATTTTTTATGGTTCGAATAAATAACGCTTATAGATATTTAAAAAGCGTTTACCAATAAAAAAAGGTTGAAAACAACTGCTCTTTTCCACGAGTTGAAAAAACAGTTTAAGTATGCTACACACGCGCGTACAAGGCGAGGTGTAGAAATATATCCGACCCCACGTTGTTGTTTACAGAAGTTCATCTTTACTGAATGCTTTCATTAAAACGTGTAACTCAACATTTAACTGTAGTGCTTCCAAGTTCGAAAACGTTCGGCTAAAACAATGTTCTGACCCCTGAACCGAATCGCGCTAACTTTTAAGAAATTGGGTCAAAGGCATTCAAAGAAAAAAAAAGTTTAGCAATGCTTTGTTTTTAATGAAACTCCCTTCAAAACATTAAAATATGATGGGCTTCGAGAAGCTGCAATTCATAATGACAATCATCTATTCATAGTAATGACTAGTCCCTTCCAGTCCCCTACTAAACTTACCCCTATATGTTCCCTAACTTATAGGGATAAGTTCGCCTTTGTGCAAATAACTGAACTTTTTTTGAATTGTGTTTGATTCTTTATATTTGTAGAATAAAGTATACTTAAGCTTACATAGTTACTTTTACAATCAGTCGAAATTTTTATTCGAGCGCTAGATTGTAAGCATACATTTTTACCTCGTTCGAGTGGTATTTTGTTTTCTCGTTTGATTTTATTTAAATTTCGTTTTTAGATCGTCCTACCTTCTTAGAATAGACTAGAATTGCTAATGTTGATTGGTTTAATACGAATAGAATATCTTAAGCTTGAGTAACTGTACTTTATAGAATTATTCTATAAAGTACAGTTACTCGGGCTAGGCTATAGCCTTGTAGCTAGGTCGTGGGTCTGGGTGTCGGTGTCGCGACGCACACCTTAATTTAAGAGCTAGGCACCACCAGCCAAATATGTCTACCACCCTGATGTTGATATCCTGCTAATATTATAAACGCGAAAGTTTGTAAGTATGGATGGACGGATGGATGGATGTTTGTTACTCTTTCACGCCAGAACGGCTGGACAGATCTGGATGAAATTTGGAACATAGATAGATTATAGTCTGGAAATTCCTGCGGGGTAGCGGTAATCGAATTCTATGCAGACGAAGTTGCGGGCAACAGCTAGTCCTATACATCATAAAATATAATGTCAATAAGACGTGGCCGTCAAGGACGTAAAGCTTGGAAGTTCTACTTTAGCGACATTTTCATTTCGAAGCTTTAAGCTGCGGCTCCACTGAGGCGGAGGCGAGCGGCGCGGCGCGGAGAGGAGACGTGTGGGGATCGACCAATCATATTACAGATCGGAGACGAGATGTGGATTTCATGTAATATGAATGTAATATGATTGGTCGATCCCCACACGTCTCCTCTCCGCTCCGCTCGTCTCCGCTTCAGTGGAGCCGCACCCTTAAGCTGGATGAAAAGTGATCACTTATTTGGCAAACCTTAAAGAACTTAGTTTCAAAAGTAACCAAGTAAAAAATCTTAAATTGTCGTCGTATTCATGAGCTTCTTGTTAATTAGCTAGGTATACATTTTGGTAATAAAACTTGTTTTCATATGGCGTAAATTTAAAATTCTACACGTGACTCCAATGATTGGCACCAATTCTCCGTTTACCGAAAAATATCTAAAATTTAAATGACAACCAACGTCTTATTCCTCCGAGCAACCAACACTTCTAATACAGTCACGTGCTTATTTAAACTCATGCAAATAAACATTTGGTATTTACATTATCCTTAGTCATTAATAATTCAAATGCCGACTAGAATCCCATGTGACCCCGATGTAATCAATCACGTGCTACAGCGAAGTTGGGATAAGGTTACACCAATACCGGAAAGCTGAGTGATAAGTTTTGTTTTGATAGCGCTAGTAGGATTTCTGATCCCACTACTAGGTACAATTAACTAAAATATTTTTCTCGCAAGGGAGGGACAAAGCTTACATAACTCTCATTGAACACTATACTATGAGTTCTTTTAGTGAAAAGCTGATATTTTTCAAAATTAGAAATCCGAATTTTGGATCATGCTGTCCCACTCACATCAATAATGTTTAACGGGAGAGCGAGAACAACAAGCAATTTCTAGTGTTCGCTTAGCTTCGTGCTAGTTTTCAGTCACAAATACGTCTCAAACGCGTTGACGTTATAATTAATAATGTTAAATAGTGTGGGAATAGTTCGTTGATACACTCCGCTAGAGGGCGCAGTCACACATATCACGGTATATTGATGCGTATCGGAGTAAATCCGGTTGTTTTGATATCGCATATACCTGAATCACGATATTATTGACCTTCTAGTCCAGCCATACGCTCACCGTCAGTGTGAACTTCGCTTTAACTTCACTAGTACAGTCTGAGCCGTCTGAGCGCGGTGAAAGTTCGTTGACCCGCGACGTCATCCTTGACTCACATACATTATTGTTCACTTCACCGGCGCTTGCGCACTAGTAGCGAGATAATTTAACCGATGTTGCAGAATCATTGTGACGTTGATAGCTGACGTTCTGTTGATTAGAATTTAATCCCTCAATACATTTTTTGTTGCCCTGTAGACCGAACAGGATTTATGAAACTGAATACATCATAAATTACGCGACATTCGAAATAATTAAGTAACTAGTTTGGCTGAGCACTTTCGCATATACAGTTACGAGCCTCTAAGCATCTTTAAATTGTTTGCTCGTAACGTCTCAATTATGTACCTACTATAATAAAATTGGCAGCGCCACTAGCGGCTCCAAGCGACAACAAACTGTTCTCATAGTATTTGAAAGGAACAAAATGCTTAGTTTCTGTTAGGATGGCACTCCACTTGGCGTTGCGTGTTCGCGTTGCGCTATCGGCATCTTCGTCGCATACGCTAGAAACAATATAGTGCATCCCCTTCACTCACGCAAATATTTGGATATATACGCCAAGCGCCACCCTTACTAATGCGTCCCGAACTCATTTTCTAAGTATCAATAGTACCTATTAGAACTGTTAGTTGCCGTTTCGTTCCACTGTTATCTTAATTGAATCGTGTTGACGCATTCGAGACGTTTTTTGTGTTAAAAACTTACACTAGAGATTGAAAAGAACGCATATGACGACAAAATTGTGTGACTACAGTAAAAGAAATGTATTCACGTATGTACCACCGTAGAACTTTGTCGCAATAAGGTGACATATCACTCTAGTTTGAGTAGCGTCGGCCTGCCAATTGCGACGGGGTTCTATGGTGGTAAGTGAATATATTTATCTCACTGAACCTTGCGCTTGCGCAGCTGAAATTCCCGCTATTCGGTCACGTGGCAGGGGCGCGAGCGCATGTAGGTATTTTTGTTGGCCTTTTTAAACGCACGCTTCATCGTAACGTGACTGTTTACTATAATATCATGTATGTACACCTACGCATTGTACAATATATACGCTCTAAGAAGTAATGTTACCATGGAAAAATTGGCAGCGCCACTTGCGGATCAAAGCGGCAACGAACAAGGGCCTTACCATGACGTCTTAATGCGATTCTTAGTATTTGACAGTTTAACGCAACTAAAGATGTCTCGAATCGAATATTGTGATCGAAAACTTATTAGGTACCTATAATAGACATCGCTTGTAGATAGAAAACATTGCCCGAATTCCACGAGCAACCAACCAGCAACTTAGAAAATTCATTCGTCCATGACCCCGATCTATTTCAGTCCAATTCGTATGACATCCGTTTTTAAAACCCGTGAACAATCATTGAACTAACGTAACAACTGTAAATATCATCCTGCATTTCCCACAAAAATAAAGACGCAGCTAATAAAAAAAATATTGAGTCCCAATTATACCTTGTCCGTGTTGTCTGAATGTAGTAGCTTATTAGCAAATCCGTGTCAACTATTCGTGTAGTCTGCAAACTAAACACAAACACACGAAACATAATATTTACGTCTGCGTGTGTTTACCGTGAACTGCCAAACAATAGCTTTAAAAAAACAACCAAGAGATTACTTGAGATTACCGTCATCGGAATCTATAGCTTTCGTACAAAGTTTGGTTGATTAAGTTGTATCTAATATTGTTAAGAAATGATTTAGGAAGGTGGATAAATGTATGGCTGTGCCTATTTCGTGTGCTCGGCACGTTGAACCGCATGCTTTAACACACGTTGGCGCAACGTGACTATTTGGTTTGGCTCGCTCGCGCATGTTGTCCCACCCACAGACTGACAGTCTTGCGAGTGCGCAGCATTCGCGGCTCTAGCTAGATAAATGCTTTATTGATTTAGTCAATGAGTGATTTTGGTCGTAAAGCTTTGATTAGCAAACGATTACACGTTCGTTTGTCTATAAATATATTTATCAGTTACGCGTCATAACAATTGCTTAAGTACATATTTATACACATACATTTTGCTACCACCTGTACCACCTTATGAATAATAAGATATTATTTTGGGAAGAATGCTAAATGCACGAATACACCATTTTCTATTGTAACAAATTGTAATGAATGTTATTCAGTATAATTTCTAGCTGGGTCTGGGTCTAATTATAGACCACGTTGAAATTAACAATGCTAACACAAATAATTCAAATAAATCGATAACTACCGGCGCGTGAATCCTTTAGTCAGGGTTTATCGGAACAACAAATATTACTTAAGTATTTAACCAGCCGTCTTAGTAAAATAATATCCATCCATAAAGTTTATAAAGTTTTTAAACTAATATCTCAGGCAGTTAGTTTTGTTAGGCAGGTAGTTTATTTTAACTAGGTACTTACCTATGTTTAATTGCTTCGAGCGGGTGAAATTCGGGATTAATTCCTTAGAATAAATCTTCCTACTGCATAAACTTAAATGTTCTTCAGTAACGTATGAAAAACTAATGTTTCGTCTCTTCTTTTCCAGGATCAAACCTCATCCGTCTGAGAGAGGCGAGGCGGGTCCAGAGAATTCAGCGGCTATCTCCACCACCAGTGGTGGAGGCGCCCCGTCCTTGCCACCCCGTGGTAGACAAAGCCGCCCAAAGCAGAGTACTGCTCCAACTAGCATGGAAAACCGTCGCCTTGATGCAGAAGAACAAAATAATCCAACAAAAAATAGTTGCGCTACAAAAAGAAACGTCAGAATTCGTGGCTTCCGTCATGAGTAACCCTGAGAACAGACAACGGTACATGGAGCACTTGAAAATGTGTTCGCAGCAAACGCAGGCCGCCCCAACTATTGCTAACAACAACCTGCCACTGAAAGTGGAACCAAAAGCATAAGGCCAATATCCCTTTGTATGTGGTGAATGAATGCGGTTTGACATGAATCCTCAACTACTTCTCTTCGTAGATAGGTCAGATTACGTCACATTAAAACATTACATTAGTAAGGTCCACACATTTTGAAATGTGCTTTTGTTATTCTTTTGCTTACGATGTTAGCTTTTTCTTTTTGGAACTACTGTACCTATTACTGGTATAACAGTTAAGGAGGTAATGTCTACTTTTAAATTCCTCTTGACAAGCGATCTTTAGGTCGTTTGAAATGGATTGTCAAAGTCGACGTCTCCAGCAATAATATTCGAATGCAGTGTCTTAAATAAAATGTTGTGGTTAATGTTAGGATACGAACTTCTTGTATTTTCTAGAATTAAGTTTATTCGAGGTTGTATCTTTCGGGATTAAGAGGCTGCTTTAGTTTAGGAGAAGTTTATGTGCCTCGTACTTTTCACTGTAGATGACATAGAAATTGATACATCGAAAGTTTTCAAAACTGCTGAACTTCTGCTTGATTAGGGAGCCTGCCATTTACTACCTAAAAGCAAAAATTACGATAGCACGGAGGGACATTGTTAAAGAAACTTGAATCTAAATATTGTACCCTATAATGATTCTTCAAGTTGTTAATGCTTTACGGTACGCAGGCGTTAGGGTATCCTTCAACCATGTTAATTGTGGTCCTTATAAATATTGTGTAGCCTTTACAAAATCAATTACTTATCCGGTGTTGTGACTCCATAACGTGCTTACTTAGAGTACATGTGCATATTATCTCGCATATTAGCCAAGTGTCTTTTCTGTTTTAGCCCTTTAGTGGTACACACTCCAATAGATCTCTGAAACCTACCTGAGCATCAATTAAATTCCTAAAAAAAAACTACTTAAGTACTAGTAACTTCTCCTACGGGTTCGAAAATAAAGTAGGTTCCTAAGTCGCGTTTACGATCATTGCCAATGTGAATATTTATTGTTGTTTAATTAAGTTTAATTAAGGGCTCGTGTTAGTTTAGTATACGCTTTTGACTGCTTTACGTCCCGTCTACGTAGGTGCCTTGCGCATAAAAAGTGGAGATTTCAGGAATTATTAAAAATACTTAACCTTTTTTGATCATGACTTAACTTAACTTTACGTCGGCTTAATGAATGTAATGACGTCGCCCCGGGCCGGGTCGAAATTTCCACTTCCTGGCCAGGAGAAAACGTAAAATTGTGTACACACCTCGAGCGGTGGTAAAGAAAGCCTCAGGTCGCCTGTTTATCGCCCTCGCCTGTGGCTCGTGCGACAAGTTCCTGCAATCTGAGGCATTCTTTACGTCACCACCCTCGGGGTGTAATGCACTATAATCTACTTAATGCCTAAAATGCCTATGTAGATGTGGATTTGAGTCGCCTTCAAACTTTTGCATAAATTGTTTAGCTGTTTTACTACTAGAGTTGCAAACAGTTTGAAGAGCGTTCCGTTTTAGTTTGCCGAATCTGACGTAAATTTTAGAACTGATGATGGGATCATTTAAATAATAAATGATGCCATCTATGAATGACTTACGCTCACATCGGCATGCTAATAGTATTTGATTTAGATCTAATTGTATAAGATTGTTCGCCCACGCATGCACAGATGTATACCAGATACTGTGTTCATTTTACACGTTTAGTAGCTATACTTTTGAGTGTTTCACAAAAATATAATTACCTACTTAGTATTAAATCACTCATGCCATAAATGTGTGATTGTTGTTGTAGAAAACACGCCAAACTGATAAAATACCTGTATAAATGTAACGCAAAAAATACAATGAATTTTGCAGGATTTTTATTTGTCATGGCGGGGTTTCAAACTTATTTTGTGAAATAAATACGTATCATGTGAAAATATTAAATAGATAGTATTCGTTACTAGCTACAAAAGTGTAAAACTTATTTCTAATTAGTCAACGACCGGCTGGAAATAATTTAGTGAACACAATAATGACTTGAATCTTGATGTTTCCGTGGTTAAAATAACAATGGAAAATAAACTAGTCTTTTTAAATTTATATTGTCGTATGAATTATTGAACCCTAAACCCTATTATTCCAAACCATCCATCCAATGACCTCATCGAACTTAATTAGGTAGGTAGACGTGCTAGTCATGCCGGCAGGGACATTAAGTCGAAATTACTTAGTTATTTACATTTTTGGTTGTTTTATGATTTTTCATTTTGCTTCCATGCAGAGAGAGCAAAGAAAAAACATAGAATGTACCAGGTGCTTCTCTTCCCGCACAGATGGTAAAAGCCCATCGCGGGAATGGGCACTGGAATCATGACTTTTATAGGCGATGCGACTAGCAACCCATCACTATTTTGATTCCCCTTCCCACCTATACGCCCACAATCATGCTAAACGTGGCATTTAGGTCTTGTTATCTTAGGCTCTGTCTACGTCATTACCTACCTGCATTGCACGGTCTCATTGTCTAAGGGAAGACGGGCCCAGCGTACGGGCCCTCCCCTTCTTGGCGCGGTCCTGGCGAAAGCCGGGGCCACCGCGGGGGCGTTTGTGATGAAACCTTAGTGGCATCCCATAGCGTCCCCATCACACCGGATTGAAGCAACGCCGGAGAGTTTTTAGTTCGGGTATACCCCTTCTCCCACATACCTAACCCTAGGCATCCATAAAGATTTCCTCTCCGTTAAAAAAAAAGGCTCTGTCTACATGGTAAGGTATAAAGACGTGATTCGTATCTTTGTGTGGTGTGTGTGTGTGTTGTTTTATGACTAGGACTAGGACACTACTTACTAGGGCCTTACCATGCCGTCTTTCTATTCAAATCGGAATTAATCAGATTCTATTAAGGTTCGCTCGCTGTCAGATCCGTATTAAAAATGACAGCTAAGTACGTTATAACGTTAAGTAATAAGCCTGCTTAACTGAGTCAGAGATAATAGTTTGAAATCTCGGGGGCAAGGTAACACACAAAGTGAATACTAGGTTAATTTTGTCGTTAAAATAATTATAGTAATACATACGAATATTTTACTGACTCAGTAAAATTTGTCTACTAGAGACATCTATTGTGGAGTAGCAATTGTATTACAAACGCTATAATGTTGCAAGTAAAAAAACTATTTATAGTTAGATACAAAATTACTAACATTATTTCCAGTTTTATTTATTTTTTGTCGTCAAAATAATACTATAAAATATATAATTACTTTTTTATTCATTAATTATGATTATTTTAAACCACGAACACGTCAAGTGTTCAAGTTAAAACTTGAAATACTCCCATGGATGGAAAAAAACTTGACTGACATTGACACATGACACTGACAATTGGTAACATCCAATCAAGCAGCTGATTAATGCGGGCTAAAATATTTTAAAATAGATTTCCTAAAAGAAAACTATTCCTATTTAAAACGGTTTTAAATATAAATAGAAAGTGCTTGATATTGTGAATAATTTCTCACAAGAAAGAACCACAATGAAGGCATTAATTCAACGAGTTATGAACGCTAAAGTTACCGGTAAGAATCAAGTTAGTGTCACATTAACTTATTTGTATCTTGTCTTGTAAAATACGTTCTATCTTTTTTCTTCAGTAAATGGTGAAGTCGTCAGTAGCATAGAACAAGGATTATGCGTCCTTGTTGGAATATCTAAGAATGACAACCACAGCGATATGGAATATATGTAAGTCAACCCAAATTTACAGACAAAGTTGGGAAAGAAATGTTCTCGAGTGGCGACCACGAACCGGTAGACGCAGTGTTGGCAGGTCTCCCACTAGGTGGACCGACGACATCGTCAAAGTTGCGAGAAACCGGTAGATGCAGCTGGTGGGTTGTCATTCATTATGGTGTGCTAAGTGGGAGGAGGCCTTTGATCAACAGTGGACGTCTTCAGGCTGATGATGATGATGATGATGATGATGATGATCCCATACTTATTAATGTCGGACTGATACTAGTGTCTAACAAATGCAACCAAATTTCTTTTGGCCAAAATTAAAACTAATCCAAGGACAATTCTAGTGCTGACTTTCCGAAAGTGTTGGTAGTTTAAAAAAATACATAGGTATAAAACAACCTTTTGCAGCCTTTTTGCAAATAAATCCTTTGATTTTTGTTTTTTTTTTAAAGAAGTTTCTGATGACTGACTGACTGTACTTCGTATATTTCAGAGTCCGTAAAATCCTTAGCATAAGGTTGTTCAATGATGACAGCGATAAGAGATGGAGCAAGAGTGTGGTAGACAAAGAGCTTGAAGTGCTGTGCGTCAGTCAGTTCACCCTGTATAACACCTGGAAGGTAAGTTTTTGGCAAACTGCATGATAATCTCAGCATCCCCTATTTGTGACAGATAACTCAAGTTTATTAACTGGTTATTAAATACCTACTTTTGTAAAGATACCAGGATAAAAAAAGAAATCCTATATTGCTTTGCTGTTTTGTACCTATGTTATTGAGTTTTTGTTGTTTATCTAAAAGGAACAATACATAAGTATTTTTGTCATGATAGTAGGTACCCTGAATATGTCATTATGAAGTTTATTTTTATTGGATTACAGTTTCATTTTATTTCAGGGAAACAAACCTGATTTCCATAATGCAATGGCTGGTGACGAATCAAAGAAGTTTTATGAACAATTTCTTGAATTGCTGAAAAGCAGCTACAAGCCAGAAAAAATTAAAGGTATAAACTAGACTCGAAATATTGTGCATTGTCCTACTCATGGAAAGCTCCTAGTTATTTAAAGAAAGCACCTAATAATATGAATAATTATGATTTATAGGATTCAACAAAAAAAACCTTTGACTTCTTGTAACATTTTGCTCCTTTGTCAATTACTAAAAATGATGTAGCTTTTGTATGTTTTTTGTTTTTTAACTACTTTTGTGAATGTCATAAATAAACTTTTTCTTTCTTTCTAATCAGATTCTAATCAGTCATGAGTCATGAACTCCTTTTTTAACCAACTTCAAAAAAAGATTTTCATTTTTACATGTATGTATGTTTGTCCGCAATTATCTCGCGTTTGGCTGAACCGATTTTGATTCGGTTTTTAAAAAGGTATTTGTTTAGACATAAAAATTAACGTGCTCCATTACTTAGATGACGTAATTCTTTTTCATTCTAGACGGCGTATTTGGAGCATACATGCAAGTGTCCATTCAAAATGATGGACCGGTCACGGTGGAAATAGAATCGCCTATCAGGGATGAAAAAACACTTGCTAAAGAAAATTCTAGAAATCCTCAAAGATTAAAAGGAAAGGCGGATGTTGAAGGCGATGTGCAAAGTTAGCGAAGGTCTGTATGCTAAATAAAAGAGGAAAACATCTTGTCAACAAGTGACAGAATATTTTTATCCTGTCTATCCCTGTTGGGTGTCTATGAAATTGTACTATTTATAATTATAAAAAGCTTTTGTTAAACTGTTGTTGTTTATTTGGCTCAAGTTTTGCAAGTCAAATTTGACCACCTTCCAGTGGTTGGATTGCTCGAAAATTTGGTAGGACATTTCTGTAGGACGGATGGCGATGCGAGTTCAGCAAAAATAGCTTGTAATAAAAATAAAATTTTAACAAAAACAAAATTGAATGAAATTCAAAACTTTAAAGTAGACTGTTTTAAAATTAGCTCACAATCGGTTTTTCAGCTTATTGGGAACTTCAGGTACGATCATGATCAATAATTTAGTACCATTCTCAAATAACTTTTGAATTTTTATTCAAGACTAGTTGTTCCCCGCGGCTTCGCCAACATTCCATTTAGTATTTATTTTTAAGTTATCTTTTCTCCATAAAAACATTGTTTTTTCTCCGCGGTACTGGTCCAGCCGTTCACAAGTTTTGCGCTAAGCAATATTCATTTTTATTTATATTGATAGATGATAGATATTCAATATCTACTGGCGGTGTTATATATCCTAATATCTAATGAATAGGTAAGTACCTAAATGAAAACAACATTTTCAATAAAAAACTTTATTTTGAAATAATGGTTATTATCTATTAACAGTTTTGTTACAGTTAGGCCAGAGATTATGCGTCCATGTTAGAATATTAAAACGTTTTTACAAAGTTGATATGCCTATGCTAACGTTACGGCTAAGAAAATCACCACAACAGTTTATTATCCTACAAAACTATGGTCCTTAAAATCACCAATTTGTTAACAGATAATCTACCAAAATTCAAACACATTTTTTTACATTTTATTTCTAAACGAGTAGAAAATAAACTAAAAAAAAAATAAACTCATGTAAAAAGACAAAATAAATGCATTCTATAAACCCTCTATTTAAATTAGGTAATGATAATAAAATTTAACAAACGAGATTAAGGACTCTTAATTAGTGTCAAGTATTAAAGTTTAAAGTTAAGATATAATTTAATTGTATCATTTAGCCCGAGTGCCGCATGATTACTATTTCTATACCGTGAAATATAGATAATATAATCACTGTCTTTACGTTAATGCCTACTCCGTCGCACACTGATTCTTATAGAATTTCAATCTCCACCAATCAAGGCACTATTCGTTTTGGTATATTGCTGATACGTATCCTCACTCCTAATTCACAATATCAATGCTTTAACATAATCATTTAATGTGTCGAGAGTATAATTTTCAAGTTCTTACAATAAAATGTCTGCGATGACCTTCGAAATTATAATAAATGTTAATTTAATAACTCGTCAAGAACGTCGAAGACCATGTAAGAGAACCAAGAGCTATTTATTACAAATTGTATACTATCAATTCGAAGGTCCCACACTACGAATCTATAGCCTTTATAACTATCGAAATAATGTTACTATTACAAAAATATCTATAATCATCTATGCTTAATTATTCAAAAAGGAAACGTTACTGGGCTAGGCTAAGGATTTATTTAACAACATATACCCTTTCAGTTTAATGGACGTTGCGATTCGACCTGTGCTGGTTGAGTTATGTACTAATAATTTGCCGATGCGATGCTACATTGAATTTAGTCGATTAAATGAATACAATTTAAATGAATGCACCAAAGGTAGACTGCAGACGACACTGGATAATTTTTATTTTTTTTATAGTCTGACGAGGTGGGTGTAAAAACTGGCCAGCATTAAATTGCAAATGATGAAGTTCACATTACATTTTTAATACAACATCTGATGTCATCACTTGCCATAATAATGTAGGCTTTTAGATTATTGTAGCGGTTGTCAGTCTACCATAGGCCCGAGGAGTAGCCGCCAGGCGGTACGCGGCTATGAGCGATCATGTTGCTGTTGCCGTTTACAGAGGTCACGGTGTTGATCTGCCCGTTCAACGACTTGTAGCCTACACCGGTGATCGGGTTGCCTTCTGAAAAACCAAAAACAGAACCTTTACAATAACCGTACAATAATACTTTTCAAGGACAAATTCTAAATAAAAAACGACGAAAAATTTAGAGGTAGACAACATACAATAAAGTACTGTGATTTTGTAACATGCAATAGTGCGGAATCTGATCTATAATATACTTTAGTTTACGATTGCGAATGTAGAGAACTGGGAGACTAACTATAGCATCTAATTTAGACTGTTAGAATCCTAATAAAATATTGCATTTTGTAAACTAACTAAATCGTCTTGGTAACTATCTAAATAGAATAGCTTACAAAAAGTTAAATACTAAATATTAGATAAGGAGAGTACCTAAGTATCTACTCTAATAGTTAAGAAAAAAACATGAGTAAAAACGCTAAATATAAAGGTACACAAACCTTTCAAGAGTATTTAACAGTAAAATTTCTACAAGTGAATCTGTACCATTCTAATTATAACAACGTTGAATAGGTAGTATTCTACAAAGGCGCCAGCCAGGTCCCAGCACAACTAAATAATACAATCAACAACATTTAGACAACAAAGAAAAAAGCAATTTGTTGTTGTTTGCATTTATTTAAATACTAGGCTTTCTTTTATTTCTTTTTTAACAAATAACCATCAAACAGTAACTACTAGTAAGTGAATATATCAACCAGAAAGAAGATGCGTGCGAGTTAAATACAGGCGAAGATATTACTCAATTACAAGAACCTATTACGACAGCGTAACACTATTTACATCAAATTGCAAAATAACTATCTATAGGTACACAATTACATATGTTGCAGACACAGCAAAGCAATTATTTCTTAAACGCTATTTAAATTTATTAAATCAATTACATAACGAGTAAACATCAACACTAAACTATGTAGGTACGTATAAGACAATGTAAATGGCATGATCAAATGCAAACTAGGTAGTTCATACAGAAGATTAACGAAGAAGCAAAGAATACAATGACTTGAGTGTTTAATAAGAGACTTGAAGGAATCCTGCCTGTTTGTTAATTTGGAAAAAAATGCTGATCGACCACAGCGTCGATTAAAAATTGTGTCTAAATATCCAAACAAGCTGAACCGATTTACAAAAAACAGCAAACAATTATCGAACACTTATCAAATATTTGCAATTAACAAAAGCATTGCCTGACAAACAACCCCGATCGAGTGTATCTTCATCAGGTGAAAGGTGCAAAATTATAACATTCCTTCAGTCTAAGGTGGATTAAACACCCACCCATCTCTCTGCGGCGAACATAGTCTACATAGTACGTCTTAGGTCTGAAGTCCTCAGCATGCCGATTCAGATCGAACAGGTATCCGGGGACGTGTTTGTGGAAAATGGGAGGGAAACCTGTGAGGGTGTAAGGGCCAGGCGGAGTGGGGGTCTCCAGCGGAGCCAAGTCAGGGATAGGACCATCGCGTTCATATCTAAACAGAGTCGGCGGCGGGTTCGCTTGCGCGTGAATGTAGGGATCTATAAGCCCACCTAAAGTTGGTACGGGATTATATTTATAATCGGGCTGCGGTCTTTCACCGAGGGCGGATGTCATACCGACAAATGCGTAAGGCGGCAGAGGGTGGTACGGAATCTTTTTTTCTGACGGTTCCAAATAATGCTGAGCCGGAAACGGTGGCCAATGCCTGTCAAGAACGAGCTGAGGCGATAGTGAATCCGGATTAATGATCGGATGCTCCATTTCGGGATCGTCGGATTCCAATCCGAGTAAAGTATAGGGAGTTTGTCGGTAATTGAGGCTAGGTTTGGAGGTGGAGTTGACATAATATTGGGCTGGTTTGGGTGGCCATTCGGTGGTGTAGTAGCGATGTGTGGGTTGTGGTTCTAGGAGGTAGGAGTCGTGGGGGTCGGCACCTCGCAGGCCGGCGGCCGGGTGGCGGCGCCGCGGCGGCTGCAATGCCACTCCGTCGCCGGTCACCGGATTCCTCTTCGGCGGCGAGAACGTCGCTGACCATTCACAGAACAAACGGTTTTCATTCGAACTATCAACTATGTGCCAAGGTATAGAAAGTGTACCTATATAGCTTGGGATATCCTTAAGAACCTACCTAACCTAACCAAAGAAACTTGACCAACCTGTTTGCATTATAAATAACGGTTAGTTACCTATCTATGAGTGTTACCTTTGAATTCACACCGAAATACCCACTGGGCGTGCGTAATATGTGTTGTTGTTAGTGTGAAAAATTACATTCAAGTGCACTCCCATTATTGCGTAAGAGTTAAGTGTTATTCTTTCAAATAAGTATAATATAATGATTGATTACATAATGCACACTGTGCAATCATGCCCTCATTCAAAGCCAAGCGTCATTGTCAAAGGTTTGATCTCAAACCCTCAAGTGTCTGTCAAAATAGATTATCTTACATTTCAAACGAGTGGCCATTATTTATTTTACTAATTTAATATTATTATATTAATTATATAACCAAGTGAAAGGGCGTATATGAAGCGTGGTGAGTTTCTGGCGTGCTCTGCCATATGTGATAGCTTGAGTTTGGAATCTCCGACAACCATACAAAGAACTTAAGTAAGTAGGTAAGGTACTTAGGTACCTACTGTAGACTATTGTTACTTGTTCTATAGTATGGTAGCAGATGGGATAACTGTGGAATGGATATCGTCGGTGCCGACAAACGGTTTCTCAGAATTGAACTTCGCAGATTTGCTAGATCTTATCGAGCTTTTACTGGTAATAATTTTGAAATTGATTCATAGAAACTTCCTATCAAATTTAAATGATCTTAGTTCAAGTGAACGCGGGCAACTTTTAAATGCTCAAATAACACTGATCGTCTTTAAAAGTATAACGCTCGAATATTTTGTACCTGGCCGTAATGATAAGTAAAGTTAAGGTAGAAGAACCTAATAATGCGATTATGCTATTATAATATTTCTGAATGTAATTTTTCAGGATCGCTCAATGTTATATACCCGAGCATGCAAATGTGACCGAATTTACTGTATTTGTAACTAGTAGCAAACCGTGATATTCAGACTTATTGAGAATAATAAAGGAATTATACACGCGTTTTTCAACTAATTCGAGGTGTTCACTAAAATACCTTTAAATTTTAGTCAATGCGGGGTAATCCAGTTCTAACATTAAGTTTATTTAAAGTTTACTAGGGCGTATTTTATTGATCATCATCACCAGTCGTTAAAAAATTTACAAATCACCAAAATTCCGATGCAAGGTTATTTTTTTTTCAACGATAACTCATCCCACATTGTCCTCCAAGCTCGCCAACCCTAGCGCAGCGGTGCCAACATGCTAACATCTGATTGGACTTACAGTGTTCTCCGGCGTCCGTCTCACCTCGGCTGGGTGTCGAGGAGGCGCTCCCATTGGCCAGCGGTTTGGGCGAGTGGGCAGGGCTGCCACCATTCATCATCGCTTCACCAAACTTGATGTTGCTGCGGATGGTGTCAGTAACCATGGGCGTCACGTGGGCTGAAGCGGTCTGAAAACAAATTTTAAAATTTTATCATTTATGGGTTCGAGAACATTAGAAGAAACTCGTCTTCTGTTTGTACTTACAACGCACCATTCCAATAGCATTGATCTCACTCTTTCTAGCAAACGATATAAAATAACGGTAGTAGAAGACAGTGAAATGGGGTCATCGCGATCGAGAACTGATTCACATATATCTAATAGGTAGATATCTCAAGGAAATAGCAAGTAAATATACTGTTTATTGGACAACATCCATCGCTGCTAAGAAACAAGTTTGTTTCATTTTTGTGCCTCAGTGGGGAAACGCCACAAAAGAGAGATCTCTCTCCAAGCAGATGTTATGTCTGGGGACCGAAGTCCAAAGGAAGAGAGTTGGAGGTTGTATTTATGCATCTGCTGTGAGAAACTTTGTTGATATATTGAGACATTACTGTGGCGCTAGCTACTAGTGCGTCGTAGCAGTTTGTGTAGTGGACAACTAGGTGGCGCAAGGGTCGCTACACCTCTTTTGGACTGTTTACTTGCTCTACCTTTTTTTACACAGCTCCTCGCTCCGTCTGTTTCCTATTCTAAAAGCATTAGCACTAACAAATTATAAATATTAATTTACCACCTGTCGCTCATTTGACCTGTCTTCTATCACGACATTCCGCTTGTCATATGACATACGCGTCTGATCCTTCTCGTATTTGGAAAGCGCATTCCAATAACATGTTACGTACTTCGAAACTTTCGTTATTTCTATTATATATTATCTATTTAAATACCTACCTAATTAAATGGGTACGCCGGTAGAAATAAACATGAAATTGTGCAACCTAGTAGGTACCTACCCTACAGTTTTATTCAGTCTGTCGGAACCGCCGCCTTTCCAATACTGTGATATCGCAGTAACAGTACATAACGTATTTTTCGCACGATAATATGTTACAGTTTGCGTGAGTGAGACTGTGTAAATGGTGTTTGAAAATTTTGTGTGCGTAGGTACGCTGCCTTCTTTTCTTCCGGAGACGAGTCCCAGGCACATCGATTTCTAGACTAGAGACCGTAATTACGTCGTGTGGCCTCACTCATAATTTATTAATAATAGTAGGTATCCTACATACATACATATATCACGTCTTTATCCCTTACGGGGTAGAGAGAGCCTAAGGTAACAAAACCTTAAGGCCACGTTTAGCATGATTAACGGTGTAAAGCTGGAAAGGAAAATCAAAATAGTGATGGGTTGCTAGCCGCATCGCCTATAACATGATTCCTAAGACTTCCGCCCATTCCCTCGAAGGGTTTTTACCATCTGCGCGGAAAGAGAAGCAACTGGTAAATTCTATGTTTTTTCTCCAGCATGGAAGGACTAGGTATACTATGATTTAAAATTAATATTATACGATACTGACCTGTCCAAAGAGTCTGGAGTGCGTGTCGCGGGGGCGAGTGGGCGTGTCGCGGACGGTGCGCGGGCGCAGGTTGCCGTTCTTCACGGGGCTGCCGGTGCTGGCGTCCGCGCTGAAGATCTCCGCGATGCAGCTCTTAGGCGCATTTGGCACTCTGGAAACAAAAGAGACGCGTGTCATTAGCGTCACGAAATAATAGTGAATAGGGGTGCGAGTCTAATAAGTGATAACCACCTCGTGAACATACGTACATCGCGTCTTTATCCCTTACGGGGTAGACAGAGCCTAGGGCAACAATAACTAAAAGCCACTTTTAGCATGGTTGTGGGTGTAAGATGGAAAGGAAAACCAAAGTAGTGATGGGTTGCTAGGCGTATCGCCTATAACGTGATTCCTAAGATTTTCGCCCATTCCATCGATAGGTTTTTACCACCTCGGGAAACCGTCCCTTATTCATAAAAAGTAGCAAACCTATCGGCTAATTTTCTCTGTGGTGTCTAACAAAGTCATAGATAAATTGAATATAAATAGATAAAACGTTATTTCCTAAAAATCTGCTATTGTAAATGCTATCCCGCGCCGCGTGTAGTTATATGTATCAAAACTCTATAGGTAGGTATAACTTGTTTGACACTGAAAATTAGAACACATAGAATAATAGAAGTATAGTGACATCGGAACTGTTACGAGTTAGTCAGAATGATGCCTACGGTGTGCCTTAATAATTTATCCGTCAGCAGACATATCGCAGTGACATATCGAGACAGACAAGGGTCAAATTGACACAAGTTAAAAAGCGTTCATGAATAAAAATCAAAGGATGAAAGAAATGTCCGTGTTGAAATCAAATCGGGCTAATTTTACCCTTCCCCTCAATGTGCATTAGACCCCCCCCCCCTCTCCCCAACTGGACACGCGTGTCCATCATTTAGTAATGACGGTATGTAGATACAGGAGGGGCACTTCCGTTGGTTCCCCTCACACAAGGAATACCACAAATCAATATACACGGTTAAAGCCATAAAAGAGCAATAACGGGGAATTTTTGAACGCTAGCCAATGGAAATGCAGTGACAAGCAAAAATAACGAGTCACTTTTCATACAACTTTGTATACAAAAGACCCGTTATTTTTGCTTGTGAGTATACATGGAATCAATCTACGTCGATTCAAATGTAATAATTCCTGGACATATTTATTATGACCAAGCTACACTGATAACCTAAAATTATAAATCCAAGTTTGAGTCTGCGATTAATAAAACGTTGAATTCCATCGTACCTGGTCTATATTGATAAAATAATGAAGAGGTTTAGTAACTAAGCAATCGAAGATACTCTCCAAAATTGTTAAGACTTGGACTTGACAAATTGATAAAAGAGGGATGAATGAATGTAACTTTTTGGCTTGACAGTACACATCATCCAGGGGAAATCGAAGCGTTTGATTGGCATATTTTCTTGATATACTACCCCATTTATCCTTACCACGATACATTCCGCGTACCTATTCGTATTTGCGTGACAACATAATAATATGATGCTTCAAGTCAACCGTCAAACGAAGGGGCTTGCCATTATTTGTTCTACATGTTTATTTGGTCCTAAATTGATACTAACGATGTACTAAGCCTCCTTTGGCAACGGCAGCACTAATTTAACAACTGGCGACCTTTTAATAGAGCAATAAGTGGATAATTGTAGCGTTGTGTTAGTTGCAAAGCCTTGTAAGGGAAAGCATAAGCAACCACCTTAGTCAGTGGAATTCTGAGTGGGACCGTTAATAAATTACCCTACAAATTGTGTTGGCAATGCAACGCGGTGCAAGATCCTTAGATAGCGTTGCTGAAGCGCGAATGTGCGGTTTTATAAGTGGAAGCACTCGTGCCTCCACAAGTAGGTACTGGCGGTCGTTAAACTTGCTAACTTGATCATTTTAACACAGTCAATTGTACCTAACCTTTGAAAATAAAAGCGAATAGTTTTAAATACGACGCTTTTGTATATATGTTCTTATTTTTTGCTCTATAATTTAATCATTTAATGCATTGACTGCCGGGAACGCACATATTATGCGTTTTGATTGCTTTTGCAGCAGTAATTTGAATACGCACGCGTTAGTATCACGTACGAAATCTGAGCTAACTAAATGCATAATGGTACATGGATACAGTTCTTATTTGAATTTTTGAAATAAGATCGCTCTATTGGTGGAGGTGATACTAGATAAAAACCAATTAAAATAACATAAAACACTAACTTGGTATTTAGTCGCACATAATTCAGTCACTATTTGTTAAAAGCTGCACATTATGTGCTATGTGCTATATCGGCAGGCCTGAACAAATGGGCATTGTTCTCGAGACCGTCACATCACAGCCTCCGCAGCGCGAAAGAGGAATCAATATTGCTTCAATGCGGTACCGACCCACATCAACTTGAGTAAAGTGTAGCTCACAAGCCAGTTCAAGAACAGACTGAACGCGAATCAGTGCATTTAACTTTTCATTTGAAATGATGTACAAGTGGTCAAAAACTTCTGGAAATAAATTGAAAAGTATGTTGCCCACGCAAGCAAGTTGAATAACTCAGTAACTGTAGAGTATTTTTATTAAACGAAACCATAAAATAAACTAAATAGAAACCTTTACAGCGTCAACACCGCTGAGAATGCTTTGGTGTGAGCTGAAACACGTGTCTGGAGTATTTTTTATTGTTATGGTGATTTTGATTGTGCATTCGGTTCGGTTGACTTTAAGTCCATTATTTTATTTTTAAAAGCAGAGCTAGTTATTTGCTTGAAAAAAAAAACAAATGTGGCTATTTTGCATGACTTACCTCTCTATTTTGCAGAGTAGCAAAGAGTATCATTTAGTTTAAAGTAACGTCTATCTACAATATTCGAAACACAATAAACGCGGAAAGATATTACGACACCATGACAATAATATCCAGTAATAGGTACGTAGGCAATCCTTAGGTTGGAAACCTGTATCATAATTCCCAGCCACACTAGCCAGAGCTAGAGCTAGCTACCAATTCCTGTGATTACACTCCTAAACATCGAGTAACAGCACACTTCGACATAAGAGTTATATTACTGACTGAAGCTGTGGACAGCATACAGGGTTCCCATTCTTAATTCAAAACCACTATTATATATAACAAGAGTGTGCAGATAGGAAAGCATATTATTTACTTATAAGCAAGAGAGGTAGGTACACATGTCATTATGATGAGTAACAGATCTATCAAAAGTTATTGTTATCCTGAAGTGCTCTACCAAAAAGGATAATGATTGCAGTTAGTGGAGTTTTACTCATTATTAAAAAGGCTGGTTTGTGATTATTTCGTGTCTACTGTTTATGCCGTAACTAGAACTTACTCGAAATACCATTAATGAAGTAAATGTGCAACTGCCAACCCTGTGCGTAGCCGCGGGTGAGCGCGTGCGGCGCCGGCGACCCACGGGAATTATACGGCAATTCCCGTGCCCTGCCAATCTCCACCCGACAACCACGGAAATGATAACACGATTTGATTGAAAACACTGTTTGTTTACATACCCGGCGTGCAACAAAGTGCAGCTATCTTTCGACGATGATTACAACCCACGGCTCACACGAACCGCTAATTATAAATCTTGTAAACAAACCGTACGTCTCCGCTCCTATAATTAGTTACGGGAAGAAAGCGTGTGAGAGCAAATTGCTTAATAGTAATATACATACGAGACGCGTGCGCCACACGCAACTAAAAGAAACAAAGCAGACGGGGTTCTGCTACGAAAATAAACAGCTGTCAAAAGACAGGGCAAGGAAAAGGCTGGCCGGATGATAATAATAAATCCTAAGTTTGAAAAGGGAGCGTTATGATTATGAAGGTTTGTTTTCCATAAAGAGTCTGGCATTCACATTCCCTTTGAACAGGCCGGACCATATGCATAGTGCACTTGATGGCTTGAACAAACAACGGCTGAGAAAGCTTAGAGCTTATTAGTTAAATTACAATGCTTGGTTGAGTCAACATGCACTCTTACGTCAAGAATAACATTAATAACCAAGTATTTCTAGTAAGTATAATGAAATTGACGTGGATGGTAGTCGAGGCAAGATCGTAGCCGCGATTATGTCGCTAGTTAGCCGCGCGTGCGCCGGTCTGCGGTGTTCGATAGCGCAGGCGGTCGCTCGGTTAATGGCTTTACGCCTCTACGGCATGCGGTTTTGCTCTAAAAATGCAGCAGCAATGAGACCGCGGTAATGATATCCACCGTAATGAGAACCCGCGTAACTCTATCATACGCGCGGACGACAGGAGAAAACGCTTCGTTTGCAAATGAAAGGCAATACATTACGGTCTCGCTGAACGAACGATTGTGCACTTTCCCGGTAATTTTGATTTAATGACGTCATTGGCAAACCGTTATTTACGACTTTATCTTTTATTGCAATAAGATTTGATCTACTTTCTAAGCGTTTAGTGATCAATTAATTTTACAACCCGTATCGCTAATTAATTGGGATGGTGATATCTATGTGGGTGTCTAGCACATCCGACCTTCGAACGCTCTCAACGAAAAAAGAGCTTTCTACGAAAGCCATTAATAAGAAATAACTCGATTAGCATAGATTATTTCTAAAGCCCATGGTCAGATTGCGCTTTGGCTAAGTTAGGTTGAGGGCGTTCGTCGTATTGATTCGCGTCTGTACTAGTAGACAGTAGACACCTTATCTAGAGGGTTCAGAATTGTCGTAGTGATAAGATCTGGCGCAAACACGCAAACGCAAGATTTACACCAACAACACCGTTATCGGTTGCGGCTTGTTGCTCGGATGTTGCACGACATCTCCTACGCAAAAGCAACGAAATAGCAATATCTATTTAACTCCAAGGGTACGTGGTGGTTTCTTATTTACTTGTAAGTAAGTAAATAAATGCTTTAAAAAAATGTACAAGAATAATGCACAAGGCGAATTTATTCCTGTAAGGGATCTCTGCCAGTTAGCCTATGAGTAAATGAGAGAATCATTAAATTAGGGACCGACAAACTATTTAATATGGAACAAACGGACTCTAACGTCAATGTTTTAAACGCTTATACGAGAATTCAATGGTTCGTCTAAATAGATTCAGATACACCATATCTGATGGGCTGTGATGAAACTAACTATACATAATAAAAAGAGCAACTTCTGATAATAAAGCAAAGAAGTGAAAAAGCATTTATTAATTTGGCAGGAATTTCCTTTGCAGTTATTTAATAGCACGCCTTTATGACATGTTCAAAGGAAAGCGTTATAATAAAAGTCTCCTGTCAGCTATACAATAAATGACAATATCATGAGACGATCGGATCGGAAAATATTATGCGTTCCGTTTGATAGCACGCGGCGGCGTCTCTCGCACGGACGACTGCGCCCGCGCATGCTGCGTCGCAACGCAACGTTTCATTATCAACTTATGCAAAAACCAGTCAGGTGTGAATCCATAGTCAGACGATCAGCGCTTTATTACCCAGTAATATGCCGATAGATGACACTGGTACGTAGTTAATTTAATGATGCCGCTGAAGAAGTTGTGCCAATTGGTTGGAAAAAACTGATCATAAATTTTACAATAACAGGCTAACATCGGAAATTTATGATCAGTTATTAATTGCCTTTGTTGAGATACCAAGTTTTAGAATATATTTTAAGTTTAAAAATTAATAGTATGCATTTAGAAAGCGATTCGACGTAAGTATGGGTAGCTCATTTACTTTTAAAGACTTAGAAATGAAACAAAGAAGAAAAACTTCTAAACTAAAGTAATAGTTTAGGTACTTAATGCTTACAAACAATAATGTTGTGTGTTACTTACTTGCTTGCTTACGATTAAATTATGTGAATCGCTTTGCAAAATAAGGTTGACTAAGATATAGTAATAAATACTTATTCATAACCTTAGATACCTACGCTTAGATGCGTTTGTGATGTGGTGCTATCGTCGCATGCTCCGTATAATCTGGACCCGGAAAGTCAGCAACGAGAAGGTGCTTCAGCGTGCTGGTATGACCCGAAAATTATTGCACACCGTCAAAAAGCGCAAAATCGAATATCTGGGGCACGTGTTGTGCCATGACAGATACTAGCTGCTTCAACTAATATTGATGGGCAAAATACAGGGAAAACGGCGCTCTGGAAGGTGGAAGAAATCTTGGCTGTGAAACATTGGGGAGTGGACTGGAATCAGCAGTGCAGAGCTACTATTCCAGATGGCTCAAGACAGAGAGAAGTTTTCAGAGCTAACGGCCAACCCCTTCAGTATAGTGGAGTGGCACTTTCAGAAGAAGATACGTTCAGCTGACCTACTATGTTAGCGACGGTAATAAAAAGTGAGGACAAAAAAAACCATAAACTTATTATACTGTTATATCTAAATCCGTCATCGTACGAGAAAGTTGCATTATTTCACGTCACTCGGCGACCTGCCACGTATGTTGCCGACGCGAAACTTCTCGACACTCCTCTGCGGAAATGTAGAAACCCGAGCCGTGAACAAGAGTAACATAGTAATTTCATAATTGACCAATCTCTTCACAGTCTCACCTTTCGATTGTGAACGCAATCCGAATAGCTGCACGCTCCGTCCAAGAGCGAATAGAAAAAACGAATTGGATGAAATTACACATTCTCTGTCCAGCGCGGATCAAATTACGCGGCTTCCTATGTTCTTTCACCGGCATTTCCATTTCAACTAATCATACAATAAAGACAAAGTAACCTCGTTGTTCGGGACTATAACAGTGACCTGGTTGGCTCGAAATTATAATTTGCCCGGCCGCAGAACACCTTCGCTTTGTTGCAAACGGGCGAGTCATTATTATTGCTTTGCACTGTTGTTCCGTGACAATAATAAATCATTAAATTTTTGTCTGATGCTGTTCCAATTTGTTGCCGTTTTTATGCATCCTGCCGATAAAGGAAACTTTCATTTCTCACGTAGATGCGAGACAATTTGAAAAGTACGTGGTTATATTGCAATAAGAAATTGTCGGTGACATTTAAAGGTCAATTTAGAGTACCTATTGTACTGAAACTTTTGAACTTCTAAGTCTTAACTCTGATAGTCATTATAAAAACTTCTATAGGTACTCGTTCCTTGGCAGTCCGCAATCGATCATTTCTCGAGGAACTTTTTACCACACTTGGTTAATTTTTGGAATCAGTTGGCGGCACCACTATTTCTGGACAGATAGGTACAACTTAGCGATCTTCAAAAACGAGTCTACTCATTTCTTAAATGGCCGGTAACTCACCCTTAACCCGCCTATGTTAATTATGGGTGCCCATGACGGTGGTGATTTCTTTCCATCAGGGGACCCGCATGTTCGTTTCCTTCCTATCACATAAAAACCTACAAGAAGGACTTGTCTGACAAGTCTGACTATTTATACTATGTATCTGTTTAATTAGCGAGTATCCGGGAACATGAGCTATAAAATGAAACACCTAATGCAACCCTCGTTTAGCACCTGCTTTTACACGTTAGCAGTTAAAGGTAAAAAGACCTTTCCTTGTGTACCTTAACTTCAGAAGAGGACAATGCTAGTCTTTGCACCCTGTAGGTGAGCCAGGTGCTAACTTAAACTACACACGCACTCGTGTGGTAACATATGTTCTTAGTCATGTTACCCTATACAAAAAAAACTTCGAATGTCTTTTTAAAAATAAGAATGGGCTTAAATTCAAGCCACTTTTTTGCTACTACTTCTACTATACTTAATTGGCATGAAACCAAAAAGCATAACAAACGATTTACAGCGTAATAATGTATCAAAAAATACTCTAGAACGTTACTTTTTTACATCAGTTCCCATTATGAAAATGATTGCATAAACTTGGTATTAAATTGTGAGGTTTTTTCGTAGAAAAACTTGCCTTTTCAAAGCATTCCTTTGACGTCTTAACGTAAAGTGCTACACTTGTGATGCGAAGTAAAATTCTTGAAAAGAAACTAGAAGAAAATGTGGGATCATTTTTAATAGGCAAGAGAGTTGAAGGTAAACATGCTTTTCACTTGCTCTCTTTGAGAAAATGTGGGGAAAGATTTTAGATATTATTTTTTCGTTCGAATTATTACTGCCTATCACATCGTAAAACTTCTTCATTCATTTATTCAACTTCTACGGAACTAATAATTACGCGGGTAACCTTGCAAGGCCCGACGAAGATAAAATTATACCCTTCTATTTACTACAAAAACAAGTATCAGTGTTTCACATAGATCTAACATTTTATTTGTTTAAGTACCTAAATCCCGGCGAAGGTCATTGGCTTTGCATGTACCTATGTTAAACTGGCGTGTCGGGGATAACTTTCGGCAATACTTAGCTCCTGTAGGCACGAAACGAGTTCACTCACCCCATGGCCAAACGTCTGGCAAGAGTCTAGCGAACAACCTTTACTACTATACCCTGACAAAAAACACTACCGGTATGCATCTCATCCATCGATGGCTCCACATGACCAATAAGTATAGGTCGATAGGTATTAGGTCGATAGGAGCGTAATGGATTAAGGGAAGAAACGATCGTATAGTTTTATTTCGAAAATATACTTATTTAAGCCGTTGGGTTGCAATAGACGTTTGTTTACCTTGTACGCGGCAACTCTGTATTATTTTTAATACCTACTAGGTATGAACTGAGCACTCAATTATTGGAGTCCAAATTATAGGGTTATCGTGACGTAGTTGTACCTATGTTTTACGTACAAAACTCTTCTGATACCTACTCGTAGCTATGCCGTATAAGTAATAAGGTATTAGGTACTATGTATAATTAGTAAATTATAAGTATCTTCAAGTTCACTAATACAAAGCTTTACTATTCCAAATTGACTTATGGTGGAATAGTCGATTTTCAATAAGAACATTTCTTAAAGCGTCACATATCAATTTACTGATTAAATGCCAATAAAGCCACCCTTTTATTGTTCTCAATCATCATTAGTTTAATTGAATATTATAGGAAATTATTTCAGTGTAAGTAGACAAGCTATAGGTATATTTATATAATAGCTAGTAGTAAGTTTGATAACCGCTAATCAAAGAAACTAATAAAAAAACATTTACCTTGCTACTCCAGCTGTAGGAAGATTACTGTTTCTTGTTCATTAATTTAGACATCAGCAAAATATCAACGTGCACGTGTTTGATATATCAAAGAATTGATTTGGTCTCTGAACATAATATAAGAGATCAAAAGGACCACTTTTTATGTCTTAACTGTTCACCATGCTGTATCAAATAGCACAAAATGGTACTCTACAATAAACCTGGCTAAAATTCGCATCCAAACTTAATCGCGGGATTAGCGATAAGTTTGGCGTTAAGACCTCATTCGCAAATAAAATCTGACCAGAGACAAGCGAATCAATCAATGTCCATCACAGATGTAGAACAAGGCTTTGTGTTACTATATTATAACAATGAGATTGCCCCGTATAATAATAATAATAATAATAATCCCAGCATCGAAACAGAATCTACTGGAGCGACGATAATTCAGTTTGATGAACATCTTGCTGTTGTAAATTAAAACACTTTAGGAATTGATATTTTATGTAATTTCAAATAAGTTCAGGAATAAAATTAAATAAGTAATTCATAAGGGTCAAGTTGGTTTAATTTAGAATTTCAGGTTAGTTATGTACCTTTTAAAAATCAGTAGAAAAGGGTCCCTATACATCTTCGGACACAAATGACTACGAGCTTAGCTTCCTGAATCAGGCTGAGGCTCCGATATCCAAATGCAAGGCTGTAGGCGTATCTATTCTTCATTTTTCATTACTTTCGCTACGCTAATCAAACTATTCTTCAGGATCTCATATTTAGAGTGTCCCACACAATCTACAATCACATTTTTCACCAAAACAGCGTGTCCGTAATTCAAACTCAGGACGGTAAAATTGAATTTACTCTCGTCCGTAACTATTTGGGCCAAGGAAAATCTTGCTTCAAGTTGAGAAAACCATAGTTCAGGTTCTTCTATCCAGAACGATGGCGGTGGATCGTGAATAGCCAACAAGTTCATTGCTTCCACTTCTATTGGAATAGGCATTGCTTCTTTTTCTCAAACCACGATGCCTTAGTCACTAAATGTTATCAAGATAAAATTGTAAACCTAGTAAAAAATTGTTACACTTCTAAGCGTAGTGGTGAGTCTGTAGTTTAAAAAAAACAACAATATATATGAGTTGAAAGTTCCAACATCAAGACCTCACTGTGTTTTACTATCTTCGCCTGAACACGATAATAAATATTTAGATAGTGCCGGAATACCCGGAACACATAGATTAGTGAAAATAGATTATATAGAGACACTAAGGAGCATTAAAATGAAGGAAAAACGATAAGTTATCTTACAAATCGACCTTTTTATTTAATTCCAGAAGGCAAGACATTATTTTTACAAGCAGTAATTAAAATTATGAAATGAATCACTTATTTTCTACTAGCTTTTCTTGAAACAAATTATGATTTTACTGAAATTCATTTTCCTCGGTTCTAGTATTGTGGAGAGCAGTCATTTTATTTGAGTTTGCAACATCAATCACCCACAATTTCAGGGCTTCATACTTCGGTTTGTTTGGTGTTCTTTTCATCAAATCCTTCACTAAAACAGCATGCTGCCCCAAACTGACGGTGGCGAAATTAAATTTCTTCTCGTCCGAGTAGACTTTTGCTATGGCAAATCGTGCTTCTAGTTGGGCGAACCATAGTTCTGGTTCATGCTCCCAGAAGCTTGGTGATGGATAGTTATGGCCAATCGCAGTCATCGCTTCTAGGTCTCTATCGATATGCATTGTTGCCTCTGATAAACGTTCAAAAAACTTCTTTTCACAGTTCGACTGAGCTTGATTCTTCAATAACTTCGGACACTTCAAGTTTTTAGTATCTTACAGCACCTACGTAGGTGTTTTTATTTCGATCAAAAATAAAATAGTTTAGAAAATAAAATAGCAGTACGTATGGATGTTTACACGCTAGGAAATCGCGATACATTTACTAAATAAATTGATACTTCAGTGATATGAGCGTAATCGAGGGCAAGTGTAGATAAAGTAGATAATTCCCGGAATTGATTGGTATGTACACTTTTTTTTTAAATATATTTGTCTGCAATAGTCACTTCGTTTGTTGCCAAGTCAAAGCTTTCATACAGACTGGTGACCAAACATGATAAACTATGTGGCTTTAGCTGGTTTCCTGCGGTTTCTATCTTTCCATGAATCAATCAATATTGAATCGCTGAACTGTTGGCTAACAGCCAGTTACAAGCCTGATGTATGCGCTTTGCATGGGTGCTAGGTTCACCACTAAATTGTCTGTGTTGGATTTTAGCCCGTGTTCTGTGCATAGTATGTATGTATCGTAAAATAATGGAATACGTACATTCAAAATCAACAAAAGTAAGTCGATCATGAAGTGTTTTGTAATTTTTATGACAGTTTCTACATCAGAATTAAAACAATAAGGCTGATTGTCATATTGGTTTTTGAATGAGAACAATCGTTGACATTCTAAGCCGTTGAATTGAATGTTTGGGTAATAAATAATTTTCTCGGCCGACTTTACAAAGAAATAGGGCCGGTAAGAAGCTTGATGCGGGAAGTGAATACACCTTGGTGATATTTTTATATAAACCGTACCTAATTAAACAATCTAGTTATCTTCAGTAAGTTGTAGATAAATGTTCTTTTAAAATTATTTTGTTAGCATTTTTATGTACCTATTATGATTCAAGTGTCGGCAATACGCTAAGATGTGCGATAAATTACCTCTTAAAATGTAATCCAATTCCGGTCAGCAAGATGATATAGCAATGATTTTATTCGATCGAGCCTCGATTGTGACTTTAATTGATAAGGTTGTTTATTTAAACGGTCTTAATTAATTTTAATGCTTGTTCGGACGTCCGTGGGCCATAAAAAGTGACAGGCTCTTGTCGAGTGTCAAAACTAATAATTTAATAGAAAGGCAGCGCTCGCTCGCGTCTGGTTTAATTAGGTGATATTTTATCAATGGCTTCCGCTGACAATCTGCGAGTCGCTCCTTGGTGTCGGGAAATATTTTGATCGTGATAACAACGGTACAAGATTTATGATTAACACTGAGCTCTCGAGCTCGTGTTGGGATGTAACGAGAATGATAAACCAAACCAGTACTTCTTTGTGTTTGCTCGCAGTCCCATCAATGTTCATGTTAATTTATCTGCCGCTTCCTGCCATATAAATCCTATTTCATTTAAATTAATGTAACATCATTTGAAGTAGAAAAATGGGTGAGAATTCGCATTTTTTTTAATTGCTACAAGTCGATAATAAATAAATTATTTCATGGACTTTAATGGCGTGCAATGACAAGAAAAATATAACTATTGCTACTGAGACGCCTTTCGTACATCATAAAAGTCTTTTATCAACTTTATGAATTACATTAAATTGGAAAGTTATTTTGCGACATGAAGTTCGTACTTCCTGTTGATGTTGAGACGTAAAACAACACTGATGAAGCGTTGTAACTTTACGAAGAATTGAATATACTTAGTTTAGGTAAGCTAAGTTCAAAGATCAACCCTATTGGTCTAACTCGTTGTACTTGTTTGGAGTTGCACCAAAGTAAGAAAGATGAAACGCTTGCCCGACGTGTAGAGTCGGGGTCATGTGGCCCTCCGTGATTAACACGTTGCGAAGTTACCTCGACGTGGGAATTATCTATCAACCGTTGAATTACTAACAAATTGCGCTTTAACTACCCCGCGAATAACGACTGGGCGACGTGAGAGGTGTATGCAACCGTGAGAGCCCGAGAACCGAAAGGCCGCAAGTGTTAAGTTAGGCTAAAGGTATGCGGCTACATGTCCGCATTTACGATGCAAGTGCGTCCACTGATCGGCACCGTACGGACCGCTGGATAGTGGACGCACTTGTATGACATTCTAGCATCCGACTTTTTGGAACTGAGGTGTAAAAGTTAATGACGTGCCTGCGCTGTAATCGAAAGTTTTAGTCAAAGTCTAGACAGGTGTGAAGTGTAGTCACTTTTATGAATATGTAATCCGCTTAATTATCACGTTCGCCGAAAATGTAAACGTAATTGCACTAGCGTTGGTAATCCCGCTGCGTTTCTCTTCGTTAGTACAACATAGGATATATTGCGACTATTTTAATTCAGATTCTCTAATTGGTTAAAATTGCTCGTAGAGATCTGTGTATTGTGGTCACACCACAGTATAAATAAATGGTTTTGAAAAGTTTCGAGGTTTGAAGAGTTTTGGAAAAAGGTCAGGTCAAGAGTACCCGAAACCGACGAGCATGTATGAAGAGATTGATGACTTTGGATGAAGCGCAAGAAATATGTCAGGATCGTAGCAAGTGAAACAAAGTAGTCTCTGCCTACCCCTGTGGGAAAGAGGCGTGACGGTATGTATGTATGTATGTATGTATGTATGCTCGTAGAACAGATAACCGTGGGATGAGAAAGGTTCTCGAGAAGGACCACGAACCGGAAGACGCGGTGTTGGCAGGGCTCCCAGTAGGTAGCCCAATGACATAGCAAGAGTACGGGCAACCGGTGGACGCAAGTGGCGTGTTGTCGTTCAGTGTGAAGTTCTCAGGAGGAGGCATTTGTTCAAAAGTAGATGTCTTCCGATGATAAATTGGAAAACATTAACAGCCATCCACATCCATTTTATTTTTACCTCCGAAAACGTGAAATTCTATTGTTGCCTGCTTTTACCTAGTATGCCTAATAATTGGTTGAATTTTCCTAAGGCGTGTCATATTACTCAGACCCCTGACCTTTGTAGTAATTTACATTACATATTTAGTCTGCCGCCATTTTTTATTTCTTCATTTTTGTGACACGCAGCTTGATAGTAAAATTCCACGAATTTCGGAAAGTACGGTCAGTTCACTTTTTCATACTTACCTACTTACTGATTACAAAACTATTCGCACGGTTTGTGCTAGGGTCTGTGGTTAGGTTTGATTTACAACTTTCGTAAAAGTCAATATACTAAGCAGATAATTAGATGTTTGATAATGACGAGTTTGTTAAATGGTGCATTTATGGCACATTTTAGGTGATATGATGATAAACCTGTATCGTTTGTGTGTTTAGCCTGTTTAAGTGTTTACTTTACTAAAAGGGTAGGGCTTTTTGCACTTATAATGTGTGCCATCCACCAATTGAACTACATTATCGAGTCGTTATCTGTCGCAATGTAATGTGACCTGTTTCAATTTGGAAATACAAGTAAGTTGTGCGTTTACAACTTTTTCCATCCCAGAATACAAGTACGAAGAGTATTTTAATCTAAGCTAAATTTGAAAAAAATAACCTATCCACAAAATTCTATTTAAATACGATTTTTTGCTGACTGTACTTGCATAATTATTGTCCTCTATGCTATATTACATTTACCAAATTTCATGTCCAGATCAACCGTTGGACAGTGCTCCTGCAAGGACAATCCTTACCAGGCCGCCAAATTTTCACTTCAAGCTTATTCTATTGCCCTACCTATGCCTAATTTCATGGCAATACCACCACTCTGGAAGTGGGTCGAAAATCACTTGCAAGGTATGAACCAACTGACAGACACCGGGACATTTGAAAGTAAATAGTAGCTTGTAAAATCGGATAATAACTTGCAGAGATTTACCCCCTATTACTTAGAAACAAAATTTTCCTCTTTATTGCAGTAATATAAACGATTAAAACGTTTAATTTGTGAGTGAAAAATTATGTGATTCAGTCGTGCCTTTTAACTCGTAAAGCGGTATACACACGGACAACCGCAGACTGCAAGCTTAGACTGAAAGCCACGCTTCTCTGGCTAAAGCTCTCAAGTGTGACATTAAAAAAAAGTTAGATTTTATGCTTTGCAGTCGAAACCTGCAAACTGCGTCGTTCTTTGTATAGCCCGCTTTAATGGCCCATGCAGGTTCAATGAACAGATATGATCAGGTACATTTTCATGAAAACAACCACCACGTGTTTTTATTTTATGTCATGCGAACACTTGCATGCGAATTTTGATGGCAACAGTTGCGTGCCTTTATTCATATATCACAACCTTTATCGTGCATGTTTTGATATGTTACGTGTAGAATAACTCCCTTGGTAGATTAGTGTGTAACGCGAACCTAATAATCCAATCAAATAGTAGATTATTCATAATTTTTAGAGTTCCTCACTTTGTATAAAATTAAAACTTATATAAAGACCTTTGGCATGCTAGGTTAAAGCTTATCTCTCCTAGCGGCCCGGCATTTCCTAGGGAAGCTGTACATAACATACATGCCAGGCTAACAAGATCAATCATTGTTAATTACCTTTTTCTTAGCCACACGTAGATCAATATGTACATACATGCGATATGTAGTTAGTACCTATTGGATTTTACAACGACGTCCGAAGTTAAGTTTGTCTGACAAACTTTACTTCATAGCAATGTTTCGTGCTTGATGAATTTAAATAGGTATCTAATGCAACATATCACTATTGAGTACAGAACTGCGTACGCGACTGCGACTCGCACTTTTAATGACAAGATGCCATTAATTTGCGGAATGCTGCGGCTTCACTTCTTTCAGCGTATTTTACCTCCAACAGCCATGAAATTACTATAAACATTTTATGTGGCTGCACTGTATCTTTTACGGCTTCTTCAAGTCACAATGTTATCTACAAGCTAGAAATCTGGAACTATTCGAGCCAAGCGACAGTATTTATTGTAACTAATAAGTAACGTGAAAGCAAGAACTTAATCGGCTATAAATTTGCTATCACCGATTATTAGCCACTAAAGTCACACCATCCCACTTTTAATTACCTATCCATTTGATTAGAGAAAATAACTGAATCACTTTTCATTACTTTATTTATAACGCTTAGAAAGCTATCTAAGTTTATTTGTGGTCAGAACGGGTAATAATTTTAAGTATTAGACATAACTGTCTCATTCTTATCCATTGTTAAAATGGAAGGTAGACAAAGACAGCTATTTCATCGTTCCGTGTTACGATAGGAAGTAGTTCGAGTAAATGTATCGACATAGGCGTTGTTTTATGACCCCGAGTGGGACCTACTGCTGTGAAATGGCAAATTAAACGCCAAACGTTAATTTATTACGGAGTAATCGCTGCAGGCTATACGTGAGAAGCGTTCATTTGGAGCAATACGTGGAGTATCTGGATACAAACTAGTCTATAGACACCCACGCCTGCGTAAAGGTATAAAACGGGAGACATATTGGACCATTACTATTCTCTAATAGAGCAGTAACGCCAGTACCGGCATGTAATAAAACTGTGGGTCAATTGTGTCTCATGATTTCAATAAATGCTGAAGGCTAGACATACGTTTTGCACAGTTTGCTTTTTGTTAGGTACTTGTTTTTCAAACAAAAATACATCTAAGTGTATACCTGCCTGGCAATGTCAAACCATCATATCGTCGACGTAAATAGTTTCGTTTCAAAAGATTGTGACAGTATTAGAATCATCGTTTAATTTAGAAAATATAAAATTTCAATTTAATTTAGTTTAAAATAATTATCATAACCATAAATGTTTTGTATGACTCCACTACTACTACTACCTACCCTGTTTCAACATGTTAGTGCCTAACCAAGCGTAAGTATCCATCATTAGCAACTATTTTAGAGCTGTGTCACATGAAAATTGCACAAATATTCCCACGTTACTTTCCCATCGCTAGACATTACGCCATCATCGATCTGGTCAATGTAATCGATAAATATAAATACGCACCAATCGAAGCTGCATTAGGTAAGTCCCGCTGCAACTTTATGATGCTTACCTGGAAAGATAAATGAAAATATTAACAACACACTAAACTTAACGTACGTAAATCAATTATCTTTACTTAGTTTAAAACATAATCGCCGATAGTAGGACGGAGTGTATGTATGAGACACGCTTAAGATTTCTGTCTAACATGCATAAAGTAGATGTAAAGTTAGATGTTGAATGATCATGAATCTTTAAACAATCTATCATCACCAATGACAGTTATTTGCTAAACAAATCAATGCTAAACGTGACCGCGAACAGCTACAAATCAAAGAAAGCCATCAAACAATTACCTAGCGATAATCGCTTTGTAAACTCTTAATAGAAAAGTTGCATATAATGAACTCGTTAGACTGTTCCGGTCACCTGGCATCAGCTAATCAGCAGGCGAACATGACTGAGCACCGAGCGGCGCGGGCGCAAGAAACGGTACAGTACCGGTCGCGCTCTGAATCGCTTCGGACAAAGAACCGTGCAAAAAAAAACGGTAAAGCACGAACTGGTATCGAAAAAGGAGAGTTAAAATAAGTTTTTAAAACTTAACGTTAAAATATTGCATTACCATCGAGCTACACACGATTAATTAAATCAGTCCGTCTACTTACTGGAAGGCGGTTAAAATCTACGAATGCAGACTAAAAATAAAGTTAAATACGAACTTGTATTATATTCATAGTATATATGTATTATATTATTGTATTATATGCAACTCATGTACGCATGAGTTGCAATTTTTGTATAATGTACAGGAATGGATACGTATATCATCCTCCTGAAAGCCCAAACACTTTCATTTATTTCTAGAAAAAACGCAAAGTCACAATTGGAAAGCATATGGAACTCTGAGAATTGTATGAACCTAAATAGACCAAAAGAAGAGTGAAGAACACTTGTCTCTGAATAAAAATTGAAAGTCGCCGTCAACAACCGTTCGACTTAATGATTCATGGAAACAGACGGACAGACTGTCAAGAGAATGCTAATCCTTTCGAATTGATGAATAGATTAAGTTTTGACAGCGACTTATGTGTGAATGTGTTGACATTCAAATTAGTCTATTCCAACACGGTTACGTATAAAATTAATCAATCTGAGGAGTAAAAAGTTTTGATGCATCAACGATGAATAACTATACTGTAAATGCGATGAAAATAATGACTTATACGGAAGTTTAAAAAAAGAGCTATTCGTTTCTTAAGCGGTAGAAGCGAACAAATAGTCCAAACAGTGCAAAGAGCCACATAATTCATTACGAAGAATAGGTACTTTATTGCGGTAAGTTTAAATTCCAGTGATTCGGCAGAATTATACTAAAAATTGCAAAAAACGTTTTTCACTCATAGAAACGGCGTCAAAAACCTTAGGTACGTAGATATAACAACCGAATGCATTTCAAATCTGCAGCACGCTATCACAATGTAGGATGCAAATGTAATCGTCGATTGTATGATACACTTCCCATTGTTTGGTAACGAGACGGCGCATTCAATTGCACAACTGTTAACATAAAAGTCAACTTTGCAAAAACCAAGATCGCGAGTCCAGCGGAACAGATCGCCACGAACAAAACGATCGAACGGAAGCGAACAAGACAATCATCGATTTTAACGCTCCTATTTTAATGGGAAAGTGTGAAATTAAATGTTGAACAACAACGTGAGCGCTGTGTTTTTTTTTTTTTGATCTCGTAATGATAAAGCGCATGATACTGACGAAACTAAACGATGCGACAATATTTCTTGCATAATTGCTTAGATACTGACCAATTTTTAAACACTAAAGTTTTACGTAAGGAGATCAAAGCTTCGCTTAGACAGCACGATTACCAATAGTAAGTAGACAACATAATCAAGCACACCACAGTTCCTGTAGAACTGGAGCTCGAACACACTTGGCACTAGACGGTGTCTATAGATTATTAGGTTTGAAAAAAACGAGGCGAATTACGAGCGAGCACATCAAAGGATGCCGCGATTCCGTGTCGCGTATGTGTGCCGGGCCGCGCGTGCTGGGAAATATCCAATTACGTGTATAATTACTGCAGGAAGATGTTCTCTGTGACTTTGGCTAGGCATTCGTCGTTCCAATTTAAGACTGGCCTGAACACGGCAGCTGCAGCAGGTAGACGTTTAAAGTTACGTGATTGTAAAGTAGGAGGAGGACCACTTTTCGCTACTAAAGCAAAGTTTTTAATCGCTGCAATCTGCTAGACGGATGGAACATGGACATTGTTTATTTATCATCTTTTTTGGGTCAGTTCTTGAGGACTATTCTGTCTTCCTTTTCATTGTTATGTAATATCGTGGAGATGTATAAGCTAAAAGTATAAACTACTAACACTACATTGAGCTGCTTACTATTCTAATTAGGTATATTGATGATGATGATGATATAGGGTATTAAGTATGTTATTTTACTATCGCCTTAACATACTTTTCGTTAATGTATATCAATACTTATCCAGTGACATTTAAAGTAACTCAGGTATAACGCATTTGATGGATGCGTTGGCCGTGAGACGTGTCCTACCAAGTAACATCCACAAAGTGCTTTCTAGGTCGCCCTGACGGATCACTCGGAACGTCTAGAACTTTACCTACATCTGATTCAACAGCGCTCCACTAACCATGACGGATTAAGCACTTGAGCGTTCGCTATTAGTTTTTAATTACTTCTGAGTTGTCTCGAAACCCTTATGGTAAAGTGGGGAAGTATGCTGGTGATTAATGATGATAGAAATATGAACGCTACAGCGAAAAGTTTTAAATTGATGACAGTACTACGCGTAGAAAGAAGCTAATTAATAGACGTGACACGAGTTTATGAAATTATTGTTTGTAAAAGCTGTTCGAAAGACAGATAAATAGTTTCATCATATTCGTAGTGTAGTTACGACAAAGTGTAACAGATGTAAGACTAAATAAGAGACAAAGGACGATGTTGAAAGAAATAATGAGGCCGTACGGTTTGGTATTACCAGAATTAATTATAAAGCAATGGCTCTTAAAGGGCCACTTACTGCCGAGCCAATTGCAGGTTACCAACGCGGACTGAAATAGTCACACAATCGTGCGTAACATGAAATGCGGTGGCCCCAACCGCCAAAATACTTTCTTTGTGGTCCTTGACAAATAATCTTAACGCTATTTTGATTTGAAGTCACCTTGAGTTAAGGCAGTTATGCCGGAATAAATAAATCTCTAATTGATGGATAAATCAGGTTTAATATTTGGCTGTTCTTTAAATTTTACACTACTGAATTGAGATAAACATTAAGTCAAGATTTAACTAATTCCAGCATGACTATACATAGGTATTAAAGACAAAAAGTCTGGTTAACATTCACGAATTGCAAAAACGTAACGTATCAGTTTTTACAAGATAATATAAAATTTTAGCAACAGTACGACTTTATATAATTAGGTAGGTACGTAGCAGACGTAAAGGAAAACATATTTTTCTACTGTACCTAATTGTCCTCTTAAGTAAAAACATTTAATGTCGATGTACCAATACCAAGTAAAACAGCTGTCTCCACACAACCACCGTGTCTAAAACTCTACTAATTTATGCCAATCAAAATATGACGAAACCGGAAACCCGATTTGCGTAGAATTTTGTTTCGTGTATTTCAGCTTATTTGCACCACATCAAACCGTAAAAATAACATTCTTAACCCTGAAAAAGGTTATTGTTGCATACTTAACTATCTTATTACTTATTACCATTATTCATCAAAATAGGTTGACAGGGTTCGTGATTTTTACAGAATTTTTCAGTTGGCGCTTATGGAGGCAGGCACGGCGCAGTTGGCGACAAACGTTTTGTCGATACTTGGGCCTATCAAATTTTATGGTTGCTTATTTGAGTATCATTTATACTGTAACCAGCTGTATCGCAATGTGGGTAATAAATTTTGCGACTACATTGTAATGGACATAATCGCTACAATGCGTTTTGAAAGTATGCTTGCATTACGTTGTTATCAAAAAACAAATGCGCATAGAGTACGTGTCCATTGTATCGAACGAAAAACAAAAGAGTCCTAATAAAGAAATCCAGTGGCACTAATGCTTTGTCTATGCATAATCCAGCTAGCAAAAATGGCTATTACATAAATGCAATCATAGTAGCATCATCTCACAATGACGAACTGCTTCAAACTCGACAAAAGAAATGAAAACACGTCCAAATTGTAGCAATAATATCCCGGCGACTCTTGCTTTCGTTCCAAACCAAGCTGTAACACTTTTTGCCATCACTTACATAACGTATTATGTTTATTATAGAAAGTGCTCCGAATAGTAAAAAAATAAATAAAACGAATTCACTTTTGAGGCGGCGAGTGATTGCAAAAAATGAACACGAATCATTTTATTGGTTTTGAATAACGAAATGAAATGCTCACGATTGTGCTTTTTTTCTTTAGTGAATCATAGATGAAAATAACCTTTACAGAAATGAATAAAATAAAGTTTCTATACCAATATAAACTATGATATATAAGGTATATTTCTCACTTTTATTGTTTACCAAGAAATAATTGAGCCTCATCGTTTCATTTTATTATCTGGGCTTGATTATTGGAAAACTTCCGCATTACCTATCTATGTGTATATATTTGAAAGCACTAAATTTTCTCATCAATAGGTAACGTGGAAAAGCTTTAAAAAAACAATTCCCTCACACGCGTACATTTCCATGTCAGAAAATGACGTAAGCCAAGTCACGATATGTCTTTTCGCACCCGAAAAGGTTGAGTCACGAAGGTTTCGCTCTATTCGTACAAAATAAAACAATAAAGAAACTTTATATGGCGGTCTGTGGACTAACATGAGATTGTTTATCATAATGCCTAAAACTTTGTGTTATTGCAATTAAATTATAATCTACTTAAGCTGAATCACTAAAGGTTCGTTACGCAAATACAAAAATGTTCAGCCGGCGAAGGAATTACTTTACTACTCTAAGCTAAGTGTGCGTCAGAAATCCCAGATATATGTCAAAATCGTCGGTTATGGTTAGTGTCATTGTTAAACTAATCTGGTGCAACTCACACTTCAGGTTCAACTTCTATTTTCAATCAGCAATATATATTTTTATTTTTTCAATGACGGAGGAAAATGGTTAGCGCTTAATTGAGTACTTAATACCTAAATCGCGTACAAAATTAGTGAAAAGTCCAAAAACTTTACATCTGTAACCGTTGCTTGCCAGGCATCGATATTCCAGAAGTTGTAAACATGAAATACGTTAAGCAGACGAGCTGCAGTCGTACGTGTTGTCACTATAAAATTAGAAGCTTATAGCATCGCGTCTACTTCTATTTTTGAACGTGTTGACGACCCCTGCGCGGGCGCATGTGTGACCAGATCATCCGACAACCCTCTTTGATAGAATTACCCTAACCCTAGTAGGTAGACATACGGAATTCACATATTTCTTTTCTGTTAAATCCTAATAAGACTGTATAAAATAAAAACCAAAAGCATTATCTTTATTTATCATTATGTAGAGAAACACTTTGTAAATTATACTCTCCTTAATATCATCGACAAACGATCATTGTATAACGGTTTAACCGAAGTAAACAGTGAATTATTGTTCCGAATGATCTCATTTTAAAGCTGAACTCAACAAATATAAGATACCAATCTTCGACAGCTATTTAAAACATTATTTAGCTTTAAAAATATCTCCTTCAAAACTTTCTACAACACCGCTAATCCGAACAAAACGTCGATTCATCAACAGCCAAAAAAACTGAAGACGGAAGTAAACCGCAAAGAAAAAAAGCCAAATGGTTCTGACAGGTAACCCGCAGACCTCAAGGTTACTTTCACATCATTTGACGGACTTACAATAGTAAATCGAATTAGGCTTTTCATACGAACGAAATAACACTAACTCGTGAGTGGATGCGAAGTGGTCTTATGAATATTCTGGTTAAGGCGTGTTCACGTTATTGCATGCGCGATGGCGCACGCTGCCGCGCCTTGCGAACCACGGACGTGTGAAGGGTTCTTAAGGCTACCCTGTAACTCTATCTTAGGTAGCTTTATATAAAGTGTCAAGTCGAATCTTAAAAAGGATGAACTGAAAGGATCATAATGGCCAGTATCTTTGGGTATTTGACGGTCAATACGTCATCTTACTTTCCAAAGCGAAGCAAGCCATAGAAGTAGGTACATTAATAACATAGAACCGACGTACTCTACTCGCGTCGCGTACATTAACCGTACAGAAATTCGCTCGTGATCGTTTCTTCGTGTTTTGCACTCATGAATACGGGTTAACAGTAAAAGCAAAATCACGTCTCAATCATTTGATTCCATAATGCAATTCATCCATTAAGATCTGTCGTCCGTCACATCGAATCGTGGACAGCACAGATGAGCCACTTCGGGCGATTAAAGCTTAATTCGAGAGGAATAATCACGGAATTGACTTTTGACCGGCCGTCACGACCGCGGTAGCGGGGCGTGAAAGAACTTTAACTGCATTTTTCTACATAACATTTCCATAAGGTTATGTCGAAATGTCAATTAATAGCGTGTAAAACTGTCCAGGCGCATTTTTACTTTCTTTATTTTCTTTTTTTTATGCGATTCCACTTTCTCTGACAATTTTCTAACCGGTACCCTAATGAAAGAAAATCGCTGTTTTTTTACAATAGTTTCAGAATTTGTTAATTTAAATATTATTATTTACATTTAAATCTATATTTTGTCAGCTTCTGACAGAGATTTGATTAAAATTTGCGTAAGTATAATTATGTAATGTTCAAATTGTTCAATAACCATTGTTCGTGGTGCTATCTTGTAGGTACAATAACACCGTAAGTGAGTCAAAATTCACTAAGAAACAGGCAACTTATATTGCAAGTAAAATGAAAGCTCGTAGAAACATGGTAATTGAATAAATAATTTGGGCCAAATAAAACTGACAAAGCAATAAATTTTAAATGCTTGGACAAAATATTAGTAACTAAAAATACCACGAATATATTTCCCGTTAAGTTTAGTTTTACACTAAATGCAAACCGGAGCACGCTTGTGAAAAAGCAATTAATTATAGTATCGTTTTGATGGAAGATAATAAATGGATTTGTATTTAATCGGAGAGATGCTGTAGGCTTTGGAATCTTCACACTCTATTACATACGCGTTCCTATTACAACTACGGAAAATATGAAAGGAATTCGGATAATGTGTCGATACTATGATACTCCCGAGCATTTTCCCGCGATCAACCGACAGTCGACGCACGTCACTAACTCGGACTTTCCAAGCAAATATAAAGTTATTTCAAGTTCTTTGTTACACATTCACACAATAAAATCATCTAGTAAAATGTGTATTAATTAAATCATAATCAAATATGAACGTTCTCGAACGTAATCGAAACTAGTCATCTATACTGCCTAAAAATATAGGTATGAGTACGAGAATTCATGCGGGATTGGTCCATACATACATACATACCGTCACGCCCCTTTCCCTTCATCCACATTCATCAATGTCTTCATACATGCCCGCCGGTTTCGGGTACTTCTGACATGACCTTTGTTCAAAACGTCTCCTATTTGGTCCCGGAACGTCCGTCTAGGCCTTCCCCTCCCAACGCAACCATTCACACTCTCCATATAAATCTGTTTAATTAGTCCATTACCAGTCTATTGATCTATAAGCACTTTACAAGTATTTTCAGGCAGTATCGTTCTTTATTAACCCAAATCCCGAAGGTTTCTAATCAACACAGCTTTCATCAAAGCTAATCTCAAAGCCGGCAGTCACGAACACAAGCGATGAACTACTCTAACAATATCTTGCCTAATCCTGAAAAGCTGCGCGTCTTTACAAAATACACGGAAACTGCTAACGACGCTGCAGTTGCACGTCGAACTCACGCTCTCACAACTGCATTAATCAGTGTTACGATTGTGCAAAACCCTTGCCCCCTTTCACCTCTGCCTCGATGTGATGTAAATAATTCTTTCATGCGATGCTTATTAAAGGGAAAGTGTATTGATACTTCCCTGGCTATTCATCGGAATCGTCATAATCATCGTGGCAAACTATCTACTGAAGGTTTAAATGTATTTTGTTGATAATCATGCTTACAATTGTTCATTAAATTGTGGTTGATTCGACTTGTTTAGTATCCTGCCGGTAACAAAAATGATTATGCAATCCGTCAGCAGCATCAAATAAAAGTAGTAGCTCAGATCAAAAACTTAAAAAGTCGTCAACTGAAATTTCGGTCACACTTTGACAATAATCGCGCCACACACGCCGGCCCCGTGAGAATGGCGGCCGTTGCGGCGCGGACGCATCGCAACCGTATCCACGCCACCAGCATAGCCGAAGAGCGTGACAGTTATTGCGCTAATGCGTTTCCGTGTCCAGTCCATGGACTCCATGGAATCCATGGGATAGCGGCGATGAAAGTGACGAATAAAAAATCAACCCAGTGAAATGGATACCTACGCGACTTTAAATCGTAACCGTTTTATGTTAGAGAGAGTTTAAACGTTACAGACACACGTCAAGGTGAGTCCGCTAAACAAGCAACTCTTAAGCGTTAACGTCGTTTATTTAATAACGAATCGATAGTCACCGTCACGGCATCCATCAACGTCATAACAGTGAGGTCTCAGTTAGCAGATTCCTTGGCTTTCCCCAGTAAATCATTCAATTTATTAAATAAGCAGCCCAGCGGCCCAGATCGCGAGCGTGTCGTGGGAGATAAGCGTTTTAATTAACTTTTCGTAATTTATATCTTTATTAGATGGCCGACTAATGGTAGGACGTGATTGCCAATAAACGGAGCGGTACGCCGACCGATCACGATAGCAGAGGAGAGTTGGAGACATCGCAGCGGCTTTCAACAACACAAGGAACTATTGTCCGGACCGGCGCACCGTGATCGCAAACTGCATTTAATTTCCTCATAGTAGATTCCTCATAATATATATTTTAGCTTTAACATTATGGCGAACGAAAATCTCCATCGAGTCCGAATGCTCAGAAAGCTACATACATACATAAATCACGTATTAATCCCTTACGGACAGAGCCTAAGGTAACAAGAAATAATAGCTACTTTTAGCATGATTGTGGGCGTATAGGAAGAAAGGGGAATCAAAATAGCAATGGGTTGCTAGTCGCATCGATCGCCTATAACATGATTCCTAAGACTTTCGCCCATTCCCTCAATGGACTTTTACCACCTACACTAAGCATACTGAAAACTTTTGTTTACTCACATTCTCACGACAAGTCTGTGACTACTACAAATGTATTAACATGTTACGCCCCTCGTTACTTTAATCCTTAAATAAACTGACGTCGCAGTTGGAAAATTCTCGTTGCAACCGTGTGTTTCCCGGCTCGATGGCTGTATCTAGCTTTGAACGTCACGTTTGCAGTCGGAGGATTGCATCGACGGTTATGTACTAGCTAGTCCTTTCATGACACCGAGTTTATTTATCTTCGTTGGAGACCGTGCAATCGGAACGAGTCGAGTAATAGGTTGTGAGACTGCGACGGCAGATGAGCCAGATTGCGTAGTTGCATTCGAATGTGCCTCTAATTGGACTCTAGGTGAAATTTCTATGCGACAGTGTAAGATAATCACTATCCAATAAGCATAAGCCGTGCGGATTTAAAAGGAAGAATATGACGTCGGTGCTTTGTAAAAGGGTCAGGATAATCTAACATACCCTTCAGGTCTTACCTTTTTTTACACGCAACTTGTGTCAAGTGTGATAGGTGAAAACGGTGTCACCTCAACTCTATCTCCTTGACAACAATTTAAAACTTATCAATTTATCACTGCAATTGCTGTTAAAAAAAAAGCACCACCAGCACCGGTAAATTCGATAGTATGTCTAATAAGTGATGAACAGTAATTATAACGCTCGTTTCAACAATTGAATTGTGTCTTTTTAAATTCACTAAAACCATTACCGCAACAGTAACTGTGATACGGAAACGTCAAAAATAGACGCCGTTTTCTATTCCGGGAGCGTCTCCGCCACGTGTGCCGAAGCGTGTAATTATACAATGTGATATATCGCCTCACAACGAGTGCCACTAATTACCTCTGACAGCCAAAATGGTTGCAGTTATAGTCTTGATCTCTACAATCAGAGATCAAAGATGACTTGCTCGTCTCGCTACACGTATTTGCAGCACAGAAGAAATAACCAAATAGATTATTAATACAGGCTATCCTATTCTGCAAGACATTCGTGATTTACCACTAATCCAAACACTTATTTTTAGCAATTGTTTTTCCTTCGTCTTGTACAAGAAACAAAGAAATCTTAGGATTATATGGTTAGTGGTTACATTTACTTAACCACGTAACGACTAAACATTAACTAACGATATTAATCATGATAGCTGCTTGCCTAACTGCCCGATCTTCGGCTGGCCAATCAGCAGCAATCGCCACATTAGTTTATTACTTGGCAAAATTTTATGATCTATTGTATGAAATTTCCACTTCGCATTGTAGATTATGCATTATACTGTGCATTGTAGATTAATGTTACAATGATTTGATACAAATCTGATCAAAGCGCTAGGAACTGACACGATCATATAGGCTCGAGCGAAAGGTACAAGAAAACTTCAATCAGCGTTTTGTTCGTTTTGTTGGTAAAAGCAAAAAGATGATTAATTTTGTGTAAGAATTGAATTTGTCTGTCAATGTGATGTGCCTGCTTCTTGCGTATCGTAATTGTGATCTGATTCATCGCCTTTCTAGTTTTTTAATAATGGTGCAGTTCCACAGTAATAATGTTACTGTTAAACTATTGTTGAATAGACCAGATAAAATACACATATCAAGCGGAAAAAAAAACTACATAAAAATATTTTTCTGGGACCAGTGTCAAATGGAGAATTATGCGGAGATCGTGATCATACACGGGGTTTTAGTGTAACTATTGTAACGTGGCAAAAAAAGTATCTTTAAGAGTATTTAAGGATAATTATATAATTATTGTTCGTGAGAGGGATTCTGCATTTTCTTGGTTTCATTTGAAAGTCAATGAAATATTAACAGTTAAGAAACTCGGCTCTAGTTAAGGTTTAACAAGAAGTAAGGCAGCAACGATGCAACAAGTAAAGCGCAATCGACTAACGAAATTGCTATGGATAAACATTTCTCAACAAAATCAATTCCCATAATAACGAGCTGGGCCGTATGGATAATCGTCGGAAGTCGTCGCATTAAGTACACGATGTTGCCAGTAATTACAGCGATCGAATCGAATCGTGAGATAGAATTTATGTATCGATGTCGGGAGGCGCCTGCGTACGCGCGTGTTCACATGTATGGAATACTTATGGGGCTAGCTCTACGTCGTAATTGAAGATAATTCTGTAATCGTGCAAACCGATTAAAGGCACCATTTTATGCCCCTGCCGGGAAAATTTAATTAAGAAGATCAGTAAATAAAATACTGTAATTAAAGTAATTAAATAAAAGTAAATTAAAAAAGTAAGATGGTAGTTCAAGCAGCAATGAGTCTGTAATAATGACGAAATGATTCCGCGACAATTATGTGATCGTTACGATTAGTTTCGTCACATACTATAATTATTGTTTCTCTTTCCGCGCAGATGGTATAAGCCCATCGAGGAAATGGGCGAAAATCTTATATGAGTCCTGTTATAGGCGTTGCGGCTAGCAACCCATCACTATTTTGATTCCCCTTTCCACCTACAGGTGCTACCTAATCATGCTAAACGTGGCCTTCAGGTTTTGTTACGTAAGTTGTAAATATGTATAAGTAAAATAATTAAAACTATTCAAAATAATTTTGAATCGTAACAAATTTAAATTAAACTAAATAGGAAGTAAAAGGTACTTAAGCACGTAATGATCAAGAAAAAGGACGTAATTATAACATTGATGATAACATAATGATCAAAATAAAAGAAGAAAAGTGCAGCTAGGTCTCACAACTGTAAATAAACATTTTGCACATAATGTGCAACAATTTTAATAAAACAGATAAAACCCTATCGCTAAAGCCCCGGCAGCCGGATGATAAGAGCATAATCACACGACAGGAAGGGTTAGGTACCACAAACCAGTCATCTATAAACCGAGGTACTACACAGTTCCAACAGGAAATTAACTGCCGTAGTCTTTCAGGAGCATAACATACGGTTAGCATAAACAAGTGTAGCTGATATAAATGGCGCGCGTACGACAGGAAAGCGCCCGGCAGATGGCAGCGGTTTATTTTAACCACTCCTGTCAGTAAACTTCATAAACGCGAATGAAACTGGTACCGAAATATGAAATGACATTTACAGGTCAATGACATGCTCCGCTAGTAGTTTAAAATAAACCGAAATAGAAACTAATTAGGAAACGATTTACGAGACTACGATATTTGATACTAATATAATATCTTCGTTAAGAAGCTATATTAGGTGAAAATTATATTCCATGGGAAAAGGCAGCCGTACCACTTACAACCGTATATTTTGAGTATCACGTGATTGTTATTTACGAGTGTATAAGTATTTCAGCTTATTTTGTAAATCTAATACATAGTGTCATACTGAGTGTGTCTATGACCGACAAAGATGTGATGTTAAGAACAACTAGCCTGTTTGTGTTGTATTTTCTAATTGTAGGCTTGTGCAACGCAAAGCGTAAAAAAGACAGTAAAGCTAGACGAATAGTTTAAACTCAAATGTATTATTCTTAAATTTCAATGGGAAACCATTAAGCGCTATGCACTTAAAAGCCATCTCTTTTTGTCCCCGCATTCCACGGCCAAACAAAAAATAAAGCTGTCAACACACTGTTACGAAACAGGGAATAGCCGATAAAAGGGACAAGGGTGCCAACAATAGCCGGCGATCAATGACGGCCACAGGTTAACGCACCCACGTGTGGAACCGCTTTACAAATCATTCATCGAATATGTAATGTCAATGTCAATACTGAAAGTGGATTAAATATGTACGAGTGCGTACTGTACCGTGAAGGAAACGGACGACGAGTCGGCATTTTTTATAGGCCCATCATTATCTTACTGGACTCAAATTGTTATTTTTAGTGATAAGTAGGTACGTTAATTAATGCATGCTTTGTCTATCTTTTAATTTTTTCAATTTTTATGCTCTGAATCCAAAATGGTTTGATGGATTAGATTTTAACATTTGCGTTGTCTTAATGGAGTGGAATTAAGGGAAGTTGGTTAAAACTTTCTTGTCAAGGGACGTCCCCCTGAAAAAAAAGGCAATTGTGTGTTTTTGTAATCGACTTTCAGATGGTCAACTTCATTTCTTAGAAACATGCATTAAATTGACTAGTATCATAAAATTACTTAGATTATTGACGTTCATACGTCGCTACCTTGTTATTGTTAAGAAGCAATGTGTTTCCGCATAGTGCTTACGTAAATAATGCCAGATTACGAATAATATATCCCTTGACCCACCGATAAGCCTAGCAATCTGGCACACCGAACAATACCTAAGTGAAAAGGTGGCCAAATATCGACCTGAATGTTATGGGGTCTATCACCGACCTAATAAACATGCCGTTAGTTCTTACAAAGGACGCTATTAATACGTGAGCGAATTCATGAGTAGCCTTAGGTATTAATATTGAAAAGGTACTTTCGTATGCGTTTAGCAATTCCCTATGGCTCTTTATTATTTAACCGTTCGAAAGTGCATTCGTTTGGAACGGTGCACGGCACGGGACGCGAATTGGATAATTAATTCCTTAGAAGGTACAAGCAAAAGTGTGGTGTAATGACAGCAGAGCAACTGGCAAATTTACTAGGTTATAATTCGATAGTCAATGTTTCTTTTAATTTAAGCACGGAGGTTTAGTCTCCGAACGTTCTGAAAAAGGTAAAACTATGGATTGTTTAATTTTTTCTAAGTAAGTAATATCATGTTTTTGTTATTTAACCCCTTAACATTGAATAAAATATTACGAACCTTTTATAGCAACATGCGTGTCTTTATTAAGGTAAAGATACTCGTAAATGTTGGAGTGTCAAAGGACAGACAAGTATAAAGTTAACATAAGCTTCAATTAGCCATCATGATTAAATGGGGTTAGTTTCATCCGCGGACGTCCATGTGTGGTTAGTGAGGTTATATTTTCAACCGCCATACTATTTCCGTGATCCATGTAACGTAATGATAACGTAAGCCGTGTCAGAAGCCATTTGACAATTTAGAATTAACCCTCGACATACCAACGGGATTTAAAATAGGCTTCTAATAATGGATACTGAAACAGTTTGGGGGGCTATTTTTAAGGCGCTCCAAGCGTGACTGCCTAACTGCGTGCCATTATCACAGAACATAAACTGTAATGCCCGATGCATAGAAAGGTGGGTTATAAGATGCATTTATACGTGCCGGTTTGCGGTAGCTCGGTGTGATGCTAAGTTACGACACTTTCCTTTGTACAATTGAGGCAACTGAAGCATTTGATGCATTCTGGCAGCCAGCCTGCCTGGCAGGAGGTCCTACCGATCGCAATGACAAAATGGATCTCCTTTGTTAACTTCGACTGCCCAGAAAGAGATAGTGTAAATTTCAATGTAAATTATTTCCGATTTGTTATAACAAACTGATACTTACCTATAATCGGATAGTATTAGAATTCGAAAATCATAACTTGGCTTTTCATAATATCATGGGACAATTTATCCCAACTGACCTAGTCCCAAACTAAGCAAAGCTTGTAAATACTATAGGTATAGATAAATACATTCTTAAGTACATTATAACATCCATGACTCGACTACAAACATTCAGATTCATCATACAAGTGTCTGCACCAATCGGGATTCAAACTCGAGACCCTCTAGCTTCATAATCAACGCTCTGTCACTAACCACTAGGCTATCCGGTCGTCAATAAATAACGTCTATTAACCAAGAAATATCTATCCCTATAATAAATAATTAAACAGCTCTAATTGATAGTCCGCTAACATAGTCCTACATTGCAAATAAAATAACTTTATGCCCTTAGAATTGAGCGAAATTCACACCAATCAAACAGCTTGCAAAGCTAACCGACTGGTTCCCGCCGATGTTCGCAATTTATAACATATACTAATAGGTTTATTCGTTTAATTGCATACGACATAAATATTAATCATCAATCGTCGTCCGTCGAGGAGCACAGCGGGCGCCAGGAAGATATTTATGTATGTGTACATGAGAAAACTTAACAAACTGATTTAAATGCTGTTTAGCTCAAGTAGGTGGTTACTTGTTAAAATAAATGATCATTGGCCGGCGAGAGAAACGTCTCCTATGTTTTATTGGATGGTTAGGACGCACCTCACCGGTTTATTTACGTTCCTACATTGGAATCCATCGTCAACTTGATTTTGCCATTTAATACAGCAAGTCACAATTTAATTTTAAAGAAAACTACCAATCTGCTTTCGTTTTGTATCTGAAAAGTGAATTCCTGGCACCTATTTATTTTATGGACGAGACGTATTGCAGTATATGTTACAACTTCATATGTTACACTACATATAATAGTGAAGTTAAATGAAATCGAATTTGAGAAACGGATCGCCTGGTGGTTAAAAGAACTTGGCTACGAAGCTTGATGCTCGGATTCGATTCCCAGCTGGGACAGATATACATATATGTATAAAATATACGAATGTTTGATCTCAAGTCTTGGGTGTTTAATATTTAATCTATATTATGTTTATCCGCTGTCTAGTACCCTTAGCGCAAGATTTGCTTAGTTTGGGACTAAGTCAACTGTTATTATTACTTATTACTAGCTGTTGCCCGCGACTCCGTCTGCGCATAATTCGCTTATCGTTATTCGGCGGGAACGACGATTTATCGGGTTAAAAACTGTCCTATGTCCTTCTCCGGGACTGTTACTATCTCCATACCAAATTCAGTAGTTTTAAGCGTGAAGAGATAACAGACATACAAATACAGACACTCTTTTGCATTTTTAATATTAGTACGGATAGAAATCACCGGACTCCATTTTATTTCCACCTCAAAAAAAGAAATTAAATTTTACTTCTGCATCGATCCGAGAGTACAGTCAGCGTCATCTATACATATAAAATTCAAAGTCCTGACTGACTGACTGATTGACTGACTGACTTAACTATATATCAACGCACAGCCCAAACCACTGGACTTAGAGACTTGAAATTTTGCACATAGATACCTTATACAATGTAGGCATCCACTAAGGAAGGATTTTTGGAAATTCCCACGGAATAAGGAAAAAACGGGAATTATATATTCGATTCTGAGTGACGCTATCTCAGTAACTATAATAACTAGACTCTTCAAATTTGATACAAAAGTAAGATGATTACAAAACTAAGAAACTGATTTCAGGATTTTTGGAAATTCCTACGGGATAAGGAAAAAAACGGGATTTATATATTCAGTTTAACGAAATCCTATGAACTATAATTGCTCTAGACTTCAAATTTGGCATAGGAGTAGGTGATTATAATAGTAAAATAATGTTTTAATGATTTTTGGAAATTCCCACGGGATAACGAAAAAAACGGGATTTATATATTCAGTTCTACGGGATCGATTTTTCATTTTACGGGTCGTATAAAACTGAAATTTGGCCTTCAATTTCCCTTGGGGAGTGTAGGGGAGCACTACAAAAGGATTTCCCGAAATTCCCACGGGAACGGGAAAAACGGGACTTTTCGTTTTACTGGTTGCAGAAAGCTGAAATTCGGCACGTAGGTTGCTTCGGGAGTGCAGAGGAGCATTAAAAGAGTACTTTCCAAAATTCCCACGAGAACGGGAAAAAACAGGATTTTTCGTTTTACTGGTCGTAGAAAGCTGAAATTTGGCAAGTGGGTTCCGTGTCACGTAGGTTTATGCGGGAGTATAGTGGAACACTAAGAAAGGATTTTCCGAAACGCCCACAGGGACGGGAAAAAACGGAATTTTACGTTTCCAGACGAAACAGCGGAAGAAAGAGACTAAACATTTATAACGTGTGTTTCTTTTAAGGCTTTAAGTGTATTCCGAAAGCACTCCCCAAAATTTTACATCTTAGCGCGTACGAAGTCGCGGGAAAAAGCTATTTAGGATATATTTTAGGACAGCCCTATAGGTTAGGTTAGGTTTGTTTTATAAAAATCCTGCAATATTTACAGTTTCAGAAAAATTAAGGCAGCGGGGCAATGCGGGGGCTTGCTTGCATGCTTGCTTGCATACATGCATGCTTGCGTGCTTACTTGCATGCTTGCGTGCTTACTTGCATGCATGCTTGCTTGCACGCTTGCTTGCATGCTTGCTTGCCTGCTTGCATACTTACATGCTTGCATGCATGCTTGAAAGCTTGCAGGTTTGGTTGCTCGCTTGCTTGATTGCTTGCTAGCTTCCTTGAAATGCTCATGGTTCACGCGTGCGAAGCCGCGGGCACAAGCTAGTATAGTATAAAACATCCAAGGTGACGAAAAAGTTCGACACACCATACTATTTCTATGTGTTTCTTTCTGTGTGCTTTTGATTTTCTCGCGTACTGTTCGTTTATTTTAATATATGTCGTATTGAATGTGAAAATATAGCACGCGAGTCAAAAACAGGATCAAGATAACGCAGGAAATGAATGAATAATGCAGTTTTAAACATCCTATGGAACACAACGCATCAAGGTAAGCTTGCACTGCCAACGCTTCTTGAATATATATATAAACATTTCTTAGTAACCCATACTAAATCAATCACCATTTCTAAGACACACTATGTTGAAATACTTCACATGACTAGGAACTTTTTTTTTCGGAATGTTGATTTGTGAATTTGAATAGCAAATGGGAGCGGATCAGAATACATAAAGTTTAAAATGTATAATGGTTCAAAATATATAACGCAATTTTCTGTAAAACTATTAGCTAAATGAACTTTTTTGATATCGTAATCTATAGATTGGTTTAGGTTAGGTTAGGTTTGTTTTATAACAATCCTGTTAATTTGTAACTTTCTGAGAAAATCGCATTATATATTATAAACCATTATGTATTTTAACCCATTATACATTTTATACTTTATGTATTTTAATACGTACCCCATAGCAAATATATATAATAAATCTCTTTTTGCAAATCAAAGAGCGATTTTTTATTCCACAATGAAGACTAACGAGCAAATGGGTTACCTGATCATAAGTAACACAACACCGGAGTATTATAGATGCGTTGCCGGCATAGAGGATTAATATAATATACCTCATGTGCCAGTAATTTCACCGGATGTCCTACTCTCCACACCGGAACACAGCCGCTCAAGCACTGCTGCTTGGTTGAACTAGCTAAGTAAGATAGTGGTAGCAATCCGGTGAACCCTACCTAGGGTCCTCGCGAATACGACAATTTTTGTGACGCATAAAACAGGGCAGCTATTTCGAAATTCGTTTTTCGATGTTCGTATCATACCGTCCCTCTCACTCTCAAACTAATGACGTTGGTGAGCTGAAACGGCACGGAACGAACTTTGAAAATAGAATTTGGTAGTATAAGGCCTGAATACCAGACCTAAGACCAGGAACGATAGTCCCCATTGAGCTGCTATCTAGCTTTTTTCTCACTAGAGTAAAATTTATTTACCTACCTTGCTACTCCGCTAAGGACCTCCGCAAGGTAACGGCCGATTCAATAAATCATTGTTAGTATAGCGATCTCCAGCGCAGTGTAAGATCCCCGTCACACTCTCCTATCAGATCGGACGTCAATCAGCCGCCGCTAAGACTGGCTTAAGGCGTACGACACGCATTGCGCGTAGGAATACCCGCAGATAGCATCGCTGCGTGGACCCGATACATCGGATAACGACATCCACACGGGTGAAATGTATGAAAATATTTTGAATGTGTACCGTCATCTTTGTTTAGAAAGGGGTAATACATGTACCTTCATGCTATATATCTAATTATTAAAGCCTGGTACTCATCTACGAGCTGTAACCGTAACTGTTGCACGTTACAGTAACTAATAAGCCTACTGCGGACGCGACGTCCCGCTCGCGGCAGGCTCGTGGCTTAAAAGTTCACGTGTTCAAGATACGTCACTTTTTTATTTTAATGTAATTTGGATACGCGTTAAGCACACGGCGATACAATTTTGGCTCTTTACGAAAAGGTTTTGTTATAACTGACCGGTGACAGATGGAAGAAAGAGATCCTGAAACTCTTCGCTCTTTATGTTTAGTACTTACTAAACAGTTTTCGTCTCTATTTTCTAAAAGGTCCAACGTCAAGTGAAATCAGCTTACCTGCAACAAAAACATAAAATTGAGCATTTATGTGTGAGGTCACACGCAAAAGTATTATATTTGTGAAAAGTTTAAATAGATAATGGACATGGATGTCATGACCCGTTACATGGCTACATGGTTTTTGGGAAAGGTCAGTAAAAGTCTCGTATCGCAGCCCTACTACATATTTATGCAATTATATAATGTATTCACGCGTACGTGCGCACACGTAGACAAGCAAAGGTATTGTATAAATATTTAGGAGAAATACCTTAAAAGAAAGTGGACTGACACCTCACGAGTTATGGAGAAACCCGGCGAGGCCGAAGAATAAAGAGTTACTCGTACATTTTGTACTATTTGCTGATTAATACCTTGTTTTATAAACATTAATTGAAACGAGCGCTTCCGCCCAAAGACGCATAAAGAAATCATAATAAACGAGCCTAGACAATGGCCGCGGGTAGTTAAACAACGGGAATTAAAAAAATAAACGGCCTATAAAATGGGCTAATTCAAAAATGGAACAGATACATTCAATTAACGTCAAAGTCAGGCGCGTCGTAGAGACAATGGCGCGGTCGCATTACCCCCAAACAATGAACGGAAGAAGCCGCGTACTTTCATTGATTAATGCCAGATCTGGCTGTGATTTAAAACGATATTTGCTAAAGGTAATAGCCGACTTCCGTCAAGATGTGTATCGCCGGAGAATTGTTTGACGGACGCCTGTCTGTCCGTGCCCTAACAACGCTCTGATGGATGTAATTTTAGCCTTTCTAGTGCGGGCGGCGGAGCGTGCGTTTCGGATGTATTTCGGCTTATAAACACAAATTGCCTATTTTAGAAAGGAATGGAAATTAACAATAGCACCGTGCGGATACAAATTTGGTATGACGCAGCGTTATCATGTCATGAGCTATCGGATTCTTGGTTCATTCTACACGCTGCAGCAGTTGGGTAGAAAAAATATCGAATCGTTTTTACGCTGAAGCAAAAAGTTTGTTGCAGTTTGGTTGAACAATTAGCTGTCAGTTAATACGGCATAATTTCCGATCTCGACCCAAATTCTTGTAAAGAAAGAACTTAACATTCAGGTCAATAGTTTGTATAGAAGCTACTAGAGGCAGAACGATGAGAAACGCGCTCGTTAAATGTTCATCAATCAGCAGTGAATGCAACTGAATGCCTTTTAATTAGGTATATGTTTATAATGCTCTCTTTTGTGACAGGCATGAGTTGAGTGACGTTGCAAATTTTACAATTAATTAAATAAGATTACTTAATAACCTTTATGTGGTAAATGAAATAGCGCTTCGCTTTTATTAATTTCTCTTTTACATTGGACTTGTGCGTGCATTTGTCTGAAGTACCTTTAATGAAGAAAATGATCTCCCCTGCTTTTAATATTAATCCAATCATTGTCGTCGAGTGATTTTGGTAACCATGCATAATGACAAAGGGAAAAGCTCCCCAATTAGTCGAACCCTTTGCACGCCCAAAATATAACTCGCAGAAAAAACAAACTGGACCTTATACGAAAAAGCAGTTAGTCTGGTTTTGACAAAATTTCAAAGATAAAAGGGAATGTTTGATGTTGAACTGGAACAGCATTTTGTATTATTTGGGGATCGAGTAGAGTAGGTATTAATTGAAGCGGGCATGCATTCAAACATGTATTGTTGCACACGCCATGAGTGTTCCCACTGAGCACGAACAATGTACTATTATGCACTAATGATTTCAATCCCATGACAGATCCCTGTTCCGCTGTGAAAAACTGTTAAATCATTAAAGGTACAATCACAACCTTTTTAAAAAAAATGCTGGACGCTTCAACAGCGCCAAAGTTATCGTTTTAAAATGTTTATAAACATGTTTTCTATTACACTATATTAAACCACACGCTAATAGCCCCCAGGTGGAAGAATTCCCATGTCTAATTTAATTAAACCAACATTGCTTTAAAGTTCCAATCAAGCTCTTATTTAGTGATATTACTGGCAGTTAACAAATTTTCCCACACTCACGCAAATCATGTAACGTGGGCGGAAAAATATGTGTTAAAGCTTAGTATGCATTTTGGCCCTATTTGTGCTGTGCGGTATATGATGAAAGCGGGGTGGTGAGTGAGGGGGCGGGGAGAGGAGTCTCCATTCATAGACTCGGATGAATGGGGCCATAAACACAAATTGCAGGGCTGCAACACCGCCCGCAGAGCATTGTTAGCACGCGCGGATCCAGAAATAGAAGAAACAAAACACACTCACATCGGGTGTCTGTGGTGCGAACTGTGGAGTAGCGTCCAATACATGGGACAAGCTCTACTTTAAAAAAAACTTTATTAAACTTTTTTTTATAATTATTTTAACTGCGATCTTAAACTTAAATAGCCCAGTACAAAACCTCTTCCAATGTTTGAAGTCAGTTAAAAATACACACTATACTCGTAACTTTTCAACGCGTCAGGCGTGTTGGTTAATATTGAGAACAAAAACAATTCAGGTCAATTTGGACCCTACCTACCCTACTATGTAACACAATTTAACCATTAACTGAACGTGAGCTAAAACAATGACACCTGATAGGGACGTTATGGAAACGACCGCGTTTATTTTCAGCGTCATTTCAGTGTTACGTCAATTGTAGGTAACGGTGCACTCATCGCGGAAGGGAAATTACTTTCAATTGCACACCATAAACGGGTCTAGCATCATCCTCATTCGACCACAAAATTACGGTCAATAAACCTGGTGGATGGCTGGGGTATGCTGGCACCGCAGCCAGGCACGCTGATTGGTGGAATTACCAGGATTGCCATATCAGAGATAGGGTTGCCCGCAAAAAAAAATCGCTTAGTTGGTTAATAGGGGCATGATGGGATAATGATAGGAACATATTGGCAAATTAAAAATAAAATACGTATTGAAAACCTCCTCAACTCAGCCTAGTCATAAAACATTACAAAATTTCAATTTTATCGCCACTTTCTGTTGCAACAAACTAAGCCAAGAACTTCTATAACATAAAATGAGGTAAACAATGTCATCATACAAATTTATAAACAAATTACCTACCTACTAACAATTTTCATCCTACCAGCTCGAACATAAACCATCACATGATCATGGGAACCATAGAGCGATAAAACTCACTTCACCTTTATTATGCATAGATAATTTAATAGTCTGTGTAGGTGTCCAAGTTTCAGTACTACGAGCACACCCGGCAACGCATAGTGAAAACTTTCTTGCCTCTATTGCTATATTGTTGAAGTTCAACCGATGCTTTTAGTTGACGGTTGTATATGTAATGTAAAACACAATTATGACCACGATCATTTTCTGGTCAGTTATTATTTAAACGCTGCATTAAATGCTATGAAAGCAATTTGTCTCGCTGCATAAGATATGAATTTAGTAAAATAGAAACGTAACTTTTAAATTAATCAAACTTTTAATGCATAGTAATCACTAGAGTCCATAAAGTTATTGTCTTCACGATAGCTTTCCGTAATTACTTCGCCGCCTATGAGTTTATAGGTTAATAAAAAGTTTGTATTCATTATCACACTCTGTCAATATTGAATTTTATCAAGTGTAAGTTTAAGGTACAATCGCTTTCTATTTGACTGGCCCGTAAAACACGCGACAAGGTGTTTAACGGATAATCATTTGGTATAAACATGTACTTAAATATTTATAGCAATATTAAATATTAATCCTTATTTTTTTAAACAAACTCATTTTTTTAACAGGTATAAACTACCTACATAAAAAAATGTGAATGTGAAAGAAATAAACCTTTTCCAGTTCATTTTTAGTTTACATTGAAAGTAACATGAAATGCTGTCTCAATCACAACTTATTTTTATTTAATATGTAGTTACATAATCATAACATAAGTTTTACTTTCGACAGGCATAATAATTTAATGTTATAGTATTTTTCGTTCTAAAGTTTCCGTTGCCTTTATAAAACGTACTTTCACTTCTAATAATATCATTACAGGTAATAGAGACGAACTCGCAAATGTAAATGATATTAGACATAATATACCTACCTGTCCGTCTGTGCGATTCTCAAGTGAGGTATTCGAGAAAGCGTAATGTAAAATAGCTGTTACATCTCAATTTCCAATCAATGACAGAGCGTAAAAAGAAGTAATCGAGTGACGAGTCTGTACCCGTAGACTAAACGCACTTTTTTGAATAGGTAAAATTGCGTTCTAAAGATCTTTCAGATTTACAGCAGACTTGCTTCTGCTATTTTCCATAGAAGGACGTGACGTTAAGACGTTAATTTAGTATTATCTAAGACACACCTGAAACATTTTTTATTTTAGTATATTTTATGGTGTGACTGTTCATTCAATTCAACGTCCATCTTATCTGCCAGTCAAGCTACTGTAGGAAGAACTGCGTGGTAAAGTATTTTATTTTTCTAGTAATAAAAGTTGTTTTTTTACGCTTATTCAATAAAACTCTCTACACACGTTGTAAACTTTACGCTTTTTCGCTTTTATGGATCAGACTATTCCGCTGCTATTTATCATTTTTAATTTATCCATTCCGCTTATGTAAATTAGCTTTAGATATTTTCTAAGCATTCGTGTCGTTCCGGATTCTGCGCTGAATTTCACAAACATTTCAATTAACAAGCATGCAACAACACAACGAACTTCCATACATTTTTTTTTCGATAACTACAGAAAAATGTCAAGACATTATCATGTTTGCAGTGAGTTTTTATAATGCATTCATTGTTTACAGTAAACATGAATTCCAGTTACTATGGTCATTTGTTAGACATTTATTTGACAACATTTACTTTGTACAAATGTATAAAAGATCCTCTCCTACAACTATGATATCTCCTCAGCTTGTACAATTTTTAAGTACTTAATGTTTGCGTTCTTTCCGAATAAATATTATGGTTTTCACTAACACGTGCTTTAACTAAGATTATGATGTTGACACACTATTTCGCTAAGTGGTGGTGTAAATTCTAAATAAATACGCACAACCATCAACAGCAAAATGAGAGAAAACATGGTATTAACCGTATAATTCAAGCACGTCCCGGCAAAGTCAACAGTCACGGTGTCTAATGTCACAAGATCAAGTTACCACGGCGTCGGTATTTGGATCATGTATCAATGAAAACGAAATTAAGTTGTGTGCTCAACGGGAAATTTACCGTAAAACGCATAATCCAGCAATACAGCCTATAAAATCTTTTGAGATAAAGTTAACTAGCACTACATGACTGTACTTTAATTTATCTGCATCTTTACGACAATTTTGCTGAAAGGCAACTTCAAGCAATCGACGCTAAAGAAAATAGCAAACATATAATAGATAATTGGCTTTCAAATACTAACAAAGTTACAAATGTAGGACATAAAAGTAATAAGCAAAACATTGATCAGGACAATTGAGACAACAATAGCCTAAAGGCGGCGCCGCCTTCAGCTATTCATTTAGACGATCAAATTGTCAACTAGTTGTTACATTATCAGCGCTTTTTAGCTAATAATTATTATTAGGTTTGATATCGCTTTATACTTGGCCTTATTTTTTTAAAAGGAAGTTACTTAAATTTTAACAACCAAACCATCATATTAAAACTAGATGTAAATAAATAATAAATAAATAAACAAATATCTTGGGACAATCAACTCCAATTGGCCTAATCGCAAACTAAGCAAAGCTTGTAATATGGGTACTAGACAACGGATAAATATACTTATACAGCATTTATGACATTCATAAGATCATAAATTTTGCTTAACGATAGCTTTAAGTGCTGTGAATCGTTCAATAGAATAACTATAACAAGTACTTTTCAAAAATTGCTTGCAAAAATGTTCATACATTCACAAAACAAAGTCAATTTTCTTAAATAAAAATTAAAGGAGTTGGTGAAGCCTTATACGCGTGTTTTGAATCTTTCCAAGCGTAGTAGTTGATACAACTGTCACACGATTTTTTTCATCTACGGCAACAACTATAGTATCAATTGTAATACAAGCTATGTAGTGCCAAGGTATGTAACCCAGATTAATGGGGCTTGGCAAACATTGTCATCAGTGACTGAGATGATTCGCATATCATGTTGTCATATCCGTTATGGAGCTGATGAAGCGGAACTAAAGAAGTCTTCATTGTGAGGGCCAGTCCAGCCAAGACGATGCGCTTGTCAACATCAATTATAATGAATATAATTCGTATTCGCACGCGCAAATAGCGCATCAACTGTTAGCAAAAAATGGAAAACATTTTTCATTTTACACGGTCTTTTTCGACGTATCTTTGAGTCATTTAATTACAAATGACATTATGAAATGTGAAAACGTTCTCTAAATTCAAAACAAACCTAAGAAATCATAAAAGTATATTTACAAAGTCTTTTATTGAATATTTCCTTTTTTTTCGAAATGGATTCTAACTTGTACTTCAGATAAATATTTGTTTTGAAATTTCTTAATTATTTACATGTTGATAGTTTGTAGCCAGCTATAAATGTTGCAATATAACCAGAATTAAATATCGTGACGTTTCTATCGCTTCTACCACCACCGTAACACTATGAAACTGATACTGTAGTTTCCTTAAATGGCTTTTTCGTCGGATTTTTCTCTTGACAGTAAACTTACAGTCATTATCTCCGTTATACAGTTACCCATGACACATTTAGGCGTTTTTCTGCAAATCAAGAGTCATTGTTAGACCGGCGCCGCGTTACTCACGGTGATTCTAAGAAAACAAACGATTTGTATGGCTGAAAATTGGGCAATTTAGCAATCGTCGGCGATTAAACAATTTGTCGTAAACTACCGACACCCGAGCATTTTTGTCGGCCTCAATTTCGGTAATAACACGTGGATTATATTTAAAGACATACCTACCGAGTAGGTCTGGGTATCGAAGTATTTGAAGTACAAGACTGTCAAGAGTAACAAGAGTAAATATTAATATAATAGGTACTAAAGCTAACTTTGAGTTAAGAAATTGATAACTAAAACTCATTCTGTCTTTTGACCATTCTCAATAAATTTTATAAATAAAGAAACAAACACTCCACCCTTGTATAATTACGACTACAAGTTACATAGGTATTATATCGAAACATAATACAGTTTGCTCCCACCTCCAATAATTAGTGGCAGAGTGTTTAAAGCCCAATTAGGACAGCACTGTTACTCAATCGTACAATCGATAACAAAGTAACCCTTGACGTCAATTAATAGTTGTTAAATCATTTCTTTTTATTATAACTTACCCCTCCCCTGTGATACTCTTAGTAACTTCCTATTTTTCAACTCCCTAGTCCCATTAACGTATACGCAAGAAAATAAAGTACCTCTTCCTATTTTCTCACGCCGCGAAGAAATCTCTCAACCATCCAATGTTGCCAGCTCACGTTGGTGCACAACATTTTGTTTTCGATCACGACTCGACGTGTGAACAGGCCCTTAGCGAGCATCAATCGCGCGGCCGATAGACGTGACAGATACGACCATAACTCAGCGTTGTAATAAAGGCGGGTATCTGCGCGCAGATCATCGTCTTCGTGCGCAAGCGCAGAGCACCTGTAGATACACTGGCAAAGAGGAAATACAGGAGATTGTGTACTGCTGAGCAGATTTAATTAATAAAAGTTGACAGTATGAAATGCGAAGCAGGTTACCTGTCTTAACAATACGGTACGGAGTTTATCTTTGGAAACGGGTTACTTGGATGAAATTGCCATGGAAAATATTTACCATGATTTATGTAGAATATATTTGGTCAACCAAATAAATAACTATATTCACGGTTCAGCTTATTTGGCATTCGAGATTAATGTAATTTTAATTATTAATACCGCGTGCTAGTGTTGAGTACCCGGCTTTAACATAACCTATCATGAATCTCAGCTAAATGATTTACAGTACTTATAAATCAGATAACGCAACCGTTGTTCACGGCTGCGCCGGAGTTGCCCTTCTGTTTATTATTTCCGTTGCACCTGTAAATTTAGACGTTGCACGCGCCGCGCACGCGCCGTCACGACCGGCCCGTTAGGTCTCATTTACACGGGCACGATCACTCTCCCGACTATAAACTGAGCGCTTTCGGATATCTGTTTAAACTTTAAATTGAAAATTTATGAAAGTCGACGAGATCGGCCGGGTGGGAAGTAACTGAAGAGCTCGAGCGTTGCACGGTTGCTTGTTTAGTTGAACCATAAAAACAAAAGAGTAAAAGTTTAATTTCTAACACAATATAATTTTGCTGATTGTAATTTTTGTTGACTTTACTTGCATTTATCCTGCATACGTAATACTAAAATTGAAGACAATGAAATGAAATGAAATTCAATGCGACCAATAGAAGTGAGTTAAATTTGACTTGAAAGATTTTATCTTTAACAAACATAGGCATTGCTAGTTCAATAAACGCCAGAAGAAATATTGAACGACAGAGCCATATCTAAATACATTGTGTATACTCGTAAATATAAGATTAATTATCATGTCTTCTTTATTCATAAGCTTTATTAGCAAACTGTAATGAATATTTTATACATAATCAGTTATTTACCCTGTGCTTAACTTGAAGAAGTACAGACGTTAATGCTCTATGGCCATAGTTAATGTAGAGGGGAGGTAACAAACGGCGGAGGTAAGTCGCCGGGACCCGGCTCACCTCAGCGAATACCAACGCCTGATATTTAATACCACGACGTCTTTATTGTGAAACATAAATCAAAGAGAAAAGCAACTGATTGCCCGATAAAATGCATCTGTTACTATTGAACGTGGGCGTGATTAATCTGCTTTAATTAAAGATGGTTCTTTAAGAAGAATCGGATCGCATTATGATGCTTGAACGAATTAATCTTCCAACGGTTGATGGATGATTTCAAAAGTTTTGTACAAGTACATTAAGTTAATCGGATTACGTAAAGACGAAGCGATAACAAGGATTATATAATTTGATGAGACTCGAGGCGAAGATTTCTTCAGACTTTCAATTGTTATCAAGCTAGTACAAACGAACACCGTGCCATGGGCGAGGCGCTTCGCTATGACGAGTACCTACATTATTACTACGCGAGATATTTTATATCACGATCGTGACGTATAAGATTTTTTTACAAATCACACCTCACCGACTGTTCTTTCAATGCAAAATAGGCTGTCCGCAGTTACGCTCGATTGAAAACGAAGGTGTGGCCTAAGACGGAGCACGTGGGCCTTGCAAATGCCTGGTCACCCTAGATTTTGCATTCACCTTAACTGTCCGGATAGTGAGCGACGAGGAAACCGCTTCGTGCGAATTTCAGGAATGCTTACAACCTAAGGATGAACACACCCTGCCTACTTGAAGTCTACGAATATACTCGTATCAACTTTTATATTTAAAAAAAGTTGTACAAGTAAGGCACGTAGAAGAACAACAAATACTAGTCCACCAGCCTCTGACTCATGCATAACTTAACGCTCATAAAAAGCCTCCAATCTAATATCTCTGACTTTCCCGCAACAATTCAAAACTACCGTGCTGCAACTCGGGTAACTTGTACAAACAGTTTACCGGAGCATCAAGATAAACGCCATAATCTGAGTCTTGTCGGGACACTCGCTACATTTCGTTCACAATGGCTCATTAAGTTGAAATGCTTCTGCGCCGGCGCGACGACTTTAGCTTTACCTGCAAGCTGTGTTCCTCGTTTATTAGGGTTGTTTCCCATTATAATAATATTCGGTAAAACTCGAACATCTACAACACATCGTCAAACATCGGAATAACTCCAAAACTCTCTAACTGAATGGGCGCTGAAGAGTTACCTCTCGTGTTAGTAATTTCCCAGCTGTTTAACCCCGATGTATATAATATACGTCCTTGGTGGCACCAATAAACTACAGATGTAGCCGTCTCTAGGTACCTTACCGTCTTAGGTACTAGGCATGTAGGGACTGTAGAGTTAGGTAGTATATTTCATCGGGCTCGCTGGCAAGAGGCTACACACGAAGTTCACAAACCGAATGTGCATTCGATTTGTCATTGATTGTTTTTTAAGAACAAGGAGACGGGCCTCAGACCAGCTTGAACCGGGATAGAAACCGCTTCCCCTGATGTATAATTGATTATTTCAAATTAATAAATAAAAGAAAGTAATGCTAATTATATTATGTTTAATTAAAGAGCCCTCAGCCATCCATCCACAAGTTGGTTTATGAAATCGACAACGATCCCCGTATTAGTAATCCCCCTCAAGGCAGCTCCACGGCACTCAGCAGTGGGACGTAAGAAGGCTGGATATATTACTCTATTATTAATATAATATAGCCCTGTTTTCATGGTTGACCAACCCTGCGATGGTTATAATTATATCGAATAAGTTATCATTGTAAAAGCTAAAAGGTTTCGCTGTCTTTCTAAAGATAATGAACTAGTTCTATTCCCTAGCTAGATAGGTAAAAGGGAAGTTGTATAAATTAAGCACGACCAACAAATTCGATTAATATTCGATGATGCAGATAAATCAATTAATTTAAGTGATAACACTAGAACTGAAACAATCTGTGGCTATGATGACGAAATAAATAAATAATAATTTCATGACCGACGATTATTATTATTTTAAGCATTTATCGTTTAAACATACATATTATTAAGAGATTAATAGATTAATGATCCTTTCACAGGAAGTCTTATGGAATATCTGACACCAACGTGTACTTAATATCAATCAAGCTGGTCGTAACTCAAGATGACCAACCGGTCCAAGAGTGGTCTTTTTATAATTACGAGTACTATGGGAATCTCCTCAAGCTGTCTTATAAATTTTCTACTCGTACTCAGCGAATTTATTAGAACTTTAAGTTGAAAATACTTTAGTTTCAACTCGAATCTTGATTGATTTAGAAAGATATCGATGCCGTGCCGAGAAGCATACGCAGCTGCTACATTATTCTTCTTGGCATGGCGTGGATATCTTTGCTGCAAAAGCAATTTGCTTTATATGCAAACTAATATACCTCATAGTGCATTCATTTCCCTGGATGATTGTCCTATATCATCAGGTATCCCATATCCTGATTTGCCACGGTATTTATTTTAAAAAATACATGAGTTGTTATCACAAAGCAACTGTAATCGAACAAAATTGCCTTCTTCGTCACTGTTTCCGCGCTGAGAACTCGTTCACAGTTCTCTAAGGAGTTTGGTATTTCTAGTAAAATACAGGCTTATCGACTCGTCCGCGACCCGATTCTAAGTGTTCAATCGCAGCACCCTTCCAAGTTAAAGTTAAAGGAAGGAAAGAAATGTTTTTGTTCATTAATGTGAACCTCAAAGTAACACCTGATTCAATCAATTACTTCCTCACTTCCTCATCTCTTCATGCTCTCAGGTTGCATCGAAACTGCAGATGCCGGCAAGATCGCGGCGCGCGAGTCACACAAATTGTGCGCGTGCGGTGGTCTAACGGGCCGGCGATAATCGTCGCGCGATAAAAACGTGGTGCAAGCGCGTAACGACCCGACCACGACACGCTAACGGCGTGCGAATTCACTGTACATTGCACCTTTACACGCTCACTGCACGAAGGTTAGTTGGCAGAACATTCAATGTATTAGAGAATAGAGAATCGCTCTCCGCGCCCGTGGTCACGTGGTAGTGGCCGGGCCGTAACGGATTGCGCGATGCGCTCCGCCCGTCAACGCCAGCGCCCGCGCAGCCGACTTTATAGTTCAACAAGAGGATGCAGTCGTCAAATTGAATATAACCCATCAATCTTCCCGGGACCATAAGACCTTATCCGTTCACGTCAGTTATATTAATATAGCATTTAATTTAGCTAATGTTATTCAAAGATTTGTTTCAGAATTTCTGAGTTGGCATAAGGACAATGATATTATTAATGGAATATTTAAATAACTTGAAGTATAGAACGCAGGCGTGCCTTATCACCCAGTACATTTTACGTAATATAAGGTTAACCTGTAATTTAATAGTCACTAATAACGCCTTACAAATTTATTAATAGCTAAACTGTATAAGCACTAAGTTAGTGCAATAATTTAATCGAATCCAGGCTAAGAGGTCAGGCGACACTTGTTAAGCATGCTAAACAACCCGATACATAATTAGCAGAATTATCACCCATATTCGCTAACCGTAGTTTAATGGGAAATCAGGTATTAAAAGCGATATCAGTAATATATTCAAAGTCGGAACAGCGCTAATGGCTAGCAAATTGAGGAAGCCGATAAAAGCATATAAAAGCTACTGTATGGACATAGCTAGAGCTCCCATAGATCCTAAACCATAAAAATATCGTTAAAATGCCAATAGAGAAAATGGACTAATATCCTACGCACGTAACGGCTCCATCCGGTTCCCATTTTAATAATATATGTGATACTGAACCAAAGATCCATCCTTCTAACTTAATGCTCAAAGGCTGACTTTTGTAATGACTCAATAAATTCATATTACAGACTTTTGTACTCTTCGACTTACTCTCGGTCATGAGACCTAACACTTGCTGTTTGTCTTAAAGCTGAAACGTCAAAATAAATAAAGTTAATATATATTTTTGCTTCCATACTGGTCTGGGAGCAATGAAAAAACATAGAATGTACCAGATCCCTCTCTTCCCGCGCAGGTGGTAAAAGTCCATCGAGGGAATGGGCGAAATCTTAGGAACCATGTAAAATAAAGTACTAGGATATTATTAAATCCAAATTGGTTTCCTACAATTAGCTGATAAAAAATGTTTTACTTATCTAAAAGGAAACAGAAGAACATTTTAAATTCGCTCCCTTTTCTGTCCGTTTTAATGAGTCTTTGGAAGTGGAAGTGTTTAATTTAAAATTTTTGGATAGGCTGGCGTTTTTACAGTTCTGGGTTTAAGTGTAAATTGGTGTCTATGGGTAATTTAAGAGAATTTAACATAAAACCACCTCAAAACAAATCTGGTTTCCAATCTAAAAATACTACACACGAGCAAAAATAACGGATCACTTTTCATAAAAATTTGTACGATATTTTTGCTCGTCAGTATATATTCATCTTACAATATTTATTTGACACCAGATCATAAATACTTTATTACAAAGTGCCACTCATGTAATGCCAGTAGCACAGTCGGAGCTATGGGAAGCTAATAACCGTCAATATGACATTTAATGACACTAAAAACGCCATGTCCGCGTGATAAATAAACAAGATTGCAAGTATGTTGCTACTAAATAACGTTTATGTCGTTTATTGGGCTTTATTTAACTGGTGGTGTATTTTGGACTAGTAAAATTAGTTGAGGGTAGATAGGTTTTAACTTTTAATAAGAACAAAATATTTTTTTGGGGAACTCATCTACAAACGCAATTAAAAACATAAATGTACGAAAGTGAACTGAGGGATCCCATCCAAATACCAATTTCTCTCCCCTGCGCCGCTGCAGCTGCAACCCTTTGTGGGTCTTGGCCTCTATAAGAATTTTCCGCCTCTTTGCTCTATCTCTGGCTTCACGTCTCCAGTACGAAAATAAATAAGAATTAATGAAACTATTTAATTTAACATGATCTAATTTTAAATTGAGCAGATCGTGTTTTAACTATAATAACCATAAAGCTGAGGCTAATAAATGTGTTAAACGTAAACGGTTTGACCTCGACTCTTGAGTATCGGATTAGATAACCTTAACGAGGATTGACCCGACTTGTTACAACTAACTAATGGTTGATGTTGTCCGTGTCACTATTTTAGGTTAAGTTGAAGTAGAGCAGCTACTTACTTTGTTTTCGTGGCACAAAGAACATTTTTTTTTTTTTTGGCAGCGGAAACTTACGATAGAAGGCCTGGTACGCCACAATGCACGAGTTTAAATGTAACTCATATGTTCGAAATATACACATAATACTGAGTCCATTCTGTTCCCCGTAAGCAAAGGCCTGCCAACATTGCTTCGAGCCCCGGTCTTCTCCAATGAGTTACCTTCATCAACAAGATGTTCAGCTCATCCCGTCATCGCCGTCTAGGCTTGTCGGGTCATCTTTTGACATGACTACTACAGTAAGTACATCGAATAGATTAACACCTCTGTGTTAATGCAGTTTTCTCTACAACCAATAGCCGCTCTAAGCTCTTCACTAAAAGGAAATAAATATTTTATGCCAAACCATTAACCTCAAGTTTTCCATGGTCAGAAACCACAGCGTTTCAAAAGATGGGGTTATTAAAATCAGATGACTACGGCCGTAAATGCATAAAGAGCCCTTTGTGAGAAGCGCTGTCCCTATGATGGATGCTGGGCAAAGTCCAAATCCCATTAGAGTTTTTCTGATCCCATAGATCCATTCAAAACTTTAGAACGAGTGCAGCAAGTGACCAATGTAAATGATGCAAATTTTAAAAATATAACGGCAATAAAATATTTAAGGAAATAGACATTATTGAACATAACGTTAGTAACTAACTATCGCATAATACCTACATAGCTGTTACCTATCAATCAACTGTCATTTATTGTCATGCTACGACAGCCGCTGCTTTCATGTCACACAACACCGTACTCAGGAGTATTGAAAATACAGTAAACTTACCCTGCTCTAGATTTTATTACATTTTGAACGACTTCACACTCCAAATATCCAATTTGTAATGAGGCTATCTCGGACTGAAGAGAATATATGTCTGCGGTCTACATTTTATGGCTTTTTAAAGCGTTCTTCACACTCTTAATGTCTATTTTATAATGAGGCCACATTTGACCATTTCCTTTTAGTATTTTGATGCGCTGACCGCGACGAAGTGGTATCGTTTTGGAATCACGACGCGCGATGAAAGCCAAACGGGTAAGCTTAATGAATGATCGAGGTCACAACGTGCAATGATTATAGGTATTGCCCTGAAGAACAAATATTTATGTGGCGTCGAATAATGGCAAGGAAGAAAAACGACCAAGAGGCCTGATCGCAAGTGAGCACTACTATCCAGACATTCGCAATAAAAGAGGGATTGCAGATGCGTTGCCAATGCGGAAGGCTTTATTAAATACCTACATATGTTTAGTCGCTCTCCATGCTAATAAAGCGTACAAAGTGTCTAGCAATTTTTAACTACAAAAACTGTTAGCGTATTTTCTGTCAGCTGAATACCATCAACGAATTAAGGTTAGAAAAGTGAACAAAAATCTGCCAACTTTCGTATGTTAACTCTAGTTCCCGAGCGGTCGTAAACGGGTGGTTTATCATGTCGTGACATTTTTTCGGCGGAATCAGGCTATGCGGCAGTAATGTCTGTTTATTTGCGTATTAAATTCGCGATGACACGCGATACATAACCTTGTATTCAACGTACCCAGTTAGACAGTTCGAATTAATTGTCGTTTCTAATTATTCTCTGTTTTATATACCCTGATTTCCTCGCCTGGCCTCGTTAATCAGCAAATTAGATGGGTAGGTAATAAAATAAACTTTACATCGCAACATCATTCTTACTGGAATGGTTTTCAGATAACATGTTAAACAAAAGGACTAGGTACTCAAAAGTAATAAATTATAGAAAATTAACAATGCTGACAATAGACAATCCCATATCGGTAAAATATCATTTTCTTTTCTAAAAAAAGTATTAACAATCAAAGGCTTGGGAAGATATTGCGTGGCTTCGGTCGAACAAAATATACTTTTACGATTACCAGTCAAACACGATAGCTTTTACCTGTTGTTTATATTTAACCATATCTAATACGAATCCTTGAACTCGCATCGGAACCTTAATAACGGTCATTAAATAATCATACCGAGTTCAATAGACGCTTACAGGGTAAGTACGAACGACGAGGAAAAGTAACTCAGTGAGTCATTTGGGGAACAATAAGTCAAAAACTAACTTACCTACTGAGACGAGGTACAGTGAAGTTGCACAAAAAAGGCAACAGACGTGTCAATATGTGATGGAACTTGTAGACTTTTTCCGATACGTTGATTATCGATATAATGCGGTCGTACGGCTCAATCGATTTTTTGCATCGATTACGTAGCGATCTAAACACAGTCGTCGTTGGCGATGTCGACTTTTAGCAAAAAACAGTCCGTTTATCCGCTGTACACGTGTTGTGTTGACACAGAAACAGTTGACGTTGATAAAAAATGCAGCACGAGCTCTACTGCAGCGACTTGTAATACTATCTCTAAGTGGATATATGATGAATATAAATCGCGTAGAGCTTAAGAGCGAGCCACCTAGTCCCAGTTATTTAATTTTAGATTTAATTTCGCCATATTTATAGTTATTTTTTCATTTAACAATTTGTACTTCACATAGTACGCGAGGACTTACGAGGTTATATTAGCTGGAACATGGCTGAAAGAATAGCCATACGAAGCAGTCTAATGACTAACATTATTGAAATCTTCGTAAGGCAGATTTGTAAAATTACAAATTAAGATGTTCAAAATCTAAATTACTCGAATCGTGCCCGACTGTCGATTGTGAGTGAAACAGTTTTATTTGTAGTCAAATGAGATTCAAAATCAATTAAAAGCCTGATTTTGATAGTCTTGTAAATAGGCAGTCATTGCCTTTTAGAGAAAATAATAAGATTAACGAATATTTAGTGTTATGGATTTATACGATGCTTGAGGTAAGCCGTGAAGGGTGGCCAATATAAAATAAATTAACGGAACGAATTCAAATTTCATAAATTACAACAGCGTTATAAAACTCTTAACGATACTTAGTTTAAATACTAACAAGCGGCGTTTATAGCTTTACAAGCATTAAAATTGAACATTGTTCGGCGACCTGTTTACTCGAAAACTAGTAAAATTAAACTATTAGCAGCACTTAGTACCGTCCGTGTGCACATGGCGGCCGCGGTAAGGTGTGAAAGTTGTTTAACATTTTTGAACTATTATACTTTTTAAGGTTCCGTATCCCAAAGGGTACAAAGAGGTCGATTACTAAGTTTCCATTGTCCATCCGTACGTCCGTTGAAGGGATGTACTTTTGAAACGTTCCAAATCGAAGGTTGTAATTTTCACAGAATGTATTAGGTACTAAACCAGTAATAAACTTAAATTAATTAAAAAAATGTCAAGTTCTTTTAATCAAGGTCCACGCGCCGACATAGGTGTAATTTGATTTCAAAATTCTAATACATTTTTTAATTAATTTGTGACGTTCACTGAGGTCCAAATGCCAACAAAATTATTAAACTCACGTAAAATGAGTAACATCCAATCAGAAACCGCGAAAGTTTAATCTCGGTATGTTACTTCCTGAATCAAAATCTATAGCTTGGTAACAAAATTATTGCATGCCAAGTTTAATTGAAGTAGCATTTATCATGCCTTCCAACATATGCTCAGGAAATTGACGTTGGAGTTCTAACAAGCTACTTACACGTACCCAAACTTAGTAAAACATCTTCTAAAGTAAATAAAACAAGTTGCAAAGCTGCGTAAACGTTTATGTATAATCTAAGTACTTTGAAAGGCTTTCACGCTTATCGTCGCTGTAATTATAATAAATTAAATACCTAATCGAAATAAGATTAACAACAAAGCATGCTACAACAGCTTGGTGTAACAGCGGGCCTTTGAAAGCTATTAACGCGGACAACACTACAATGTTGCCAATAAACTAACTCTTAAATTACAATTCCTTACTTTTACCCTTAATACTTCTCTTATAAAATTGTACGATTGTTCTTTAATTTGGGATACAAAATGACAGATTACACTTCAAATGGACCCTATATTAGAAAATGTGACTGTATTGTCGTGCTTGTAGTCTGAAGCGAAGAAAAACCTACAGTAACGGCTCATATTATTTTTAATCAGCCGAGCACTATATTACTTCTACAACCAAAAAAAATGCAAGTGTTTCGTATCAATAACGAAAATCATAGTATAACTTATTGTAAGAATTTCTACGTTATTTATAATTGCGTTTACATAACGTAACATTATTGCTATCTCAGAAATCTACAAGCATGCAACGCGCGGCGACCGATTTATTAAAACTGCTTAAGAGGGCATTCTCCGTCAATAGATTTTCTGCTCCATTTTTCTACATTGACGGACAGGCAATCAAAGCTGTTCGGGGTCAGTAGGTTATCAAGGTCAGGACTAGTTCTATTATAGTGATAGAAGAAAGGACGCCGAGGCGTCGGCGTCGTGCGTCTGTCTGTCCGAGTAATCGCCGACTTCCTATGGTATGCTAATGTGTGAGGCCGGCACGCGAGCCCTTTCGACCGTCGCCTATGGACCGTGTCCTTGTAATAATTTTAGATTTGTTATAAAACGGCTGTTTAAGGGTGGATTAGGAAAAGATATTTCGTTAATATGGGCTTATACTAATATCGCACCAACCAAATATTTACTTTTTTTTTTGCAATGCGCAAAAAAGCAACACTTGTTAACCTGTTTTATAATTTTGTAAAATAGAACGCGGTTTTTTGACATTCGTACGAAATTTGCAACCGAATCGAAATAAGTGATCGAGCTAACTGAACGCTTTGTTCTTACAATTTCCGTTGACCGCTAATGCCCCCTTTAATAGTAATTAACGGTCACAAACCCATTCATCATTACAAAATGCCGTTACATTTTCATTTTTGGTCGTTTTTTTTTAAGCCGCATAAGCGAGTAACGACCAGTACCTACGCATTAAGCTAAAAAGTTTCAAGAGCAGTATTATTTCTGTGCCAAGTTTAATTTTTTGTGTAATGCGGAATAAGGTACGCATGGTTAAAATTACTATTAATTTAATAGGTACCATTCTTCCTGGTCATCATGATGGAAGATAAGGGAGAGTACTTTCTAGTTCTAATGATCTTTTTTTAGTCTACGTTTTAAAATCTTTAATGAACAAAATCATACGGCACCGGCAAAGTCCTACCTAAACAAAATTTACGACTTCTGCATAGTCAATTATTTTTTAAGCTTAGCATTCTCTTTGTGCTAAAATTTCATTCGAAAGCACTTCGTACAGCCTTTTATTCCACAGCAATGCATGATTCGCAAATTTCACATCATGCACGATGTTCGCGGCTGGCTTGAATAATTAAATTCTTCAGGCTGAATGAGCTCAAAGCTTGCGCCTTCTTTAAAAAACGAACAGCATAGCTTCATCAAGGTATCGTTTTATTTTGATAAGCTTTAAGTATAGGTATCGTGATAGGGAAAGAAAATGAATGCTGCTCATTTAATTCACTATATGGGCTATATTTTTCTTACACAGATTGCATAGGCATGTTTCGAACATAAAATGTATAAAAATAGCTCGTACGTTTTCAAAAAGAAAGTGTGACATTTAAATTTAATAAATTGTAAATAATAGTAACTCGTTTCATCAGAAAAAAATATTGACTAAAATATTTTTTTGTTCCATAAATACCTACCGTAGCAACCTCTAGATTAGTAATAGAGTCCTTAGAATTAAAGAATAACCCGGTGATTAAATACTTAATTCAAGAGACGAGCAAGAAAAAGGTTAAGTTCTAATTAGTGAACTACACCCGATAAAGGGGTGTACACTACGGCGAAATATAGCCTCGACATAATTTGTGAAATGAGGTCGACAGTTCGGAAATGAATGGTAATAAATTCTATACAAAATGCTAAGTTGTACCACTTGGCATTATGTAAAAATATTTATTACATTTTAAGTAGGTGCATCGTGTTTGATAAGTATATAATGAAATTTATCTATTTCGAATTCAAACATTAAATGTCTACACTTAAGTACCTACTATAAACTATAATATAATTTGTCCAGAATTATATTGTATTGTATATTATTAAATATATATAAATCAATCTAAATCAGACTAGATAGAGTACTATTAATTGGTTTGTGGATTATTAAACTAAAACTTTTTATTATTTAATTTTGTGTTATGCATTCTCAGAAAATAAAAATATTACAACATTAACACATTATATCGTACATATTACTCGTAAGTAATAAATAGTATGGTCCAATTTATTGTCAATCCATCAAGAGTTTATTTCGATATCATAAATTATGCATCGGAATCCAACATTCATGCAAAATAGATCAAGCTATGTCCATTTAATAGTATTTCACTACCGGGATTATGAATTATGTTTCTGGGAAAAGATCACAGAACTCATCACGTCGGCCTGGTCAATACGTGTCAAGTTTCGTTCGTTTAATCTTGAGTGCACCACGACTTTTTTTCTACTATAGATAGTTAAGATTGGAAGTTTCTTGGCTCTTATGGTCACTGAAATCACTGAAAGCTCTCAAACGTAAGCTCGTGACCGCATTACGCCGTCTGAGAGTTCAACGCACTACTGCGTAAGTTTTCTTTTCACGAAAAAACCAGACATTTTAGGTTCATAGGTTCTTTGTGGGTTAATGAGTTCAGTTCAAGACGTGGACACTTATTTACATTAATAACAAAGTCAGATTACATAGATAAGGAAAAAGAAGTGTATTTTTTCAGTAACGATTGTTTATTACAATTTTGCTGAGTATCCTGAAGTGAAATAATATTACCTAACTGAAAATTTTCAAAGCTAACATTCATAATTAAAAGTTTCAACTGTATGTTCTGAAAAACTGTTTGAAATTATCTGCATTTCAATAGCGCATCTTTATTCTCCAATTATTAAGTAGTTAATAGTGATTAATCTTTTTTTTTTTTTTTTTTAATCCAGTAATAAGGATACGACCAAGTTAAGATATAAAAACAGCTCCTGTATATTAATCCCATAATTAAACAAAGCCGCAACTCTAACCCGAAGACCTAAACACACATCATAACCACGAGCCGCTCATCCCTCCAACCCCTGACCTTTCCCAAATAGGGTCCAAAATCTCGAAAAATCTCACCTGTTCTTTCCATGGCCGATCTTGTAGAGCTCGACGTGCTTGAACTGGGCGTAGGTGGCCATCGTAGGGGTTAGAACACGAAGGGTTTAACACGAGATACACTGAGTGAGTACCGGCGGGAAAGCGTGGGCGTGCGTTCGCTGCAGAGGTCGTCAGCTGACTGAACGCGCGCGGGCAGTACCCTCGCTTAAGTCGATGCTGCACCCTCCGCGCGCGCGTGAAAAGCGGCGCATGCGCTTCCGCACCGGCTTAGGGTTCCGTACAGTCGCGTTCATAAATACTAGTATGTACGTTCACGAGATACCAGACAATCTACATGCCTTTATGCTAACAATAAGGACGGTACATATTTAGGTACTAGGTATGTGTATATTTGACGCAATTGTCTATGCATGAACTTGACTGTACGTCGGGTGGAAGGAGTGCTTATTATTTGAGTCACTTCTAAGAAAGTTAAGGGGTTACCTCCACGTGTGGTCAAGAGCTGCGGTTCGTTTTTGGATCCGTCCGAGGGGAAGAGCATTGCTTAGTCCGTGCACCCTGAGCATCGGCTAATGATTTCCTGGCAGTTTCTGAGGGATATCATTGACCGTTGGCTAAGAGCCCGACAGGGGGGAAAAGGGGGTCATTGACCATTACCGTACAACGCTGCCGACATTTTGTCACAAGATTTTTTAATTATAATTTTGTTACTTTGACATTGGCTAGTTATCATCGCTATAACGACTTGATACGCCACAAATAAGAAGAAGAAAGTTAAGAAACAAACGAAGAAATACATATTGTCGTCAATAGACATGTCTTTAAGTCTGCCAATATATGTATAAAGTTTGGTTCCTGTATATAATTCCAAATTGAGGTTGCTCAAAATTACCATTCCTCAAATTTTAAATAAACCTCTTTGCCTACTGCCATAATCAGCTAGTTCTTAAATATATGCCTCGCTATATTTTAATCGATCATGTCACTAGTCACTATTAACTAATACCACTACTACTACTGCTACTATAAACATAATAAAGCACAGAACCCTCAGCGCTCGAGTTCAAGTCGCATCCGACGGTCTTATGTACCACCTGGTCCTGCGGACACGAAGCCATATGCTTCGCGCCTTCGGCCAGACGAGCGGCGCTGACTGACAAGTTACAACGGAGAGATGAGGCGTACTGAATGATCTATGACAGTTTTGTTGGTATATCTGCTGATTGACAGTTAAGATGTTCAGATATAGTGTAGTGTTGTTATTTATGTAGGTGAATTTAAATGCATTCCACCCTAATTCGTTAACGCCTGTTAAGTTTGTGTTAACTTATCATTCGCTTGTTGTTATCTGTCACTTGGACATTACCTAATTTATTTTACTATAGCAGGATTGCATTTTTTTAACCGACTTCATTAGGAAATAAAAAACGTTTATTATTTAAAACCGTGTACAATTGTGATAACATGATTTTTATAAGTTTCAGCAGTTTGTCCATTTCGGACGTACCTACAATATTTAGGTACCTAGTTGTTTAATATAAATTATTTCTATCTAAATTTAAATAATTCGTACAAAAGTATTCATTTATATTATAAAACTACATGCAAAGTAAAAAGTCCTCAAGTTAATTTTTAAATTTAGATAATAGGCACACATCGAATCGTAAATATCCCACTTATTAACAAACGCTTTTTACCTACACACATAGGTACATAGAAATATGCATACAACACCTACTCGTATAAATGTAATATTTAATCAATAATAAACCTACCTACAAGTTTTACAACGTCGGATAAATAAAATTTCGCTAAAAGACTTTAAAGGCACTTCGCTCGAAAGTACCATTTAAAAGTAGTAAAAATCTCTACAGTGGTATCTGTAGAGATTTGTACTACTTCTAGATGGTACTATGATGGTATGATACCTACGTAGGTATATTGCTACAAAACTACTGTTAGAGCTGTATCTGTAATTTTCATCGACTTTACTCGCATTTCAAATTCATCACAATTTTTCACCACTTTCAGTACCTACTTTTGAGTGATGTGCTCTCAAAAATTGGGTCTCTGAAGAAATACATACATACATACATACATATATCACGTCTTTTTCCCTTACGGGGTAGACAGAGCCAAAGGTAACAAAACCTTAAGGCCACGTTTAGCATGATTAAGGGCGTATAGGTGGAAAGGGAAATAAAAATAGTGATGGGTTGCTAGCCGCATCGCCTATAACATGATTCCTAAGACTTTCGCCCATTCCCTCGATGGGCCTCTGAAGAAACATACCTGAAAAACGAGTTTAATTCAATACATAAGAGTAATAAGTATCAAATTAATTTCAATACAATAACAACCCGCTCATCCATTGTTTACGTATCAACACAAACATTGCAGTGCCATAACCTTAATTAATTGATAACTCATTGCCAATTAATGAAAGTTTAATCGTTGAACCGAACGTGATACTGCCAATTTTCTCATTAGCACCGTCCCTTTCTGCTTGCAGGGGTTTGCGGGGTAAAGGTGTCTAATTAGGGGGATTAGGGGAACACGGATGGTTTGATGTGTGACAAACAAGATCAGCACAAATGGAGGTTGCTAATTAATTTTGGTAGTTTGTAAATATTTTGCCAGAGATGAATAAAACCCTTAGTATTAGGGTTCCGTGTCCAAAGGTTAAAAATGGGAACCTATTGCTAAGACTTCGCTGTCCGTCAGTCTATATGTCTGTCTGTCACCAGGCTGCATTTCATGAACCGTGATAGCGAGCGTGTGGAAATTTCACACATGATGTATTTATGTTGCCGCTATAACAACAAATACTAAAAACAGAATACTTTTATGTATGTCTGTCTGTCTATGTAAATAACCAATATAAAATGACCTCACACAGCAACATTTCGCTTAGGAGCAGGTCTCTTCTGACACAGAATTATATATATATTAACTTTGCGAATTTGTACGGAACTCCCGGTACAGAGACGGAGTCCGACTCGCACTTGGCCGGTTTTTTGGTTTCGATGAAAATATCGATACAAATATTACATTTTTTAAATGCACTGCCAGCGCAACGCACATAGTGTTTTCGTGACTTTCATCCAGTGCCAACGTCACAATTTATATAGCAGTCATTCAAACCCACATGTGCATTCCCGGCATCTGAAGGTGTCCCCCGTATGACTGCTGGCAGAGAATCGTTGAAAATTGTCCATCATCAATCATACCTGCACACAAACGCGATCATTTCTATTTACTTGCACTAAAGTGTCCACTTAAACAGTAAATCGTAAACAACCACTAACGCCACTGCGCATCCATCTTGTGCATGAACAGTCAAACAATCGAGCATCGCCCGCTTTCCTGTTTCAACACTGCACCATTACAACACTACGTATTCAAAACAACATTACGCAGCCGAAAAACATAGCTCCAATCAAATACAAACCTTAGATGAAACCGATTAAAGATTACAAGCGGTTTCGTTAAGAGCAAATAGTATTGGTGCAGTGGTAAACTCTTCATTTCGAGTTAAACTCGGAAGACGGCCGCGTAAGTGATACCACTTCACTTTGAAAATAGGTTTCGACAAATATCTGGAAACGAGGCTTTTGACGGTAACTCTCTTAAATAACCTCTTAGCTATTCTTGTTTGCTTGAAGCTCGCGGCTTTGCGGGACGATAATACGATGGCACCATTTTTTCAATTGTGTATGAATGCTTAGAATGAAAGAAAATATTAAAAACTAGATTTTACTTGCAGCTCTGCTAGCGTAAACCTAATGGATCTAATGATCTGCCACTAATAATTCCAGGATTTTATCAAATTTCCACGGGAGTTCACAAAATATACATGGCAATTGATAAAAATACTTAACTCCTTGGTCTTGGTCTTGATTGCTAGAACATAATCACCCAGTGAGATTGTGGCATTCCCGAACCTGTGGGAACATTGAAATAAATTCTAGTCATACATAGTTCACACCTTCTACTTCTTCAGCGTTTTAGCGCCCACCATTGGGCATACTCTTCTCTAAATTTCCTCCAGAGGGCCTGAGAGCACTGCAAAGTTCATAATGTACTCGTAACCTACTCATGCATGTATAACATGTTATTCCAGAAATCCACTTATCTGCATACCGAACTTCATCCTAGTCCGTCCAGCCAATTTATCGAGGAGCAAAAAACAGGCAGACAGACTTATAAACAAACTCAGAAACTTTCGCATTCACAATATTAGTATGATATAGGTACATGTCTGTAAAACTGTACCTTTTATCTCTGAAAAAATCACTCTACAGAACAGCAGCCCCGCCAGTTGCGCAATACAAACTGAACTATGATACTTTAAAAGTTCAACAAGTTTCCATTTCGTCTTAATGGCCTTAGCCGCGTGCTATCTCGGCACGCCCTCAAAAGGCCATAAACGCGTATGTTCTGCATTTCCCACGCACTTCAAAGTTGAGACGTTATCTCTAACGCGTGCTCACGAAGCCTCTTGAGTGTTAATAGTTTACAACCCAGGGATAGTGCACAGTGTTAACTTTTTTAAAATTTGTCCTCGTTGTTTACACTCACAGGTAAACGTTTTGCACTGCTGGTAACGCTAGTGAGATTCGCAACATGCAGCCAATGCAGTCATCTCCTTTCCTAATCCCCGTTAGGTATTCGGGGTTGGGTCTCCTCACTTTCATGCGCCAAGTCAGTCGATCCCAAAAAAAGACACGATCTCAAAAAAAGACTTGGGATCTGGTCTTTTTTTGGGATCGTGTTGGATATTCTTCCACCAGGTCGTGGTGGACGACCTTCCTGTCGTCTTTTTATATGGTCATACCAACGCATGCGGTTCTGTTTTTGATTCAAAGTAATGCAATCTGTGAGCCAATATCGATAATTATAAAGGCGGTTGTGAAGCCTAACGCCCGCTGGTGTTGTGGTGTCACCAGTCCAGTCATCACAAGGGCTACTTGTGACGAGTCTTTAAACCTTCAGGAGTACACATAAATTATATATGCGTATCCAAACTCACTCAGTTTGTTTATACTCCAGGACCATCTTTATATTTGAATTGAATTTTGTAAAAAGGTACTGAATATAAATTAAATGGAAATTTAAAAACATAGACTTTAGAAGTTCTCAATAAAAATCACAACTAGAAAAACCTCCTCTTACCTGATTAAAAAAAACGCATCTTAATCGGTTCACCCGTTTAAGAGCTACGGTACCACAAACACTTCTTTTTGCGTTAAAAATTAGCTATATTTCGTTTATTACGCATTGACCGGTGATATTGGATCACAAACAAGGAAGGAAGTTAGACGGATATATCAAAACAAGCAAATTTAATGACATTGACTACAGTATTGTTTTCACTGACGTATAAAGCTAATTTTAAACCATTTTTACACGTGTAAGTGAAACTATGCAAATATCATTACATTGCGGCGTTGCACCGAGAACTTACAGATTGATTTCTTGGCGACACCGTAGTGTAGTGCTATATGCTTGCATAACTTTTGTCGCACTTGTGAAAACAACACTAAGTAGAGTACATTAGATTCGACGGTTCAAAGTAACGTTTCATTTCCAAGTATACACTTTCCCAGATATTATGGGGCACAAAAACATTATTTTATACAAATTAGACGTAGATAGCTATTATATTCTCAGTTCATGGGCCCAATTTTTGAAAGCACATATTGAAATGCTACTTGAAAGAAGTAAACAATTGTGCTGAATTTGAAATACGAGTAGATTAAAAAAAAATTGCACTTCTAATTCTGGTCAACTCAATTTTGTAGGGTTAGTATAAAGTTTTATGTTATAGGTACCACTTTAGAATACTTTCGAGTGATTTTTTTAAATTGGGCACCAGGTGCTCATAACATTCTGTGATTCACAATACAGGAATTTCTTGATATTTTTGAGCACCAAGACAGTTCCAACGAATGTGATAGCGACTTGATATACTTACATTTAAAAAATACTGTTTAATATACTCAGTGGCACAAAAATTGGCCCAGTCTCGATACAATTTTTTTTGCAGCAGAGTATATTAAACAGTCATTTTGAAATGTATGTATATCAAGTTGCTATAAAAATCGACCACATATGTATAGGTATTATTTATTACAATAAAAGCAAACGTGCCGGTTGAGTTATGAACAAATAAATGCATTGCTTTCGATCCGTACTCCGCTTAACCGTATCGTTCTAGATCTTGAATTTTAATGCGTCATATTCATATTTGAAGAGAAATTTAGAAAGCTTCATAATCCCATTTGAACGAGGCAAGGCCCGTCTCTGAAATATGGTATTTACTCTCAATATTGTTCTAATATCGACCAATATGTAAAATTATATTCCACAACTTTGATTAAGATTATGATTAAATTTTACTAATTAACCGCCGTTTTTTGGAAAAAATAATCTCTATCTAGTTTTAATCGAAAATCAAATCGAATCGAAAATCGAAAATCGAAATGTAAACATTTTTTGTTCATTGAAATGGACCTCCGCAAAGTAACGCCTGATTCAATGAAATGCTTAATGCCTAAATCTAAATTTAACAATTTCAGAAAGTGGCAATAACAATGGAGGTATTATGCTACAACTATTTATTTTTCACCAATTATTTAGGTACAACTGTACCATCATCATCATTTTCTTTGACTAATTAAAACTTCATTTGAAACTGGCACTTTGGTATGACTTGTTAAATCTAGCACGTCATGCTAGAAGATGTTTTGAAACGTTGATTTTGATCACTTACACGATTTTCATTTATTTTCGACCTCGAAACCCTTAAGAAACAACAACGAACTTGGTACAACGTAAAAAGGTCGTTTGTTGGGTGACGGCATTCGTCAGTCTCCTGTATTTTAGCGTAAAGTCTGAAGTACTCCCGGACATTATATTTGAGCGCAATGCGGAAAAATCTCACAAGGATATTGTAATGAAGTAGCTATGTCATTATATATATGTGCAGTAAAAAAACCCGATCAAAAATAAAATATTATTCACGGTGCTATTTTTACGTACGTTACCCATATTGCGTAAGCAGATTTTAAAATATTCGTAATCACACTAAATTATTAGTAATCTGCTTTGTCGTTGTATGTATGTAAACTTTTTATTGCACGCGGAATTAAAAAACACAATATTAGACAGAAAACAGTACAAAGGCGAGATTATCCCCAAAAACGGTTCTCTTCCTGCTAACCTGAACCTGTTGTATAGGCACGTAGGTCTGATCAATACCCTCGCCGCCTGTAAAACGATTTCCAAATAATTATTTTGTATTTTATCAAAATCCGTTCAACCTATAATTTTATTAACAAATTAACTCAGTGAATGTTTTTGTTTTATGAAAAGAAATACCTTACTTGTTCTAATGCACTAGGCGACAAAAAGATTTCGACCTTGGAGAGCTAACGTAGGTGCATTTTTAATTTATTTGCTAGTGTCTTTATCCATTATTTTCCTAGGGAAATAATATCATCGCAAGTCCCTAGAGCCGTAAAGATCTGTCGTAGTTTGACAGCACCTGTAAGTTGAATACCTGTAAACTTCACAAACAGGCAGCATTACAATAACACCTGCGCGATATCATTATCAACAGAAACCGTTATTCAAAGGAGATAATAATCCGTAACCCATAAATAACAACGTAATTTATCACGCGGGATTACGAGTTTACGAGTCGGGGCACAACGACATTGTGTTAATTTTCAATTTGCACTTACTCTCGGTCCCTAGGGATGCAAATTTTGCATCGATGTTTAAAAATCTGTAAAATCTTTAAGCGACAAATTCTCCTATATTTTAAAGATCTCGACAACAGCTCAACAATTTCGATGAAATTTGCTGCACATACCTTTTTGAAGGGCAAAAAATCGTAGATAGTTCTTATCTCTGCGAAAACGTGCTTTTCCGAGTTTTGTAGCCCAGGCTCTTCTGATTATGAACGATACATCCATGTCGAAAGTTGACACTCTTACTACTTTATAAACAAGTTTGTATCACAGCGTCATCTATTATTGTAGCCGTGTATTATTTTTGTCGTAGTGTAGACTACCCTTCTCTTTCTAGAACAAACAATAAGAAAAAGACGGGCGATCTATCTCGCGCGCGTCGCGACTTTTGTGCGCTCTCCTGCTAGACGTGCAGCTCTGTATTACAAGTATTATTTCGTAAAACATCAACAAACATCGATGTAAATACTTACCAACGTATAAATATCGATGTTTTCGTCATCGATATTTTGCTGTCGATATTTTTTTATCAGTTACCTATGTTGCATCCCTACCGATGTCGGGTACAGAAAACATTGTCAACTAACCTGATTACCCCTTTCGCGGCACGTTTTACATCAGACACCGTCTCTGACATAATTTGGGCTAGTCGTTTAGCCGGCCGTAGACACCGCGACGTAGTGATAACAGCATCAGAGGGGCTAAATCCGAGATTCGAAGTTCAAAGTTCTTATCACACTGTCCCTCTCACTCTCAAATTAAAGGAATTAGTGCGAGCGAAACGGCACGAAACGAACTTCGAATATCGAATTTCGAAGCATATGGAAGGAACGAGAGCCAACATTGGACCACGTTTCTAAACCAAATAGTCTTTGGCAATCTTTATATAATCATTGTATCATACCCTAGCTATTACCATCGAATTCGTCTCCCAAGAACGGTTTGTCGTTATATTTCGGGAAATAGGAAATACCTACGTGTTAATCCAGCATACAGAGAATCTTTATACTAAATTTCATCTAAATCCGTTCCGCAGTCTTTGCGTAAAAAATCAATCATTCACCTCACAAACTCTCGCATTTTTATTAATAGACTAGCTTCTGCCCGCGTCTTCGTCTGCGTAGAATCATACATAAAAACCTTCCTCTTGAATCACTCTATCTATTAAAAAAAACCGCATCAAAATCCGTTGTGTAGTTTTGAAGATATAAGCATACAAAAGGACATAGGGACATAGGGACATGGGGACAGAGAAAGCGACTTTGTTTTATACTATGTAGTGATGTTGCCAAAGGTGCTAAAAGTCACTCATCGGCCTATTTCAGTAAGAAATGACTGTAGCCTGACCCGTCGTCAACATCAAGTCAGTAAACAAAACACAATCGCCTGTCAAATGTCAACCACACCCGACAACCGTCAGTCTCTGTCGTCTTGACAATCCTTGACAGTGGTTCCCATCGCGGTGCCGCCACATATCGCAGGCATGACGTCTTGAAAGGGGTTTCATTTTTAAACGCAGATGAAACAATGGAAGTGTATGAATAGAACCCTCGGATTAATCCACAATGGTTTGGGGTCTTTGTATGTTACGTACCGCACCGTAGAGACAAAGCCTTTATGTCTCATCTCGTGAGCTAAGTAGTCATTAAATGAGGTTATATTAAAAATACATTTCTCTACAGAGTGTCCTGTAAATAGCACGATTAACGGAAGGGGTAGATAGGTGAGCATGATGGGCAGGTCATCCACCAAATAGTCGGCTCGAATCTTCGGGATCCCACGGCGCCTACCTTAACCCGGCGAGTGGACAATGCCGTAGTGTTTTAGTGGATATGTTCCCCCCTCCCCTTTCCGCAGGGAAAGAGGACGCGGGAGAGAGCCCCCCCCCCCCCCCCCGGGCTCGGGGGTACTCGTAAATGAGTTTTCACTACGTTAAAAATAAAAAAGGTCATCCACCAAATACAAAAAAAATACCCCTACTCATAAACCACCTCTCTGCCAAATTTCATCTTTATTGGTCCTAGGTTTTGAGTTTCGTGATTAGTCACAGTGAGTGAATTTATTTAGATTACCTTTTGTAAAAGTTTCTCCCAATTTTATTAGTTGAACAAGGTAAAATAGAAGAAAATTCTGATTAAAAATCGAAAAGTCTAAAAACGGCGAGACCTTTGTCAAGGTATTTTTGGATAATCTTCGCCTTAAGTTTGTTTTACTACTTTACGGGTTGACCCTGTAGTATATGTAGCAACCGCGCGCGAGCGATATTCGTACGGTCGGCCAATGAAGATGATGAGCAGTTTATTTACTCTTTCATAATAAAGTTCAAACATATTAACACTATCAATAACACAAAGGAACCAGCTCCTCTCAAAATGATAAGGTTCCCTGATCAACGTTTTCATAGGCCCAATGTACCTTACTTTTGCGTGCAATGCAGCACAGCAATGCGTAATTCGTTAGAGTGTAGTAGATAACAAATTTCGCGCGCACGTCGCTCCCGCCAGTATACCTAACCAAGACGGGTAGATAGATGGATGGTGAAAAATAATCCTAGGAAAGTAACAGGAAATAAAGTTTTACTATCCTTAGGGGTGTACATTGTGGAGAATTTCTGGTCGTAAAAAGCAAATGTTTCGTTGAACTACGCAGCTTTTCAGGCAAACGACCTCATACAAATATAATACATACATACTTTTTTTTTTGCGGCGGGAAATACATAGGTACATATCTACATGCCTAAGGTAACAAGACCTAAATGCCACGTTTAGCATGATTGTAGTAGGTACAAATATAATGAGTAAAAGATATTTCAGTTAAAATAGGTACATTAGGTGAATAAATTCTTGAATTAAAACTTGTCACTTGAAGCCTTTCTCTACAGTCACTTTTTTTGCATAAAATGCAACGGCATCTAATTTATGATTATTAAACAGTGCAGCTTGTTCGTAATAAAAACAAAAAAACGCAAAGCGGTTTTTATATATTTAATAAAAAAAAGCTACATTGTGGTTCACTGATTTAAAATATTCGTAGTTGATTAAAACTGATAGGTATAAGAAACTTTCTTAACCCTTTCTCTATTTGAATACACAAAATAGGTTGTTTAATTTGTAACTATTTGCTTCTCGTCCCGCGCAGATGGTAAAAGCTCATCGAGGAAATGGGCAAAATTCTTAGGAATCACTATTTTGATTCCCCTTTCGACCTGTACGCCGACAATCATGCTAAACGTGGCCCTTAGGCGTTGTTACCTTAGGCTCTGTCTATCCCGTAAGGGATATAGTCGAGATTTGTGCATTTATACAAGTGAGCAACAAACAACGTAGGTAAGTAACCAAATCTTGCAGCCCAGTTGTTACTAATTACATCTAATGAATGGTCCGATTAAGTAACTTGAAATTTGCCACATGCGTCTTAAAATTAATTTGGAATACTTGAGCAGGCGTTTGGGTGATTGACAGTGTTTCCGTACCATCAGCCAAGAAGTTGAATGAAAAGTGGTAGACCACTTATTTGGCCGACCGTTCATTGGTCGATGGTTATTTTGCACGGCGTCATAAAAGTGACTTAATTTTGATAAAAACTTGAAGGTGAAATTTATCACGAAAACATACTATCATAGAAGGAAGGCAAACAAGCAGGTCAATGGTGACAAGTGACCACCATTGGTTAAAAAAATAATTACCAACAATTATTAGCCTATCGCTGATTGTTTTGTTCTGAATCAATAACTTAATTACTTTTTCACAGCATGTTTAAGAAAGTTTTATTTCTGTAATATAATGAGTAATTAAATTTCCACTTGATTAGGAATTGAGAGCATTTCGAATCGGCGCGGAAGATAATTAAAGATACGGGCCCGATTGGAGGTTTACTGTTAGAATCAGTGTCACTACTTTGTTGCCGAGACAACTGAAATTTAAAAAGTAAAAGTTTAATTTATCATTATTTAATCTCAGACAAAGAGATAATAATATATTTTATACGGAACAAAAGAAAGGCTTTTATGGGTCAAAACAAATTGACTCGTGTTGTAGTGTCTTAGGCGGAGGCCTTCAATCCCTTTTAAAATTTGCGTAATTTGTCTAATATACTTAAATGAAAGAAATTAATCCCCATTTCACTTGGTCACGGCATCACGCGTGGAAAACTGGACCGATATCGCTAATTCTTTTTTGTTCTGTTTAATGTCAGGAGAAGGTTCGTATGAAACATTATTTAAAGAACGGGGGTGAAGCAACAGCTAAGTTGGATATGGATATGTATGGAAACAGTTACCCCTACGAATAATACGTTCTCATGCAAGAGCACTTTTAACAGCGCCTGGCATAATTATAGTAGTTCTACGGTTTATTTGTACAAATGAACTAGAAAAAAATGTAAAGCTATATGATGTTTATCACATTTAAAAAATATTTGACGCATGGATTCCGTGTAATACTACAGTATCAGTTTTTTTCTTCTAAGCTGGTCTGGGAGCAAAAAGAAACTTGTACCAGCTGATTTTCATCCCGCACAGATTGTAATAGCTCATCAAGGATATGGGCGAAAATGTTTAATCATGTTATAGGCGATGCGGCTAGCAACCTATCACTATTGTAATTCCCCTTTGCACATATACGCCGACAATCACGCTAAACGAGGCCACCCTCCTTTAGGTTTCGATACCTTATGCTCTGTCTACCTCGTAAAGGATAAATGTATCAGTTAAAAAAAAAACTTTATCAAAACGAATAACTACACATGAATAGTTAATTGAAATTAAAGTGAGGACATGCATAATATTTGATATAAATACTCTTAGTACCTATACTCTGGTAGTATCGCTATTTAGCTCGATGAGATGTGTATGAAAGCGAATCTGACATGACATATGCGGTCGCGTAAATTAAAACGGACACTCCAGAGCTGTAGTAAAGTGTTAATAAAAGTTGACAAGTGACATGCGATTTGACAAACGAATCATTTTCGAGGTGCTTATACCACACCATCGCCATATAATACATGTATGTATTTATATGCATATCTGTGTCTTACAATTATTGTGGAATGTATCAGCCAGGTGGATGAGTTATGATTATGAGTTAGTTTGTTTTGGAACTCCTGTGAAGGTTTAATTAATTTAGGATTCAAATTAAAATCACCACCTGTCGCCATTTGGGTACCACTCTGAACAATGGGGGCTGTCGCGTGTGAATTTGCCACTAGAGGCGCTGGTGTCTCGTAAAGTCCAATAACATTCACTTTTCACTGGTTTTGGCGGGCTTCGTGACATAAATTATAATTTATTTCATTTACCTGTTGAAAAAGATCTCCTTCGTGAAATTATCGCAAATATAAATTATTTCCTTCAATTGTGATCTTAATATATTCATCGTGTCATATCAGGTGTCCCAACATATTTCCTCGTCTGTTCTCGATGGTCTTCAACGGGCACCGCCTTTCGTTCACATCTAACACTACACAGCGTAATTAAAACTGCAAACGCTGAAATCAAAAAACTCTTCCATCAAATGAAACACGCCTCATAACAATACCAAGCTTTCAAAACTCTATTGCACGCACACTACACCGCAATCGAAAGTTCATATTCAATTTGCTCTCTAGTGAAATTTTCATCTTTGTTAGTATCGCCATTTCCCACCGAGGCGGCGGACCGCGAAACCGCGAGGATTGTCAGATCTTATAAATGCTGGCCCCGGCTACTCAAACTGTATGGACAGCAATAGAAATGTAGCAACTGTTCTGTGAGAATTGTATTCACACAATCACACATTTGCGACGAGATAATCTGACTGCTCTGGGTTTGTTCCCTGGGAGGAGAGTAAATGTTAAGAATGATTTTTTTATTCACGAGTCCAAAATTATTGTTTTTAATTATTTTTGTACCTATTACGAGTATTACGGTACTCCAAAATGTTGGCACCTCAGGTACAGAGAGCAGGTAGGCATAGGTACCTATCTTAAAAAATAGACTTGATATTTTTATTGTACCTTTCCTTTTGCCGTAGTATCCGTACCAAGTTAATACGTAGGCACAGTTTTCTAGTAGTTACAACATTTCTCTGAGCAAGCCGCAAACAGGTGGACGGAAGGACATGACAAAACTATAAGCGTTCCGTTTTTATCATTATGTCTAAGGAATCCTAAAAGCGAGTGTTTTTATATAGATAACACAGCCAAATTGTCACCGACAAAGACTACTCGGAAAATTCTCACGCGCGGTTCTAATGCGTTTGCATAGAATTGAATGTTAACGACCTGCACTTAAGTCACCGTCGTAATCAAGTAATTTGTGCTACAACTAGCAAACAGTGCTAAGTACTATTATTATAAGTAATAACAAACTTGATTAGCAGTAGAAAAAACGACGCACCGAAAAACTGTGCTCATTATTACTCTGTCAACATATTACTATCAAATGTCTTTACTATACGCTCAATGTACCTATCATACGTAAAGTTTTACCGAAAATGAGTAATAAATTTAGCCGCAAGCACTTAGCTATCTGATAAACAGTAAAACAGTGCCCTTAGGCAAGAGGTGCACCATTCCTTTACACTTACAGAAATACAAGCCGTAAAGGATGACGTGAAATTATATTCCACTACTCTTAAAATACGGACGGTTCCACGTTAAAGAGAGATAGAATTTCGCTTCGTACAACGCTATTTAAATTTTTATACGCGTCTTGTGAAGACTGAAGCCTTCTTATAAGTCCAAATTTGAAAAACTTAAACTTTGCACTTAAATGACTCCTGAATCTTTTAACTCTTGCTTTAAGTTCAGTGAACTTAAAAAGATAATCGAATTCTTAGCCCTTACTTTTCTGCATTTTTTCTATCATAACAAATTTCGCGAACGCATTCGCATCAAACGTCAAATAAGCGATTACTATAGGTGAGGGATAAAGGTATCTAATTTCACGTCGCAGTCAGAACCCTTAATAATTACCCAGAGTTCATATAATGAAAGTCAAAATCGCTACCGTATTATTTGGCGGGTCCACTTAAACTGTCGTTAGATTTGCATTGTCTGGTGACACCGATTACGGCTGTCAGACGGGGAAACTGCGCGGAAAGTGCTATCACGCTCACGCATCGCGGACTCACCGATTTAATCCACCGATCTGCCTAATAAGGCCGGCGTTTATACAAAAGTGAAAAGTTATACAGGAACCATTAGATAATCTGAGCTATTTCTACTCGAGGACGTCGTATCAGGGATGGTTAGCTTCACAATACGTTGCCAATCCTCCCGTACTTTTGTTGTACATTCGTGGACCTTTCAGTGCAGTCATAACCTGATCGGTCCAACGTATTGGTGATCTGCCGCTCTTGTGCCCTCCACTTTACCCAGCACTACAGGTCGTTCCGCAGACGTGTCTTTTCTACGCGTGCTGGAAATGTAAACATTAGCGTCTAAAGTCGCTCAAAGATCTCTGAACACCCACTTACGACTAGCTATTGACAAGACGGTTGTGTTCAGATATCTTTAAGGAACTAGACAAATCAGAAAAATACACTGTGCACTTTGTGAATGATGAAGTGAATTCTTTTGAGACTTCGTCAGAACAGCACATAGATAAATTATTAGTAGAGCGGAAATGCCATAAAAAAACCAGTAAATCACTTTGGCGATTGCCCTGCTTCGAAATTCACGAATGAGGAAAGGACTCATTAAGGTGACTAGATAAACCATGACCATGCTGAACAGGTATACCGGTGTGTAAGTTTATACAACATTTTTTACTGCTTATGACCTCAGGAATACATTGTTCAAATCTCTCGCAATACTCACTGTGTATTAAAAAGGAAGAAAATAGTAAACGCACAGAAACTGATTGCTCTGATTTTAGAATCGGACGTGCATGTGAAAGTTATTAATCCGATTAAAAAAACAGTAAATTAATTTAATGATAGGAAACTGCAGATTAAAAGCATTCCACAGTAGGTACTCAACTAGTTATATAATAATTAACAAGCTCACGCTTAGTAATAGCAAATCAACGCCCTTTTGAAAAATTGATTCAAAATCATGATTACAAGCAATTTATATCAATTAAAAGGCTACATCGCCTTAAGACGGAAGTTTCAAGTTGGATAGATAGCGAAAATTTTAATCGTTATACCAGTTTGTAAATTCTATACGAAAAACTTTATTCAATTCTAATTAACAGCATAATTAATTTACAGGTGTGAGCAATCGCTCAAATAGGAAATTGAACAGCTTTTAATTTATTTGGCTGTGATAGTGACACTTATACAAATTGCAAATCGTACACATACATACACAAATTACGTCTTTATCCCTTACGGGGTAGACAGAGCCTAAGGTAACAGGTACCTACAGGCCATATTTAGCATGACTGAGGGTGTATAGATGGAAAATGGAATCAAAATAGTGATGGGTTGCTAGCCTCATCAACAACATAATTATAAGAACATATACACATACATCCATACATATATAACACATACATCTCAATTAATAACATATAAAACATATAATATGTTTAATTACTAGTAGCTCCGGTTTATGGTCTAAGAACATCTATACATTTAATATAAAAAATAAAAATATTTCACCTTATTATGTCAAAACCACCTAACGACATATTTATTATTACAAGTTACAATAGTTGTTATAACAAGCAATGTTCACGTAACATTTTCTATCAACCAAGTCCGGCGCTGTCGCAACTCGTTATTATTTTCACGATAGTAAATATCAGAATGGCGGGCGTAGCAGCGTTACATTAAAAAGCGTAATCGTTAAGAAAATAATGCTCATAAATCGCAGAGATGATAATTATCTCGGCCATTACAAGGGCGGACCGTGGAAACACGCGCGTGCGTCGCTTTCCGCCTTTCGTTGATACAGATTGCAACAACATTGAAGATTTTTTTTTTCACAGAATTGCATACTTAATAATCATTATTCCTTTGTTCATGAAAATTTTTAGACCACTTTTATAATTATATATCCCTCCAACTTTAAAAAAATAAAGAATATGACATAAGCTTAACAAGTTTTCATAAGTAAGACATCAAATCTAAATAAGTAGACTAAAATAATAAAATACTAACTGTTAGAATAGACGGAAGCTACGACGCATTCCTTTGTTTTGATACGTGATGACTCCTGGTAGATTAAGGACGCATTTAAAGTATTTTAAACATTTAAGGAATTTTACAGTAAAAAAGGCTCTGAAGCGCAAAAAAATCACTATCTCTATCCGATACTGGCAACCAGAATTTGGTTAAAAGCAATACTGCGATAAAACGACCACGTAGACAATCGGAAGCACCCCTGTTATCATAGAATTAAACTTTTAAAGCAACAGATAAGACATTCCATTGCAGCGCTTTATCTAATTCATAATATGGACTGTGCAGCTGTGTTCATGTCACAGAGTTAGCCAATAGAGCGGAAAATGTCATAAAAATCGTATTAAAAAAGAATCCGCCGGACCACTGAGGCAATTGCTGTACTCTTAATTGGCAAGGTCAAGCAGGACACTGGAGTTGGCCGAGCAGATGCAGATGTTATGATTGATATTTATAAGTGTTTTTATGAAAAAGCAGATACTGGAGTAAAATAGTTCTTGGAACTATTTTACTCCAGTATCTGCTAAGCTACTGGCTGCTACTAAAACTATATTCAATTTTTTGGAAATTTGAATATAGTTTTTCACATACGGGATAGGGAAACAAACTTTCGTGAAAGGTACTGCTAGTATAATTGCTAGTTTATTTGTGTATATTCTCTTATATTTGTGCGTTTACCCAACAAAATGTATGAAGAAACGGTGAGAGAACGTGACGCATGCGACACGTCACTGCATATACGCAGCGGTGTTATCTTATCGCTCCTTTAGTCCTTATAAATGTTAGTAACAATTTTAATACATAAAAATAAAAACTCATCATAATTGTAGTTAAAGACAAATAATAATAATAATAGGAGTAGCTTTTACCGGACTGCGGGCAAGACGTGCAACTGCATCCGGTGCTGCTGTATCAGGCAGTCAAGCCGGTCGGCGACGACGCGCAAGATGCTGTTGGTGCTATTCCAGACCAATCCAAAGACACCTTGAATAAACATATTTCATACAAACACCTACTGATTCCATAAATTATTGAGCTTTAAATGTTATCCAATTTTGTTGTTGACTCTACATGAAAGTAATTATAAGCCACATGTATCGCTGCTGGTCCAATGCAGGTACAAATGAATTCTACAGCAATTGTCTCGAAGTATAACGGGGCAAACTCGACTGTACTAAACTATCAACTTGTTCATACTGCGTAGAGCTGGCATTTAAATAATTACTAGTGACTAGGATTACATGCACAAGGGTAATTGGGAGCATCACGGTGATTTATCTTGTATTATCTTATTATTAACTTGTTAAAAATGAGAAGCAAACAAACAGGTAAAAACAGACATACATACATATATCACGTCTTTATCCCTTACGGGGTAGACAGAGCCTAAGGTAACAAAACCTTAAGTCCACGTTTAGCATGATTAAGGGCGTATAGGTGGAGAGGGAAATCAAAATAGTGATGGGTTGCTAGCCGCATCGCCTATAACATGATTCCTAAGACTTCCGCCCATTCCCTCGATGGGCTTTTGCCATCTGCGCGGGAAGAGAAGCAACTGGTAAATTCTATGTTTTTTCTTTAATTCGAGACCAGCATGAAAGAACTATTAGCATGGATAAAATAATCTTCACAGATTCATTTTTAAATATTTAATGTCACGTAACAATAGTTGCTGAAAACTTCAAAAACGTTTCAAGTTTTTTAAATTACAATACATAATGCTCTGACCAAAGCGTATTCGGTAGTTTTTAGCTCTGTTTGGTAAAAATCGGTCAGCACTTTGAAGAGTATCAGCTCTTTTCCAAAATGTTGTAAGGCGTTTTTGACATTACATTTAATTATTTTTTTACTTACCTACGTATGATTACTCAATTAATGCGTGAAAGAGTTTTAATTTTTAAAATTTAACGTATTATTATTAAGCGCAAATGATGCGCAGGCGCACGCACCCTTATATAATGCGTTTTTATACAAAATGTATATAGAAGCGTCGCGATGCGGGCAAATTCATCATGATCCGTCCTCATAGGTCTCTTCTGTGTAGCCTGCGCCTAAATAATACGCCGCGTGCATAGGCTCTTAGAAAACAAGAACGAATTAAAATCACAGTTAGCTACAGTAATTGCACTTTAATAAAGGCTACAATGTGCGCAACAAGCAGTCATCTGCCCTCGCTATCGCACCGTTAAATCTCCTAAGCTCTTAAGAGCAGGTAATAGAGCGTTTACGGAGACTAATATTAGCGTAACACTTGAACAACAAATTGTATTCGCTGTAAAGACCACGTCGTAAGATCGTAGCGGCGATAGGGCGCGCATTGTGAAGGCACGCTTCGCAAATGCACCTCGAACGCTGATTTTCAAACTGGGGGGCTACTACGAAATTCGAAGTTCGTATCCTACCGTCCCTCTCACTCACCCGTTAGTGCTATTTAGTGTGAGAACGCCATGAAATGAACGTCGAATTTTTTACTTCGGTATAGGCTCTTCGAAAAGGCTTTGCGAAAGAAGAAAAACGTGTAACAATACCTTTCATGTCGTGAAAATTACCGTTTGATTTTTGACGTTTAGTTTGCCTAAAATAGTTGGTCTCGCATGTTGCCAAGCGGGGCGGGGGTTAAGTTTAACTAAAGCGAAATTAATGTATGGTGCGAATCTGGATACATAATTGTATAACTGATATATCGTGTTCAAAAATTGACACGCTCGGTTCTCATACATTACATCATACTTACAGGTAGTAGACCAGCCCGGCTAGCACGACAGCGCGCGAGAAAAACTACCCGTCTCTTTCTAGAACGAACAGTAAGAAAAAGACGGCCAATCTATCTCGCGCGGGACGCGACTCTTGTGCGCTCCCGTACTAGACGTGCAGGATTATGCTAAATTGGGATCATTAAATTTCGTGATAATGTGTCAATTTTAATTTCGTAGTATATTTGTTAAGAATAAAGTGATTTTCTTTCTTAATGTATTTCTTTAAACAATAGGTACTTGGACACGTTAGATCGCGACCCAAACTTTGACAAACTCTGTCCTAGAGAATGTTTAAACACTATCTCTGCTTTGGCTTTGTACGCCTTGTGATTTGCGTAACAATCAATGCATAACTTATAATCGCTAACGTTTGTGTACTATAATAATTATCTCAGCTGAATTTTGTGTCATGTTAAAACAATCTGTGTACTTTCGTTTCGTACTTGGTTGCATAACATCCCTTGATTTAGACATCCTATATTGTCCTATCTATCTATACTATTAAAAGAACCATATTTGTATGTAAATATATTAAAATAAGTAAGCATGGTGTATCTGTGTGTATGTATGTATATGTGTTTATATTAGAGTAATAGTTTGATATCTTGAAAACGGCATTTATGGGTGACAAATCGCTTCAATGCTGGTCTGGAAGCAAAAAACTATGTACCAGTTCCTTTCCAGTTACCTCTTCCCGCACATATGGTAAAGGCCCATCGAGAGAATGGGCGAAAATCTTAGGAATCAAGTTATAGGCGATACGGTTAGTAACTCATCAGTATTTTGATTCCCCTTTCCACTTTTAAGCCCACAAACGTGGTGAAAGTGGCCTTTAGATCTTGTTATCTTAGGCTCTGTCTACCCTGTAAGACGTGATTTGTGTATGTATGTACAAATTGATCAAGCTACGTCTCAAAACTGGGAAACCAAAATCAGCTTTCGCTTTCAGAGCTCATTCATGGTCGCAATGACTTGTTCTTTCTCCTATCATTAGCTGATGTGATGAAAGTCAGCTGAGAATTTTGGAGTCTACAAATACCAGCAGAGTATGTATTACAAAATAGCCATTTCTAATTTCCATAAAGAAAAAAATAAATCCTTCCGAAAAGTCAGATTTCAATAATTACTTTATAAAAAATTGGTCTCCTCGGAGTAACAAGGTTAAGTATATTTTCTATTCATTAATATGGACCTCCACAAAGTAACGCCTGATTCCATCAATTACATACTTACGTTTAGGTATTTGCTGCACAAATACCAACATGCCTGCGCATTTTATATTATAAACACTAAAAGAATCCTTGCTTATCAATGGTTATAATTCATTTAGTTGTAGCAGTGTCTAATCATAGGTAAAGTCGACGAAAAATTATTTTATTTGTGTTTTTATTTATGGCCATAACATACACATACACAAATCACGTCTTTATCCCTTACGGGGTAGACAGAGCCTAAGGTAACAGGACCTAAAGGCCACGTTTAGCAAGACACTGAGGGCGTAAAGGTGGAAAGTGGAATCAAAATAGTGATGGGTTGCTAGCCGCATCGCCTATAACATGATTCCTATGATAGAATATAATATATTATGATATTCCATAAGGCCTCTGATAAAGTAGTAAATACCTACTTTACAATGAATAACGTGCAAAGAGATGTTAACACCATACCTACGTACTTACAGATAGTAAAAGGCTTCTAACAGCGGACACATGACATGAAAAAACAAGTGGGCAAGAGCACGAAACAAAAAACGATCGCATTTAATTCCACCCCAGTATTTACACTCTATTTAACTTAGCCGAAATGCGCCAAAAAGAAAGTTACATGCTGCGTTAAACACGTAAATTTAGCCAAATTACAATTTAGTGGCGTTTTACTCTGATTGCCGGGCTCATCATAATATCGCAACGAGGTCGGCAACCATGACACTGGCCGGTGACAATGACAGCGATTTGAGCGGGAAAAAGTGAAATTTCGCCGTTTAAATACAATGCACGCACTATTTTACATCGGCTGAGATACATTATTTTTATATAGTTTTATTTTACGTCTCTTAAACATAAAAGTTGGTATGTCGAACATTACAAAAACATGTATCTACGAGTTAAAGGAACAAAAACAAAAATGGAAGCATCACGGCAGGAAATTGTTTTTCTAGAAACCCTCTGTTCTACAGAACTGGCAACAAGTTTTTATTAATCAGATAAGTGGAAGGTACAATGGCTTAGCACAAACCTCTTGGCCAAAAATTACAAGTTAAATATAAAAATCATTACGAACATTTGCTTCTAAAAGGAATTGAAAAAAAAGAAATGGTAAAAAAAATGCAAATTATTTAAAACGAAGCAATCTTATTTGTTGCACGGATCATGGCGGGGAATATCTAACGGTACGTGTAATACCCCGAAATGATGGCTAATGACAGAGGGAAAAATAAGGAAATTGGCCGTCGCTGTCACAAGTGGCTGCGATGAAAGTGATCTATTGTGTTGCATTTGCGTTGTGATGAATAAAAGGTTATGCTTTAATGGCAAATGTGGTGTTGCTCTATTTAAGCATTATTATATAATAATAATCAGTATGAAAAAAAACTAATCATTTAACCTTTATCGCATTGAACGTATTTTTATTCTAATTAAAAACTGAACTGTGCTTTTAGGTAGGTACTTGGAATACAAATCCGTCAGAAGGCAAGAGGCCCGATTGACATTAATAAGAAATAACACAAAAATAATAACGAAGCTATTACGTTGCTTATTTATAATAATATATAGATTCCAACATAATTGTGACCAAAAGAACCCAAGTACAAATTTAAAAATGCACATTGCATTGAGTTATTTAAATTATTCTTAATACGTGAATGGCACTCAACTGCGTTACGCAAAAGATTATATCTTAAAATAAGGTGGAAAATGTGCCACCAAGCCGTGGGAACTTAGATTACATAAATAAATGAATAAATCTATCAATCGCCATTTTTATGACTGCAGTTTTTGCTAAATATTAGATTAAATTGAATTTTGAGATTGAGTTCAAGAATGTAGTCTGTGAATCGACTTAAGGGTTATAGAAATCAAGGAAATCTACATGTCGTATATAATTATTAGTCATGTCCAATGTTAGAAATTTTAAATACCTAACTGTAACAAAAAGAGGTACACAGTTACATGGGCAGGCTTCTCATTATTATCCAACCGTTTTGTTCGTATTCTTTCCTGGTTCCTTAAAAAGTCAGGAGCAAACTAATTTGTTATATTGTTTGAACACAAAATTATCTGTCATGTTAAACTGTCGCGCTCTCTCTTCCTCTTTGTTAACTCAATTAATCTTATTTCAAAACTATAATTAAGATAAAATGCAGCAGGCCGCTCGCCACTCGAGTAATGTTGCCACTTTCAAAACATAACATGGGTTTAAAAGTTTTCACAATTCCAGCGAACCATTTAGAAATAACGTAGCATCATTTCTTCTTTCCTTTAGTTAGAGACTAGGAAAAAAGAAGGCTATTATGTAGATCAAACTTTTAAACTTAAGAGTGCTGCCTCTCTTAAGTAATATACTTAAGATATAATAATAATACTTACTTTACCTTTACATTTTAACTCCTTTAAAAGTGTCTGTTCACATCCTACCAACCATTCTTTGAATTGTTAAAATATTTACATTCCGATTGTACTTGTACACCTTAACTTCTGCTTTTCTCTAAATGAGATGTGCTCTAAAAATTTTCGGATGACTTAAACTTAGCGCAAAAAGTTAATCTAGAGAAAAGACAATTACGCGATAAAAGAAAAATACAGATAAGATCATTACCAGAGTAGATTCAGACTCTCAATCTTAAGACTAGGGTCTTAAGGGGCTGATTAAAAGCAAGCTTGAAGAAACATTGATAAAATCTAATAAATTTAAATAACATGCAATTCATCAAACACAAGTCTATATCGAATCTACTTCGATAAATCACGCAGAGCATGCACACATGATGCCCTGGTGGTGTTGCTCGGTAGACGACTACCGATAGATTAAATACTACCAAATAACACCGACCGACAGTGTAAACGAAACGATAATGTTGTTATTTTAGTTTTTATTTTCTACACTATAGTAGTATTTTATACACTAAAACTATACATGATATTTGAGTCAAATATATAGTTTTTACTAACATCTGAGAGGAGGAAACTAATTCTGGAATTTACACTAATTTCGTTCGTTGCTGAAAGTATATCAGTGGAAAACAAACCACGAGATCACGCGATGACAAAAATTACACATTAATCATCCTGTTCGTAAATGCTCGTCGGTTTAGGGTAATTTTGACCTGACATTTTGTCAATAAGTCTCTAATTTACTCAACACTCATGCTACAACATTTAACTGATATTTATATTTACACTGATTTTACACAGGTACAGTTATCGATAACAATTACTATGAATTAATACGCACATCACTAACTTACACACGTGAAAATGAATAGGAAGCGATCTAATAATGGGTGTAAATTATAGCGGCGTATGCGCAAGTCGTAGCCCGGCCCGATGACTTATCGAACATTAATTGTCTGCAACATGGTCATAGACAAGGTGATTAATGCTCGCTCCGCGCCTGCGCTCCTCTGCCCCGCAGCACTACTGCCTACTTAACTGTATTATGTTACAAGTATTTCGAATTAGAACCTACTCTATACAGATTTTGTTATATAATTTAACGCTTAGATACATGCATAGTAAACGCAGTTCTATGTTTTCAGTGTATTCTTCAGTAGTAGTAGTTTTCAGAGTATGTGAAATACTGTTGAAGCCTTTTGTAAGACACGGTATTTTACATAAACAGCTCACAGATCTAAATTACAACTAGTTTATTCCTACGATTTCAAGCCCGGAGAATAATAAAAAACCGGTCAAGTGCGAGTCGGACTCGCGCACCGAGGGTTCCGTATCATTATCTATAAATATCTAAAACCAGTGTAAGCAGAGCCCTGTTCCAAAGCAAAATGTACGCAGTGTGGGGTTACTTTATATTGGTCACTGCTATATACAGACATACATACACATTTACGGTTTTCGCAATTATTCTTTAATCTGTGCTATAAGACCTACCTTCATACCAAATTTCAAGATTCTGCGTTCACGGGAACTACCTTGTAGGTTTTGATTCCCTTGAGAGTTGAAAATTTGCGGAAATTTGCGGCATAAACGGCTGTATCTTTTGATTGCGTTGGCTTAGAAGTTTGATTTTTTCACAGCTTCAAGGGACAGTAGACCTGAGTAATTGATATAAATTTCAGCTTCATACCTCCACGCGTTACTGAGAAAAAGGGTCTTGACAGACGGACGGACGGACAGACGGACAACAAAGTGATCCTATAAGGGTTCCGTTTTTTCCTTTTGAGGTACGGAACCCTAAAAATATGGTGTAACTATATGAACCTTCCTACAAAATACCCGAATTGGTCCAACCATTCTAGTCAGCTAGTTTTGCGCGAAGCCAAACCATTGCCATTTATTTTTAATGTAATCAATCATTTTAGATTAAAACTTCTAGCAATATTTTTTTGACATAAACGCAATATTAAAATGTTGATTTTGTAGTACAGGGAAAATCATAAATAATAATTCTATCATAGCGTAAAATAAAATCCATCATTAACCAAAGGTGCACAATACCTAAATTCTATGTATGTGCCACATGATTATTTTTGCCAGGAAGCTTTATATTCCAGATATGCGAGTATGTGCGCGCTAACATCAAATGGGCAGTGTTAATAACTACGTACTTATTCCTTCCTTAATTAACGACGGACAATTACGAACATTATGTTATTATTATATCTGCAGTATGATCGCGAGCCGCTGAAATTAAGAGTCGTGATATCCACGAAGACTTAAAGCCGTTTTCGATTCAATAGAGCTGGCGAAGTTATTGTAAGAGATAAAACATAATTTCCTATTAAAAGCCATAATTGCCCACGAACCTTTGTAAAAGATACGTTGGCACTTGTAGCTACTACAACTGTAGTTCTTTATTTTGGTCACGATTTGGATTTAATGTAAAATTTGGTATGTTTGCAATAACATACGACTTTGACTAGCGCCAAAAAGTAGTTTAAAGTGTGAAGGTAGGTGCAGTTTTGATGTCTATATGTGTAAGTCCAATTAGCTAAGGTTATTGCTTTTATTATCAGTTGTGATCCACAGAAGTTGAAACAAGTTGTAGAGTCCAGGAAACAAATTTAGAAAAAGGGAATGAAAAAAAAGTCAAAGCATTTGGCGCTAATCTTAAGTTTTAAGGCTAAGTTTTAAAACTTAACGCAACAAATTAACCAAACGAAATTTATCAGTCTTATAAAACATTATTATATGTATAGATGATGATGAAATCATTGAAATCAATTTTGCTTTCGATGATCTCCCGGCAGAAAGCGAGATGCGGCGTAAGCGCGTAGTTCGAGAAGCAATTTATTCATTTTCTATTCGTTTGATCTACAATGAGATACCATTCAAAGTGAACGGCTGCATGGAAGCAAGGCTAATGCCTATGCATTACATTTTTTTACATCGGTATTGCGTAACGCATTTCTCTCCGAACATAATAGCAGGGCAGCGTGCGAACTGTGAAATGCCGAACTTGATGGTCCATTGGAGATGATAAAGATTCTTACGAAATTCGAGAACCGCCCTTTTTGTTTTATGACTACATTTTAAATACTCGCTTATTCATCTTTGATATTCATCATTTTTTTAAACTATTTTGTGATTCAATAACTTAATTATGTGCTTGTATTTTTTTATTCACGAAAGTTTCTTGAACCATAATACTGTAGCATAAATTCACTCTTTATTATTATGGTAATGAAGAGACGTACAAAGACAAGTTTGTTTTTTGTTAATGCCAAGAATTGTAAGAACCACACTAAGTAAATATACAGGGTGTTAGGTAATGAGTGGATAATCCTTGAACTGCGGATAGAAGGCACTTAGGAAGTTATAATAAAGCTAAAATAGGTTTAGTAAAAGTTGCACGGTTTCCGAGATATTCGGACTTTTAGGTTTTTTTCGAAAATGAACACCCTTGTTCAATGTTTTGATCATAGCACCATTTTAAGCTAACTTTTTCAATTTTTTATTTTTTCTCAATATTTTTGAGTACTCGTATTTTCAGATAGGCATTACTATTTTTGTGACTACATGGGATTTTTTAAAAAAAAATCGCAAACTTAATTTTTGCCTTTTCAATCGTACATTGATCGAATTTTCAGCTCTCACGGTGAAAAAAATACACTACCGCCTAGTTTCCAATAAGCTTAAAAACATGCCGGTTTATTGACAGTTTAAAAATGGTAATTACCTTTTGAATTTAAATTCAAAATGACAAAATAATAAAAAAAAATACACGCTCACCCACATTTTTCCCGATTTACTTTTTGTATCACGGGCGTAGAACTCAAAATTTTTTGTTGCAAAAATAACATTATTGGCCACTTATTTAAATTCAAATGGCATTTAAATAATTCCAAATTTAAAAAACATGCCAACTGCCTTTTGTTTTTTTTTCGAATTCGATTTTGAATTTTGCTATTATTGCATAATGAATGGTGAAATTGTGCCTTGGCACTCACCATAAATGTAATGCATTTGGGCATATTCTATCAGTGTGTATTATATTCGAAGCAGTATTAAAGTAAAAAACTTCAACACAACGTAACAGTAACAGGTAGAAAAATTCGGAGACTACCCACCTGCTATGGGTGGTGTAGTGGTATAGCACGCGTCACGGAATGACGAGGATCCGGGTTCGATTCCCGGCCATAGCTTTACTTTTCGGATTTTTCTATGTGTTCTGATTTTCACAGACATTTAGAAATTCAACACAACGATCTAAACGCAAAATTAACCATTCATTACGCAATAATAATAAGGCCGCCTATTGTTACCTTGTAATATTCTGTATACCTTTTTTCTGTTTTGGTTGTTATATGTGGTGTTCAATAAAGAGTTATTGTATTGTATTGTATTGTAATAATAGCGAAATTCAAAATCGAATTCGAAAAAAAAAACAAAAGGCAGTCAGCATGTTTTTTAAATTTGGAATTATTTAAATGCCATTTGCAGTTAAATAAGTGGCCAATAATGTTATTTTTGCAACAAAAAATTTTGAGTTCTACGCCCGTGATACAAAAAGTAAATCGGGAAAAATGTGGGTGAGCGTGTATTTTTTTTTATTTTTTTGTCATTTTGAATTTAAATTCAAAAGGTAATTACCATTTTTAAATTGTCAATAAACCGGCATGTTTTTAAGCTTCTTGGAAACTAGGCGGTAGTGTATTTTTTTTCACCGTGAGAGCTGAAAATTCGATCAATGTACGATTGAAAAGGCAAAAATTAAGTTTTCGATTTTTTTTTAAATCCCATGTAGTCTCACAAAAATAGTACTGCCTATCTGAAAATACAAGTACTCAAGAATATTGAGCAAAAATAAAAAATTTAAAAGTTAGCTTAAAATGGTGCTATGATCAAAACATTGAACAAGGGTGTTCATTTTCGAAAAAAACCTAAAAGTTCGAATATCTCGGAAACCGTGCCACTTTTACTAAACCTATTTTAGTTTTATTATAACGTCCTAAGTGCCCTCTATCCATAGTTCAAGGATTATCCACTCATTACCTAACACCCTGTATACACTCAGTCTACATAATTATATATTAAATTTTAGCAGTGCTCTTTTTGCCTTTATAACGTTGACATTACAGTTGGTGTGGATTTATTTACAAACAATATTTCCAAGTAAATTTATTTATTACAATAATGAAGCAACTTTTGAACCCGTGTTTATGTTTAGTGCTACTGCTTACATGGGCTGAAGCTGTGAAGATATTTTGTGTTTATCCCGCACCGTTTTATAGTCATCAGATAGTACAGCGCACCCTGACTGAAGAACTGGCGAGGCAAGGTCACCAGCTGGTCGCACTGACAGCTTTACCACACAAAGAGCCAGTGGCAAATATTACAGAAATCGATGTCGAAAAAAAGTCATTTGAACTATGGGAGAGAGGTTACGAAGAATCCTCTAAAAACCGGAAAATCTATACGATACCAGACGCTGTAAAGTTTTGGAAGATGGTCAGCGAAATTATGGTTCCAATTCACGATTTTCAATTAGGACATCCTCAGTTCCAAGCTCTCGTGAAGGATGAATCTAAGCAGTTTGATGTATTGTTGTTTGAAGCGAATTCATTTAAAATGACAGTGTTACGTACTAGATTCAAAGCACCAATAATTCTCGTTAGCACCATGTCGGTTAGTTCTACGATATTCAATATGATGGGAGCTGAGACTAATCATTTTTTTTACCCTGATTTTACTGTAGAATTGACATGGAACATGTCTTTTTGGGAAAAGATATGCTCTTTGTATAATCATGGTAGAATGAAATTAGCGCAGTGGGAGTTAAGAAATGCAGTAGAAGCTGAGATGAAAAATAAACTTGGCCAGCAAACTTCAGTATGTCGAGAGTTTAAAGAAGGAGTCACAATGCTATTTCTCAATATGCACCGTTTTTGGGATAACAATCGGCCTACACCGATCGGAACAGTTCTGTACTTGGAAGGTGTACATTTAAAAACTCGAAAAGATTTACCAAAGGTAAGTATTCCTAAATGTACTACTTAAAGCCTATTTGAGAAAAATTGCATCTAAATATCTTGTTTTTGTCTTGTTTCTAAACCAGGATCTTGGAAAATTTGTGGATCAGTCGAAACATGGGGTTATCCTCGTGAGCTTGGGTTCGAAATTGAAATCGTCAACGCTGCCTGCGCGTATTTTAAGAGTTATGACCGATGTGTTTAGCCAACTTCCTTACGATATAATTTGGAAATGGGACAAAGGTGTGATGGCAAACAAACCTAAAAATATTCGACTTGAGAAGTGGTTGCCTCAGTACGATTTGTTACGTGAGTATTTCTCATTCGGAATCAATGAACTGACTTCAAACAAATTCTCTCATTATCTGCTTTCTCTTTCAGACCATCCTAACGTTAAGGCGTTTGTGACTCAAGGCGGCATGCAGTCAACAGAAGAGGCGATAGACGCTGGCGTGCCAATGATCGGCCTGCCAGTTTTCGTAGATCAGTGGCTTAACACAAACCAATACGAGAAACATCAAATCGGGATACGGTTAAACATCGACTCCTTAACCGAACAAGACTTTAGAAATGCTATTTTAGCTGTTGTCAATAAGAAAATGTGAGTAGATTTTTTTTTTAATTTACTAAGAAACAACAGTCATATATTATCAAGTGATGGTAATTAGATGAATACAACAGACCTATAGCTTCCTTAAAAAATAAGTTAACGAAAACGTATCCAATACGCAAAGCATTATACATTATATCAGATTTGTTATAGCATAAGGTACAATCAAGTGTCTAGTCAATCTTTCAAAAATAAGTATCATTATGCTTTTACATATCGTCGGTCGTGGGACATATTTTTGACAAGTCCATATCGATACTTATTTTTGCACTTGTCCGTACTTCAGCTGTTTTATTTATTTAGATCCTTTGCGTCAGCGGTACTTTTTAATCCAATACAAAAAGGAAGAGATTCTTAATGTGGCTGTATTTTTTTTATGTCTGTTACGTTATTGATGTATCAAAACTGCCGATGTATTAACCCTAGGGACCTATCTTCAGCGGGAATAGACACATTCGATCAGTGATCGTCTCTGCGATCGCGAGTAGTTACAATAATATTTAAAAATTTTAGGTATCGCGTGAATGTCGGGCGGCTGTCGCGCGCCATGGCAAGCGTGCGCGGGCGCGGCGGGCTCGCGGCCGCGGAGCGCGCCGTGCGGCGGCTGGCAGCACACGGCCCGCGATACCTGCGCACGCCGCTCGCCGACGCCACCATCATAGACTACTACATGATAGACATCGTTGTGCTGGCATTACTCTTTGGACTCGTATTTTGCTTCCTCATGGTATACGTCACGAAGCGAATTATTAGATCACTACTTCTTGTTAGGATCGAAATTTTGAAGTTTGATGAAAAAGGACAGTAGTTTCGATTTTTTTCCTTTTTATTTTACATTAGTTACTGCCCGCGGCTTCTTCCCGGTCCCGTCTTTATTTTCATGTTTCAGAATCATCCCTTAATAACAAAAGACACAACAAGAAAATTATCCAATTTGATGCAATCATTCGGAACGCGCGTACGTGCATTTCAGTGATTCATTGTTATTTATATATTTCTTTTATTGAATCTTTCGCTTCAAGCTTACTAGTTAACACTTGATTAAATTAACAAACTAACAAGAACATAATATGCAATTTTTATACTGTTTTAAACTGTAGCGTTTCTTGCTTTTCATTTTCATTCGCCTATTAATTTTTAAATATCCCACATATCTTTCCTATGCAGTGGTTCAGCTGTTTAGTCAATCCTGAAAGACAGATATAATAATATTATGTATAGGTTTGTTTGTAAGACTATTAATCCCTACAATACATTGTTGCAAAGTGTTGTCCTGTCTGTACATTTCATGAATAATCGTATTGACATAGCTGAATAACAAAAAGAGGTATGATGTTAACAATCTGGATTTACAATAGTAACAATGTTGATTCTGCTGTACAAAAAGACCGTGTAAAATTATTAATATTTATGCAAGTGATACATCCACCTACGTCTTAAAACATCAACAACAATCTTCATTTACAAGTCAATTTAACAATCAGACTTATATTTTTTTCCTTGTTTACCTCTAATTATGGTGTACGCTATTTTTTATAAATCCTATAATCTCAAGTTTTCGACTTTAATAGGTGGTATTTAACTAATAATCTTAGGCATAAAATGTCGTTCTTTTAATTACTACACAAAATGTATTAATTATCCCTATCATGAATTGTAAACATGTTTCTTATCCCTTTGCCTTTGCATTCTGAGAGGAGAATTGCGTCCTGGGCGGCAATGTATAGATTAAAGACGATGAAAATAATTCATTAAGGTTACTAAGGTATAAGATTTCTAAATCATTTTCATATTGGACATACGGGATATGAAAAACTATAGCCGGAGAGATAGCGGGCAAGAAGTGCGAAATACCTGCATCAGAGTGCAATTTACTCTTCCTGTCATTAGTGTCGGAGGCGGAACGAAAACGGCTGGAACGCCACCGCAT